>CM062804.1:1417487607-1418113274 GCA_031772625.1 Pinus tabuliformis
TATGATTCTGTGATCTTACAGGTACTTTGTGAAGCTGGGCGTGCAAGGGAGCAGGTAGCTGGGGACTATCAAAGAAGAGAGGGATCAAATCAAAGGATTAGCGCAAGACAACGGTTGGTCTTTCTATTCCTCTCTATCTATAATTCATAAAGGAAAAACATAAGTAGCTTTTCTCTGTTTGTTTCTAAGGCAGCTGTCACACCTTAGTGGGATAGAGTAGTTCTAAATAGACACTTTTCCCTGTAACAAAATGGCGACTCCATTGGGGAAGCTAATTAGTTTGTTTGTTTATCATTATTTGTTGTTTGTTTCATAAACTTATAAGTAGCATTCGAACTGCATTTGCCATAACAAATGCAAAGTAGATAACTGCTGCTTCAATCCATCCACTGGATCTGTTTATGATTTAAACAACTAATTCACAAACTATCTGATTTCCCTTGTGATAGCTCTTAGATCCTCCTTAGATCTACCCCTGATTGTTGCATTATTGATTGCTTTTTACTCGGCCAAAAACCAAGAACTGAACTGCAAACTGTTACTCAGAACCCGAACAGAGTCTCGTTTCTGGCCCAGCGCAGGTACTGTTTAGAGATTCTGAATTTTAGCACACTTCCCAAAGGGACAACCTGCGCTACATTTCAGATTCCCTGTATTACAGGTGCCCTGATCAGACTAGCTCTGTGCAGTTGTGGCTTCTGTGGATCATCCTTTCCAGTTCTATTCCTGAATTTTGCTACCTGTTTGAAACCCCTTTTCCTTGCTATTATTCTGCCTCCTTTGTACAAAAGAATTGTAGATGTTTTTGTGTGTTTGTTGAGTCATTTACAGTTTTCCTTTGCAAAAGTAGCATAGTCGTACTGTCGTCCTTTGATTTGAATCTGTCGCAAGTGTCGATTTCGATCGTAGGAGAAAGTTTGATTGTTGTTGATGGTCGATTATCCTGTTACTATTGCTTTTGGTCTGAATTTGTAATTTTCTAGTGTCAAAAACAAGTATTCATTTCAAAATCGTAAGGTGTCATAATCGTCTCTATTTTTTATTTCGAAAAGAAGCTTGTTTATATTTGTCGCTTGAAAAGAAATTCAGATTTGTACATCAACTTTCTTTTTAGCATCCATATACTAAGAAAGTCGAAAACAAATACATGCATGTGCATTTGCATATAGACAGTCTGATTGGCTTGATTTAGGAAGGTGCATTTACAGTGTGCTCTTTGCTCTTTGTGAAAAGATTCTGTCTTTCTTTTCCCTAGTAGCTAGGATTTTCATTGCATAAAGAGATACAAAGTTTGTTTATCATATTTAGATTGCATTTGAGGAATTACATGTACATCTCATGGTGAAACCGAAAGGCAAACTTCATAAGAAAGATCAACTTAAAATAAATTCAATGAATCTAACAACGCTTTGGAACTTAACGCACAACATTTAGAGGTCTAGGCTAGAGACGTATTCCGACGTCGTAAAGCCTGGTAACTGTTGTTCTCACTGATGGTTGGGTGATTCCTCCACTTTGAGATGACAAGTGCCAGTACGGACTTGTGCTCCCACGTACCGTCGAGTATATTTTGGGAGACCCCTATAGGCTTAAATCCTTTATCCATAGGAAGCTGTGTCTGCTGCCCTATCAATCGCAATGCACTGAACACAACATTCGGGAAGATTGACTGCCGTACCGTAAAAAGTATTCTGCAGTTTTGCGATTGGTTTGGTACTCCGTCTACCTAGACTTCCAGAGTAGTCCCTTTCATTCCTTTTTAGACTCCTTAACAAAAAAGGTCCATCTAAGCACTTGTCACTTCAGGCTCATTAAAAATCGAAGGCGACTAGAGTCATCTTTTGTTTTTTCTCGACTCTTAAAAACTGAAAAAACAAGTTGTGTCAAAGCGTCTAAAATTTATTTTAAACGGAATATTCATTACCCCTTTCCTACGTTGATCTTGAGTTGAGAAAATGGAATCCACCAACCAAGGAATTCCCCTTGGAGGAAATCCTAGTTCCTTCTCCTCTTGGGGAGATGTTGGTGCACCCCATATGGCCACATTGTCGCTTCCAGGACTGACAATTGGTTTGCCTGTATGGCTCTTCTCAACCTCTGTCGTTCAGAACACCACAATTCCTGAACAATCGAATCAACAAATAGACGAGTCCAGAGTTACCCACCAACCTTCTACTTCCTCTAATTCTTCCTCTCCTCCTTCCTCTTCGCTTGATGGGGCTGGTAAAGCCAAAAGTCAAGTACCTAGGGAGAAGAAGGAAAAGAAGAAGAAAGAGAAGAAGAAGAAGGAGCCAAAAGCGAATGGGGGCAAACGAGTGTCGTCTAACGAAAATCCACACACTGCACCGACCAAGCCTAAATCGCCATGTGTCATTTGCAAAGGAGACCACTATCACAAAGATTGTCCTTGCATCCCTCGGATCTTAAGGGACTAGTCTCCTTGTTTGCACAACCCGGTGTCATCAACCTCTAATGATCATGTTGAAAACACACCGTCAACTAGTGAAAGTGAAGCCCCTGGACAAAAAGGAAAATATAGATTTCCTTGTAAACTGTGCGAAGTCGATCACGCCATCCACCGTTGTCCCTTCTTAGACGAAGCTAAAAGAGTTTTGGATGATCATCCGGTTTCACCGTTACGACTTCGTCCTGGATATAAAAAACGCTTGCCGAGTCCGTCACTAGTTGAAAATCCGGCTGGCCCGTCCAGGTGGTCGGCCAAAGCATCTGTCATTGAAGATAAACCATCTGAATCCATACCAGACGAAAGTCAAAAAGGTCGAGGCGGCAGTTGACCCGGTCTTTCCTTAAGAGGTTCCATCTTCAGATGATACAGTCACTAAAGAGAACAAGGATGACACCATCCAAATTCTTTTCATAAGCACAGACTCCAACAAACATGGGGGAAATTTACCCATTCCTTTACCACAGGAAGGAAGTTTTTCAGAGTCATACCCGGCTATCTATTCAGTCCCACCTCCAAGCAACCTAGTTGTCTCCTTCGACTGGAATCAACTAGGCAGACCCCGTTTACTAGCCAGTATATCATTCCGGATTATTGTTCAAATATATAGAATGGTTATGGCTGGTACCATCATAGATGAAGGGGCTTCTGTGAGTATCCTTTCCTCAACTGCTTGGAAAATGCTTGGTTCGCCATCGCTTTTGCTTGAGATGAGAAATCTAACAGGCTTTGATAAAGGAACTAGTCGACCGTTAAGGATCCTTCCCGATGTGCCCATAACATTGAGAGGGAAAACCGTTCACATGAACGTAATGGTAGTTCAAGGACCCCTAGATTACAATCTTCTCCTTGGACGAGACTATATTTATTGCATGAGAGCCATTATCTCATCACTCTTTAGAGTGATGTGTTTTCCGCACAAAGGAAGAGTGGTCAAGCTCATAGACCAGCTTTCATTTCCCGGATCATGCATAGCAAATAGTCATATACCATCCCTGAATGGTCTTTTCATGCAAGAAATGTCTCAATCTCCAGTCCATCCTCCCGATGAGCGTGAGTGATTCAGAGGGATATGATTGAAACCTAGGGGGCATGCACCCTGGTCTGCTCCGGCAGGAAGACTTCGGGTATAGGGTAGGTTTCCACGGGAGAATATGGCTAGTCTGTACCCCCGTCTGTGATTGGAAGAGGGGGTTATTCTAGAACAATATTCTCTTATCAAAGTTATGTGAGGTGGTGAGCACCACCGCTCACCTTTGTTTATCTCGGTAGACATCGCCAAAGAGGTGTTTTGTTTGCGCTGTGAATAGAACAATCTTTGGTAACCTGTAAGAGGTAGGCCTCTCTCGGTAAAACAAATGTTTTAACGGAATAAAGAAGGGGTAACCTTGAAACTCTGTTTTATACCTGGGGGCATGTAAACCTTTTGGAGTGCAAGAAAAGAGCGATCATTTATTTGTTTTTTGGATTGGTCGTTTCCTAACTGGCATAAAGAAAGGATGTGGGGCAAAACTCTAAAAGTTGCCGTTTTATATGAGACATTCTTATCACACGACTGGATTGATCAAGTAGTTTTAGCACATAGTTCAAGCTCGTTAAAAAATAAACATAAGACATGAGCAAATGTTTCCACCCGCATTTAAGCTCGTTAAAAAATGAACTATTCCCTGGTAAATAACCATCGTGAATGTAGTACTTCAGCTGTTAAAGCCTTGGTCGTGTTTGCGCCATCACCTCCACTTTTTCATTGGCCGATCCTTCACCTCCATTTGATTGTTTACCCATTTTGAGGAACAGCTGCGAAGAGTGATTTCACTAGCCATCCTTGTGACACTGCCGTGATTGGAAAATTCCAAACCTTACCTGGAATCAGTTGCTACCCGTTTTATCACTCGTTCCTCAAAAGACGAGTCTCCTTTAAGCTCTTTTCAATTGACTCGTAAAATATGAAAATATTTCCGAGCCATTGGCCTCTCCAGCTTGTTAAAGGGACAGGAAGTGCTATCCCTCTTCTAGATTTTAATATTTTTGGACCTGAGGGATTATTACACAAAAAGATCGAGCGCCTGTTTTGTTCGGCTCGTTAAAAGTATCGAAAATCCATCCCTTCTGTATTGTTTTATACTTTTTCGGAATTAAGGGATTAGATGACGAAAAAGGAATTTTGGAGTTACCTTTACGTTCCTTTTCAGACTCTCTAAAATTGAAAAGGACCGAGTTCTCTTTGTCGTTAAACTCATTAAAAAGATTAATAGCGAAAAACTTGTCTATAGACGAGAACGAGTTTCACTATCGCTAGGCTCGTTAAAACATAGCGATGGGTTTGCCCGAAGGGAAAATTATAGAACAAGCATATGTTATCCTCCTCAAGCTTGAAAAAAATAAAGAGGTACTAGTTAGCAATGACTGGGGAAAAATTGGGAAGAAAACTCAAAGAAACTTTGTTGGTAGCAAGTCGCTCTTGAACATGACACTTCCACTTCGTGTCCGAGTCGGGTTGGGTTGTTTCATTCACCGGTCACATTACCATGGTCACGCCATACCATCCACATTTGGGGTTAATGCTACCAATCCATCACATCAGTGTCGCCGATATGTTCAAGAGAAGTCATTCAGAGAATTCACCTGTGTCTCACCCACTACCATACATTATACTCCATTCTTTCATGACCGACACCCTGAACCTTATATCACCAGATCGTTTTCACCTCCATCAAAATCATTTGCTCCATTCTGTGTCATTGATGTGGGATTCATTAAGGCCCTCCTGTGATGGATCACTTCTTGTCGACATCAGCTCATTATCCAAGAAGTTGATCTAGGAACACCCCATTCAGTACTTTGAAGCTTGCATGCCTCAATGGCAAGTTTCTCAATTCTGGCGATAGGTATACATCAATGGCTTTCGACCGAAACATTTTGTGTGGTGTTCGACGCCAAGTCCTTTATTCACACCACGTGAATTGTACTACAGTACCTTGAGGGTCATTATCATTATCGGTGATTCCTCTCGCGCTTGTTAACAGTTTACATCATTGACTGGTAATCAAGCGATGTCTTTCCATGTTCGACTTCAGGACATTTCTCGCATGGATCGACTTGTACTTTGAGTGAAGATCGGACGAGATTGAAGACCCCGGATCTAGTTTCATCCATCCAGGCTGCGATATATATTCAGGGAAATAAAGACATTAAATGTACATCATTGCAGCACAGATAATCATCCTATCAAAAGGATGATGGCTCTATCAGAATCATCAGTCTACACTCAGACAGTTGTTTGTCCTATGTACATGAAAATGAATTTATAAAGCTGAGCATCGGAATGCCCGCCTTGGCTAGATCATGAAAATATTATGAAGATAATGTATTATATTGTATCTTATTACAGGTCTCCTCCCAGCATTGAAAGAACTTCGGATCCTCATAATAAAGCATTTCACCTGACACCAAAAGGTTAGCGGCCTCATACTTTAGGGGGAAACTGTTATAGACATTTTTGTGCCCTACAACCCCAAGCATGAAATGTCCATAAACCAAGGGCTCCTAAGTCCCTAAAAGTGTTTTTCTAACGCCTAAAGGAACAAGGTCAACAGATTCAGCTTCTCCCAGAAGTTCTCCATGAAAAACTACTCAAAATTGGTCAAAACAGGATCATTGCAGCTGCTCCACTGGCTAGGTGCGTTGCATCTCACCCAAATACACTGTGAGGGTGCGTTGCATTTCAAAAGTCCCTTCTGTGGGGTGTGATGGGTGAGAAATGACAAATGGTAGTGTCATTCCGCGAGGTGGAGAGGCAATGGAAGCTTCCAGAATCTTCTCCTGTGACACTTGCCTCACTGAATTCGACCAAGGATGAGTAAGAGGCCCTCAGTCTCCAAGTGGAAGCAAGAATTGTCAGAGAGAAGACACTAATCAAATCACAAGCTGACTCATCCCCCTTACATATATCTATATATGGATCCCTCATCCCAGAGATCCAGAGGCTGGAATTTTGCATATTGTAAGGAATTGCTGTTGGTTTCTAGAGACAAACATCAAATTATTGGGTGATCTAAGCTTTGTTTGAGGTGAAGAGGGGCTTCTTTGCTGGGAGGTTGATGCTGGGTCGGAACAACTGGTTGTAACTCCTCCTGGATCTTTTCTTGTTTATCAATAAAAGCTATTTGAGTTTTCCTCCATGCATTTGTATCATTGATGCTTGTTACATTTGTATGGTCAATTTAAATCTGATCCTAGATTGTTTATGAATATAGATCCATGTCTTTGTATAGTGGTATGCTTCTGTGGTCTTACAGGTACTTTGTGAAGTTGGGCGTGCAAGGGAGGAGGTAGCTGGGGACTATCAAAGAAGAGAGGGATCGAATCAAAGGATTAGCGCAAGACAGAGGTTGGTCTTTCTATTCCTCTCTATCTATAATTCATAAAGGAAAAACATAAGTAGCTTTTCTCTGTTTGTTTCTAAGGCAGCTGTCACACCTTAGTGGGATAGATCAGTTCTAAATAGACACTTTTCCCTGTAACAGAAATGTCATCATCTTGCTCCTCTGCAGGAATGCACTCTAACAACATAATCTACCTCAATGCACAATCTCTAAGATGATGATATTAGATATCAATATGCTTGGCCCGATCATGCAAAAAAGGATTTTTAGAGAGTTTGATACAACTTTGATTATCACATTAAATCATAGTTGGATCCATCTACTAACCAAACAACCCAACCATGATCTTCCTCATCCAGATGGCCTCACATGGTTCCTGACTCAGCCATGTACACTCACTCTATTGAACTGAGTGCAACCGATCTCTTTTTCCTATTGTACGAAGAAACTATCATTGCCCCAATATTGAAGATCCCTCCTGATCCGCTCTTCCAGTCGTATGGATTCCATGTGCAATCTGCATCAGTGAAGCCTTGAAGCTTCACTTCCTCTATCCCTGTATACCATAATCTATACTAAGAAGTGCCCTTGAGGCATCTCAACACATGCTTTTCCAGCTTCCAATATAGCTTGGTAGGCATAACCATCGCTTGACTAAGCTAGTTAATTGCATATCACACATTCGGTCATGTGTTCACCAAGTACATGATGAACTCACAATCTGCCTGTAAATAGTAGCTTCCACTACCTCCCTTAAAGTAGTATCTTCCTTCCTCCAGTTACCTGCTAGAGGAGTCTCCATGGGTTTGCTTCTCTCTATGCAGAATCGCCTGAGTATCTCGTTAGCAGACTTTCCCTAAGACACAAACAACTCTCTATCTCCCTACCATACCTCCATGCCAAGAAAATAATGCATGAGCCCCATTCCATTAATCTAAAACTCTCTTGCAAGGTACTCCTTGCAAGACTTGATCAACTAATCATCACCTGCTAGTATGAGATCATCAACATAAAGTACGATGATCAACAATTTACCTTCCACCACTATGTGGTATAGGTTCACATCTTCTTCACTCTTCATGAAGCACAACGTGGTGAAGTAGCTCTCTATGCTGGTGTACCAAGCATGGGGTGCTTGCTTCACCCCATTCAACACTCTCTTGAGTCGGCATACATGCGACTCATGGTCAAAGGTCTCAAAACCTCTAGGCTGCTCTATGTACAATTATTCCTCCATCATGTCGTTAAGGAAGGTTTTCTTTACATCCATCTGATGTATCTTCCAACCCATCTGTGCTGATAGTGCTAATATACATATGATCGACAAGTACCTTGCAACAGGAGGAAAGGTCTCATCATAGTCAATCCTCTCTACCTGTGAAAAGCCACAGGCCACAAATCTAGCCTTATACTTCTCCACATTACAGTCTGTAGCTTGATTTACCTTGTAAATCCAATGGGAGCTTACAACTAAATTTTCCTCTGGTCTCGGGACCACATCCCAAATTCTATTACAAACTATGGAGTTATACTCCTCCACCATGGCAACAACCCAAACTGGCTGCTACACTTCTTCCTTAATGGAAGATGGCTCTATAACAACACATTTTCCCATAATGTCCATGTATCTAGTGTACCTCCTAGGTGACCTCTTCTGCCTGCACTGAGAAGTGGGTGCCCCCACATTCTCGCATACATCATCCAACAATCTGTCAGCCTCTCTCATGCACTCTCTTCACTCTCTAAAAGACTCTTCCTAAGTGGATGTCTACACTCCCGGATCCTGGCATGTGGTTGCTCCACATCAATTTGAGGCTCCTCAAACTTAGGAGCTAAAAGCTCTTCATCCACATCTAGCTCAAGATCCCTCTCAAGGGAAACTTGCATGGCCTTCTCTTCATTTAGTCTGACATCCCTGCAAACCACTGTCATCTTGTTGGTTGGCAAGTACACCCGATAGTTGTGAGGTGTATCAGTGTACCCCAAAAATATCCCCAACTATGTTGGTGGCTCAAGCTTCTTCCGTGTGTATTTAGTCACATGGAAATATACTGATGACCCAAAAATCCTAAAGTGACCACCATCTAGCCTCTTTCCAGAATAAGCATCCTCTGGTGTCTTCATCTCAAGTATCCGATGCAGGCTACGGTTCTGAATATAAACCGCTGTGTTGCATGACTTAGCCCACAAGTGTAGTGGTAGGCCCTGATCATGCAACATCACTCTCGTTTCCCCCACTGTGCTTCTGTTCTTCCTCTCAGCCACCCCATTCTGCTGAGTATTATGGGGTGCCATCAACTCCCATTTAATCCCTTCCACCACATAAAAGTTCTTAAACTCATTTTAGACATACTCACCACCATTATCAATCCATAGAGATTTAACCTTATTTCCCAATTATTTTTCCACCAATGATTTAAAATCACAAATCTTTGTGAAGGTTTGATCCTTTTTCTGCATGAAAAATATCTAGCATTTTCAAGAAAATTCATCAACAAATATAACATAGTACCTTTGTTTGGCTGTGGATGTTGTCGAATGGAATCACTCTAGAATAGCCTCTGCTCAACTGTCTCTGTCATGAAAGGAAGAATTGGTGTATTTTACCAAAGTAGACCCCTTGCATGCATCAACTTGATCAAGTGTACCTTTGGGAAGACCGATAGAGATCTGCTACAATATCTTCAAAGCCCCATGATGTAAGTGGCCCAATCGTATGTGCCACAACTTGCCGAAATCTTGGCACTATACCCTTTATTATTTTGTGCTCAAAGAAACACACTCCTATACCTACAACTTATATAAATTCTTCACTGAATCCCCATCTTCTTTACTTGACCTGTGGCTATGTGTCGAAGGAACGCCTTTCCTTTCGATAAGATCACATCATAACCTCTATCCTCAAGCATGGAAATGGATACCAAGTTCTTCTTCAGCCCAAGGACATACATAAAATTATTCAAGATGAGTGGAGCCCCATGCTCCCACTAAAAAGTAATCATGCCCAATCTAGTAACACTATACTTCCCATCATCACCCATATCGATATGCATTTGGAGATATTTCTCTTCCAGGTCATTGAATAACTCTTTGTCACGAATGAAGCTCCATTGTCTAAGTACCATACACTACCCATCATTGATGACACAACGCATACAATGAGGTAAAATTCCAATTCGAATTGAGAGGCCAAAACCTCACCCGCCACTCCTCTTCTTCTTCTTGGATGTCTTGAGTGGACAATTTGTATCAAAATGGGCCAACGGATGACAATGGAAGCACTTAACTTTCTTTATGTCTTTCTTCTTACCTCCATGATAAGAATTTGATTTGGAATGGGAAGCTTTCCATTTTCCATTGTCTGCCCTAATTGCTAAGGCACAATTCTCTTCATCATCAGTCTTTGATGAAGAGCCATCCCCGGTGTTCCTCCTAATCTCCTCTTGCATAAAATATGACCACGGTCGTTCCCAATCTGGAAACTTATCCTAACCATTTACAGAGTCTTGATAACAATGCAAACTCGTAGGGAGTCATAGAAGAGAAAGAATCACCATATCATCCTCAACAACTGTGATTACAACACTTCCAAGTTCATCACAACACTAAGTGAACATGGTCAAATATTTTGGAATCGTCTCTCCTTTATCCATTTTAATGTTTTGAAGTTTGTACTTCAATGCCAATTTGCCTTGGTCACTATTGTTTTGATACAATTCCATTAATTTTTTCCACATAGCATACAAATTTTCCTTGCCATGGAGACTCGAGGCAATGTGGTCTCGAACTCCTTCACGGATTATCCACATCACCTTTGCAACACACTTATTCTATTCAGCCAAATTCTATGTATCCGATGCTGCTTGCTTAGGAATTTCTCGATCAATGAATTCCTTCAAGCCATTATCCTCAGCACAACCTCCATTATGTCCTTCTAGGCTATAAAATTCAAGTTTCAATCCAAGGTATACTCCAGCCACAAAATGTAGAATGCCATCTGCGGATCCTCAAGTATGTATTGCAAATTCGAATTTCACCTGTAACCAAAACTCAAAAATTCTAAATCTCCTCTAGTATATTGTTCTCAGCTCCGATACCATGTACAAAATCCCATAGATTCACAAGCTCATGTAATGTACTAAAGCATAGGACAAGATTCTACTTCTACTTTCAACCAGCAGAAGCCAATAGATCAATGAAAACAATATGAACAAGAAGAAGATAAATCAATGTCACATAACACAAGACGTATCTGGGGAAATCCATTGGTCAAAAACTTGATTTATGTATTGCATATATCATAAAGATTAGTGAATATACAAATCTTTTTCTCACTAGAACAGTTCTGCACAAGTATGCTAAACTCTCTCAGCTCACAAGCAATCTCTTAGCCAACACTTAGCCAATTTTGCAGCTCTCCAAGCCCTAACCTCTTATGTAATTCCTAGGATGAATAGTCAATATTTAAAGGCAATTCATGCTTCCAAAACTGTGCAATCCAAACATAGGTCATTCTCTGATTGCATGCATGATCTATACAAATCAGCAAATCATACCACTGATAGTACAATATCCCTGCACTCTAGTCTCAACTAGGTCTTTCTTAGAATCAACATGCATGAGTTTCTGATGAGGGAATATTCAGTTAAATAGAGTGACACTTGTGGATGCACTAGTGAGCCAACTGATTGTTAACTCTCTATTAGTTCCACAAACAGTTTGGAAATAATTTAACTGAACATAACTCAGTAAATTGAGTTATATAATTTACAACTCAATTTAAACTCATGCTAGACCCCTAAAACTTAGGAAGAACATATACATGAACTTAGAAAGACTTCCAACTCAAAACTCCTAAGCTAATTAATTTAATTAAACTTAATTAACTATTTACAAGTTACTATGAGAATAAAATTCGATTTGAATTCTTAGTTTAATTCAAGGACAAATTAAACTAGAATTTCTTGTTTCCATTTCTCAACAAATAATCTAACACATCATTCTGATTAGAGAAGGGGTCAAGCCATTTTAGCAGAAGCTCAGAAAATTCCATCCATCACTTGAACCCCTCATACAGAATGAGTTGACTAAGTTGTTGGATGCTTAGATCATTTACAAGGTTCGTCATTCTACTTGGGTTTCAAACTTAGTTCTTGTAATTAAGAAGTCTGGGGAAATTCGTCTGTGCATATATTTTTGAAATATGAATCGGGCCTTGGAAAAAGATAAATACCCAGTGCCGTCTATGCAGCACATCTTGCAGACAATATATGGAGCATAAATGTTTTATCTCTTTGACGTTTTTTTCGAATATAACTAGGTTCTCGTAGAGGAACCTGACAGACTTAAAACTACGTTCTATACTAGGAGGGGTACATTTTCTTACTGAGGAATGCTATTTTTGCTGGTAAACACAGGTGAAACCTTTCAGCGCGCTATGGAAATTGCCTTTCCTGGGCTCATTAGATAGAGCGTGGTGGTTTACCTTGATGATGTGATAGACTTTTCCAAAAAAATGGTCAAACCACCTATGCCATATTAAGAATATCTTTGAGTGATGTCAAAAGTATGAGATATCCTTGAATCCCAAGAAGAGTGTATTTGTAGTGTCTGAAGGAAACCTCCTTGGGCATATCATCACCAAGAGTGGAATCAAGATTGATCCAGATCAAGTTTGAACTATCACATAGATTCCTCAACCAGTCAACAAGAAAGCTATGTAGTCCTTCTTGGGGAAGATCAACTTCCTTCAGAAGTTCATCTCAGATTATGCGCAGATTATTAAACCTATCCAAGACATGATCAAGAAGGACACAATCTACAACTAGGGGAAAAAGGAAAAGGTTGTGTTCTCCTGTATCAAGAAGGAAATAGAAGATGCCCCTGCATTTTATAGCCCAAATTTCAACAAATATTTTTTGCTTTATACTTTTGCTTTCGACAATTCACTAGCTGCAGTGCTCACACAAAAGGATGAGATGAAAAATAAACATCCCATATCCTTCTTGAGCATGAGCATGCAGGGACCTCAGCTCAACCATCTTGCCATGGACAAACAAGCATATGTTGTATACAGGGTGGTGAAACAATTTAGACCCTACCTACTGAAAACTCATTGCATAGTCTTTGTGCCACACCCAGTAGTCAGATCACCGCTTGTTCAACAAGAGTTGAGTGAAAGATGTGCAAACTGGATGACATGAGTACAAGAGTATGATCTTGAAATCAAGACAATTCACACTGTTAAGGGTTACTGTCTCTACAAACTTGCAGTGGAAGCGGTACACCTGCAAGAGGAAAAAGAAGAGATCATCGGTTGGGAGTGAGAAATTGACATGTACAATGTACAGCGAGCACCACCCACTTCGCATAGAAACTCTTGTTACGAAGAAGTGTGCCAGTACCTTTAGCATGACACCATGCCCTCTCACTTTTCCAGGTGTCATAAGAGGGAACTTCAACTCAAAGCCTTACCTTACTAGTTGGTGCATGGAGTGCTTTACAGAAAGTAAACCAATGGAATTTTGCTCAGGTGCCTAGAGGCACAAGATTCAGAGAGAGTGTTAAATGATATTTACGATAGACCAGATGGAGGAAAATTTGCGGGTAACATAACTACACACAAAGTCATGAGAGTTGATTTCTACTTGCCCACATTATTTAAGGATGCACATGATTATACCCGCAAGTGCCCGGTTTGTCAGCGATACGCCAACAAAACTTGAAGATTAGCAGCCCCGCTGCAACTTGTTATAGTTGACAAACCATTCCAACAATGGGGCATAGGAATCATTCAGGAAATATTCCCACATTCATCAAATTTACACCACTACATCTTGACTGCTACAAATTATGTCATGCGGTGGAAAGAATCAATTTTTCTATCACTTGTTTTTGATAATGAAACTTATTTTTATTTGTTGAAACTTTATGATTTTGCATTGCAATATGATATTGTACTTAAACATTCAACTAATTACTACTCGCAGGGAAATGTTCTTGCTGAATCTACAAACAAGAATCTCATTCGCATAATAAAAAAGGCCATTTACTCTGGGTAGAAAAACTAGCATTCTGCTCTGGTGTATGAACTTGGGGCCGATCGAGTTACACCCAAGCCCTCTCTGAACACATCTCCATACTTCCTTGTATACAAAAAAGAAGCCATCCTCCTACCAAATATATACTTTCCTTCTATCCAGCTATCCCGAGATTCTTGAGGCAAGCCGTGTCTATTGGTTCAGCTTAGGATGGACACATTACACAAGTTACAGGAAGAATGGATGAAAGAAAAGGAAATTTTTTCACTCCACCAAAACCATATCAAGAGATGGTTTGATCGAAAGTCTGTAGGGAATGCCAACTTCACTATGGGTGACTTAGTCTTGAAGTGGGATAAACCCCATAAATAAAAAGAAAAACACACGAAGTTCCACTCCTTGTGGATTGGCCCTGGGACACAATTCATGAAAAACTTGGCCAACACATGTATCATCTACAATCACTTGATAGGAGGATTGACATCCTTCCTATCAATGGACAAGATTTAAAATGTTATTTTCAATGATTTGGGGCCGCGCCTTTCCCTATGTACATAGTATTCTTATTTTGTTCTATTGTTTTACTTTGTTATTTTTGCTTCACTTCATGTTAGGCCCCTATACTACTAGTGTAACCCCTTATTGTTATTAGTACAACCCCCTTATTATATTGTTGTACCCATGTAGTCCCCATATTGTTATTATTGTGCCCTTACATTATTATTGTTATGTCGGCTCTGATTATATTATAACCCCTTAGACTCCTATATATAGAAAGGAGGTCTTGTCATTTGTATCATCCAATAAATGTTCATTTGTATAATGTAAAGGAGGTTACCCCCTCGAAGAGGCTAAATTCTAAGGTGTTGATCTATCTTTTCTATCTTTTTGTGAGCTAGTTTCATAACATTTGGTATCAGAGCTTTGGATTCTATGGTTTCGCTACTCTAAATAGGTCATCGTGGCATTTTCACTATAACCTTTTTTCTACGACGTTTCAGAAGAAAAAAAAACCAATTTGAGACTAAATCGTGCTGAACCGCGGGTCCAAATTTTAGATCTTTTGCGCAATATTTGTGGAGATATGATCTGAGGAATTTGGTATTTTGGCAGACTTTTGAATTACATTCCAAACAGGTGACCTTGGGAAAATCATCATAACTTTTGTTTTGAGCATCAGATTTCAATTTTGTAAGAAGTTACAGAAATAGGATGGACTGTAGTTTCCTATGTATATTTTTCAGACCTTAAGGTTGAAACAGTGACATGTGGCACTTCCTACAAGTTCGCTCTTCTGAAAAGGTATATAATCAAGTTATCTTGGGAGATTGTGCATGACTCTTTCTTGGAGAATCTAAATTCGATCAGATTGGTGGCATTGGAAAGAGGATGCAGAGGGCTACCATAGGTCACAATTTAAAAACTGGAAGAACCAAAATTACGGAGTTATAGTCATTTCAAGATCGAACTCCTAAAATCAAGAAAAGGCAATATGAGGAAGTTTGATGGCAAGGATCCGGTAAATTGGATACTTCAGATGGAGCAATATTTTGATCTACATGGTGTACCATTGTTACAAAAGGTATTTATTGCATCTTCATTTTTAGAACTGGATCAATTTTTATGGTATAAAGGGCTTTGTTCTCGTAAACAACTTGTTACGTGGTCAATTTTTACGGAGGAAATGATAGCACATTATAGGATACAAAGAGCACCACCTTCTTTAGAACACCACAACAACTGGAAAGAGTAAAAAGGCTTTGTTACATAGTGGAAAGTAAAATTATGGCAACAAGGAAGTCTACCCCTCACAACTATAAATATGGAAGTGTTGTTTCTCCTAGCCTTCCACAACCTACAAGGGTTACACCACAACAATTGGAAGAAAAAATAGAAAAAGGGCTTTGTTAAAATTGTGATAGCAAATGCACTAAAGGTCATAAGTGTGCTGAGAAGAAATTATTTTACATAGAGTATGAAGAGGAGGAAGAAAAGGATCAAGAAACATCAAAAGAAGAAGATATATGCTAGGACCCAACCCCAGAGAAAGAATAAATGAATCAGACCATATCTTGTAAAGCATTGGCAAGAATTACCACTCCTCAAACTCTCAAGATAGAAGGACATATCAAGAAGAAAAAGGTGCAAGAAGTGAAAGATCACATCGAGAAAGAAGAAATGAATCCAACCATATCTTGTAATTCATTGGTCGGAATTACCACTCCTCAAACTATCAAGATAGTAGGACATATCAAGAAGAAAAATGTTCAAGATGTGAAAGATCACATCGAGCATCAAGAAATGAATCCGACCATATCTTGTAAAGGATTGGAATAGATTACCACTCCTCAAACTCTAAAAATAGAAGGACATATCAAGAAGAAAAAGGTTCAAGCAGTGAAAGATCACATCGAGCATCAACAACAAGTTCTCCAACTTTTCAAGGATAACTCCACTTTGGTGCAAAATTGAATGAAACAACAGGTAGATCAACATCGTAGTGAAAAATGTTTTGACGTAGGTGATTGGGTATTTTTACTGCTACATCTCAAGCAAGCTATTTATGAGAAGGAAATTTTAGCAGTAATACATGCACTTAAGAAATGGCGACCTTGCCGAATGGGAAGACACTTCAAGGTAAAAATGGATCATGATAGTCTTAAATACTTTTTAGAACAACAATTATCTTTAGAAGAACAGAAAAAATGTGTCACAAATATGTTGGGTTATGACTTTGACATCATCTATAGAAAATGGAAGAAAAATTTTGTTGCAGATGCACTCTCAAGAAAGGATGAGGATGTGGAAGCATTGCTTTGTGCTATTTCTATTATCCAACCAGATTGGATAAATGAAGCAAGGGATGAATGGAAGAAGGACAAAGAACCGTGGCCACTCATTCAAAAGTTGCAGAATATCCCAATTCAAACAATATTGCTAGAACTTGAGGAGCAAGGAAAAAATCATATTGGAACCTGGAGTAGTCACAGAAACAAGAACCCAATAGCTACAAAATTGATCAATTTCAGAGTATCTCATCAAGTGGAAGAACTTACCAGCTGAATATTCCACATGGGAAGACAAGAATTTTATACAGAAGCATCAAGAAATACTCAAGCATTGAGGACAACACTTTTTGAAGGAGAGGGGCATGTTAGGCCCCTATTCTACTAGTGTAACCCCTTATTGTTATTAGTACAACCCCGTTATTATATTATTGTACCCATGTAGTCCCCATATTGTTATTATTATGCCCCATAGAAGCCCACTATTGTTATTATTGTGCCCTTACATTATTATTGTTATGTCAGCTCTGGTTATATTATGACCCCTTATACCCCTATATATAGAAAGGAGGTCTTGTCATTTGAATCATCCAAGAATTGTTCATTTGTGCAATGTAAAGAAGGTTGCCCCCTCGAAGAGGCTGAATTATAAGGCATTGATCTATATTTTCTATCTTTTTGTGAGCTAGTTTCATATCACTTCACTTTGCTTTGTTTTTATTGTCTTGTATTTTTTTTGTTGTAAATAAGTGCTATCCTATACTATGTTCTAGCTTTTGAATAAGTATGTGGCTGAATTTAAAGAGCCTTGTGACACTACAACACTTGGCCAGTCCTCTCTCAGTCTTCTATGTGCTTGGTTGTAAATTTTTTCCGATGAAGTTTGAATGAAAAATATGATCCATATGTAAGGGGAGCTCTGGTCAAACCATGAACCACTGTCCAAAATGGGAAACCCCATACTTGTACTCAGTCTTTTTCTCTATGTGTTCAAGCTTATCCAACTAGTAGAAATAGAGATGGGGAATGAGCAAACCTAAATTAGAGGTCTTACATGCTTCTCTGCAGGAACTAGTTGGGATACCTCTTTTGCCCCAAAATAAATAAGTGCCTATGCACAATCTTCTTTCAAAAAAAAAGTAAAGGCAAAAGAAGGGAAAGGCCTCCTGTGCAAAGAGGTGAAGAAGGCAACTCCACCGAGGTACTGACTAAGCTCGTTGGCAGTGGAGCAATTCTTGTGTTCCTGCGTGAATCCATCAGGGTACTGTCCAGGCCTACTGGTAGCGGAGAAATAACACAAATCAAAACTTATACCCTAAAAATCTTAAGCTCGTGAACCAAACTACCCTTCCTGATTTTGAAACACTATGATCTAGCTGAAAATTTTGATGTGTTTGACTGAGTTGGTACACGGTGAACCATGTTTATCCATGGAGTAAGTGGAGAAGCCAAAGTAACCTGTGCAATGAATTAATAATCCCTGAATGGCCAAGGCCCTGTGCTAAAAATGGTCTGAAATAGAGAAGTTAGTATTCAACTTGTGTGTCGCCAAGTGTTGTAGCGACTGCAACACCCTCCAAAATGTTTCCCTGCATCCAAATTTCGGAGCCTTCCTTGATATTTTGCCTTGATGGTTGCAAACACTCGGGCTCATCCCATGAGCTCTTTTTGAGTCCTTACATCCTTTTTTCTTGATTGACCACCAACCGTATTTTTGGTTTGTTGATTGCTATGTCGTGCTTGCATGTTTGTTCTAGAAATTTTGAAGGTTTGTCTTTGTGTGTACGCGTTGTTTTCACCATGTGAACATCGGTCTTACTAACACACAAAGTTGTAGACATTTTTTCTTAAGTGTCAACACAGTTGTTTGAAGATCTATCCCAAGTGCCGCACTTCTTTCTCTTAAAATTTGAGTCAGCCTCATTGAGCACATGTTTGTCATGTTGGTTTTAGGTGTCTTGTTGTCGAGTCATGATAAGCGTGTGATCACAATTTCATGTGTGCACGAGTTCACTTGCTTTTACACTTAGTCATTTTTCCTAAAAATTTGTCGACCCGACAACCCTCCTTAAAACGAACCCCAATCTCAATGACCTTTCTCTGCTGCCCAGAACTACTCAGAGATTGAGGCTATCCTTAGGGGTAGCCTCCACTGTGCAATCTTGGAAGTGAGCCAAATGATTTTCTCCTAGAACTGCCAAAAAGTTGTCTCCAATTCCAATCCACCCCGCGCTTCCCGCAACATCACTCATCCAACCCCCCTTTGGTCTTCTGGAAAATATGAACTCCACTATTACCCAGAGCTACACTAGTCCCCAGAACTACGTAGAATTTTCCCAACTACCTACCCTGCACTGTCTATAGAAACTACGTAGATCTTTTTGGTCAGGCCTCCTCTGCCTGTCACTGCACTATTCCTAATAATTGTGCATATATGATTGGAAATCTCCCTACTAGCTTGCTATGCTCTCCCTCCAAAAATTGTGCAGTTTTGATAGGCATCCTCTCTACTGCTACACTCTGCACTCATCTTGGAAATTATGCAGAACTGACTACCCATCACCATCTCTCTGAAATGCGCAGTTCTGATCAACAGCTACCCACATCACAATCTAACCATGCTCTTGAAAACTTCACATAAATGTTTGCCAATACCTCCTGTTGCTTGCTTTGTCTTCCTTGGAGAAACTACACAGATCCCAATTTGGAGCCCAAAATGACCTGCCTAGTCCTCACCTTCAAATATGAACAGAATTTCCCAGTAGTTCCCGGACACCCCACCTTGTCTTCCTCTCGTAAACTCCGAAATTAGGCCTCCAATCTAGTTCCTGCCTAGAATATGTCACTGCTATCCTGAGTTGTGCAAATATACCTCCCAGTGACATCTACGTAGTTTTTCCCGATAGTGCTTTGGAGCCTCGCATCTCGAATTGAGCTATGATTTGTGCAGTTTTGGTGCCTTGTCCCTCTCCCATTCACTTATTCCGAAACAAAACATAATGCATCATTTTCAACTAGGAGATTTCTAGATTTGATGTCATCTCATCATGAGTGATTGCAGGAACAGGTACATTGATTAAACATGCTGTGACGATGAATGGGATGAAGAAGGAGCACATGCTAGAAGACTTTCCCGCAGATGAACGAACACACAAAGCACATCTAGAAGTGAGCGAAAGGGACACATGCACATGCACCATCAAACAAAAACCAAGACCATCGAAGACCCCACACACTTTGCCATGAAGAGGTGAAGCCCCGTTACACCGAGAGCACATCCATCACTCAATAGCACAATAGATCAACACGGACAACAAAGTCAGCCAATACATGTCAACAGTGTCATGTTGAGTTGTGTCATGAGTTTCCTTGGCCACATCACTACCATGGTTCATACTTGCTGTAATAAATTGTAATGTAATGTGAAATTCCAAGAGACGCACATATGAAGTTGAAGAGTCACGCCAGTTGAACAGTCATAGGAAGTCAAATACATGAGGGAAGTTGAAGGGTCACAAGGGTCAATTATCCCCCTTGGCTATATATATTGCCTCATTATATGAGCAAATCACTTTTCACCTTGGCTCCTCCCACATAGCCTTGAGAGTCTGTAGTCTCTTCTTTGAGGAGCGAGGAGTGGCTCCAATTTCCCACTAATCGGGCTAGTGATGTATGGTGTACATATGTGTCTTGGAAATTTTACTTAATTCAAAAGCCTGTCTCAGGCCAACACGTTTTCATGCATGTTTTGTATCCATTTGTAAGGCTATTCTTTAAACGTTTGTAATGCATGTTTTCTTAATATGTACTAAGATAGTTGAACTACTTTGGTTATTTTAGTACTTACATTGTTGAAGATGCCTTGTATTCTTTATCACTCCTGTCTCGTCTATGAGGACTACTCTATTGGACATTAGACAAACCATCCCTATGTTTTCTTGGTTTTAATGACCATCACCCCATTTGGACTACTCCACTGGATGATGTACGTGTTTTCCCTTGAACTTTGGTTTTCACGACTACCACATCCGTTGTGGACTATTCCATTGGATGCCAGACAGACTCTCGTTGTTGTTCATGTGTGTTTCTTCCTGAGTTGTGACTATTCCCTCTCATAAAGAGGCTCACTTATCTTTCCCCTTCAACAGTAAGGAAACCTAGACACAAAGTTACATTATGCGCTCACCAAGTGTCAGGCGGAAAGAGTCGATAGTGCGGACACAAATCAACCTCCCTAGGAGCCTAAGACTCTCTAGTGACAAACAAGACAAATAAGAGCAATCCTTCTCTAAACATGCATTTACTATATAAGAAATCAAGTGTTTAGATCCTACCTGTAGTCCAACGCTGTTGTAGCAGTCCAGCCTCGCTGATCCGGATGAGCTCCTCCTTCACTTTGAAACCTGCATCCACTAACAATCAAATGATTAAATAGCACTTGATAATCTCATAAGATAAAACACATTTAACATATAGACCAAGGAGTATATGAAACAACTCATAAATAACAAGTTATTGAGAAGAATGGACTCATTTGCATTAATAGGAAACAAAAGGAACAATTACAACCTGAGCCTTGGTGTTGTGCAAGTCCCTCCCAGGGTCCATCAAGAGTTCTCCTTTACTTTGACAAAGCTCACCCACTTCCAAATAGAACAAGCAAAGATGACAATCTCTCCTCACAAGCTTCTAAATGGGAGTCCTAATTCCTGCAGCATCTACCCTTAGAAATGTTTAGCTTTCAACCTCACCTCCTTCTGGCCCAATGCCTGTACTTATAGTGCTCAAGAGGAAGTTAATCAGGTCCACCATCAATGGGATAATCCCCTCTTTGGATGGGATAGCTCCTCTCTTGATGGGATAAGTTCCTCTTTGGTAGGGATACATGAACCATCTGGAGGCGTTCAATACACGTCGAACAACCTTCTAGAATGCTCTAGAAATGACCACAAGTAACTTTTTAAAGATGAAACTTGCGCATTTTGACCTTTACAGGGGGACGCACCTGCCCCTTTACATACAGAGCGTACAAGTACGCAGCTTTTGTGAACATTGGGTGCGTACCCGCAGGTAAGGTTGAGAGAACCTGTGTACCCAGAGATAAATACATTTATAAAGACTTTCTCTCTTTTTGGAGTTTGACATGGAGAGCAGAGGCTTAAGACTTGCCCAGGAGGATAGCATGACTGTTGATAGAGCCATACTAACTGTACATAGCCATGGTGACATTTTTTAGTGTAACAGATTGCCCCCTAAAGTGCGAAGCCTGTAGTAGATTAGGGTTTTGTAAATCTAGGAAGGGTGAAGCGCTTTATCATTTCAAGGATTATCTCGTGGAGAGCCTGGTCAGAACCTGCAATTTTCAACACAAAATACATGTATAAGATTATATCATCACTGAGGTAGGCATTCCCATACTCAGATCAAAACTTTAACTAACAGACTACCTACTCTGATATAGGAATGATCTTGCAATACATCATAATCATAGACTTTTGTAGACACAGTATGGGCACAGCCATCTGTTTATGATTAGTCTACTTAGATAATGAATACAAAACTCCTCGCAGCCTGGATGGTGGAAACTAGATCCAGGGTCTTCATTTCTGCTTCCCGAATTGGTGCGATTCTAGCCATGCGAATAAATGAGTTGATGTCGAACATGGTAGAAACCACTTGATTACCAGTCGATGATGTAAACTGTTAACAAGTGTGAGAGAGACCACCAGTAATGTCAATGGTTCTCAAAGTACCCAGTACAATCCATGAGATGTGAATGAATGAGTTGATGTCGAACATTCCACGGAATCCTTCGATCGAAAGTCAATGATGTAAACTATCGTCAAAGGCGAGAAACCTGCCATTGATGCATGCAGACTTCAAGGTACTGACGATTTCTAAGTCATCTCTTTAGATAATGTGCTGATGTCGATAGAAAGCGACCCGTTGCAGGCAAGCCCACAACACGAAATCATTTGTTCAAGTTGAAGAAATGTTGCTGTAAGGACTGACTCAGGGATGGTCAAATGGATGACAAGTATTTTGCAGATGAAAGTTTTGTTTGCAGACCTCTTGAACACATAACGACATAGCAGATGGCTTGGTGATAAACGACTCAAAGTTAATCCCCGGAACCCGGCTGAAGACTTTCAATGTGGTTTGATTAACTGTGAGGTAAAGGATTTCCCAACCCAGGTGAATGAAAAGTGTCGTGTCCAAGAGTGGTAATAAAGTTTCTTTTGGGACAAAGGATAACAAATAGGCTCATTCTTCTCTCTTTTCCCCCACCATTTCTGGCAAGTACCTCTTTATTTTTAACAAGCTTGAGGAGGATAACATATGCTTGATTATAAGCTCATCCTTCGGATGAGTCCAACCTAGTTTTGATTCGAACCCTAGGAAGGAGTGGTTCGTTCCTGTTTGTAATTGAACAGGTCCTTTACTGTGAAATTTTTACGAGCCCAGTATAGGAGAAACTCGGCGTTTTTCAATTTTAGAGAGTCTGAAAAACTTAAGAAGACTCCAGGTTAAACTTTTTCGTAAATTTGTGTCCCTCAAGCCTGAAAAAGTATAAAATAATACTTGGGGGAACCGCTTGATCTTGCGACCAAGGAGTACTTTCATAATTAGTGCCACTGACCTGAAAAGTAAAAAGCGATCAAGGACACGTCGTTTTATTTCCAGTATCGAGTTTGAAACGACAAAAACCCGGCAACCTTTTCCTGTTTTTACGGTCAGAAAAGGGCTATAAGGGGACCGTCTTTTAATTCCGTTTTAACGAGTGTAAAAGAAACGCTCGGCAATCTTTTCATATTTTAGGAGTCAGAAAAGGGCTTAAAAGATGACTCTGATATTTTGGTTCATGAAAAATGACAATTTTCCCTCTAAATCCCTTTGTCCTGCACAAAAACGACACATTACTCATACCTGTTTAAGATAGGCAAAAATACATTGAAAAATATCCTTCCATGGTGAAAAATAAACAAACCTAGCATTCATTCATCCAAAAAACCTATAAAAAGACTTTTTACCATGTCATTTTTACCATTTTACTGTTGAGGTTGAGAAAAGGGCTTTTGGCAAGAAACTTCCCGTGGTCGTTGCGGAGAATCCGACCGTCAGAATCGAACGCCGTCTCTTCCAGGTATTTCACAACATCCTCCTCTTCAATTTCATCCGATTAAAATTTTGTTTTAGGTTCTAGTTTTGGTTTTTGGGGGTTTTAGGTTTTAAAAACCGCTCTGCGGGGTACGCAGGTGCCCCAAGGGTGACCTGCGTCCCCCGACCTTTTCCTACATAGGAAAAAGGTCGGGGTACGCAGCCCACCTTCAGGCTAGCTGCGTCCCGACGCTCTGTGTCCTAAACGTGGGGTGCATCCCCCGCGAAGGGCAGAATTTGAAACCCCAAACCCCAAAAATAACCATTCGAATTTTCCCAAATTAATTCTAACCTTCATTTCTTGGTGTGTAGGGCACTCACCATGTTGGATTGGAGAGAAAGAGAGCACGAGGACGTTGATTTAGCCGCAATCAATTATCAACCTTCCATTGATGCCCTAAAAGCATGCGGACTATATAAATACTGGGCCATACCTGGCATGAGGGCTCAGGTGAGATTCTTGGAGTGGCTGGTTGAGAGATGGAACATTCATGAGCAATGTTTTTACATCGGAGGGCACCAGCTCGAGATAGAGCCCTCTGACATATACTTTCTCACTGGCTTGCCAAATAGGGGCGAGCAACTCAATCTAGCCGGGACCAGGCCGGGTGGCCAATCCCTTGCTAGTCTCCGGGCAGATTGGTGCATACCCAATCAAAACCATGCGAAAGGCGTAGAAATCAAATACATCTCTCGGCGTGAACTCAAGGTTATAGCTTTCACGGTTACCAGAATTTGCGGTGCAGCCGCTTTACATATTGCCACCGGGTCCCAAATGCGGATGGCGATTGACTGTTTTCGAGGCACCATCTTCAACTGGTGCGATGCTGTGTCGGCCAATATGAAGGCCCAACTGACTAGGGCAAAGAACGGACAACTGAAGACCTTTGGATATGGGCCTCTAGTTGTGAGCTTTGCCTTAGAGAGAGTTCCGATGCTGATCCCTCAGCATCTCACTGTTGATATATTGGGTCCTCGAGAGCCAAAGCTGATACGATGGGTTACGGTGATGGCCCGGCATCCTGACGAGGGCGCGGCAGTTGTTCGATTCCCTGCTGGTTATTTTCATTGGTTAGAGGACCAGGTCTTTGCTATTCAGGACTTTCCTTATGCCGGAGTGGATTTTCGAAATGATCCGGACATGGTTCTTCCACCGGGAGAACAACGGGATGACAGAGGTACTTTATTTTTCACAAGTTTTTAAGTTATCTACTTTTTTTTTTTTTTTATATATATCGTCCCAAAACTGACAGTGGCAAATTTTCAAAATGCAGATGTAGGTCCACGGCGTCCGGCCAATCTCCGGGCTTTTGAGAGAAGAGTACCAGCTGTACCAGCATCCGCCCCACAAGATGCGGCCGCAGAGGCCTTAGTCGAGCTGGAACGGGATCTAGAGCGTCTGACGGCGGATATACCAGAGACCACCATAGATGACATTCCTATTCGACTTCAGCGCTATGTGGTTGCAGTCCCAGGACCCATCAGAGGGTTCCTGTGTAGGGTAGTGCGGGCAGTGGTCTCGTATAGAGAGCACCACCAGTGACTGGCTAGTCACTTTGTAGACACATATGTCATTTTTGTTTTTTGTACTTATCATTTTGCCGATCATAAGGTGTCTTTCAACCTATGATCGAAGACGATGTATATTTTTTGACACACTCCTACTTATATATATATATCATTATTACCGGCTTATCTTGTTTAACATATGTGATGAAATGTTTTTAAATTTACTTGTATGATTATCGCAAATGTCTGTCCAACATTCGAGAAGCAATTGCATCTGCTAATGTATTTAAAGACCTTGGAATATGCTGATATTAAATGTAATCAAATTCACGTTCCAAGAGACGCACTCTCAAAAACAACCTTAATAACACAGGATTTCTAATGGCATATACTCTATTAAGCTGTAATACAACGAGTTCAGAATCTAACCTCACTATCAAACGTCGAATTCCGAATGAAATAGATTCAGACAATAATTCAACCACTGCACTGTATTCTGCAATGTTGTTCGTTGTTTGACCGAGGCTCACCCCATGCATAGAAACTAACTCGTCAGAGGGCGAATAGATAACCCAAGCTGCAGAAGAGATATTCCGTGTACTACGACAAGCACCATCAGCAAATCCAATGTACGTTTGGAGAGGCGTTGACATCTGCAATATCAAGAGTAAAACCAAGATAAGCCAGAATAACGACGAAAAACACACTTTCTAAGCTAAGCACACTATCTAAACTAACAAACATACTAGCTAGAAAGAAAACCTAACCTAACTAAAATTCTCCATACCCATCATTTAAGCATAATACCTCTTAAGGTAAAGTCCATTTCTGGGTTTACCCAAAGAGTCCCCATCAAAATCTACCAGCTCATAGGCCCCTTTTGCTAGCTTTCGCTTTACAATGTAGGGTCCATGCCACATAGGAACGAATTTTCCAGCACCTAGCTTATCGTTAGCTTGATCATATAATAGCACTAGGTCTCCCTCCGAAAAACTTCGAGGGGTCACATTTCTATCATACTGAGCTTTCATTCGCTTCGCATGAGTCTCGATTGCCAATGCAGCGTCACGTCGAGTCTCATCTAACTGAGCTAAGTATAATAAATGTTTCTCCTCTTCGGAAGTAGCTGGGAGTAATTCGACAGCCATTTGAAGTGATGGGATTTCGCATTCAATGGGTAACACAGCTTCCAAGCCATAAACTAGCTGGAAAGGAGTGAACCCTGTTGAAGTTTTCACTGAGGTTCGGTATGCCCATAGCGCTGAAAATAACATGTTGTGCCAATTCGACCGATGAATACCAATGGTTCATCGGATCATGATAACCAGAACTTTGTTGATAGACTCAACCAAACCGTTGGCTTGCGGATAATAAGGAGTAGAGCTATCATGGCGCAAACCAAGCTGGCTTGTAAGCTCAGTCATCATGATGTTTCGAAAATGGCTCCCATGGTCAGTGATGATTGCTTGTGGGACACCAAACCTAGTTATAATATGATTGAATACGAAAACTGCAGCTGTTTTTCCTCTTGGGTCGAATGTAGGCATCGCCTCGGCCCATTTAGTAAAATAATCAACTGCGAGGATGATATACGCATGCCCCCCGGCCGAGTGAGGGTTACAAGTAATAAAATCGATACCCCATTTGGCGAATGGACCAACGGAAATTATAGGATGGAGAGGAGCAGGTGGTGCGCGCATCTTGCGATCAAACACTTGACAGTTGTGGCATTTCTGGACTGCAATGATACAATCTTTAAACATGGACGGCCAGAAATAGCCAGCGCGCAACACCTTCTGAGCTGTGGCATACCCAGACATATGACCGCCACATGCTCCAGAGTGACAATCATTCAAAACCCTCTCAGCCTCTTCGTGAGTTAAGCAACGTCGAAAAACTAAGTCTGCCCCCCGGCGATAAAGTGTATCTCCAATAATCTTGTATTGCTGGGATTGAAACCTAATTTTTCGACGTTCCGACTTTGAAGCTTCAGGTCGGAAGGTTTGGGTTTGGAGATAGATGATTATATCCTCGTACCACGGATCTAAAGTACTGATAAGAAACAACGATTCGTCCGCGATGGACTCCTCTGCCACAGTTTCTGTGTTAGCATGTGGGAAATCACACATCAATTCCCCAAAAACTAAGGATTTCTTAGACTTGGACTTTTCAAACTCCAAGTCGAACTCTTGCAGGATAATGATCCATTTAGAGTACTTGCCCCCTAGCAGTTGTTTTGTCAAAATATAAATCATAGGGTTGCAATCTGAAATAACTGTAGTTTTACGGAGAAGAATGTAGTGACGAAAACGCTGGACAGCTTGAACGGCTGCCAGGGCCAATTTCTCCACATGCGAATATTTTAGCTCAGTGGGGTTTAATGTCCTACTAAGATAATATATCACATGTTTCGCTCCGAATTCATCTTCTTGGACTAACACCATTCCAATAGTGGAATGCGAAGCCGCGAGGTATAAGAAGTAGTCTTGGTTGTAGTTGGGAGGATGCAGCAACGGTGCATGGGTCAACACGTGCTTAAGTGCATCAAAAGATTGTTGGGCAATCTCATCCCAAAAGAATTCAGCGTTCTGTTTCAACAACCGTGTAAAACCTTTAGTGACCTCGGCGTAGTTTGGAATGAATCGGCGTAAAAAGTTTGCTTTCCCTTGCAAACTTTGGAGTTGGCGCAAGCTCGAAGGAGGAGGCAATTTGATGATAGCTTCGACCTTCGAGGGATCAACGCGAATGTCGGATTTTGAAACAACAAATCCCAGCAATCGACCCGCCTCTATACAAAATACACACTTGTGCGGATTCAACCGAATACGATAATGCCTACACCTCATGAAGATTGCTCGTAAGTGGACAAGGTGATCTGCTCGATGTAAAGAATGAGCAGGCAAATCATCGAGGTACGGTTGCACAATGTGTTTGATGTCATGAAAAGCGTAAGACATCGCCCGTTGAAAAGTGGCTCTGGCATTCTTAAGCCCAAAGGGTAATTTGCAGTAAGCAAATGTCCCCCACGGACAAATGAATGCCGTTTTTGGTTGATCGATAGGTAGAATATTGATTTGATTATAGCCCGAAAAACCATCCATAAAGGAAAACATTTCACTTCTGGCACAATCATCAATTATTTGATCGATATAAGGCGTTGGATAGTTGTCTTTTAGACAAGCTCGATTGATATCCCTATAGTCGATACAGATTCTTATTGTTCCTTGTTTCTTGTTAACCGGAACAATATTCGATACCCAATCTGTTAATGGGATCGGATAAATGAAACTTGCTTTCAACAGCTTTTTGACTTCTGCTTTAATGGCAGCTGCTTTTCGAGGGTGAATCTGACGCAACCGTTGCCGGACGGGTTTAGCGTCCGGGTAGGTCTTGATTTCATGGACAACAATAGCGGGATCAATTCCTGGCATTTCCTCGTAGGACCAGGTAAACACGTCACAAAATTCTTGGAATAGGGCCTTGTAAGTTTGAATTTCATCTGCTGTACATGAGGCACCTATATGAATGTTTTCCTCAATTCCGGGTTTCACTGAAATGTCAATGGGAATAGTGCGAGAAATATTCCCTAAATTCAACTCTTAATCAGAATGTTTCGTTGGATTCTGAGCGTCTTCGACATATTCAGCGGTAAAGATAGATGAAAAATCATTTTCAAAAGCATCATCCACAGGTAAAAACGAAGATCTATGATGAAGATCTTCCCATGGTAGATCGTCTACACTTAGGATTTCGCGAAGTTGCTCGTCAGATGACACGACTTCGGGAAACGCTATCCGTTCCAAGGTTGATGTGAAAAGTGACTCTTCAGTAACCACATTCATTTGGTCGATTTGGGTTGAACGCAAGTCGGTAAAAGACATGACGGCTTCATAAGCAATTTCATATGGACTCAAAGGCATAGCATCACCGAATGAGTCGATCTCAGATTCAGATGGGACAATCCAAGGATCATCATAAATAATGTTGTCTGATGTAATCATATGAATTGATGCAAATGAAGGGTCTGCGTTGATTGGAGGGAAAGGAAAAGTTCCCAGTAAACCGGAATCTTTAACTAAACCGACGCCAACGTCCTTATAAGGGATTGTCGTCTTACCGACATGTTGGATACTCTCTGAAGAGGCTGGGTCGGATGAAAAGTATGTCAGCTGATCAATTGTCACGATCTTACCGTTATGTGGAAACTTTATTACTCTGAAGACCGATGAAACGACCGCTGTCATAGCATATGACCAACTTCGACCCAAAAGAAGGTTGTAGTCTAGAGGGGCATCAACCACTTCCACATCCAGACTAACGGTTTTACCTTCTACCCCTATAGGCAATTCCTGTAGAATACCAAACGGACGGAACCCACGGCCATCAAAGGCCTTAAGGATGGTCAGGGATTGGTTCAGCGAAGGAGAACCAAGCGATCTCCAACACTGAATCGACATAATACACGTAGAAGCTCCCTCATCAATCACAGTCTGATGAATAGGCTTGTTTTTGACTATCACTGGAATTTGAAAAGCCATTTGATGGGGTAGACGTGGTGTACTATTTTCTAGATCGAAGATTATCAGATTCGGGTCCTGAACATCAACAGCTCCGATAGCCGACAAAAGTAATTTTCGTTGTGCTGGGCATGATTGCAGCACTTCTAAAGTCGACATTGCTGAGGGTGAAACAACTAAGTCCTCAACAATGTTGTAATTCTGGGCCGCTCTCGCATGTGGATTGAAAGCAGACCTTCGAAGTACACCCTTGGCGGGCGGTTTGATTACTAAGTCCGGGTTAGGTTTCTCGATCTGTAGTGGATCAGAACGAGGAGCTGAGGTTGATGGATTATAATGAGAAGATTCTGCTTCCTTACCATCAACAGGACTCTTACTACCATAATCTTGCGATCGAGTCGCAATCCTCACATGAGACATCATCAAAATGGGTTCTTCACTGGCAGTCGAGGAAGAACCTATCATCTTACTTTCCTGCTTTGGAAATGGATCCTTTAACACAGCAGGAGTGGGAGAACCTTTGACTATTTTCACAACTTCGGCCCGATGAGGGCAATCTCTTGTAAAATGATCCTCTTCACAAATAAGACAAGGATATCGAGGTTTGCGCTTTTCGTCATTGGTTTCCGACTTTTCTGTTTTCTCCTTCGGAGCCTTGTCTGCTTTAGCCTTCTTCTTCCCTTTCTTCTTTCCACCGTTTTTTGATTTGGCCGTAGATGATTCTACAGCGTGAATGTCGGCGGAAAGTTCAGGAGAAGACTCTCCTGTCGGGGAATCAGGCAAGGTGATTATAGGAGTAGTAGAACTCTTGGAAGACTTCTTCTTGCTCTTTGTGTTCACCGTACCAATCATACCATCAGCGGCATGAGATCCCGAAGGAGCAGCAGCGATTTGATTCGATTTTGGAAGATCTGGGATCTTCTCGTGTAACGTACCCGACTGAGTATAAACTAAGTCAAGGTACTACGCCTAAGAAATGACTTGCTCCTCAGTAACTACTCCGGCCTTAGCTACATCTTCAGTAATCTTCGGTAACAATGATTTAACAAACCATTCAGCTAAGATTTGGTCCGGAATAAAAACTTTCACTAACCTTCTTCGACGTCTCCACTCATGAATATGATCAGAAATATACGTGGACGTCGATTGTTTTAGTGAAGTTAATAACTCCGTGCCGTTATCGTATCTGACCGGCAACTGAAAGTGAGTTAAGAACGAGGTAGCTAACTGGCTAAAATTGTAAAAAGAGGCCCGTGGTAACTCAATGTACCACTTGGCCGCGAGACCAATGAGTGTACGCTGGAAAAGACATAAGCGGATCGAATCATCCGAGATAGAATTTGAAGCACACCAGAGGTGGTAAGTCATCACATGATTCGACGGGTCCTCTCCAGGCTTACCTTCGAACTTGGGTATATCACTGGGCAACTTATTTGGCATTGGCGGCCAAAACTGAAGATATTGAATTGGATCATTCGTTAGGCGCGTCAAGTCTGGTAAATCCAAAGTTGCGATAAACGGTAATTGCCGGTTAGGATCTCTAAAACTCTGGGTCACAAGACCAGTCCCAGGAGGAGGATATCCAGGATAACTAGGAACAGGAATCGCATTCGGGATATTATATCCTCCTGGAAAACCAAGATTAACCGGACCGTACTGGGGTTGTTGAGGTTGTTGATAAGTGTACCCAGGATATGGTTGATACTGGTAAACCGGCTGTTGGACAGCTTGCCCTTGTTGGTACTGTCCCTGGTACGGTTGTTGAACAAATTAAGGTTGAGTAGTGACAACCGTACTTATACCAGGCTAACCTATAGGCATTTGGACCGTGGTTTGAATCGTAGATCCAGACAACGGTAAAGATGCCTGAGGAGTGGTTGCAGAGACAGTAGAAACCGGAGCTGTCGATACTCCAGAAGTAAGTGTGGTAGATGTAGCGGTAGTTGCAGCAGCCGTTTGAGATGGAGTACTAGGTGCAATTGGCGGCTGAGTAACTACCGAAGTTACAGAAGTCTGAACATTTGACTGGACAGGCTGCGGTTGCTGGGGTGAACCAGAAACTACGGGTTGTCCAGCTTGAGGTACCAACTGCAAACTTGGCTGCAACACTTGTTGACCCTGTGATGGATCCCACACTAACATTCCGGGGTATTGACCCGTAACAGGTTGAGAATACTGAGGTCCATAACCGGATTGAGGATAGGATTGATAACTGAAAGGTACAGTTCCCATACCTTGAACATATGACTGACCTTGAGGTGGTTGATAACCTTGACTCGAGTATTGACCTTGAGGTTGATAACCTTGAGGTAAATACTGATACTGGGGTTGACCTTGACCTTGAGGTTGATACCCTTGGGGTTGATACCCTTGAGGTAAATATTGATACTGAGGTTGACCTTGGGGTACATATTGAGGCTGAGGTTGACCCTGAGGCATGTATTGCACCATAGGCACATACTGACCTTGAGGCTGCCCCCCAGACACAATTTGTGTACCTTGAGGTTGCCCCCCAGGCGTTAATTGAGGCTGCCCCCCAGGCGGTAATTGGCCACCTTGAGGTTGAGAAATGGGAACTGAACCTGACATCATGTAAATGTCCCCTATACCCAACGGTTTATTACCATTGTTTCCAGCTAATAACCCATGATCGACGGGTTGAGGAGATGCCCCCGCAAAGATACCAGAAAGTGACTGATACCCGGTGGGAACAGAAGGACCGCCGTGTAAGAAAGATTCAGGAGTTTGAGTAAACACGGACGACTGACCAGACATATTTACAGGAGTATAAATACCTCCTGGTGGAAAAGGAGTACGAGGTGGAGAAAAACCTATCCCTGAGTTGTCTAAATAATTGGTTAACGAAAGGTACCAAGTAGTACTTCTAGGAGGACTGTAAAAGATAGATCCACGCTCCCTGAGCTCAATAGTAAGTTGATCTTCAAGGTTAGAGACACCTATTTCTTCCTCTGGAGAAAGTTCTTCAATAGCAATCAAACCAGTGGGAAGATTTTCGGTGATAACTCGTTCTACTCTTGGTGAATATGGAACACTAGAAGTCGGAGTAACAGGTTCAGATATTTCAGGTTCTTCGCCTATATCACTAGTAGACGAAAAACTACCAGCAAGCTCAGAAACTGTAACAGCTTCGGGATTATAACCTGTCTCTAGACTTTGGTAATCTGGATGGACTACCAAGGAAGATTCTCCTTCTCCAGGTGAACCTACTTTACTGCCACTAGGAGGAGTTACAAGGACCTTCAATCCTTCGTACTGACCCGGGACGTCTTCAAGAGATCCACCCCATGATCTACGGAGTTTCCTCAACAAATCAGTTCCGGTAACAATCTCAGGTGACTTGCCCCGAAGTCTACGGGACTGTCTCGGTAATTCCGCCACAGCTAAAAACTTTTAACTACTACACACGAAAACAAAGTAAAATCTCAAATCAAAACCACCTAAAGTCTCTAAAGAACCAAACAAATTTGAATCACACGCCTAAATAATCTAGGGCGTCAAACCAAGCACAAACAGTAGCCTTCCAGACCGAAAACGCTAGTTGGAGATGAAACCCAACATCGCCGGATTCAGTACAGAAGTGGCGGGTGGAACAGTTACCCCGACAACCTGCTTAATGAATAGACCGGCACAAGTTCCTCCACTTTAACCGTCTCGAGTGAAGTGAACCCCCCGAAAAATCCAAGTGAGTCTAGCCGACGTCTGCTCCAGGTACAGTGGGATCTTCCCTCCACCGTCACCTTGGTAGAATCCTAAAGATAATGGTCACTAAGGTTACCAACCGCAACAAATGCACCTGGGGGAACAGTCTACACTCCGACAGCACACAAGGGCAGAGTATCAAGCTCAATCCCCTTGCCGGTTCCTTGACAATAATCCAAGGTTTACTGACAAGTGACCCCTGGCTCCTCGACAATGGTTAATCCGAGGTTTACCGTTTGTAATACGTGCGTGTCTGGTGTCGTTCCCAACGAGGGAGGATTGATCCCCTCACTGGTTCGGACATGAGCTCGTGCTTCTCCTTTAAGAGGAGCTTTCCCAGAGTACAAATGAGACAATTGGATTTATTCTATCATAAGATAAGCTACTTGTTTGGTTTTGTTGTCTTGGAGAGTTAATTACTCTCCTACTCCAAGACACTAGCCTGATCTAAATTGGTGTTTCAGAGCCCTAGTAAATAAAAGTTACTACGTTGATTTTACTTTAAGCGTTAATTTTATGGTTTCCTTAAAGACAAAAGGTAGCGGAAATGAAACCAATGGTGTGTAGACTCGACTCAAACCACTACAAAGATGCACCTAAGATGATTTACGCTACTTTTCTCTTTCAATGAAATTCCTAACTAAAAGAGTTGAGAAATGCAAATTTTATAGAAAACAACTTTCTTAGTAAAGACAATCAAAGAAACAATTCTCTTTATCTTTCCAAGCATACAAACATGACCACTCCTTACGTGCACGAAAAGTTCTCTTTCTTTCAAAACCACTCAAAGCTACTTGAAACAAAACTTTCAAAGGAGATATTTTTGTATTTTCTCTTATTTAATAAAGCATATAAATCTATTTTAACGAAAATCAATCTCAAAATCTATAAAATCTATGAAAACTTGACTCACAAGCAAATCAAAAAGAAATTTACTCTAAGCAAACCTAACGAGGCAAAAGCCTACAAGGATGATTCTAGGTTGTTTTACTTGACCACAATCAAGTCAAGGACCAGCTAATGCAGAATCAAAATACCAGTCAAAACAAAACTCAAATCTTTTTGTTCTTTTTGTAAAATGGAATTCAATACTTAATCAACAAGCACTTCGAAATTTGCCAAAGAGACCACTCAAAGGTAAGTTGCTCACACCGGTAGACTTTATGACAGATCCGACTTCTAAGAATGCTGACAAAACCAGAGAGATCTAAGGCTTGACAACTTCTACCGCCAAAGTCACTACAGGACCTACCCAAAAATCAAACCCTAGGGCTTAAACTTCTATGAAATCCACTAAAACACTCAATGCTATCGAAACAAGTTCAGGTGAAGATCTTTGACAAGAGACTAATGGATCTGGGCAGTAAAAACTAAGAAAAAGCAAAATCTAAGAGGAAAAATGCAAAAAATAGAAATTTCTTAATTTTTAGCAGGGGACGCAGGCAACCTGTTAAGCCAGGTGCGGGCCCGCTCTGTGCACACAGAAACAGTGCATATAGGTACGCACTGTGCAAGACACAGAGGGTGCGTCCTACTGAAAAAACCAAGAAAAACTAAATTCAATCTAACCCTAAGCTAACCCACCCAAAAACAAAGTCACAGAGCCAAAAACCAGAAAATAAATGACTTTTCTCAGATCAAAGTTGCATACAAAGGAAAAGACTTTCACATCAATGGGTTCCCTAGCGGAGTCGCCATTTTGTCAGGCGGAAAGAGTCGATAGTGCGGACACAAATCAACCTCCCTAGGAGCCTAAGATTCTCTAGTGACAAACAAGACAAATAAGAGCAATCCTTCTCTAAACATGCATTTACTATATAAGAAATCAAGTGTTTAGATCCTACCTGTAGTCCAACGCTGTTGTAGCAGTCCAGCCTCGCTGATCCGGATGAGCTCCTCCTTCACTTTGAAACCTGCATCCACTAACAATCAAACGATTAAATAGCACTTGATAATCTCATAAGATAAAACACATTTAACATATAGACCAAGGAGTATATGAAACAACTCATAAATAACAAGTTATTGAGAATAATGGACTCATTTTCATTAATAGGAAACAAAAGGAACAATTACAACCTGAGCCTTGGTGTTGTGCAAGTCCCTCCCAGGGTCCATCAAGAGTTCTCCTTTACTTTGACAAAGCTCACCCACTTCCAAATAGAACAAGCAAAGATGACAATCTCTCCTCACAAGCTTCTAAATGGGAGTCCTAATTCCTACAACATCTACCCTTAGAAATGTTTAGCTTTCAACCTCACCTCCTTCTGGCCCAATGCCTGTACTTATAGTGCTCAAGAGGAAGTTAATCAGGTCCACCATCAATGGGATAATCCCCTCTTTGGATGGGATAGCTCCTCTCTTGATGGGATAAGTTCCTCTTTGGTAGGGATACATGAACCATCTGGAGGCGTTCAATACACGTCGAACAACCTTCTAGAATGCTCTAGAAATGACCACAAGTAACTTTTTAAAGATGAAACTTGCATATTTTGACCTTTACAGGGGGACGCACCTGCCCCTTTACATACAGAGCGTACAAGTACGCAGCTTTTGTGAACATTGGGTGCGTACCCGCAGGTAAGGTTGAGAGAACCTGCGTACCTAGAGATAAATACATTTATAAAGACTTTCTCTCTTTTTGGAGTTTGACATGGAGAGCAGAGGCTTAAGACTTGCCCAGGAGGATAGCATGACTGTTGATAGAGCCATACTAACTATACATAGCCATGGTGACATTTTTTAGTGTAACACCAAGAATACTCATCTCGCTTTCTTGAAGTTACAAGCATAACACTCTCATGTGCTGAACAAAATGATCTAAGGAAAATCTCTAAGATAATGGCAATCAGGCCATCGTACCGGATGGGTCTCCTACACCAAACAGTGTGAGGTCTAGTTGGGATTTCATACTGGGGAGATCCCATAAATATTGGCGGGTCCATCACCATCAACAAGATATAAGGGGATGAGTGCTGAAGGCATGCTGTTGAAGAGCAGAGGGCTGAGAACAAGAGTGTGCCTATAGAAAGTAAAGAGACCCCGATAGAGAGTTCTTCTAAGTGAGAAAAGATGAAGGTTGTTGTGCAGGGGAAGAAGTATGAGTGAGCCTATGTTAGGTTATAAGGTTGAGAGATCTTGTGCTATGGTGAAAAAGGCTGAGAAGAGCCTGTGGAAGAGAAGGGGCTGAGAGCTAAGTGTATTCTCATGAGGAGCATAGAACAGAGTGCTACATTGATCTGGATCTTGGGGGAGGCTCCCAAGATCTAAAAAATTGAAATGGATCTTGGGGGGAGGCCCCTAAGATCTAAAAAATTGCAATGCCAGAGAGAAAATGAGAGAACACATAGTAAATAAAACCATAAATAAACTTTTTATTGAAATGGAGAATAACTATAAAAGCTACGTTGTGGTGGACAATCTGTCCTTTTACAAAATGTGACTTGTTACTTATAACTTTTTTTTATTACATTACCATGGGTATATTCCATGGGTGAATGAAAATCATGGGTGGATGTCACAATACCATGGGAAAATACCATGAGTGGATGTCACTTACAATACCATGGGTGAATGCCACTTACAATACCATGGGTAAATTCCATGGTTGGACGAATAAGATGGGTGGATGTCATTTTCCATTCGGATAATTCCTCCCTCCTTAAGAAGCAATGGTCCCCAATGCGTGGAGATCCCTCCTAAGAAGCCTTTATTGAATATGAAGAGTCAATGAAGTGAAGGGTTCTGTGTGGTTAACCCATAACCATGATGAACGAAGAACCAAGGATAGAGATACCTTGTAATTCTTGTGACCAACTATGATACTGACAGTGTGCAGCCTAGCAAATGGACTTCGATAAAGTGCGGGTTTGTAGATGACCCATAACCATGAAAAACGAAGATCTGAGGATAGAGATACCCTGTAATGCTTGTGACCAACTATGATACTGATAGTGTGCAGCCTAGAAAATGGACTTCGGTGAAGTGTGGGTTTGTGGGTGACCCATAAGCATGAAAAAAGAAGATTCAAGGATAGAGATACCCTGTAATGCTTGTGATCAACTGTGAAACTAATAGTGTGCGGCCTAGAAAATGGAATTCGATGATAAGGATTTTGTGTGGTTGATCCATAACTGTGATGTTGATTGTTGATGAAGTAGCAGGTGCCTACATAGCTTGGAGTGGGAGACACATCTCCAAAGAAACCAAGTCAAATGTTGCTATGCTGAAATTGATGAATGTGAAGCAGGGTACGAGGGCACGTTTCCAAAGGGAGCCAACTCTGAATGCTTCTCCAGAATTAAAATGGACGTAACTCAGTCAATATAACTTAGAATATTTATTATACCCCATTTTTGGAAACAAGATGACCATTCTACATCTTCCCCTGTGTTGGAAATCTTTATCTTGACACTCTAGAATCTCATATTTGTGCTGCAATGTTTCCATTGTTACAAAAGTTCTGAAAAAATAGTTGATTTTAAATCAACGATATCCCCCACATCCGAACTCCGATTCGACCTATTTTTTTTTAATTGGGTGATTTTTAAAGAGGCGCTTAGATAGGAAATAATTTTTATGAAATTATGCACAAAAAAGTAATAGAAAATGATAGGAGAGTCACTGTCCACCAGTTGCCGTCAGAAAAAATTCTAGAACATAGCTGATTTTAAATCAAGGATATCTCCCTCATCCAGACTCTAATTCGGCGGATTTTTTTTTTGAATTTGAGTATTGTTTTGTAAGGAATCCAAATCTATTATTTTTTTTTGTAAATTTTGCACTAAAAATTTCAGATCTGATCTGCAAACTCACCCCCCAAGAAAATTCCTTCAAAAAAATGAAAGAAGAAAAATTCTTCCTGCTTTGCCCAAGAAAGTGCTATGTGGAGGTCGTAGCACGTGCCTAAAGTTTGTTGAATATTGTTGAAAATTTTTGAAACTGAAATATGCATTAAACCCTCATTCCCATTGAATCATAACCAGCTCGAATACCACTGAGCTGCATCCTGGGGAGGCCCCCAAGGTCTGAAAAATTGCAATGCTAGAAAGAAAATGAGAGAACACACAATAAATAAAGCTACAAATTTTTTTTAATTAAAAAATAGAATAACTATAAAATCTGCATTGTGGTGGAAAATCTATCATTTTACAGAATGTGACTTGTTACTTATAACCTTTTTCGGTTACAATACCACGAGTAAATTCCATGGGTGAATGTCACAATACCATGGGAAAATACCATGGGTTAATGAATATGATGGGTGGATAAATACCATGGGTAGATGTTATAGATCCATTTGGGCACATTCCTCCCATCATCCAAATTAGTGTTTTAGGGCTCATCAAACCCTAATTTTAGTTTCTACATGCCCTAAACAAATCGCCCTTTTGAATACCTCCTTCCCAGACAATTTTATGACTTGAAGACATCCTGAAATGACCTCTAGAGGGACTAGCACAGGTAGGCCCATGTAAGGGTGTGCTGCAGAGAAGTTGACTCCATGCTAGGGTGCTTGCAGAACACTTAGGCCCTCTTTCACCTGCGTTGGCCGAGATTGAGCAAAATTCACGTAGGGTTTGGGGATATTCTTATCTCTTGGAGTCATCTGGAAGTTTCCCTCACTTATCAACTCCTATGAGCTCGAAAATGGATGACGAATGAGTTAACCTATCCTCTCATCCCTTCCTCCACGGAACTAATTCTAAGTATGGAAGGCCATTCAATACCCCCATTTATGACATAACCTCCTTCATCCTCCTATAAATTGAACACTCATCTAAGTGATAAAGGGATGGACTATGTTGAATTGTAAGGGGATAATGTTGCTATGATAATTGGCTTTGAGACAAATATTGTTATGCTACAAGTTTTTCATGCTTTTGATGTGATGTGGATGGGATCCAAGTTGGAGGAGTGACTTCGAATCAGACATGATGGTTGTAATTCCTTCTTCTATTCAATAAAGTATTTGAACCTTTTTCCCATATGTTTGTATTGATATATGATTCTTATATGTGTGAATGTGTATGATTCCATTTACTTGTATTCAATCGATCTTTTGCTTTGATTGGGTCTTTGTCTTCTATTGATGTTTACAGGTACTTCTCAAGAGTTTTAAGTATGGGAAGGAGTGACAAGATCGATACAAGGGAGACAAGATGTTAAGATTAGGTATGTTCTATGCTAGAGAAATTTATTTAAATTTTCATAGTTAGCAATCACATCAGCATTACGATAAACTGTAGATAGAACAAAAATATAAAACGCAGAAGACAAGCCAAGACAAGAGGACACAAGATGTGGCGCGAGCCAGGGACAAACCCCACAATGTGTGGGGAAACACTTTGATCAAATCTTCGTTTATCTTCAAAGTTCAACAGAGAAAGAGAGAGAGAGAGATAATACATTTACAATAGAAGTCAACACTTTGACTTATCTGGATCTGAGCATATTTTATTTCCTATAACAATGAGATCAGTTGAAGACATTCTGCTTCAACTGAATCTCCCAGGTGACGACTTCACCTATCCATTTCGTTCATCTGCTGCACCTTACCGTGTAGCACCAACATACTGCATCATGCGTCTTCATGCTACTCATGATCACTGGGCTGCCCATACATCAAGTTGTCCATGACTTCATACTTCATGTTGCTCATGATCTCATCATGTTTCATGTTGCCCATGCTAATATGAATCATCATCATTAAGCTGCTTATGATCATTATGCTACCCATACATCATGCTGCCTTATTCATCATCGTGCTGCCCTTTACTGACATGCTCATGATGTTGCTTCTATCATTATGATTTGAGACTGTTCATCCTTATTATTTCCATACGAAGGATCACATGACCATCATAGTTCTATCATTTCCATACACATTTATATCCATGTGATTAGGCTGTTTAGAAGGTAGATCCGAAGTGATGTTTAACTGAGACATATTGAACCTGCACCTTGACATCAAGAACCTGAACTCACCATATCTTGACTGTAGTTATGTAGACATAGTATCAAGGTAACATGTGTGCAGTTATGGTTCCCTACTGCCCACAAATATCTGCCTATTGTGCGTGCATATAAATTGACTACGAATATATATATATGTTGCCATCGCATATATATATCTCTTCATTGTTTGCCTACATATATAAATATATTGCAGCGTTGTATCATAGCCTGCCTACAGCAAATCTATTGACTGTACATGATGACTGCCCAGCGTATATACATGAATGCAGCATATATACATGACTGCCCAGCGTATTCATGATTGCACAGCATAGACATGACTGCAGCTACACCTCAGGACTGTGGGATTATGACTGCGGTTGACTGCGTCCATCATTTATGTTACAGCATGTAAGTTCCTTAAGAACAACGATATATATCTATATCTATATATATATATATATATATATATATATATATATATATATATATATATATATATATATATATATATATTGAGATCCATAATATTTCTACAGCGTGAAGCATATATATATTGCGTTCCCAGCGTATGGTTGCGTGTCACCATTATTTGCGTGTAAGATACTCTATGAACTGCGCTTTGACATTAGCGTATATAATCCTTTATGAACAGCGTATATGATCCTCTAAGTACAACGATATAAAGGCATTCATTGACTGCGTTTAGGGCTGCTTAGAACAACGTATAAGTTCATGACTGCGTGTAGGGTTTCCAGCGTACAAGTCCTCATCGTATAGGCGCTGTGCATTGTATGAACTGCGTTCCACCCATGCCATCGTATGAATATCTGTGTATATTGCTAGGGCTGCGTATAATCAACATGCACAGCGTGATCCTATGAAACCAGCGTATAGCATCCACAGCGTATCCAATGTGAACAGCGTATATGATGAACAGATGTTTTCATAAACAGCTTATGGACCAGCGTACTCCTTTTGTGATTCTCCTTCCAAAAACCCAAGACGTGGAGAGGAGATCACTTGAAGTATGCGTTGTGCTAATGACTCCAAATCCTCTCTTATTTATACTAAAGGTGGATGATGAATAGACATGTCGGTTGGGCTTCTAGAGCCTACATAATAGTTGGTCGGCTTGATAATAATTACATAAACAAAATAAATTCATATCTCCATAAATACTTATCGGAATCGGATGATCTTTGGGTCAATCCTACACCTCTCGACGAGAGGGATCCAATAAAAATATCAGCTGTGATAAATAAGCCGACCCACATGGAGTTTGGCCCTAGTTGCCAATTTAACACTCCCTCTCAACTGGGGAAAACTCCACCCATTGATCCATAAGTCCGACTGTACTATCTCTGCCATCAGTGCCCTGCACTATTCTGCCCAACTCTACTCAACTCTGCTGGCTCTGCTCTACTCTTCTCAGCTCTACTGGCTTTGCTCTGCTCTGCTCTGCTCAGCTCTACTGAACTATGAAGAAGAGGAATTGATCGAGAATGTCTCATACCATTCTCCACTGACCTAAAGTCAGACTCAGAGTGCGTACCACTGGTCCCAGACCAGTCTCAACTGACCCAAAGTTAGCGTCATAGTAGGTACCACTCCTACCACTGGTCCCAGACCAATATCGCAGGCTCAGAGAGTGTACTACTGGTCCCAGACCAGTCTCAACCGACCCGAAGTCAGCATCATAGTATGTATGACTCTCACTGGTCCTAGACTAGTCCTGCACTGACACGAAGTCAGTCTCGGAGTATGTACCACTGGTCCCAGACCAGTCTCAGCCAACCTGAAGTCAGCGTCATAGTATGTACAACTCCTACCACTGGTCCCAGACCAGTATCATTGATCCCAGATCAATGGAGGACATCCTAGCGTAGGGAGAACGGTAGATACAACGATGCGTCCATCGGTACTACTATGGTCCCTAACTTCATTTCCCTGCTCATTGATCAGATGAGAGGTACTTCCCATGAGTCCCAGACTGCATGGGTAGGATGCCTCGACAGGAGAACTTAATCAATCCTGTCCTCACAAGAGAACACATCAATCCTGCTACAATTGCCATGGAGAACACATCAATCCAGGCTGCCATGGAGAACACATCAATCTAGGCCTCACAGGAGAACACACCAATCCTGCTACAATTGCCATGGAGAACACATCAATCCTACTACAATCGCCATGGAGAACACATCAATCTATCCCTCACAGGAGAACACATCAATCCTGCTACAATCACCATGGAGAACACATCAATCCGGGCCTCACAGGAGAACTAATCATCCTACTACACAAGAGAGCGAATCATCTTGTCCCATAAGAGAGTGAATCATCTTGTCTCAGTGCGCACCACCAGGGGAGGGTGAGTCACCCTGTGGTCGTATGTTGCTCCAATAGAACTGCAAGCCCCCCAAAGCTCCTAGAGCTCAATGTATGCAGCATGCAGGACCCTTTTACAAAGGTCTCTCGACGACTCCAAGTCGTTCGGGAAAATCACAAATTTGATCTTTCCTCAGGGCTCTGTCCTGTACATCATCTCAGTGTGATGGAGCCTCCTTGTTCATTGACTTACCATATCCTAGATAAGGTAGTAATTGATGTCTATCTACTGAAGCAATTGTCAAATACGGGATTCCTCAATAATCGAATCCCATCTCTGGTCGTCATAGAGATTCACAATGGTATTCATCATGTGTACAAATAGCTCACTGAAGAGCTTCAACAACTAGACTGCCTCACAGAAGGCCATACAATCAGCAATGTATTCTGCCTTGGTGGTACTCAGAGTCACCGACTTCTGCTTCCTGCTCATCCAGGATATCAAGGCAGATTCCAAACAGCACTGAGAAGTGCTATAGTGATCCTCCATACTTCCTGCCCACTCATCATTCGAATAATCATGTGGTTTCATATTTCCGGCAGTGTATCTCAATTCATGAGAGATTGTACCCTGAAGATATCTTAGAAGATTCTTGGCACCAATCTAGTGAGGCTCAACCAAATATGAGCTCACCATGATAACTGCAACACAGATGTCCGGACGGAGGTTCTCCAAGAACATCAACGCGCATGAGTTTATGAAACTCAGAGGCATTTCCCAAATCTAGTCCGACATCATTACCATATAACTTCTGAAAGTTAAGATCCTCAAGGCAGTCACAAGCTTGCATCTTATCTTCCCACATTCAGAATCCAACTCCCTCTGTCTCCTATAAATGAGAGGGTCTGCACCTGTCAGACATAGGTGCCGGTACGAGAGGTTTATCATCCACAACCTTCAAGTAATGGTTTGGATCGGTTTCACTCCTAGTGAATCTTAGCTGCATTAGACAGCTATCAATCCTCTCATATTATGCCTGAGGTGTTTTTCTTCAAGCCATAGAGGGCTTTCTTCCACCTGTATACATGAGATTCCTTAATCATGATTCTCAAACTCCTCGGGTTGTTCCAAACCTGTGAACCTGCTGCATGAGGGGAATGGTACCCTTATAATATTTTCCTTTGGTACATTTCAGACATGTACCTTCATGCTTCCTTTTGAATTCAGCCATCCTAGACACCATCTGACTCACAGACCTCTGGTGCTGAGTCAATGGACATGGTCCCTAGTGGACTTCCTGCAACTTGATACAACCCTGAACTCAAAAACATCTTTGAAAGATCTATTTTCAAACACGTACCTTTCCATCGATAAGTGCCACCCTGCAACCTTTGACTTCCATTTCCGAGATGGACATCAGGTTCGATCAGGCACATAAAAGAGATTTTGGGGTTCCTTGCTTTCGTGGAAGATTCGACCATTTCCTTGATGACTTGCATTACCAGTCATTCTTATGATCATTGAAGATGTCCCAGGAATGATTGTTATCTTCATCAAGAGATGTGTCTCTGCCATTCGGACACTCCTTCGTATAACGGCCGAACTTATTTCAACAAGGCATTTGCCTTTCCTTCCACCCTTAGATCCGAACTTCCCAATGAAGTGATCTTAAGATGGACCATCAAAATCTTCCGTTGCGCCATTCTGATAACATTCTTTTCTTTGAATTCACCCTCGGTGAATTATGAGGAACCCATTGATCCTTCTGTCTTGTCCCAAATGTCTTTGGTGATTACTATTTCACTCTTACTTGGGCATTGTCTTCACCTCAGCTCTGATACCATGTTAAGATTAGCTATGTTCTATGCTAGAGCAATTTATTTAAATTTTCATAGTTAGCAATCACATTAGCATTACGATAAACTGTAGATAGAACATAAATATAAAACGTAGAAGACAGGCCAAGACAAGAGGACACTAGATGTGGCGCGAGCCAGGGACAAACCCCACAATGTGTGGGGAAACCCTTTGATCAAATCTTCTTTTATCTTCAAAGTTCAACAGAGAAAGAGAGAGAGAGAGAGAGATAATACATTTACAATAGAAGTCAACACTTTGACTTATTTGGATCTGAGCATATTTTATTTCCTATAACAATGAGATCAGTTGAAGACATTCTGCTTCAACTGAATCTCCTAGGTGACGACTTCACCTATCCATTTCGTTCATTTGCTGCACCTTACCGTGTAGCACCAGCATACTGCATCATGCGTCTTCATGCTACTCGTGATCACTGGGCTGCCCATACATCAAGTTGTCCATGACTTCATACTTCATGTTTCTCATGATCTCATCATGCTTCATGCTGCCCATGCTAATATGAATCATCATCATTATGCTGCTTATGATCATTATGCTACCCATACATCATGATGTCTCATTCATCATCGTGCTGCCCTTTACTGACATGCTCATGATGTTGCTTCTATCATTATGATTTGAGACTGTTCATCCTTATTATTTCCATACGAAGGATCACATGACCATCATAGTTCTATCATTGCCATATACATTTATATCCATGTGATTAGGCTGTTTAGAAGGTAGATCCGAAGTGATGTTTAACTGAGACATATTGAACCTGCACCTTGACATCAAGAACCTGAACTCACCAGATCTTGACTGTAGTTATGTAGACAGAGTATCAAGGTAACATGTGTGCAGTTATGGTTCCCTACTGCCCACAAATATCTGCGTATTGTGCGTGCATATAAATTGACTACGAATATATATATATGTTGCCATCGCATATATATATCTCTTCATTGTTTTCCTACATATATAAATATATAGCAGCATTGTATCAAAGCCTGGCTATAGCAAATCTATTGACTGTACATGATGACTGCCCAGCGTATATACATGAATGCAGCATATATACATGACTGCCCAACGTATTCATGATTGCACAGCATAGACATGACTACAACTACACCTCAGGACTGTGGGATTATGACTGCGGTTTACTGTGTCCATCATTTATGTTACAACATGTAAGTTCCTTAAGAACAGCGTATATATATATATTGTGATCCATAATATTTCTATAGCGTGAAGCATATACATATTGGGTTCCGAGCATATGGCTGCGTGTCACCATTATTTGCATGTAAGATACTCTATGAACTGCGCTTTGACATTAGCGTATATAATCCTTTATGAACAGCGTATATGATCCTCTAAGTACAGCGATATAAAGGCATTCGTTGACTGCGTTTAGGGCTGCTTAGAACAACGTATAAGTTAATGACTGCGTGTAGGGTTTCCAGCGTAAAAGTCCTCATCGTATAGGCGCTGTGCATTGTATGAACTGCGTTCCGTCCATGCCATTGTATGAATATCTGTGTATATTGCTAGGGCTGCGTATAATCAACATGCACAGCGTGATCCTATGAAACCAGCATATAGCATCCACAGCGTATCCAATGTGAATAGTGTATATGATGAACAGATGTTTTCATAGACAGCTTATGGACCAGTGTACTCCTTTTGTGATTCTCCTTCCAAAAACCCAAGACGTGGAGAGGAGATCACTTGAAGTATGCGTTGTGCTAATGACCCCAAATCCTCTCTTATTTATACTAAAGGTGGATGATGAATAGACACGTCGGTTGGGCTTCTAGAGCCTACATAATAGTTGGTCGGCTTGATAATAATTACATAAACAAAATAAATTCATATCTCCATAAATACTTATCGGAATCGGATGATCTTTGGGTCAATCCTACACCTCTCGACGAGAGGGATCCAATAAAAATATCAGCTGCGATAAATAAGCCGACCCACATGGAGTTTGGCCCTAGTTGCCAATTTAACACAAGAGGAAAGTGGAACTAAAAGTAGGTCTTCTCATCTTCTTTGTCTTATTTATTGCTTATAGGAAAAGGCTAAAGTGCTTTAAACTGAAGTTCTAGATATGGCTACTTATCTAGGGAATTAGTATTTATCCGTAGATACGAAATTCTCCAAAACAAATTGTCAAATTTGCTGGGGAACAATCATCATTCCAAGTAGCTTATCCACATCCTAGGACACTCTAGTAGGATTTTCTTACCTTTATTGATCTTATTTTCGCTTTTTGAAGTGTTTTTTGGTAAAAAAAATTGAGGTTAGCTGACTCTTGAGTGGCCTCTCAGGAATTAGCGCAGGCTTGGTCAAGGGACAGTGCTCTGCAAAGCACCCTTGAGTGAGAGACAGTGCTCTGCAATGTAGTTAGGCCCTCTTTGACCTGCTCTGATCCACCTTAGGTCAAATTTTCACCTTTGGGCTGGGTTTTTTCTCCAAATTTCCTTCTGTTTATGCTTGTTGAAAGATCAATGATTGTAGTATGTCTATGAAATCAACTTGTATTTCCTCTTTCTAGCCCTACTTTGACTTAATTGATTAATGTTTCTTAAATGTTTTCTTTTTCATTATCAAAACATAGTTAAAGTTAGATTATAGTCAATTAATCTTTGTTTGAAAGAAAGTGTCGTAAAAGTCTTATTTTCCTTCGAAACAGAACTATCGTAAAGTCTTCGTTCTTGTTAAAGGTTGATTGATTGTATGTGAATTAGTTTCCTTTTTTGTTCATCATAACATTAAGGGAATTGAAAAGAAAAACTTGCATATTTCATATTGTATTTTGTGAATTCTTGAAAGCAATAGCTAGGGAAATTGCATTAGATGTGCTCTTTGCTCTTTGTCAAAGATTTGATTGCTCTATCCCTACTAGCTAAGATTTTCATTATTAAATTGAATGGAAAGAATGATTATCATAATAGTTGCATTTTAGGAATTGCAAACATACATCACATGGTGAACCTTGAAAGGCAAATTATAAAGAAGATCAACTTAAAATTTATTTGAATTTATCTAATGGAGCATTGTCACTTAACGAAAAACATTTAGTGGTTCTAGGCTAGAGACGTGTTCTGTCATCGTAAAACAAAGCAGTTGTCGCTAACTTGTCTGCAATACATCCCGAGTATGATACCTCATTCCACGTACATGAGTATATCGTATCTCGTCCACGTACCTTTGGGTATATAGGGTGGTGTTACAGTACGCAAAGTATATGGGAATGCTCTCACTGCGGTTTTGCATTAGACATTGCTTATACGGATTGGGCCTCCACGTGCTTTCAGGTATATATGGGAGGACAACACTAGGTTTCTATCCATCCTTAGGTAACCAAGTCGGTCGCCTTGTATAATGTGATACACTGAACATAGCATTTGGGGAGATTTCCTACCTGTATTTCTCGATTCGCCAGGAGGTATTCTACGGTTCACAGTTGCTTGGTAAACCTTTTACCTAGATTATCCTTCTTTTGTTTTGTTATGTTACGTTGATTAAAATAAAATTAATTGACTGTGGATAACATCCTCCATGCTCACTCCTTAGTTTATCTTAGGTTGAAACATATGGCGACAAATTCGAAGTCCACCGATCAAGGAATTCCTTTTGATGGGAATCCTAGTCCTTTTCCTCCTTTTGGAAATATTGGTGCTCCTTATATGGCTACATTATCCCCACCGAGATTTACCATTGGCTTACCAGTGTGGTTTTCTTCAACCTCCTTGGTTCAAAATATCATGATTTCTCCATAATCGAGTACACTTCCAACTAGACAAAATTAGCCTCCAGTTGATCCTAAATTTTACCCTTTGCCATCTTCCTCGGTTGTTTATTCCTTCCCTTCTTCCTCTTCGCCTGGTAAAAGTATTGGTATTAGTAACCAGGTGGCTAAGAAGAAGAAGAAAGCGAAGAAGAAGAAGAGGAAGCAAATTCAGCAGAGGGGCGACCAAGAAACCATTGCTTTGAATGCAACTTTTGATGAGAAACTATCCGATAAGCCTCACAAAGTTTGATATCCATGCAAACTTTGTACGGGAGACCATATTCTTTGAAATTGTCCTGATATTCCTCAGATATTAGAAGAATGGTCTTCTTGTTCACATCATCCTATTTCATCAACTTCTGGAGATCATTTTGGTGACACACCATCAACTAGTGGTAGTAAAGTTCATGGAAATAAGGGTAAAGTTAATTTTCCCTGTAGGTTATGTGAAGGGAATCACCCCATTCACCTTTGTCCCTATCTGGATGAAGCAAAAAAAGTGTTGGATAACCATCCTGCTTCTCCGTAGCAACTTGCATCTGGTTACAGGATACTTTCCCTTAATCCTTCACTAGTTGATAATGTGACTGACTCAAATCAATCGTCGATCAAACCCACTCTCTCTGAATGTGAATCCCATGAGCCTATACATGACCAATCACAGGCCGAGGAAATAGTTAACCTGATCTCACCTTTAGTTAATTGTACGTTTCCCAAAGAGAGTGAATATGCTACCACTTAGGTTCTTTTCATTTCTTCAGATTCCAATGAGCTTGGGGGTAGTCCTCTTGTTCCATCAAGATAGGAGGAAAATCCTCCCATTCTCGTAACTCAAGGGGGTAATTCTCCTGTTCTTACGGTACCCCCTCCAAGTATTTTGGTCATTTCCTTTGATTGGAATCGACTGGCAGGATTCTGTGTTCCTTCTTACGTGCCTTTCCAGATCATAGTACAGGTTTGTAATATGATTGTATCTGGAACTATTATAGATGAAGGTGCATTTGTGAGTATCCTTTCCTCTACTTCTTGGCAAGAACTCGGTTCACTACCACTTGTGCCACTTAACGCAGTTGAATCCCAAAAAAAAAAAATGATATCTAATATAATGCACTGCGTAAATCCCCCATACTTAAGAATCTATTGGCTTTTCATAGAGGAACCAATAAGCCATTAAGGATCCTTCCTCAGTTTCCTATTACTTTGGGAGTAAAAATTGTTTATATCAATATGATGGTAGTCCCAAGCCCTTTATATTACAATTTACTTCTTGGGCACGACTATGTTTATGACATGGAAGCTATTGCTTCAACACCCTTTAGAGTGATGTGTTTCCCACATGAAGGCAGAATTGTCATCGTTGACCAACTTTCATTTCTTGGTCCAAATATGGCTTCCAGTCAACCATCTTCCCTAAATGGTCCTTCTGTATTAATGGTATCTTCCCCACCATGGGTTAATTATGTGGCAACCCATTCTATGCTTACATTAATGGATGAACAATTCTGTGATGTTGTACATTATGTATTGGGGGAATTGTAACCAGATCTCTCCTTCAAGAGAATTTTTCTCCCATCTGATGAGAACTTCTTGGAAGTTATGACCTCTTATGGGTCGTGAACACAGGATACGAGGATAGTTTGTTGTCTTGTGTCAACCTCGTTAAAAAATGAAACAAGGGTCTATGAGGATAGTTCTTTTATTGTGTCAACCTCATTAAAAAATGAAACAACTCCCATGAGGATAGTTCCTTGTCTTGTGTCAACATTATTAAAAAATGAAACTAAGGATATGAGGATAGTTCCTTGTCTCGACATCGTTAAAAAATGAAACCAAGGGTATGAGGATAGTTCCTTGTCTTGTGTCAACCTCATTAAAAAATGAAACCAAAGATATGAGGATAGTTCCTTGTCTTGTGTCAACCTTGTTAAAAAATGAAACCAAGGATATGAGGATAGTTCCTGGTCTTATGTCAACCTCGTTAAAAGATGAAACAAAGGGTATGAACATAGTTCCTTGTCTGGTGTCAAGCTCGTTAAAAAATGAATCAAGGAGTATGAGCATGGTTCCTTGTCTTGTGTCAAGCTCGTTAAAAAAGGAAATAAAGAATCTAAGCAGAGTTCCTTGTCTTGTGTCAAGCTCATTAAAAAATGAAACAAGGTCCCGTGGAGCAAAGTTCCAATTCGATTCTTTGATTAGATCTTGTAAAATACCAGTCGAGTCTTTCACATGATCTCGTAAACGAACCTTCATTCCATCCACCTAATAGCCACGAGTATTCTACCAAGGTGAACGTAATGAAGCTTGGGGGGCATGCACATAGTGGTAAAGTTAGGTTTCCCTATAGGTTATGTGAAGGGAATCACCCCATTCACCTTTGTCCCTACCTGGACGAAGCCAAAAAGGTGTTGGATAACTGTCCTGCTACATTGCAATGACTTCCATCTAGTTACAGGAGACTCTCCCTTTCATCATGCTAGGGGTAAGTAAACCAGTCTCAAACATAGTTCTTCATTTCAAGCTTGTGTAAAAATGAAACTGAATCTAAGCATAGTCTGTTGTTTCAAGCTTGTGTAAACATGAAACTGAATCCAAGCATATTTCCCTATGGTTCAAGCTTGTGTAAAAATGAATCCATCTCTATTTTAAGCCTTATGATTGCCATTCTATCAGCCTTTTTTCTTAGATGAGCTTTGGCTTTTCTCCTTCCATTTTCACTATCTACTTGTCCGATCATACACTTCACTTGGTTATTTTACCTTTTTTGAGGAATAGTTACAATGAGTGGTATTATTAGGTAGCCTCTTCACATAAATCAACATGTTTTTAGAAGTTCCAACATCATCGAAATCAGTTCCTATACTAGACACCACTCCTTCCTCAAAGAGGAGTCCACTTTAACCTCTTTTCAGACTCTTGAAATATGAAAAGATTATCGAGCAGTTGTCCTTTTTAGCTTGTTAACGGATTGGCAATGACATCTACTCAGTATAAGTTTAACCCTCTTTCGGTTGAGATAGATTACTTACGAAAAAGGAATATGTTTATCGAACATGGTCAGTAGGTTCTCTCTCGTATTGTTTTACACCTTTTTGGGCTTGAGAGACAAATCTACGAAAAAGAGCTTGTGGAGTTTTCTTATTGTCCCTTTTCAAACTCTCTAAACATGAAAAGGACCAAGTTATCTTTGTCGTTAAACTCGTTAAAACATCAAATAGCGACAAACTTTTCCATCTAGACAAGACCGAGTTTCACCTTCGCTAGACTTGTTAAAACATCACATAGCGATGGATTCACCGAAAGGGTGGAATTATACAATAAGCATATGTTATCCTCCTCAAGATTGATAAAAATAAATAGGTATTATTCAGAAATGACTGGGGAAATGGAAGAAGGGATAAACCACTTTATGGCAGCAGGTCGCTCTTGAACATGACACTTTCACTTCATCTCCATGACTATTTGGGTTGGGTTATATTCTTGATGGTTATCATACCTATGGTCTATCACACCATCCATCACTTTTGGTTTTGTGTTATATACCTAGGGGGGATAAAATGGGGTACAAAGGGATGTACCCAAGGTAATAGTGTAATAATGGGATGGTCCATAGTAATAAATAAGGTGGTTAACCCGTATCATGTAAGGGACCACAAGTAGTTAGTAATAATGTAATGGACCCATGGTATTAGTTCGATGGTATGAGGGAACCATGGTAATGACTCATGGTATTGTATGTATGAGGCCTATATAGAGGCTAGAGACTACACATGGAGAGGTGGCAAGGATTATTGTATGAATAGGCATATGGCTTGTGGAGTGTTCTCCTTCCTTAAGGAGTCACTGTATGGTGTTGCCCTAACTTAAGGGTTTGATAAATAAAGTGAATCATTTATCTATATTTAGATCTTGTCATTTATTGTTTGCATTATCTTATATTTTTTGATCAGATATATAACAAGTGGTATCAAAGCTATAACATTTTGGGTCAATGCTTCCAATTCATTCAAACTATTTGGATTGTGTTATCTAATTGATGGTTATCATACCTATGGTATATAACACCATCCATCACTTTGGTTTTGGGTCAATGCTACCAATTCATTCAATGTCGTTGATATTTTCAAGAGAAGTCAATCAGTAAAATTAATTCTTTGCAATACCATAAACCTTCATTTTCATGACCGCCATTCTTGAACCATGTGACGTCATTCAAGTTCAGTCTCCAAAATCATTACACTTGTTTCCTATCATTGATGTGGGATACATCAAGGCCCTCGTGCGACGAGTTGCTTCTTGTCGACATCAGCACATTATCCAAGAAGTTGACTTAGAAACACCCCTTTAGTACATTGAGGCTTGCATATATCAATGGAAAGTTTCCCACTTCTAGTGATAGGTTGACATCACTGGCTTTCGACCGAAAGACTTTGTATGGTGTTTGACATCAAATCATCCATTCACACCATGCAGAATGTACTGCAGTACCTTTACGATCATTATCATTATTGGTGATTTCTCTCGCGTCTGTTAACGACTTACATCATTGGCTGGTAATCAGATTGTGTCTTCCCATGTTCGAATTCAGATCACATCTTCACATGGTTAGACTCGTACTTGAGCAAATGATTGAACGAGATAGAAGACCTTAGATCTAGTTTCATCCATTCGGGTTGTGATTTCAGGAGTCCTAAATCATATGTACAATGGATTTACATTGATGGTCATTCCGATCATGGGTCTATATCTATAGACGACTTTCTATGTACATGTAATGAAATTTTATATGATGCATGGGTATGCCTTCCTTCAACAATTCATGTAAAAATAAAAAATCATGATGTATGTATTGTAATTAAAGTAGGTCACCTTCCACTTCAAAACCTCCTCATCACATCGTAAGCATTTCATTTGACATTTGCATTTTTTGACTTTATGCTTTAGGGGGTAGCTGTTACTGATCCATTTGGGCACATCGCTCCCATCATACAGATTAGTGTTTTAGGGCTCATCAAACCCTAATTTCAGTTGCTACATGCCCTAAACAAGTCACCCTTTTGAATGCCTCCTTCCCAGACAGTTTCATTACTTAAAGACATCCTGAAATGACCTCTAGAGGGACCAGTGCAAGAGGCCCATTTAAGGGTGCACTTTAGAGCAGTTGAGTCCATGCCAGGGTGCTCTATAGAGTGCTTAGGCCCTCTTTCACCTGCGCTGGGCGATATTGAGTGAAATTCACATAGGGTTTGGGGAATATTCTTATCTCTTGTAGTCATCTCGAAGTTTCCCTCACTTATCAACTCCTATGAGCTCAAAAATGGATGAAGAATGAGTTAGGATGCATCCTATCCTCTCATCCCTTCCTCCATGGAACTAATTCTAAGTATGGAAGGCCATTCAATACCCTCATTGATGACATAACCTCCCTCATCCTCCTATAAATTGAACACTCAACTAAGTGATCAGGGGCCGGACTACGTTGAATTGTAAAGAGATAATGTTGCTATGAGAATTGGCTTTGAGACGAGTATTGTTATGCTACAAGTTTGTCATGCTTTTGATGTGATGAGGATGGAATCCAAGCTGGAGGAGTGGCTTCAAATCAGACATGATGGTTGTAATTCCTTCTTCTATTTAATAAAGTATTTAAACCTTTTTCCCGTATGTTTGTATTGATATATGATGCTTATATGTGTGAATGTATCTGATTCCATTTACTTGTATTCAATAGATCTTTTGCTTTGATCGATTCTCTGCCTTCTGTTGATGTTTACAGTTACTTCTCAAGCATGTTAAGTATGGGAAGGAGTGACATGATCGATGCAAGGGAGACAAGAGGAAAGCAGAACTACAAGTAGGTCTTCTCATCTTCTTTGTCTTATCTATTTCTTATAGGAAAATGCTAAAGTGCTCTAAACTGTTGTTCTAGATATGGCTACTTATCTAGGGAATTAGCATTTATCCGTAGATACCAAATTCTCCAAAACCGTGTGATCCAAAATGGATCTAACATAGACTTCTAATTCTATGAATTTTCCTCACAGAGGAAAAATGAAAGTCAAAGGATGCTCCTGAAAATAGTCTCATTGCATAGATCTCTTCATTATGAATCTAATGCAATTTTAATGGACCAAAATGGATTTCAGACGAAGGAGCTATTGTAAAAAGAAAATTGCCTAAATGTCCTTAGAAAAGGAGGCATTTTATTGTTAAAATGGGACTTAAGGGGTCCTTAAGGAAATCACATCACAAATGCAAAAGGGAGGACTCTCCAATTGCAATCTCTGAAATATCGCATTGGAGGAAGGCCTTCGTGCGGCATCGAAACCCTGGGTAAGTGGGAATGCAATATGCCGATATTACGATGAGCGATGTGTGACTTGTGATCGACGGATCTGTGGATTAACGATTAGCGTAGTTGAAGGGATGTGTTATAGACCCCAAGCCATTGCGACTTGCGATATGCGATGTGCTAATATCGATGATCGACGATTGGTGAATGGGATCACAATGATATAAAAGGGCCAATGGACATGTGATGGAGCCAATAGCGAGACACTGATGCGATCAACGATTGGAGATTGGATCGCAACAAAGTAGGAGCAGCATGCCATTGCGACATGTGACTTGCGATAAAGCATGGACCCAAAAAGGTTATAGATGTGGGTTGATATTCCTTTGAAGTCTGTCTTAAGGATTTTGGTTGGGTTTTTCTATGTTTTTGCGTATATCTCTTTGTATTGGAATTTTGTTCCGTTTTCGGGAATTTTCCCAAAGAAAGGCTGCTTGTGTATTTTCTTTGTAATGGCTCCCGTTCTCCTTGCCACGCTGTAAGTGAGCATTTGTAACAGGAATGCATTATAGAACATGCAGAGCCAGAGGGATAGGCACAAAAACACAGAGCCACAAAGCTAGATGGCCAGACGTAGAGCCATAGAGCCATAGAGCCAGAGGGCCAAATGCAGAGCCACAAGGAGTAAAGGAAGCTACAGAGCCGTAGAGAAATGATTGCACAGAGAGGAATGGACATGGAAGCCATAGAGTCAGAGGATTCCTAAAAGTGTAGAGAGCCAAGCGAACAAGAAAGGTTTTTCCCTTGGGAGAGCAGGTCTCCCTTCAGGAGTCTCCCTTGAGGGAGCTCATAGTTGGGAAAAGAGCCACCAGAGGTTGGAGGCTTGATAGAGGTAGAGCCATTAGAGGTTGGAGGCAAAGCCACAGTTCCAGAGAAAGCCATAGAAGCCACCAAAGGTTGGGGGCGATGGCAAAGGGGTGATTCCTCAGAGAGCTGGGCAAAACAGAGTTGCGGAACTAGAGAGCTTGAGCACATCAGAGTTGCAAAGCTAAGAGCCAAGAGCCAAGAGCCAAGAGTTGAGAGTCGAGAGCTAAAGCCAAGAGCCAAAGCTGAGAGCCGGAGCCGAGAGCCAAGAGCTAAGAGTCAGAGTCGAGGGCTAGAGCCAAGAGCTAAGAGCTGAGAGCCAGAGCTGAGAGCCAATAGCCGAGAGCCCAAAGTCGAGAGCCAGAGCCCAGAGTCGAGAGCCAATGTTGGGTCCCCATAATACTAGTGACTACCCCATTACTATTTTAGTTATACCCCTTATTACTATTGTTTTTCCCCTGTTGCCCCCATATTGTTATTACTGTTCCCCATAGAATCCCTCTATTGTTATTTTTGTGGCTTTCTATTATTATTGTTAGGTCGGCTGGGTTATATTGTGACTCCTTAGACTCCTATATATAGAAAGGAGGTTTTGTCATTTTTATCATTGAAGAATTGTTCATTTATGTAATGTAAAGGAGGTTACCCCCTCGAAGAGGCTAAATTGTAAGGTGTTGATCTATCTTTTCTATCTTTTCTTGAGTTGGTTTCATAACATTTGGTATCAGAGCCTTGGGATTATAGGGTTTCGCTGCTCCCAACAGGTCATCGTGGAATTTTTGCAATAAATTTTTTTTCTATGATGTTTCAGAAGCTAAAAAAAACCATTTGAGAAGACATCGCGCTGAATCTTGGGTCCGAATTTCAAAACTTTTCATGCTATATTTGTGGAGATATGATCTGAGGAAGTTGAACTTCTTGCAGACTCCTGAATTACATTCCAAACAGGTGACCTGGGGAAAATCGTCATAACTTTCTTTCTGAGCATCGGATTGAAATTTCGTAAGAAGGTACAGAAAGAGGACGGACTGTAGTTTCTTGGATATATTTTTCAGAGCCGAAGGTTGAAATAGTGATTCATGGCACGTCATACAAGTTGGCTCTACTGGACTAGTCTATAAGAAGTTCACTGTGGGAGATTTTACAAAACTCTTCCTTGGAGAATCCAATTTGGATCAGACTAGTGGCATTAGAAAGAGGACACAGAAGGCTACTACAGGTCACAATTTCAGAACTAGATGATCCCAAATTACAGAGATACATCAGATTCAATATTAGGCTTCTACGAAGTGAAAAAAGGTGTGTAGTTTTTTTTATTTATTTTTTAAATTTTTGCGTAAGCTTGGTTTGAAGGAATTCAAAGGGCATAGTAAAGAATTATTATCAGTAACTGACGCCCTGAGGAAAGAAAATGCAAACACCTAGTAAGGAACCTGAAAGCTCTAGCATGACTCATGAAAAAGAGGAAGAAATGCTACATGATATATCAAAATTACAAGAACAAGTGCAACAAATGTCACGGTCACAAAAGCTAACAGAAGCTAAGATAAATGGTGTGGAATCTAAGATAAAGGGCATGGGAGCTAAGATGGATGATTCGAAGACAGATTTGAAGAGAGACATGGCAGATTTGAAGACAGATTTGAAAACAGACATGGCAGATTTGAAGACAGATTTGACAAATTTTCTACAAGAAATACTTACTAATGGTGAAAAGGTTGTAAAGGAAACTCATGATGCGAACAAAAGAAATGTTAATCATGATTCCATAGACTCTAATGTTAGATCGAAGACCCACCATATTCAAAAATTGATATGAGGAAGTTTGATGGCAAGGATCCTGCAACATGGATATTACAGATGGAGCAATTTTTTGATCTCAATAATGTGCAAAACACACAAAAGGTACGTATGGAAACTTTATATTTGGAACCAAATCAGTTTGTATGGTATCAATGGCTTTGCTCTTGTAAACAATTTATCACTTGGGCAATTTTTACGGAAGAATTGATAGCACATTATGAGGATACACAAGGCAACACTTTTTTTAGCCAATTGATAAGTCTCAAACAAAAGGGTTCAATAATGGAGCACATTGAGGAGTTCCAAAAATTGAACATAAGGGTAAAAGATATTCCAGAGGAGCATAGGATTGATGTGTTCATAGGGTCTTTAAAGGATAATATCCAACATGATGTTCGCCTTTGGGAACCTGATTCATTAGAGAAGGCATTCAGGTTAGCAAGAAAAATGAAAAGAAAAATTATGGCAACCAGGAAGCATACCACTCACAACTATAAAGACGGAAGTGTTGTTGCCCCTAGTATTCCACAACCTATAAGGTTGACACCTCAACAATTGGAAGAAAAAAGAGCAAAAGGGCTTTGTTACAGTTGTGATAGAAAATACACTAAAGGTCATAAGTGTGCTGAGAAGAAATTATTCTACATAGATTGTGAAGTGGAAGAAGAAAAGGAGCAAGAAAGGTCAAAAGAAGAGGATATACTCCAGGAAAAAAGCCTAGATGAAGAAAAAATAAATTCAAACATATCTTGTAATGCATTGGTGGGAATTACCACTCCTCAAACCATCAAGATAGAAGGACAAATCAAGAAGAAAAAGGTAATAGTGTTGATTGATTCAGGAAGCACCCACAATTTTATTCATTGTAAGGTAGCAAAAGAATTGGATTGCTTCCTATATCTAGCACTAGAGTGTCAAGTGATGATTGCAAATGGAGGAACAATAAATTTCTCTAGAAAGTTCCATAATATCAAGCTATCCATGGGAGAATATGTATTGACTAGCCCAATGCTTTCCATTCCAATGGGAGGTGCTGATGTTGTACTAGGAGTCCAATGGCTACAATCCTTGGGTACAATAGCTTTTAATTTTCATCAAATTTTCTATGGAAGGAAAGGAAGTTGAATTAAGGGGTATTGCAGGGAAACCAGGAAAGATAATCAGCTCTAATGGTATGACAAAGCTTCTAAAAAATGAACAAAGAGGTGTAATTGCACAATTATGTTCGCTAGATGTTTCCACGTCAGAATAATCTATTTCTCCAGATCTCCAAAAAGTCCTGGACAATCATTCCAAGCTATTTGAGACTCCCAAAGGTCTCCCACCTATGCGTGATCATGATCATGCTATTCATCTGATTGTAGGAAGTGTTCCTCCAAACATCAGGCCGTACAGATATCCCTATGTCCAAAAGAGTGAAATTGAACGTATGGTTGCAGAAATGCTAGAGGCTGGTATAATTCAACCGAGTCAAAGTTCTTTCTCTGCTCCAGTAGTATTGGTGCACAAGAAGGATGGATCATGGCACATGTGTCCGGATTATAGGAAGCTAAACAAGCTCACTATTAAAGATAAGTTCCCCATTCCTATCATTGATGAATTACTGGATGAATTGCATGGATCAATTTACTTCACCAATTTGGATCTTCATTTAGGATATCATCAAATTAGAATGAATACTGAAGACATTCTGAAAACAACATTTAGAACTCATGAGGGTCATTATGAATTTTTGGTCATGCCTTTTGGCCTTACCAATGCACCTTCAACATTTCAAGGTTTGATGAATTCAATTTTCAAACCATTTCTTAGAAAATTTGTGTTAGTAATTTTTGATGATATACTAATCTACAGCAAGTCTTGGAAGGATCATGTTGAACATGTTGATAGGTTGCTACAACTATTGGAGGAGAAACAATTATATGCAAAAAGATCCAAATGTTTCTTTGGAGTCTAGGAGGTGGAATACCTGGGTCATATTGTATCTCATGAAGGAGTTAAGGTAGACCCTAGCAAAATTAAAGCCATTAAGGAATGGAAAATTCCCACATCCATAAAGCATCTGCGAGGATTTCTCGGGTTGACAGGGTATTATCGCAAGTTTGTTAAGAATTATGGGAGAATAGCAGCACCTCTAACAACATTATTGAAGAAAGATGCATTTTCATGGACTCCGGAAGCAACAAAGGCCCTTGAAAATCTTAAAGAGGCAATATGCCAAGCACTGGTCTTAGCTACATTGGAATTCAAAAAACCTTTATTGCAGAATGTGATGCTTCAGGAAATGGAATTGGTGCTGTTCTAATGCAAGATGAAAGACCCATTGCTTTTGAAATTCGTCCAATCAAGGGAAAGTTTTTAAGCAAAGCTATTTATGAGAAGGAAATGTTGGCAATACTCCATGCACTTAAGAAATGGCGACCCTACCTAATGGGAAGACACTTCAAGGTAAAAACGGATCATGCTAGCCTTAAATACATTTTAGAACAAAGATTATCCTCTGAAGAGCAACAAAAGTGGGTCACAAAGATGTTGGGTTATGACTTTGAAATCATCTACAAAAAAGGGAAGCAAAATGTGGTGGCAGATGCACTCTCAAGAAAGGATGAGGATGTAGAAGCATTTTTGTGCGCCATTTCTATTATCTAACCAGATTGGATAAACGAAGCAAGGGAGGAATGGAAGAATGACGAAGAAGTTTGGGCACTTATTCGAAAGTTACAACAAGATTCCAGTACGTCTGATACATTTAGCTGGCAAAATGATTCATTATGGTACAAAGATCACTTATACCTCTGTAAGAATTCCTAGCTAAAACAAAATATTCTTATGGAATTGCACACTTCTCCCTTAGGAGGGCACTCAGGATTTTTAAAAACTTACCACAGGGTTAAGAAGGAATTTTTCTTGGGATGGCCTTAAATCAGATATTCAAAAGTTTGTGGCGGAATGTTTGGTTTTCCAACAAAATAAATTTGAAACAATTAAGACACCGGGTCTATTACAACCTTTATCCATTCCAAGCCAACGTTGGGAGGAGGTTCCAATGGATTTTATCATAGGTTTACCCAAGTCTGAGGGAAAGAGTGTCATCATGTTGGTAGTTGACAGACTTACCAAGTATGCACACTTTTGTGCATTATCACATCCATTTAAGGCCAATACAGTTTCTACTACATTTATGGAAACAATTTAAAAGCTACATGGAAACCCAAAGATTATTGTAAGTGACAGAGATCCCATTTTCACTGGAAATTTTTGGACATAATTATTTTCTTGTCTTGGTACTCAGTTAGCTCATAGCTCATCTTATTATCATCAATCTGATGGGCAAATTGAGATAGTAAACAAATGTTTGGAAGCATATCTTCGTTTCTTTGTATCTGATAAACAGACACAATGGGTCAAATGGTTGCCTCTGGCTGAATGGTGGTATAACACTTCCTTCCATACAACAAAAAAAATGACCCCATTTATGGAACTTTATGGGTATCAAACACCATCCATCACATCATATTTAAGAGAAAATTCTAAGGTTCAGGCAGTGGAACATCACATCGAACATCAACAACAAGTCCTCCAACTCTTAAAGGATAACCTCGTGTTGGCACATAATAGAATGAAACAACAGGCAGATCAACATCGCAATGAAAGAAGTTTTGATGTAGGTGATTGGGTATTCCTACGGCTACAACCATATAAGCAAATGTCCCTCAAGCAAGCTAAGAAGGATAATAAATTATCACCAAAGTATTATGGTCCATACAAGGTGTTGCAAAAGATTGGTACTATGGCATACAAATTGGAGCTTCCTGCAGCTTCTCGATTGCACCTAGTTTTCCATGTTTCATGTTTAAAGAAGGTTATAGGCGACAAGATCCCAGTTCAAACAATATTTCCAGAACTTGACGAGGAAGGAAAAATTATATTGGAACTAGAAGCAGTCACAGAAGCAAGAACTCGGCAGCTACGAAATCGATCAATTTCGGAGTAGCTTATCAAGTGGAAGAACTTATCTGCTGAAGATTCCACATGGGAGGATGAGAATTTTATACAGAAGTATCCAAAACTACTCAAGTGTTGAGGACAACACTTTTTTGAAGGAGAGGGGCATGTTGGGTCCCTATAATACTAGTGATTACCCCATTACTATTGTAGTTATACCCCTTATTAATATTGTTGTGACCCTATTGCCCCCATATTGTTATTACTGTGCCCCATAGAATCCCTCTATTGTTATTTTTGTGGCTTTATACTATTATTGTTAGGTCGGCTGGGTTATATTATGACTCCTTAGACTCCTATATATAGAACAGAGGTTTTGTCATTTGTGTCATCAAAGAATTGTTCATTTATGTAATGTAAAGGAGGTTGCCCCCTCGAAGAGGCTGAATTCTAAGGTGTTGATCTATCTTTTCTATCTTTTCTTGAGCTGGTTTCATAACAGCCAAAGAGCTCGAGAATGCCAGCAATCCACCATAGGTTGGAGGCTTGGTAGAGGCCGAAGCCACCAAAGGTTGGGAGCTTGGAGCCGTAGTTCCTCAGAAGCTTGAGCACAGCAGAGTTGCAGAGCACAGAAGTCCAGAGAGCTGTAGAGCTGAGGATTTCATAGAGTGCCACTGGAGGTTAGGAGGATAGTGAAAGATCCACCAGAGGTTGGAGCCTCGACAGAGGCATAGCCACTAGAGGTTGGAGGCAGAACCTTAGAGCCAAAGAGCTCAAAGTAGACTTTTAAGAGCCTTGGAGTTGTAATGAAGTTCAGAATAGCAAAGTGATCAAATGATCAAGCTGTTGCTGGTGTCTGATGTGTGTTGAAGATAGAAGAAGAAATTCCAGAGATAGTAAAAGAATTATGAGGGACTTGGTGAAAGCCAGGAGCTCAAGATAGCCTGGAGCGTTGATTGAAGGAATCTAGTCCAAAGAAGCCTAGATCTGTCTGCAGAGTATTGATAGGCAGCGAGATAAGATGGTATTCTAAACCCATACGTTCAGTTGTAAACCAATGGAGTTGAGTGTGGAACTTGTAAAAGAAGTTTACCATAATCCCAAGGAGCCTAATCGAGTTGATTAGAGCTCAAGGAGACGTAGCCCAAGATATCAAGGTGAACTCCATATTATATTGTTGCCTTATGTGGTTTGCTTGTTTGCTGCTTTATTTACTGTTATATGCATGCATATCAGTTTAAGTAAATGAACATAAGTGCTTCACAATTAAAGGCAAACAAAAGCATACACCTATTTCAAGTCCTTTAATTCCGCAAATTATCAATCATAAGTATAGATCTTGGGAATATATAATCTTTGGAGTGGGAGAGGTTCTTGTAAGCACAACAAGAAGCTTTTAGGCCCCATTTTTATATCACTGTGGATGCCACTTACAATACCATGGGTAAATTCCATGGTTGGATGAATAACATGGGTGGATGAATACCATGGGTGGATGTCGTTTTCCATTCGGATCATACAAGGCATGTGATGAGTGACTGTTGTTGAGTAGATTAGTGGGTTACTGCAGAGTGAGCATAGAAAAAAGTTGATATTCGGCAGAGTGGCTACCAATTACAGAGAACATTGAGTTCCTTATTAAGTGTGGGTTGGAACCTGCATACAGGAAGTTGGTGCATCCATATCTAGTGTTTGATAAACAAGGATTGGGGGTTGATGCCTCCTATAAGTTGATGTTTGCATAAATCCAAGGAGTTGAAAGTTGGTTCTTGCAACAAATGCATGAAGTTGTTTCTTGACATGGCGCTTCTGGTAAGATGGACAGGTATCTACAAATAGAGGAAGTTGGTGCTTCTTACTAGTGGGTGCTATCAAACAATTGAATGGAGTTGTTTCTTCCTGTGAGTGGTGGCTCACAAGCATATTGATGTAATATAGTAGGTGCTCATATTTTACATCAATAACAACAACAAGATTTGGTGGTTTTTCCCTGAAAAGATTTCCACGTACAACCTTGTGTCTCATGTGTATGATTCTCATGGTGTGTTCTTGTATGTTGATTTCAGATTGCTACCACATGATATGTTGTTGTTGGTTATATGGATGGTTTCCATTTTTGAATAAGAAAAGAAAATTGGCATAAAGAGTTAAAAATTAGCCTTAATATTGATTCACCCCCTTTTTAGTATTAACATTGTTTCCAACAATTGGTATTAGAGCTAATTTCCTTCAGGAATAGCTTAATCACTAGAAGTTAGATCAAAGGGAAACAATGGCTAATTGAGGTTGGCTAGCAGCAGAAGGAGTTCCATTTTTAAATGGGTCAGACTACGAGCTATGGAAGATCAAAATGGAAGCCTATGTGATAATAGTTAATGAAGACATTCGGTTGTCCATGATATATGAAGAGAAGAATGGGTTCAATACCTAATCCAAGGAAATCATCATGAAAGGGATGTCTAAGCTAGGTGCTGATAAAGTGAGACATTGCGAGTCGGCAAAGGAAATACTATCTAGACTGCAATGATTGTATGGAGATAACCATGTGGCTCAAGAAGAGACTGAGGAGGCCTGCTGCTCTAGGAATGAATTAGAATATGCAAAAGTTGTTACTCATCACACTCATGTTGATGATGAAGAAGCCTCGGAAGGGAGATCATGCTCCTCAAAAGGTAAGATATTTCTATGTGATACATGCAAAGAGATAGGTAATTCATTATCTAGATGTTCATGTGAATTACTTGAAGATAGAGATAGTTATGCATCTAGTAGTCGTAATGACGATAAAACCACTTTAGTAGCAATAGGAAATGAGGGATCCTCTCAAGGAGAAGAGAGTATATCCAGTGATGAGAATAGGGGTATCATTGAAAGTTTTGAAGATTGAATACCCCTTAGACCTATGGAAGATTCCATGGACACAGAGATGATTCTATATCTATATGGTGAGTTAGCTAGCACCTTTGTCAATGAAGAAAAGGATTTAGATGAAAGGATATTTTTTAGAAAGAAGTTGATATCTTCTCTAAAGGAGATAAAGGACCTATCAAAGGAAAATATCAAGCAAGAGGAGCAACTAAAAATTTATGAGCTTGAGAATGAAAGGTTGAGCAAAACATTAGTTGATTTAAATGCTCAATAAGAAGATCCTAGAAGACTAAGTGGGATGTTAACCAATTAGTTGAGTTAGAAGGAAGCTTACTGTGAGAGAATACAAATTGAATTAGTGTCATTGAGACATGACTTAGAAAATTTTGGGAAAGAGTTGTCTCAATATTAGAAGCTTGAAGAGAGTAAGAAGGAAACGGTTGAACAATCAACTTCCCAGGTAAAGGGAGTTCAAGGTTCCAACAAAAACATAGGAAAAGAGTTTGTTGGACAACAGAAACAACAAGGAAAGCATAAAAAAAAAGAGAATAAAAGGAAACAACAGATGGATAAGAAGCAACAACAAGTAGTGCAGCAGAACAGAGATAGGAAACTACAAGAAATAATGCAAGGTATTATTGCAAGCTGTCATAGAAGGCACATGAAGAACCAAGATAGGTCCTTTCCTCCTCAAGGACAAAGCCTTCAAAGAAAAGGTAACTTCTGTCTTTAGAATTCTTTTTATGGGTACTATTTTTCTTGCAATAGTTTTGGACATAAAGCCATAGACTGTAGAAGGCATGCAAGAAAATAAATTGTGTTACGTAGCAACAACCCAAGAAGGCATAAAGAATATAGGAGAAGGAATGTTGGTAGTGATAGATGTTTTGAAAATATTATTGGATGATTTTTCGCATTATTAAGCCATATTGAATGCTACAACTTTGGAAATCTCAAGGACAAGAGAGAAAGATGCAAATTTGATAAGGAATGACATGCTTCTCAACATATGTATGTGAATCTAACAGCTCAAGGTTTGAAGACAAGAAGAAAAAATGGAGTAGAGGAATACAAGTGTGTCTTCAATGCTAAGTATCAAAAGGAATTTCAAAATAAAGAATAAAAATAGCCCTTTGTAATCGCAAGCTATAATGAGTGCAAGATTTAGGTAAGGAAAGGGAGCGACAACAGGATTTGGGTGAAGAAAGAGGAGTTGAAAGATAAGTTTCTTCTAGCCATGTGTAGCCAAGAGAAAGCCCAAACATGGGAAAAGAAGAAACTGGAAGGTAATGATTCTATCATAACTCGACCAATGAAGGTATGGAAGAAGAAGAAGGATGATCTTCTCAGGAGGAGTAGATCCTCTGTTTCTCTTTAATAAAGGAAGAGAATGGCCTCAAGGGAGGCTGAATAAGTCAGATGTAGGAAGCTAGGAAGAATAGAAAAAAATATGCATCTAATTATTAAAGGTATGGTCATGCTCTCTTGTTGATTACAAGAATAAATTGTTTTATTTTGAATGTATCAACATTGAAAAGGAGAGGAGGAGTGCAACCAAAATGAGTTCAGGGAGAGTACATAACAACATTTTATGTTGTGAGAAGAATATGGGCTGCAACAAAAGTGTGGAATGACATGAAGACCACAGGCAAGTTAGGTCGACAGGATCAGTTCCCATGTAGAAGCAAGGAATTCGATGCAGGAGATCAAAGAGCATTGGTTCAGGAGGAGCTACCTTGATAAGCAGTAGTAGGAAACAATTTTTATCCTCAGAAAGGAAAATTGCTGAGCAAATGAAAGGTATGGATCTTGGGTGAAATACCCTTACTTCAAATAAGTTGTGAGTTTGAGTATGCCTTGTAGTCTTTTATTTATGAAACACAATTGGTATAAGCTCTCAATGTCCCTTAGTCTTTCAATTGGTATCGCTATGGGAGTTAACAATTTTGGATGATATGGAGTAACTTTGCATCCAAATGGGAATTTCTTTCTATGAGGAAGTATGAGATTTTTCTTGGTACATTGTTCCATTTGTATCTATATTTTTTATTACAATTGGTATTGTTTAAGAAACGATCCATATTTTGAGGCTTGATCTCAGGGGGAGCAGTGTTGACTATAAATATACGTAGGAGTATTGAGCATTAAATATGAAGTAGCAACAATGCTGGAGAGAAAGTAGGAATGCATCACTAATGATTCATGCTTGTAGCAATAACAATACCATGAGCAATTTTAATTGGTATCAATTCCTTTTAATTGATACAAAATATCCATTGGTGGAGAAAGTACTTAACCAACATCCTAAGGCATTCATAACGTGAGAAAGTCAAAGATGAGGTAGTATTGTTCAGGGGGAGCATATAACATATGTCCTATTTATAGAGAAAAAAAAGTGATCAACCCTTGAAGAGAAGGCTGCAGAGTAGAAAGCACATCAACAGCTAGGCCCTCGTCATTAACAGTCGATGATTTCATGGGGAAGAAAAAGGTACCTTGTAACCATTTTCCATTGATGTCAAAGGGGGAGGGAATTATTGGAGAAGTTGTGATGGCCCATTTAGGGGAGAGAAATCCATTGGTGGCTCATGCCAAGAGTTGTGTGGAAGAAACATGAGGATTGGAAATCAAAGTGAAGTGATGAGGTTGAGGTGTTGCAATCAATGCCAAATGGGGAGATTGTTGGACAATTGGCATTGTCCATATGGCTAGAGGCTTAGTAAATATATCTGTAAGAGTGTTGTAATTGATGTCAACTATAAAGCTTGGAGATGTTTTGGGAAATGAACATTTTCTAACTATTGATAGGAGTGTTGGCATTGATGTCAACTAGATTAGCGTGGATTCTTGTCATAGCAGATGTTGGCTTTGATGCTCCCTAACCTAGCTGTGATGGTAATTGGGCTAGAATTTATATGCTTGATGTGTCGAGCTCAAGGGGAGTCCCATGGTTGCTACAGTTCCTTGTATAGATTCATCATAGTAGCAGGCTTATTAAAAATCCATAAAATGATGACTATAGTGAGTGGTAGTCTAGGCTTAGGAGGAATCCTATGGTAACTACAGTCTTCTGGTAGAGAATCATCACAGTAGCAGGCTTATTACAAAAATCCATAAAATGATGACTATGGTGATTGGGAGTCAAAGACAAATCCCATGGTTGCTACAGTGCTCTATAGAGAACCATCATAGTGTCAGACTTACTGGTGAAGCCATAAAATGATGAATATGGTGATTGGGAGTTCAAGATTACAGGCACAAGAAGAAGAGTCAAGGAGCAAAGAGTGGAAAAGTGTTTTCAGCCATTTTATAGGTAGTATATGGGTTCAAAGCCTACATTGTATCTTCTCCATTGGGAATTTCTCTAAAATAGATTTCCAATGGTGTGTGGAAGTATGAAAATGGCCTCCTGGATTAACATTTATGGTCTATTGAAGTCAGTGTCTTGAAGTCCTAAGCAGGGAAAAATATCGAAGGTCAACAGAGAGGAAGGATGATATTGGAGATCAGATAATATTGGAACCTCAGAGAAGGTCGTATTGGGATATTGGAAGTTGGAGGTCATTAGAACATCGGAGGTTAGAGCATATCAAGATATCAAAAGTTGGAGGTCATCAGAAAATTGGAGGTCATAGCAGGCAGATAATATTGGAACCTCAGAACTTGTTAACACTTGAATTTTTGAAGTTATGATATCTGGAGCTATTGATAATGTTAAAAGCACTGAGGGATGTGTAGAAGAATTAACAAAGGTCTTTTTTGCAAAACCAAGGCTTGACGAGACCCCTTCTCTATCCTTTGGCAAGACACATGTTAGGATGAGATTGGGCCTAAAGAGCTAGAGCAGAAACTAACATGGTAGTAGGATGGACATGTAGCATATTGTTTGGCATTTTCAGTGGCCCAATGGGGTAAATCAAGGTGACACATTTCATCACTTAGGAGGCGCCATGTGTAGAAATGATGAAAGCATGATATCATATTAAAGATCAACATGTCGGAGGTTGGTGACTTCATAACTCCTATGCAAATGGAGATTGAAAATGTTACAATGAAAGGGGCTCCGATGATACTAGCACTTGGTTGTGGAAGCCAAAAAGAACCAAGGGTGAGAGCTATAACATAGGGAGATAGGGCCCTAGCAAGAACCTGAACACTTGGCACTGAAGTGCTATACTGGTAGTCACATGCAATGACCCTATGGTGTGAAAAGCAATGAGGACTAAGAAAAAGAAGCTAAACACCAATCCAAAATTTGTGATTTCATAAAGGCCTTTCAATATAAGTTACGATATGTAGGGGGTCCGATATAGCACTATATTGGTGTATGAATTCATCGGTCATAGCTCCTGGTCTCGTGGTGGAAGAACAAGAGAAGCAAAGAAAAAAGGGCTACGAACCTCGCAATCTAGTGTTTTCGTAAAAACCCCTTTAATAAAAGTTATGAAATGAAAAGGCTCTAAAATGACAGTAAAAAGGTGTATTGCAGATGGATGAGTCGGCAACAAGGACCACGATTTATAGAAAAAAGTGTTGGCTTTTCCTTAAGCAAAGAAATCTACCTCTGATCTTCTTGTGCACATCTCAATGAATTAAATGAAGTGCAAAGAAGCCAGATTGAAGTACAATCCAACTCTATGAGCCATGAATAAGGATGGAGAGCCTGGTTGAAGTGTGCAGGTGGAATGAGAATTAATTCTCAGTATGGAGATCACTCAGATGCCTATTCTCAATGACTAATGAGGAAATAGTGGCCAAGTCAGATGAAACAATAGAATGGAGAGCCATGCCAAGGTACACTTGGGTAGTGTGGATACATGCATCATATGCAAAGGTTAGCAAAAGAAAAAAACCAATTATTTCCACTAAGAAAGGTTGGGATAATGCAACATTTGTGAGTGAGTTGTGAGGAGAGATCAGAATTGAGTGTGCATTGTTGTATGTGAGGCCAAGTGAGCTTGTTTTGGAGAGAAAGGCTGGAGTGTGCCTTTGTAGAGAAAAGACCCTGAGAGAATTTGTGCCACTGTGAGAAAGGCCAAAGGTGGTTGTGCAGAGAAAGAAGGCTAAGTGAGCCTATTTTGTGTGAGAGGTTGAGAGAGCCTATGGATAGAAGGGGCCAAGTGTTGAATGCATGTTGTTGGAGAGCTAAGGGCTGAGAACAATAGTGTGCCTATGAAGAGAAAGAAGATCCTGATAGAGAGTACTGCTGAGTGAGATAGGCCAAAAGTTCCTGTGCAGAGGAAGAAGGATGAGTGATCCTATGTTGTGTTAGAAGGTCGAGAGAGCCCGTGCTGCAGTGTGGAAGGTCAAGAAGAGTCTGTTGACTTGAAGGGGATGAGAGCTAAGTGTACGCTAATGAAGAGAAGAGAACATAGTGCTACATGGACAGTGATGAGTGATTGTTGTTGAGCAGATCAATGGGTTGTTGTAGAGTGAGTAGAGAACAAAGCTGATATAAGTCAGAGTGGCTGGTAAATACATAGAGCATTGAATTCATTATTGATTGTGAGTTGGAACCTACATAAATGAAGTTGGTTCTTCCATCTCTAGTGGGCGCTTGAGAAGGCTTGGGGGTTGGTGCCTCATGCAAGTTGGTGCTTGCATAAAGCCAAAGAGCTGCAAGTTGGTGCTTGCAACAAATCCTTGAAGTTATTACTTCACATGGTGCTTTTGGTAAGCTAGAAGGATGTCTACAAACAGAGGAAGTTGGTGCTTCCTACTAGTGGGTGCTAGAAAACAATTAAAGGGAGTTGGTGCTTCCTGTGAGTGGTGGATCACAAACATATTGATGTAATAGAGTAGGTGCTCATATTCTACACCAATAACAACAATAAGATTTGGTGGTTTTTTCTCAAAAGGGTTTCCACATAAAACCTTGTGTCTCATGTGTATGATGCTCATGGTGTGTTCTTGTATGTTGATTTCATATTGTTTCCACATTATATGTTGTTGTTGGTTATATGGATGGTTTCTAATTTTGAATAAGAAAATAATATTGGCATAAAGAGTTAAAAATTAGCCTTAGTGCTAATTCACCCCCCTCTCAGTATTAACATTGTTTCCAACACGGGTGGTACATGGAAGTCCTAGAACTGGTTGCATTTTTCATATGTTAATAAGATCTTCTTTCCTTTTATATTTGATGGGTAAATGTATTATTCATATGTGGTTTTACTGGATTTTATATCCTTGTTATTTCTATTGTTTATATGCTTGTTCTCAGTATGTTTTATGACAATGATGATGTATGGCTCTCATCATGTTTTGATTTTTAAATGAATGAACAATGAATATATGACCTAATAGATGGTAATGAAACAAATGAGATAAGGAATCAATGCTTCTCAGTGATTTTCATATAATTATGAGATCCCTATGCTCATATATGTTGTTATGACCTATAGAATTCATATTTGTGACATGTTTGACGAAATGCCTATCATGGCTAGTAGATGTCTAGTCAAGTCATTGATCAAATGTTTGCATTAGTACCTTTTTTTATGTTATTTATAATTGCTTAAGGTTTCATGGATTTCTGGGCAGTGGCCTGAGACCTAGCCTTGAGAAAGTGGCACAAAATCTGGGGTCACAGGCTCAAAACTAGGTGAAAAGGTCCCCAGTCGCTAGCATGTCCTTGCTGTGGGAGAGACTGGAGGGTCCTAGTCGTATGCATGCCCATGTCATGGGAGCGAATGAGGCTCTAGGTTAGTAAAATGTCAAGTTACCTTAGAGGTTGGTTAACTGGAAGGGTTGGTTGGCTCCCGAATGTTCTGTAACATGTGTAGAAGGTCATGTTGGTTGTCTTTTGTTGATTCCATTTCCTTAATTGTACATGGGGAGTTGAATCAGATCATAGCAGCCCCTTGTTACATGTTTACCCCTGCTGACTAGTTAACTTGGGTAAATTTGTGATGAGGGTGGTTAAAGAAACTTGTTCTGGGTGGGGCGATGTTGACACAACTCCTTCTGGGAGGGTCGATCACAACATGAAAACTAAAGGGTCTATCATCTTTCAAAGAAAATATTTTCTAAAGTAGAGGTGACTTCAAATTTAATTGTTTTTATTTTAGTAGATATGTAATGAAAGAAGAGTCTACACTGTTACATGTTGGATGCAAAAGGCACTTTATGTAGCTCCATATCCATATTGAATCTTGCATTTTTAGACATTTTGGAAACCATTGAAAGACAAATATCTTTACAATGTCTTTGTAATCTCTATCATCTTGAAGTAATTGTTGTCGGGTAAATGTGATGCTTATTGTGGTAAATGATAATAAATAATTTCTTGAGAAATGGACCCATGGATTTCAGTCCACTAGATATCTTGACAAGGGATATTCTTGGAAAACAATATCCAAAATGTTGAAGATTGAAACCCACTCTAATATGTGGAGTTATAACCCACTCTAATACCACTGATCTAGGTCTTGGAGGTGTTGGGCAGCGGATCCCCCCTTAGCATGTTTTTGGGGCTTAAAGCTCGAATTCTTGTCAATGTAATGTAAAGATTCCGTGAAATACGAGCGCGGAGCGTGAGTGTCTAGGGTTGTATGCCCTAAAATAATGTAAAGTGTGTCAACCTACCCATGGTCTGCAGACCATGGGATTGTATAAATAGAGCGAGGCTCTAAGTGTAAAGACAATTTTTTAGAGTTTTTGACAAGGAATAGAGAGATGTGAAGGCATGGATAGAAGATAGAAGTGGATCTGAAGGTACTGGGTTGTACTGATAGGTAGAGGCTCTGCAACTGAGTGCACAGAGGCCTAGTAGTGTGTAGGATAGAGTTGGGTCTGTAACTGAACCTAAGTGTTAATAAAGATAAGATTGATTTATAATATTGTGCATCTTTTTGTATATCTATATTTCCATGTTCTGGTTATCTTTACGCATTTATATTGTTTTTGAGTACGAGCGCTAATCTGAAAGTTGAACAAGTAATAAGAATATTGGGCCCGCACAAACTAAGCAATAATATAATATCACAGTAAGGATCAAATCAGAATAACACGGTATTCACAAATGGCGCATGGGTTGAGAAGAATAAGAAAGCTGCGTGGAGCAGCGCAACACACAGATTAGGATTGCGAACCTCCAGAACCTTGATCAAGACATCCCTAGGGTGCAGAAACCTGGTTCCAGTACCCTCCCATCCTACTTTGGGTGAGACCTTAGTCCGCGCTCCGCAGACTATTTCCGAAAGGGCCATTAGTACTAGGATTTGCTTAGCTAAACTCACTACTGAACCTAGGTCAGGCCCCACATAGCCAACAAATGGTTCCGTTGTCGAGATCGAGGTCTGCCTAAGGGATGTCTGATGTCGTGCCATTGGAACCCAACAAAGAAGGAAATTGAAGAGTGGTTGGACAAGAAGATTCATGACTTTGCGACACAGGAAAATAGAACTCCGCAGGTATCTGAGAAAAAGTGGCTATATCACTACGTGTATACTGAAATCCATGAGATATTCTTCGTATCCTTTCCTTCTGAACTGTAGGAGTGGATCGTGAGGTTAGCCGACAGCTAGGGAAGGTGTAAACTCGACCAACCGATAGCATGGACTCTAGAATTAGTGCGCAGACTAGAGGCATTCAAAAATAAGATTACATGAGTTGTGGACCATTAGCTCGACCGAATAATACGTGGATTTATTAATGAGTTTGTGGTAGACATGACCATGAACTACAATGAAGCAGAACGACATTTTCTCAAGGGACCACGAGGTAAGTACATTAAATCTATAAACACTTGGATCAAGATGTTGTTATGTGAAAAGTGGGGTATGTGAATACATTAATGTTTGGAACGACACGAAGTGGAAAGATCTGAAAAGGTATTGTGGAATTGGGAAACAATCCCTTAATTTCACCTTCGCGAGAGAGCAAGGAGGAGCTCACTTGGGTCTCTTCAAGAAGTGCGGTCAGTTTGATAAGATAACGCATTCCGTAGTTACCACCTCGACCCACACCACCACCCGCTTCACCTCCTTCACCTCCATCTCCACCCACTCCACCTCCACCAACCCCACAGTTCAACATGGTGAGCGCGATCAAGCTACCCATGTTTAGAGGAGTAAGGAATGAGGATCTGAACCAGTTCTGGTTCATGGTAAGAGTAGTGTGGGAAGCGCAAGGGGTCACGGATGACAACATTAAGAAGGCTACATTGGTAAGCACATTGTAGGATCACACGTTGACATGGTATATCAAGCACTCTAATGACCATCCAAGTGCAGGGATAATAGAGATACAAAATGCATTGAACAAAGAATTTAGCTAGCTGAAATTAGAGACACAGTCAATCATTAGGTTTAAAGAGATCATGATGCTTCCAGGCAAGACCCCCTGGGATCTGGATTACCAACTGAAGAGTACAATCCTCGAGGCTAATATGATGCTCACAGATGCACAACAATGCTCATGGTTTTTGGCATCTTTGACACTATGCCTGAGGATGGTGCTATCACAACATAAACTTTCTACCTAGGCCGAAGCATTGGGAATGTTGATGAGGTTGCATGAGACACCGATGCAAGTTTCGGGGCTGGGAGTTCAAAAAATCCACACACAACTACAAAATGTCTTCTTGGAAATGCAGAGCTTGAAGTAGGATAGGGCACTGCGGCTAGAGGCGCGCGAGGAAGTATGGTGCATAAAATGAAAAGGCTAGGGACATGACAAAGACCATTGTCTAGTATTTGCGAACTACTTGGCAGGAGGGGGCCAATGCCATTGATAACGGAGGCACAAGCAATACCAAGTGTGACACCCATGTTATGGTGTGTGATCTATCTGATAGGAGGCAAACACACGACGGATAATTGTCATTTGTTACAAAATTATATACAGACTTCCTAGCAGTTTTTTTGTAATTTTTGCAGGTCAGTAGTCCATGACGAACGTACTTGTCACAGCTACGAGTTAATGATGGATCGGACCTCAGCCTATCAGATGCAGATAGAAAGATGAGTCCTTGACCTAGCAGTGGGGATGGCGTGCACTGGATTTTAGGGGTGAGGTCAAGGACGAGGAGGAATGGGACCAGGAAGGGGCCGCGGATAGTTAATTTCTTACAATTGCAGAGGACCAAGGCACTATGCTTGCGATTGTACCAACCCAACGAGAATATCCTGTTCATTCTGTGGTCAGTTTGATCATGAAGTAGTAGATTGTCCTATGTTGATCGCATAGATGTGCGAGAAGGGGGTACACTAGCCTCCTCTGACTCAGAATATCCAAATGATGAGGTCTGAATCACGCGAAGAAGACCCAAATGTGAACATGATGCTCAGAAGCGGTGTGACCACAAGGGAGGATAAGGGGAAGTAGCCCGAGGAAGATACATGGGTTCGCAAGACTCCTACAAAGGAACCTGATTTTGACCTAGAACACGCAAAGGAGACGTTCATGGAAGCTAAGAAGAGCTTCACAGAGGCCTCTACTTCAGGTAGGAAGGATCAACTAGAGCCAGAGATGGATCCTTCTATGCTTACTACCTTTCTGGAGACATGCATGAAACTGCTGTGCAACAATAAGGCAGTTAAGGGACTACAGGAGTTGTTCACTAGGTGCACATGGTTAGGGGAACCGCACGTAGTCCAGAAACTAGGAAAGCATGCATTGCGTACCGGGAGGCAAATGATATTGACAACGTAGATTGGTGAGTATGAAATTGATCAAGTAATCCTAGAACTGGGTAGGGACGCGAATGTATTACCGATGTAGAGATGGGAATGTCTAGGCAAGCCCGCATTATAGTGGTCCCCTATTCAATTACAAATGGCGAACCAACAGAAGATTTTTCCCATGGGGAGGTTGCAAGGGGTGACAGTTGTTATCGAAGGCACGAGCACACAGACAGACTTTGAAGTAATAGAGATTGTCAATGACAACAATCCCTATCCCACATTGTTAGGAATAGACTAAGCCACTGATATGAATGGAGTCATCAACCTGAAGAAGCAGAAGATGATATTCGAGAAAAGGTCCTTACGTGTGGTAGTCCCACTAGACCCGGCCAAAGGAGCATGCTACAGTGAACTAGTGCACGAAGATGAAAGTGAAGATGAGCTGGATTGTATCTACCAGATAATGGTGCGAGACTAGGATTGGGTGAATCCAACTATAGATGGAAGGATCTTGTGGGAGTGTGCGAGTTCGTGCACCACAGATTCAGAAGAAGAAGATGAACACTGGCACAATTGATTGAACGAAGTGACAACGCTGAATTGCAACATGATGATTAGATCACTACATTGCGTAAAAACCTAGGTCTGAGATCTACCAACATATGATGGATTGACAGTGGTGGATGAATTCTTGAGCAAGTTTGAAAGTGTAGTACCAGAACAACAGTTGTTTGATGCGTTGGAGTGGGCATTGCATGCAATACCTGTGCGCTGGTGGGGAATACATCAAGGAAATTTTGCGAACTGGTGCGGATGTAGAAGGATGATGCACCTACGATTTGGGAAACCACAACTACAGATAGAAGATAAATACAATGGATGAGATTACCCACGCACACACCTCACGAAATGGACCAAAGCCTATGGGGAAGAACCATAGCCTGAATGGGTACATTTATTCTACCATACCTTGGATATCATACCCATGAATAGGTATACTGAGATGGAACTCTGACATGGTACATGCGAATGGGATGTCTTGTTTGAGGGATTTTTGTTAACATTCACATTTGAAGACCGATGGTTGGATACTGTTGACGATGTGATACAAGCAGTAAAATCCGCCATCTTCAAAATACGATAGGAACCACTGCAAGTACTTCAACCAGCATGGGCAACCCAGTTTAGCAGTGCCTTAGAATTTTATAATGTGTAGGTAGAGAAGGATGATGACGACCCCCAAAATATTAATATTCCAGAAACTGAAGGTTGTCGCGAAGTTCGAGGACCATCAATTGAGGATCCCAACATCATTGCGATGCTAAAAACAAAGCAGGTAAACATTGGCACAGAAGTGGAGCCGAAGTACGCGACACTTGGGGACTATTGAGATGATGCTATGGTAGATAAGGTCACCGAGTTACTTCGCGAATATCAATATTTGTTCCTGACCAAAATCACTAAATTAAAGGGGATCATTGATGACTTAGGGATGACAAAGGTCACCTTGAAACCAAACGTGGAGCTAGTTAAGCAGTGACCTTACCGTTTGAATTCAAAGTATAAAGAAAAGGTCCACGATGAATTAGACAAAGTTCTCGCACCCAGACTTATTAAACCAGTGGAAGAATCCAACTAGGTGAGTCCTATGGTAGTACAGGAGAAAAAACAAAAGGGTGAAATTAGAATATGCATGGACCTTAGGAAGCTTAACAACGCCTGTGTTCATGATCCATTCCCGACACCATTCACAGATGAAGTATTGGAGAATTTTGGTGGTTAGGAAGCTTACTCATTCACAGATGGCTTCTCAGGGTACCATCAGATCAAGATCGCACCGGAAGATAGGAGCAAGACAACCTTCACAACCGAATGGGGTTGTTTTCAATACATTGTTATGCCCTTTGGACTGAAGAATGTGTTAGCGATATTTTCACGCATAGAGGTGGCCGCGATCAAGGAATACATCCACAAGTTCTTGGAGGTCTATCTAGACAATTGAATTATATTTGGGTTAGTTAAACACCATATAGCAAGCTTACGTTTGATGCTGGATACTTGCCGACGACACCAGATTGCGCTGAATCTCAAGAAGTGCACCTTCCTCGTCCCCTTTGGAAATCTGCTCAGCCATATGGTCTATAAGCAAGGCCTGATGGTGGACCTTATGAAGATTGTTGTTATTCTCAATCTGGAAGCACCGCAAAGTGTCAAACAACTACGCGCTACTTTGGGGCACGCTGGTTACTATCGCAAATTTATCAAGAACTATGCACAAATAACAGCGCCAATGGAAAAACTATTGAAAAAGGACGCTACATATTGTTGGAATGATGATTGTACGAAAAGTTTGGATGTTCTCAAGGAGAAAATGGCATCCGCTCCCATCCTGGTCTTCCCAAAATGGGATGTAGAATTTCATGTACATGTTGATGCGTTGTGTATTGCGCTAGGAAGGCATGGGTCACTCAATCGTGTTTGCGAGTCAGTGGCTGTCCAAAGATGAAAATAACTACTCTACTATGGAGCGCGAAGGGTTGGCAATGGTATACGCATTCTAGAAATACCGACACTATTTACTTGGCGGGCACTTCAAGATGTACACCGATCATTCCACATTGAAATACCTGGTGAAAAAGCCTATGTTGGGGGCACGCATATGTCAATGGTTGTTACAATTTCAAGAATATGACTTTGAGGTCATCGTAAAGCTGAGACACCTAAATGCAAGACCAGATCACTTATCACGAATTGAGACTGGCGAGGAGCCAAAAAATTTGGAAGAAGGATTACCTGATGCACAACTCTTTTCAGTGCACATCGTGGATGGCCACTTCGAAGATATAATCCAATTTTTAACCACAGGCACTATGCTGAAGGAATATTCAATCTGGTAGAAGAAGTAATTGGTGGTGTGCACGATGGACTTTTTTGTCATCATAGGGCACCTCTACAAAATGGGAAACGATGAGATATTGCAAAGATATGCACCTGAATTTGAACGAGGAGAGATCCTCGTGGAAGCACATGGGGGGGCTACAGGAGGACACTATGCAAGATGCGTGACAGCATAGAAGATTCTTCGCGCAAGGCTATGGTGGCCAACCCTACATCAAGATTCGAAAGCACACTGTCAGGCTTGCAACATATGTCAAAGGACTGGGAAACCCTCACGAAGGGATGAGATGCCACTCAATCCATAGATGATGTTGCAGCCATTAGAAAAATGGGAAATTGACTTTGTGGGACCAATCAAACCTCAGGGAAAAGACGAGTGCGCGCTACATCATCATCGTGATAAATACCTAACTCGTTGGGTGGAAGAATAGCCAGTTAAGGATTGCAGGACCGCTACAGCTGCGAAATTTTTATTCGACAATGTGTTGACACAGTTTGGTTGCCCGAAAATTTTAATGAGTGATCACGAAATGCACTTCCTAAATGAAACCATCAGCGCAGTCACCGAGGAATTCTAGGTGTATCATCAGCAAAGTAGACCATACCATCCACAAGCTAATGGGACAGTAGAAGCATTCAACAAAATTCTAGAGACTGCGCTGACCAAAGTATGTGACGCGCAATGAAATGACTGGGAGAAGCATGATCACCATATCAAGTTGCATGCATTCAAGGTAAATGATTTAGTGTTGCTGTATGACAGCAAGTTTGAAAAATTTCCTGGAAAAATTAGAATGCATTGGTTGGGACCATATTTGGTCAAAGAGGTCACAGATGGAGGCGCAGTCTAGCTAGTCAAACTTAATGGAGAATCCTTCCGAGGAAGAGTAAATGGCAGTCGCCTAAAACCCTAAACGGGTGGGCTAGATGTCTGACTAATCGATCAAAGCGTAGTCTTCGTGACCCAAAAATCCGGACAAAGTTGCGGGACTATAAACATAGGTACTAGAATCTGACATCAAAGTAGAGAATCAAGTCAGACCCAGATGATTCAGAAGCAGAAATGGAGTAGATCTAGCGGATGGAAGAGTAGTGCACTGCAGACCTTCGTGCAACCCAGACACAGTTGGAAGAACTTTGCGCAAAGATTGCCACACTAGAAGAGTGATTCGGGACGAGTCACAATGATTGTGTTGGGGGCCTGTTGGGCAGAGGATCCCCCCATAGCATGCTTTTGGGGCTTAAAGCCCAAGTTCTGGTCAATGTAATGTAAAGACCCCATGAAATATGGGCAAGGAGTGTGAGAGTCTAGGGTTGTCTGCCCTAAAATAATGTAATTTAATGTAAAGTGTGTCGGCCTACCCATGGTTCATGGACCATGGGATTGTATAAATAGAGCGAGGCTCTAAGTGTAAAGACAGTTTATCAGAGTTTTTGAAAAGGAATAGACATATGCGAAGGCATGGTTAGAAGATAGAAGTGGATCTGAAGGTATTGGTTCATAGTGATAGGTAGAGGCTCCACAGCTGAGTGTGCAGAGGCCTAGTAGAGTCTGCAGCTGAATGTGTAGGATGGAGTCGGGTTTGTAACTGAACTTGAGTGTTAATAAAGATAAGATTGATTTAGAATATTGTGCGTCTTTTTGTTGATCTGTATTTCCATGTTCTAGTTATCTTTATGCATTTATATTATTTTTTAGTATGCACACTAATCTGAATGTTGAACAAGTAATAAGAATATTGGGCCCACAAAAACTAAGCAATAATATAATAGCACAGTAAGGATCAAATCGGAATAACACGGTATTCACAAAGGGCACATGGGTTGCAAAGAATAAGAAAGCTGCGCGGAGTAGCATAGCGTGCAGATTAGGATCGAGAACCTCCAGAACCCTCATCAAGACATCCCTAGGGTGCGGAAACCTAGTTCTAGCAACCTCCCATACTACTTCGGTTGAGATGTTAGTCCGCGCTCTGCGGACTATTGCTGAAAGGGCCAGTAGTACTAGGGTTTGCTTGGCTAAACTCACTGTTGAACCTAGGTCAGGCCCCATGTAGTCAACAGAAGGGCTAATATCAATGAAATCTAACCATCGATAGGAAGAAGAGGAAACAAATATATATTCAACAGAAAGAAACTCTTTATTGAATAATAGAAACTGTTACAACTACATTGTGTGGACGAATATTTCCTTTTAGAAAGTGAGGCTCAGTATTTATAGCCTTCTTGAGTTACAATATCATGGAAATATATCATGGGTAAATAACATGGGTGTATTGAAGAATATAGATATGGTTGGCCTTCATAATCCTTTATGTATTTATAATACTATGTAAAAAAATGAAATAAAATTACATTTTAAATTAGAAGAAAGGAAATTAAAAGAAAGGAAATAAACAAAAGCACCTAAAATTAAGATCTTTTAAAATAGTTCATAGTTATGTAAATAACATATATACCATCTGTTATTTATCACCATAATTAAAGCAAGAATTTGTATAAAAGACAAAATATGAACAAGATGTAAAATAAATATACTTACCAGGAGTTATTGCCCACCATTATTTACGTGATCTTATACACTATAACAAATATGAATAAAAATGTAAATGTGAAAACATACTAGAATTTAATTTACAAAGAGACATGATTTAACTTGGATATATTGGGTATAAAATATATTTGAACTTTTTCATTTTACATACACACTTATCACTCACATATCTCTCTCACACACATATTGTGATATCTACTTTATTTTCATGGTTATTAGTTGAATTTATGAAGTGTGATTTCTTGATGAAGATAAAATAACTATAATATATATTCACAAGTAATTACCATAGTTTATAAATAAAGTACTTGTATCAATTGTATTGAAAAATCAACATGGTATTAGAGCTTTGGTAAAGGAAAGAGCACAAATATCACTCCTTGAAAAACCCTACCTTGAGATCACTTTGAAGAAACCCTAGATCTATATTCAAGTTGCATCCATGGCCTCTACTATGAAATAAGGGAAAATTTTAGAAGGAGACACTAAATATATGGCTTGGAAGACAATAATTGACCTAATTCTCGCAAAAGAATATATTTTGGAAATTTTGCAAGGAACAATGATTGAACCTATAGATGAACCTAGAGAGAAGAAGTAAAAGAAAGATGGCATGACCTCCATGAGAATTATTATGGATGATCTGGATTAGATCATTATATTGTTTGTCATCTATATTGATTCTTTCATAGTGGAAAAAGTGGAGGAATCAATTCATGGGACCATTTTTATGAGCTAGACCAAGCTTGGCAAAATAGGGCCTAATACTTCCGAGAGAGTTTTGAGGCATCCAATGATGTTTTTTGTTGGTAAAATTTTTCTACTTCAGTGGAACAATTTTGTTTTATATTCTACACATAGAGACCTTTCCAACGACATAAGAATCACATCAATTAGAGTCCGTATGAGAAAGTTATGTGACTCAGAAGTTGACCTTCCTGTTCTCACCACCATAATTCGAGAGAATGCCACGTCAACCCCCATCATTCATGGAAAAGGGGCTAATCACATGATTGTGTTGTAAAAGTCTCTAGAAGAGTCTATATTGTAACTTTGGTTAAGAGTTGAGGTAGTCAAACCTAACAACTAGTAGGCTAGCTAGCTGTGTTATAATTAGGCCACTAAGAGGAAAAGGGATTCCATTCTTTCAAGTGCATTTGCTCCATAGCTGAGAAAAAGTAGCTAAAAGGGATAGGAGGTAGAGTATAAAGAGGGAATTTTCACATGATAGTAGATCATGGGGCATATGCCTTACTTATTTTTACTCGTAACCATATTTCCATTATGAGAAACAGAGCAGATTGGCTTCACCTTCCAGTTGGGTTTTTCTCCCAAAAGCATTTCCCAGAGAATATCTTGTGTCAAATGTGTGTGTGATATTTTATTTCACTATTCTCTATTTTATGAATAATTTTAAATTAACATGCATGCACTATTAACAATGAATCTATAGATACAGAAATCAAATAAAACTATAATAATGTATAGTTTCAGATTTTAAATATAATTTTATCAAATCTAGTGTGCCATAATGTCTACTGGAATATCCACGATAGTATATGGATCACTAAACTCCATCAAGGACCATGTTATTACATACATCTCAAATATTTAGACTTCAAAGAAGATGTATGATTCCCTAAATAAGTTATATACTGTCAAAAACATTGACCAAGTCACGAGCTTGAGAAATGAGCTTCATGATATACAAATAAAAAAGAATGATACAATGGCTTCATACTTCATGAGGGTTTCTAAACTAGGAAATCAACTACAAGTTGTTGATGAAATTTTCTTATATAAAGAACTTGTGACTTCAACACCTAATGGACTAACACATTCATGGGATTCATTTGTAGTAGGTATAAGCATTTGAAAGGAAGCTCCAAGTTTGGAAGAAATATGGGAAACTTGTGATCGTGAAGAATCATGACTTTTATCTAGATAAATAAAGGCAAAAGAAGAAGAATATTGTCAAGCCTATGCAACTCATTCAATGAAATTTGGAGGAAGAAAGAAGTATGTGTTTTAGAAGAAGAAAAATGGTTTTGATAGAAGGTTCAATCCTCAAAGGAAGAAAGTAATGTCTCAAATTTAGTGCTTGCATCACAATAAATTTGGTCACTTTAAAGCCCAATGTCCTAAAAGGTTCAACAATAGGAAGAAGAGAGGAAGTTAGCATGCTACCATGGTAGAATTTGATGAGTAGTCCATGAGATCCAAAGTTGAAGGAGATAAATATCACTTCTATTATTCCACACTTGTAGGATCTCATGTAGATGACAATAATATATGGTTGATTGACAGTGGAGCTTCAATACTATTGAAACCTAATCATCAGGATTGGGTGAATAACTAAAATTGATGTAAATAAATAATAAAGAATATGAAGAGTCACCGGGAGATGAAATGAACAATTTCTCCCTCATGTATATAATAAATACCAACCTGAATGAAAATGAATGAATTGTTTTTGAGGAGTTACTACCTGGTCTGACATGGTATCAAAGACAGTGCCATTTTTGGCTTCTATCTGCCATTGTAACTCCCTTCTATCATTTCTTCATAAGTTTGTCAGTTTTTCCTGCATTTTTCTGCCAATTTTTGTAACCTCTCATGCTCCTCTGACATAGTCCATACGTTTTTCTCTCCACGCTACATGCTACTGGCCTCCATACGCTGCTAGCTTCCATACGCTGCTCTCTCCACGTTGTTGGCCTCCATATCCCTCTCAATACTTGCTCCCAACAATACACATTGGTATACCAGACCTCCGCTGCTCCATACACATTGGTAATATGCCCATTACCTCCCATTTTGTTTGGTGTTCCGCCCTCAATATGCCAACAGGATGGAAAAGAGAAGGGTTGAAAGGTGAACCCCTCTGACAGAATGAATCAAAGCTTTCCATCATTATCATCATCAGCAATCTTCTCCATGATCATATTCATAACGCGAACTATTTCCCAGTGTGGATATCCACACTTGAGTTTGTATATCCCTGCGTCTGGTTATAGGCGTGGGAAGCCATGCTAGTCCTGATTCAAATTTACTTAGCTGTAGCTTCTGATCTAGTATTACATCAATTCAAATGCATTGGATTAGCATATGTGCCTTTGGTTTGCAAGATAAGGGTTTCTTCAATTGTTAGCACCATTTTCGAAATTTCCAGCCTCTAATTTGTATAGCACTGTTGGTTTCAGCCCCATATCGAACTATGTGGTCAAGCCACAACGCCATCTCTTCATCAGATTTTCTATGTAAAACCTCTGAACGATTACCTCCCAGTCGGTTTTATGCTAAACTTCGCAGCACTTGTGGATGAGTTGCTCAATAGAATCTCTGAGGAGGATTTGCGAGAGTTGCAGCAGTTGCAAGACATAGCAGCAGGTACAGAGCCTTTGCACGACAGAGCCTCACCTGTGGAGATGTTGGGACAACGAGAAATTGTGCATTAAACATTTTTTGAAGACTGTGTATGCATGTTCTGAATGCTTTTTATTTGGTGCATTGGATTTTTTTTGCATTGGCTCATAAATATGTATGGTATCCATGGTGCATGTATTGAGAAAAGTGTCATTAAAAAAAATAATCAGTTGAAATCTTTTATATGTTGAACCATATGTGATCGATATATAATGGGCATATAATATATGAAGTGCACAACAAAAGTATTTTTTCTATCAGCAAAAGTATTTTTTTAGCAGCAGATTTTTTTTTCTCCACAAAAGCACATTTTTGCCAGTAGAAATATTTTACAGCACACAGATTTTACAATGCATTCAAACATATCCATTGTGGGAATAGTTCTCACTAGCAAGGAAAACTATCCTGAGTGGTCCTAGATGATAAAACACACCCTCATTTTCAATGAGTTGTGGAAAGGAGTGTGTATTGGAGATGGAGACAAAGAGCTAGAACAACGTATCTCAGACAAAGCGTTTGCCATTTGGGAAAATAAGAACAACAAAGCCTATGCATTAATTGCAGCATCTGTAAGTGAAAAGGCGAGTCACCATATTTCGCCATTTTCAACTGCTTTCAAAGCCTTACAAAATCTGAAAGAACTCTATGACTCACATTCTACACTTGAAGTTGTTCAACTCATGATTAAACTCTTCACTCTTGAATTACAAAATAATGATCCTCCTGCTCTTGCATCCAAAGTAAAATCTATAATGCATGATATCAAGCCACTAAGGTTGAATTCGATATTCCTCTTATCTCTTTTCTCAAGGCACTTTATCCTACTTACTCCAATTATCTTGAGTCATTGCAAGAAAATGGAAATCTCAAAGATATTACCTTTGACTCTCTTGTAAAAAAAAATTATGAAAGAGAGAAAGCTTTTGGAAAGAAGACAGCCCCTGAATCTTCTGAAGAGGTTGTGTGCCTTGCTCATAGAGAAAATAATCTTGCTCAAGATTCTTCTAGAGGAAGAGGTGGTCGAAGAGGAAGAAGAAGATATTTCAAAGGCAGGGGGGCAGACAATCTCAAGGAGAAAAGTTAGATTTGCACTGCATACGCTGCAAAAGAAATGGATCACATGATGCCTCTACATGCAAGTTACCTTGGGACAAAATTGAGTAGCAAAGAAACCAATCCAAAGGTAAAACTAATGACACAGACAAAGGTAAAGCTCCTGAATCTACTCATTATGTTGTGGCACAATGTAATATCGAAGTAAATGAAGACTTATTTAATGCTTCACTTGCTTCTTGGAAAAATGATTGGTTGCTTGATCCAGGAGAAACTTGCCACGTGACTCATAGAAAATATTTTTTTGAAGAATTTACTGACAATGTTGATAGAGCAGTATACTTTGCAGACCAATAAAAAATCAAGCCATCAAGGCTTGGCACAATTAGGCTTAAATTGCCTAGTCTTCGAGACTTTCTTCTGCATCATGTTCTATATCTCCCACAGCTGAAGAGAAAATATTGTCCTTAGTCCACATCTGCTAGCAAGGTCACTCCATTCATATATTTGATGGAAAGCTTGAGGTGAGAAAAGCATCTAACCACTCACTTGACATGAGGGGGATAGAAGAAGAAAGGCTTCTCAAGCTGCAAGGTACCTCTGCTCGTGAACAAAATTTATCATACAACTCTCATTATGAAGAAGGTGCACTTCCATAAAGTTTATTATGGCATGCTATATTTGGACAATTGAACTATGGCATCCTTCGCTTGTTGAAGAAAAATGGTGTTGTTGGTTTGCCTACAATTCCTAGGAAGCTTAAGCAATGTGATGCTTGTATTCTAGGAAAGCATAGCAAATAGTCTTTTCATGATTCACATTCAAGAGCACATAGAAAACTTGAACTCATTTATTCAGATTTATGTGGTCCAATGCCTGTTCCTTCTAAAAATGGAAATAAATATATGATGACATTTATTGATGACTACACCAGAACGTGTTGGGTTTATTTATTAAAGAACAAATTTGATGCTTTTCAAACATTCAAGAACTTTCATACATGGATTGAAAATGATGCACAATCTCATATTGGCTCTATTCGCACTGATAGTGGAAAATAATACACTTAAAATGAATTTGAAAACTATCTTCACCAACATGGGATCAAACATCAAACAACTGTACCTTATAATCCCCAACAAAATGGTGTAGCTGAAAGAATGAATAGGACAATCTTAAATATGGTGCGCTTCATGATGTTTTTCAAAAATGTAAAATTGATGTTTTGGGCTGATGCAGTTCTATGTGCTGTATATATAAAGAATAGATGTCCATCTAATGCTATTAGAAGCAAGACTCCATATGAAATGTGGTATGGGCACATTCCTTCGGTAAATCATCTCAGGGTCTTTGGTTCCACCTGTTATGCCTTGATACCAAAGGTACATAGAAACAAACTTGGTGCAAGAAGTTGTAAGTGTATCTTCATGGGGTATTCAAACACCTCCAAAGCATACCATCTCTATGATGAAGTCAATAAAATGTTTGTTTTATCTAGAGATGTAATCTTTCTTGAATCATCAAAAACTAACAATGTTGTTGAGTGGCAACTTGATCGCTTGGATAGATTCGTAAATGCAAAATCATTTCAAGAATTTGATAATCAGATTCCACATCTTGAAGGGGGGATTACTATACTAGATCAACATGTGAAATATTATTTTGAAGCACTTTCTCCCCCACATGAAACTCCAACAAGGGATGATGATTTAAGTGATGTGATTGATAGAATTGGGACACTCAATCTTGATTCAATCCCAACTCAATCAACAGAGCAGCGTGGACCATCTGAGAAAGGTCCCCCAAAGTGGCAGATAAAGACACTTGAGGTTGGAAGTGTTCATCCTCATGATGTTGGAAAGATAGGAACTAAAATTCAAATCGGCAAAATGGAGGTGATGTAGATGACTCTAATTCACTTGTTGATATGGATGTTTCTTATGATTGTGAATTGAATTTGACTACATATTTCAAACCAACTTCCTTCAAAGAAGATGCTTCTCATGATGAATGGAAAAAAGCGATGCAAAAGGAGTATGATGCCTTGATAAAGAATGACACTTGGAAGCTGGTTGATCCTCCATTAAGAACCAAACCAACTGGCTGCAAGTGGGTCTACAAGAAAAAGTATAAAGCAGATGGCTCACTTGACAAGCACAAAGCTAGGCTTGTGGCAAAATGTTTTGCACAGAAGGAAGGGGTCGATTATGAGGAGACTTTTCCCCCAAAGCAAAATGGGCTACCATCCAGACACTCTTTGCCCTAGCAGCTTAGAACGGTTGGAAAGTCCATCAAATGGATGAAAAAAAAATATTTCTTGAATGGAGATTTAAAAGAGAATGTTTTTATGTCCCAACCTGAAGGATTTACTATGAAATGACATGAACATAAAGTATGCAAACTTGTGAAATCCTTGTATGGCCTCAAACAAGCACCGAGAGCTTGGTATGAAAAACTAACTGAGCATCTTCTGAAACTCAATTTGAAACATTATGATCTTGATGATGCAACTTTATTTTTCAATAAAGTTGGAAAAACAGTTGTATATCTTTTGGTATATGTAGATGATCTTTTGATGACAGGGAACAATGAAAGCTACATTGCATCCATAAAGAAGGAATTGAAGAAAGGTTTTGAAATCACTGATTTGGGCTATGTTCATTACTATCTTGGTATTGTAGTAACTCAACATCCAAAGTCCATATTATTTTCTCAAAAGAAGTACATTGGAGATCTATTGAATAGGTTTGGCATGACAGAATGCAATCCTCTTACTACTCCAATGGAACAAAACTTAAAGCTCGCATCCATTGAAGGAAAAGAATTTGAGGATGCAACAAAGTATATGTTGGGTTGTGTTATATTCTTTCCACATAGTTAATAGGGGGTTTGAGGGGCACCCGTAACCCCACTTTATGGGGTTCGAGGCAGCGCCCAGGAAAATGTTGGTTTTGGACCCTATGTTAGGTTGGGCGGACCCACCTATGGTTTTGTGCATGATTTTCACACATATTTTTTGGATGCGATGGTTTTTGGTCCCTGGTATTGGATGCTTTGGTATGTATAAATATGTATTGTAACATTAAAAGGAACATAATGAAAAATCAAGCTGGTAGTCCCGGTTTTGGGATCCAGGGGAAAATCTCTGTGTATATGTGTTTTATGTGTTATGCTCTCGCATTGTTTATTTTCTGTGTTTTAGAATTCGTATGCAGGTAATTCTGTACGGGGTTAAAACCTACATTTGGTATCAGAGCAGATTTGGCTTCAAGGGGATGCCTTTCTTGCTGAGGGGTTTCGCTCAGGCCTATGGTAGACCCTGTTTAGTGGGAGATCTACGAGATCGATTTTGGTGGTGAAAGAAGATGGCGAGTACTGGAAATATAGAGATTGAGAAATTTAACGGTCAGATTTTTAAGCTGTGGAAACTCAAGATGGAGGATCTGTTGGTGGATAAAGACCAGTGGATGATGGTAGATCTGGGTACTAAACCAATGGGAGTGTCTGATGAAGAATGGAAGAAGCTGGATCGGAAGGTAAAGAGCACAATACAATTGTGTGTCTCAGATTCAGGATTGTTGAATGTATCAGGGGAAGCTACAATGAAGGCTTTGTGGGACAAGTTAGGGACTTTGTACCAATCTAGGTCTCTAGTGAATAAACTGTTCCTGCAGAAAATGCTATATAACCTGAGGATGAAAGATGGAGACTTGGTGATAGAGCATTTGAATGCATTTAATACTGTGGTAAGTTAGTTAGCATCTGTTGATATTAAAATTTTAGATGAATATAAGTGCATCAGTTTGTTGTGTTCTCTACCAGATTCATGGGATAGTCTAGTTATTGCAATATGTAGCAATGCAACTGCCTTGCATTTTGATGAAATATTCTCATCCTTGTTAACGGAGTAGATTAGACGGAAAAATATGGAGAGCCAAAATGGTGATGCCTTGTTTGTACGAGGACGGTCCCAAAATAGAAACAAAAATAAGTCATCGAGTGGGAGTTCTGAATCTAGAGGGAGATCTAAATCTCCAAGAAAACCTATAAAGGTGGTGTGCTAGAAATGCGGAAAGGAAGGCCACTTCAAAAGGGACTGAAAATCTAAAACTCCTGACAAAGGAAAGGGATCTGATGAGGCTCCTTCTGCAGATGAAAAAACCACCTCAGATGAAGGTGGGGATGTGTACTTGGCTTCTTCAAGTACACATGTAGATCATGAGGCATGGTTGATTGACTCAGGTTCATCCTTTCACTTTACTCCCCATAGAGAGTGGTTTTGTGAGTATGAGAAATATGATGGTGGTGATGTCTTCTTTGGGAATGACAGGAAGGCTAGAATCATTGGTCGTGGAGAAGTAAAGTTGAAGCTGCAAGGTGGAAGGGTTAGAACACTTCCTGTTGTTCTGCATATTCTTGCATTAGCCAGAAATTTGATTTTTGTTAGTAAGATGGATGATGAAGGGGTAAAAATAGTGTTCGAGAAGGATACCTGCAAGATGGTTCAGGGAGCACTGGTATTGATGTGGGGAGTTTGGATTGGAACTTTGTACAAGCTGCAAGGTAGCACTGTTGTTGATGGGTGCAACAGTTCTGTGGTTCCTGAAAGTGGAGCAGAAAATCTAGTGGTCTTTGGAGAAAAGACCATCTTGTGGCATCAAAGGCTTGGACATATTGAAGAGAAGGGCCTTAGAATACTTCATGGTAAAGGTATGGTCGAAGGTATGAGTAATAGCTCTCTGGATTTTGATTTTTGTGAAAATTATGTATACGGGAAGCAAAATTCGGTGAGTTTCCCATCTGGTGGTAAGAAGGCGAAACATATATTAGAGCTTGTGCACAGTGATGTGTTTAAACCTATGAAGGTTCCATCACTGGGTAAGTCTGTGTACTATGTATCATTTATAGATGACTTCTCAAGGAATACATGGATATATTTCCTTAAGAAGAAATATGAAGTATTTGATAGGTTTAAAGAATTTAAGGCTCTAGTGGAAAACCAGACAAAGAAAAAGATAAAGGTGCTGAGGACAGATAATGGTGGAGAGTTTTGCAGTAAGGAATTTGAAGAATTATGCAAGAAGTGTGGTATAGGACAATAGAAGAATACTCCATATACACCTCAGCAAAATGGAGTTGCAGAAAGAATGAACAAGACGTTGATGGAAATGGCAAGAAGCATACTCAGTGGTGCCGGATTAGGACAAGAATTCTGGGCAGAGGTGGTGGATACTGCATGTTACGTGGTCAACAAGTCACCTTCATCAGCGTTGGAGGATAAGACTCCACAAGAAGTATGGACTGGTAAGAAACCCTCTCTTTCACATCTAAGGGTATTTGGATTTGATGCATATGTACATGTTCCAAAGGAGAAAAAAACCAAGTTGGATAGTAAATATGAAAAGTGCATCTTTATTGGGTATAAGGATGGTTTAAAGGTTTATAATCTTTGGAACCCAGTAACAAGGAAGGTTGTGTACAGCCGAGATGTGGTGTTTAGAGAGGTGAAAGATGTTATTAAACATGAAGTCCAACCAAAGGAACATAAGAATATAGAGTTTGAGCTAAAGGAGGAAGAATCAGACTTTACAGTAGAGGGGGAATCAGAAGATGAAGAGCCACAAACTCTGGCTGTGAGAAGATCAGTTTCGAGAAAGAAGGCATCCAGAAAGGTATAGGCCATTTGCTTTCTATTAAAATTTTGCTTTGTTTGTTACTGATGATGATCCCAGAACTGTGAAGGAAGGAATGGATTCAGAGAATGGAAAACTCTAGAAAGAGGCCATGGTTGATGAAATGGCATCTTTGCACAAAAATGAGGCTTGGGATCGGTGGAGTTACCGGCTGGAAGGAAACCCATTGGCAGGAAATGAGTGTTCAAAAAGAAGACAAATGCAGAAGGAAAATTGGAGAAATACAAAGCTCGGTTGGTAGCAAAAGGTTATTCCCAGGTGTCGGGAATTGATTTTGGTGATTTTTTTCTCCTGTTGCCAAGGTAACTTCTATTAGAGTACTTTTATCTGTTGCTGCTGCTTTTGATTTTGAGGTAGAACAGATGAATGTGAAGACAACATTTCTTCACGAGGATCTAGAAGAAGAGATCTACATGAAGCAACCTGAAGGCTTTGCAGTGAAGGGTAAGAAAGAACTGGTATGTAAGTTAAAGAAGTCTCTATATGGGTTAAAACAGTCACCAGGGATGTGGTATCAAAAATTTGATACATTCATACGGGGACTTGGCTTCACCAAAAGCAAAGAAAATCACTGTGTGTATTTTAAATTAAATGGTGACCGTGTTATTTATCTGGTCTTGTATGTGGATGATATGTTGTTGGTTGGAAATGACAAAGAAGTTATCCAGGATTTGAAGACCCAATTGTCCTCCAAATTCGACATGAAATATCTTGGTGCTGCAAACTATATTTTAGGCATGGAAATTAAAAGAGATCGGGCAAAGAGGAAGTTCTGGTTAAACCAAAGGAAGTATGTCGAGACAATATTGCAGAGGTTTAATATGTAGGATAGTAAGCCGATGAAGGTTCCTATTCTTGTAGGTGTGAGGTTATCTGTTGAACAGTGTCCCAAGACACAAGAAGAGGAAGAGGACATGTCACGTGTTCCATAAGCAAGTGTAATCGGTAGCTTGATGTATGAAAAGGTCTGTATTAGACTAGACATTGCACATGTAGTGGGAGTATTGAGCAGGTTTATGTCAAAAATAGGGAAGGAGCACTGGACAATAGTGAAGTGGGTTTTCAGGTATTTACGTGGCACTAGTGATTATGGTTTGTGCTACCAAGGAAGACCAGGATTGGACAGAGTGTTGGATATTCATGGATTTGTTGATGCAGACTGGGCTGGAGATCTAGATAAGAGAAGATCTAAAAGTGGGTATGTGTTTAACCTATTTGGAGGTGCAGTCAATTGGATGAGTAAGAAACAATCTATAGTGGCACTGTCAAATATAGAGGCAGAATACATGGCAGCCACTCATGCAAGCAAGGAAGTAGTTTGGTTGCAGAGATTGTGTTCAAGTATGAGGTTACTACAGGAAGCTATAAGGATAGACTATGACAGCCAAAGTGCAATTTTCTTGGCAAAGAACCCTGCATATCATTCAAAGACAAAGCACATTGATGTTTAGTATCACTTTGTGAGGGATATGATAAAAGACAAAAAGGTGTTGCTGGTAAAGGTGGACACTTTGAAGAATACTGCAGATGCATGGACAAAATCTGTGAGCTCTAAGAAGTTCTCTTGGTGTAGAGAGACAATGGGCATTTCAGGGCTGGAAAAATGACTAAGCTCTCTTGTGGCCCCCTGTGGAAAGAAAACAACAAGTGGGAGAATGTTGGGTTGTGTTATATTCTTTCCATGTAGTTAATAGGGGGTTTGACGGGCACCTATAACCCCACTTTATGGGGTCCGGGGCAGCGCCTTGGAAAATTTTGGTTTTGGACCCTATGTTAGGTTGGGCGGACCCACCTATGGTTTTGTGCATGATTTTCACACATGTTTTTTGGATGCGATGGTATTTGATCCATGGTATTGGACGTGATGGTTTTCGGTCCATGATATTGGATGCTTCGACATGTATAAATATGTATTGTAACATTGAAAGGAACATAATGAAAAATCAAGCTGGTAGTCCTGTTTTGGGGATCCAGGGGAAAATCTCTGTGTATATGTGTTTTATGCGTTATGCTCTCGCATTGTTTATTTTCTGTGTTTTAGAATTCATATGCAGGTAATTTCTGTACGGGGTTAAAACCTACAGTATAGACAACTCGGAGGAAGTCTCAACTACCTAACTACTACCAGACCATACATTTCGTTTGCTGTCGAAATCCTCTCTAGGTTTATGCAAAATCCTTGTGAGGGACATTGGTCTGCTACAAAAAGAGTTCTAAGGTATTTGAAGGGAACTCAAGATTTTGGAATCAAGTATACATAGGTGGACGACTTCAGCTTGATTGGATACTCTGATTCAAACTTCGATGGAGACAAAGAAACTGGGGTATCTACTTCAGGTTATGCTATGAGTCTTGGATCAGGAGTTGTCTCCCGGAGATCACGCGAACAATCAGTTCTAGTAGATTCCACAATAGAGGTAGAATATGTGGCAACAGCTGAGGCAACAAAAGAAATTGTGTGGCTCAGGAAAATTCTTGAAGATTTGCAGGTAAAACAAGTAAAATCGACTCCACTCATGATTTACAATACCTCAGCAATAAAATTGGCCAAGAACCCAAAGTTCCATGATCGAATGAAGCACATCAATACTAAATATCATTTGGTTTCACATCATGTTGAGGCCAAAACAATCCATCTTCGCCATTGTTCCACTAATGAGCAAATTGTAGACATCTTCACCAAAGCATTTGGAAGAGAAAATATTGAAAGATTTAGAACGATGCTTGGACTCACCAACATCCCTTCAAATTAGGGGGGGGAATGTTGATACCTAATCATCAGGATTGGGTGATGAACTAAAATTGATGTAAATATATAATAAATAATATGAATATTCACCAGGAGATGAAATGAACAGTCTCTCCCTCATGTATATAATAAAGGCCAACCTGAATGAAAATGAATGAATTGTTTTTGAGGAGTTACTGCCTAGTTTGACAAATACATATGACAGGGGAACATGATCATCTTACAATATTAATGGAAAGAAGATTGGCACAAAAAGTAGTGCTTGGAGACAATAATAACTATGTAGTCAAAGGAATTGGGACAACATTTGTGTAGCTAGAAACAGGTGAATTTTTCACTTGAGAAACATTCTCTATGTTCCAGGTTTGAAAAAGAATTTGGTTTCAATTTAATTTTTATAAGATAGAAGAGATAGAGTGGCCTTATTTTGGCGGTGTTGGACCCGCCAACATGTAAGGGAATTTCCCCAGAAAGAAATCCCAATTAGACCTCAAACTATTTGATGTAGGAGTCGCAGTAGTGGGTCGTACGGTAATTCCTTCACCGTGATTTCACATAGAGGCAAGTAAGACAACTCTATTGGTAGCAAGAGTGTGACAACTTCAGTGAGCCAAGGAAGGTGCATGAGAGGTTCTAACACACAGGGGTTGAGATGAGTGTGCCCCTTGGAAACCTATGATAACGAACAGTTAAGAAGGGAACACACGAGCGAAGATGCGTCACAACATGGAAAACAAGTTAGCAAGCAATCCAAAGTGATGGCTAAACCAACAACACATTTAAGAAATATTCATACATACATACACAGATAGCTATACATGCATGCATAAGAAAACCAATACATATGTCATTTAGAGTAAACCAGATAGCATAGAATATAATACAACATATGAATGAAACGTGTTGTCTCTTGTTATATTAAGAAGTGTAAGTCCTAGCCATACAATACATCCATTTCCAACCACTAGTTCTGATAGCGGAACATTACATCCAAAATTGCCTGCTCCTCCAAAGAGATGTGCTAGCTCTTCATAGTGGAAAAGGCAAGGCTCGTTATATTACTGTCCAAGCTCTCCCCAAGATAGTCTTATCGAAATCTTGGATGACCAGACACCTTTACAATAAGTTATGAGGTTCTATTTATAGTAAAGGGTGGGTTGACCCTTAACATTCCCCTTTGTGATAGTTCATCTACCCTCATGACTCTTCATCTACTCTTTCTATTACATCCAACTATCGACACTTGAACTTCCACTTGACAAGATCTTACATTACAATGCACATGTGCCCATGTGAGAGAAAATGGCTTGAGCAAGCCATGCAAGACATCACTGACACTTGGTACATTGTGGTGAGACCAACTCTTTGACATGCTTGTGATGGTGAAGGTGATGATTTTATGCCAAGATTGATCGCCCATGATGGTGTGCATGTGCTCCATGGTGACATATTACTAAAGAGAACTCTTTACTTTGTTGCATCCGGGTGCATTGGTATGGCTCCTCCATCCAACTCATCTATTAGCATACACATCATCTTCTTGGGTGTGGGCGAACTGACAAAACACTAATGCATAGTGTCCATGTTGATCTTCCAGTTTGTGCTGGTGGTCATGCACATCAACTGTCAACTTCATGTTCAGCTACAATTGGACTTGCTTCTTGTCTTCACCTCTGTGAGTGTGTCGAATGGGTGGGATTGCATGCATGCACACAGTGACATGCATGCTGCTATATTCCCTTGCATGTGATCAACAACACTACTCACCATGTCTACTCTGTGTCAGCTACTAGGATGGATATTTAACTTTTACAGGCGCAATTTCATCCGTGAGTGCATGTTGCGCCCGCTATTGTACCTGTTCTTGCTCCAACTCATTCTCTTGTCTATGAAACTCATGTTCTTCCTTGAGTTGCTACTTGAGCACATGCAATTTCTTCTCTTTTCTTTTCTCTACCTTTGCATGATCTTCATGTAGTGCCATTACCTCATAGCCTGAGTCTCCAAAATTTTTTTCACCATAAGTGGATTTGCTTGAGCTTGCAACTTTGTTCCACCTCTGTGTTGTCAAAACCTTGCTCTTACATTCATTGCATCTGGTATGCTGCCTTCAGCTGTTGCTCATGATGCTACTCACTGTGATGCTACTACCATCATATCTTGATGTCCTTATCTATGAAAAAATTGATGTCTTCGTGGGTAGGAGAGTCCATAGACACTAGATCGACTACATCCCCAGGTGTGCCCTGAATGGTGTCTTCAAATATCCTCTATTTGAAACCATTGTACCTATACTAGTAAGAGGCAGATGAACACCTACGATACCTGGAGACTTGGAAGCACTCATGGCAAGCAATCCGTTAGTTGAAAACTAAAATGAACTTGAGAATTGACTTGCAACATACCTGTGTGACTGATCATGAAGGTTGTGCAATTTCCGTCAGGAGGTTAGGAGACTGATCGCCAAGAATATGCAAGGCACAGTCTGAGATGCTGGGAGGATGACTGACTACTAGAACTACGCAATTCATAGTCTAGTCTGGCTGTTGACTGTTGGAACTGCGCAATGCACAATCTCATCTGGCAATTGTTGCAGGCTCAGTGACTGCATTGCACAATTTTCTGGGCTAGCAGTCATTGTCCCTCAGAATTGCGCAATGCAAGACTGGAGGATAGTCACTGGGCAGAAATATGCATTTCCTAAGAGGAAGACAAAGCCTTCCCTCTTAGGATTGCCCAATATTGTCTTGGTGAGGCAAAGTCCAGGCCAAGGCTGCCCAAACTCACCGACGGGCAACTGAAAATGAATGTGAATGTGAATGCATGGTGATATTGAGTGTAAGCATAAGTGAATGATTGTACACGCACACAGTGAATGAAATATTCAGATAATGGAACAACATGCATGTGGGTGAGGCCAGTCGCCAAATTAGTGACTGTTCATGAAAAACAATTTCATGCATGTGCAATATGAGATGTTAACGAAAGCTGAAATGATGCTAGTACAAGCTAGTATGTATCAAAAATACATCAAGCGTTCACTGAAATCAAGTATATAGCATTCATACGAAGCGAAACAAAAAAAGTTCCCAAAATGCAACACAAGACATGGGAAGCAGGCTTACCCCAAAACAACTTAGATGAATGTGCCGACATCTCCTAGATGCGATGCAAGATGTCAGAGATGCAAGCTTGATGTTAGGAATGATCTCTACAGCATGAGTTTTGATAAAATTGAAGATGTGACGCACATGGCACAAATATAGGAAGAGAAACACTTGGTGGGAGGTTTCTGATATGATCCTTGCATGCAACCTCCAACTGCTATAAGAATATGCCTAAATCAAGGGATGCCTTTGCATGTTGTTTTGGGAGAAGCAGTTCGTGCATGAAAATTGGTTTTGATTGTTCCGGGATGGAACCAGTCAACTCAACTACACATGGAGGAGGATTCTCAATTGCTGGGAGAAAATGCACATTTCTAGAAGGGAGTTGGGCTAGCTTCCCAGGAGATTTACACAATTTCTCAGTAGAGCAGTTGATTGTTGCCCATGATTGTGTAATTCCTAGGATGAGCAGCCCTACTGGGAGGAATTGCGCAATTTTTTGGATGAAGCCTAACTAGTAGAATTGTGCTATATCTTGAGAGAGATGCTCAACCTACAACTGGACCAAGTCCAAAGGAAGAACCTGTGAGGGGAATGTAACAAGCTCTAATGAACAAGCTGTCATTTTGCAAGAAAATCATTGAAGCTGGTGTACTTGATGAAGCAAGACATGCTGCTATGCAAGGTTGGTAGGGAGGCTCCAAAACAAAGCTAAGGAAAAATTTTGGAGGGTGGTTGTAGCTGCTACAACACTTGGTGACACACTGGTAGAACTCCAACTCTATGAATGGACCTTGTTCATGAAAAGCAAGTCTAACACCTCTGGAAGTATTGTTCAGTTCTCAGTTCATCTTGGTTTCCACACTTGCTTGATTGTAATATGTAGCATCTTCCAAGCTCTTGGTCAATTGACACACATTCCAAGCCAAGTCAACACATTTGTTTTGATTGGGGTTGAGGGGTATATTAGCGCACAAATAGTATAGTCATCAGAGTCTTAGTTTCATCTCTGGTGTTGCTCCACTACCAGCAGGCTTAGACAGTACCCCGGTGGAGTCACACAGGAACACAAGCACGACTCCACTTCCAGTGAGCCTATTTGGCACCGCAATGGAGTTACTTGCATCACCTCTCTATGCAAGATGCCTTTCTCTTCATTCTCCTTATTCATTTTCATTGTTTTTTCAAACTTTTTTTCACTTTTTCATTTTTTTCATTATTCATCTTCGTAAATTTGCATAACACTTATTCATTTTAGAGGTGGAAGAAGGATCCTAACTTATTGAGAGCATAAGAGATTGTTCCTATAGAGAATTAGTTTATTATACCTCTGACATGCCTATTAACATTTCCCCCCCACCTTACTCTACTTGATTGGGATGACAAGGGTTAACCCAAAAACAATTGACTAGAGTAGGTGATACTAGTTAACGTGCAAGCGTTGTGTTTTCACTAAGGTTTACTTCGAACAATACACATTTTCCATTGATGTATCATGGACTGAAGACAAGAAGTTCTTACATAAGAGAGTAGAAAATAGATAACCAAATTTTGATAGTTGTACAAGTCCTCTTGTACTTTACCTAACTTGTTTCAAGAGCCATACATGGTTTCATGCGAAACTAACATATGAACAAAACAAGTAAACAAAAAACAAATCAAAGAAGAAGTAGAAGAAAAAGTGAAAGCAAAGTGAGTAAGAAAACAAGCAAGTAGACAAAGAAACCAACAAATCAAGTAAGCAAACAAGCATGCAAGAAAATAGTCTGAAAGAAAACACTACTCCTACTCCTATGCTAACGGTGCATGGGCCATCTCACGTGAAGTGATACTTCTAATGCAACCACCGGTGCATTTTTGACCCATGTTGGTGAAGGCATGGTTCACGAACAAGAAAGCTTCATGAACCGACAAAAAAGAAATATGTAATAGGGAAGACAAACACACTTCGAGTTTAAAAGTGCCCACAGAACGAAAATGATTGTAAGTGCATGACATGCATTTTGTGGAGTTTCCATAGTGTTGTGCTACATTGCATGTAGATGTTGAGTGTATGCATTCTCTTGACTGTGAGGAGCAAGAAAATGTGAGAAAGGTAGACCACTTACGTTGTGCATGTGTTCCTACTGTGTAAGATTCCTCCAATGCATGAGAAATGGGATCGTGTAGTTCGAGTGGAGGAAGCAAAATCTGGGCGTTTGGTTGAATTTCAATGCAAAGTAGAGAGTGATGAGGAGCCTTGAGTGTTTCAAAAATTTCTTGACAAGAAGTGAAAACAACCTCATAATAGTGAGGGCCTGAAATAACCATCAACTCAGGTTGAAGTGCCTCGATAGTTTGTGGGGTTTCAACTTCGTTGATAGATAGATCATCATAGGCTAGTGTCTTGGACAGATTAATAATGATTGAATCAAAATCGTGATTAGATGAAGAAGTAGAGAGATCACGACAACCAAGAATAGAAAATTTAGGATGTTTGTCGGCATCCTCATGATTTGATGAATCGGGCAGAGGGGTAGATGAGAAGAAAAGATGTTCACCCTCTATGTTTTCAGGAAAGATAGATGACAGATTGGACGAATTTTCTAAGGAAGATGTGTCCCCTCCACACAGTAATGATAGACTGACATCCGACGTTTCCTGTGAATGATCGGAAGTAGAAACATCTGGAAATGAGTTTTCACAGGAGAAAAAAACAATGACAGAATCACAAGGCATGTTAGGATAAACCAAATGAGGCGTGGCTAGAAGGGAGTCATGCTTCACCGCAGGTTCTTATTTAGATTCCCGCACACACTCATCATGAATGATGCTGTAGGTTAGCTACATAACAAGAACTTCATCGACAACTTCATCCTCATTCACATCAGGCGAGGAGTCTGGAATGGGAGAACACAAGACAGTACAATCTGAAGGTTTAGCAGAATGCAAGGATGAAGGTCTTGGGAACGAATCCATGTGACAACCAACAGGCTTATAAGCCAAATCTACATAGATATCAAGATCTGGTGGGGTGGGAGGATGTGACAGTTCAATAGAGGTGTGTGCATGTTCTCCCACATCACTCTATGGTGGTGGAGTTATTTGATGAGGTGAAGGTAGACAGTCACTTGTGACAACAACTATGGCTGCTTGTGATTGCACAGTGTTGGGTGCTAAAAGGTGTCCTTTAAAACTCCTAATTACCTCACATTAATTATCAACCTAGGTAAGTCCTCTTATTTCAAGAGTGTATGAAATATGTGCACGCTATAATCCCAGAGAGTAATGTTTCTTAAAATGTAGTATAGATCTTTGATACAAGAATAAACGGATACATCTAATAAACTCAAATTGCAATTATTAAAGGAAATCTGACATCAAAGCTTCAAAACTCAATCCTCTACTGAAATCGTAATCAAATCTCACACAAGCAATTTAATCAACAATAACATCAGTCGAGAGCACAGTAGCAATAACTCATCTCTTCTTAGCTGATTCAACCTAAATCATACTCAATCTAAATCATACTCAATCTCTACAAAGCAATCCAAATGGAAATGATATCAATTTGAGAGTTCAATAGAAATAACCAAACTCTTTATAGTTGATAAATCAATCCAACTAATTATCTAAGTAACTTAATCTGAAATGAATGTAAACTAAATCAAATGACAGTGCTGTAAATCATATAAATCAAAGATATCACTTCAATTGAGGAAAACAGTAAAAAGCGCATAAGATGGGAAAATTAACAAATTAATCAAACTTGTGGAAATTAGAAAGATATAATACAGAGAAGCAGCTTAATCCACCAGAGGTTGGGCCCTTAGTCGCCAACGAATGCTACTGAGGTACTTCAGATAAGGCGAATGAACAAGAACTTCAAATTATATATTAATCATTGAACTTGAGTGACATTACAATATGATCACGTTCTCTTGACAACACAAGTTTGTAATTTAAAATTACAGTTTGAAATAACAAGGATTGATCCCATTTTCTCCTATCCTATCCTATCCTATCTCTAATAATCCCTATAATAATCTCTCCTTCTCTTTGATCTCTGTTCTGATTTAAATACAGAGAGAGAAAAGAGAAGTTACAACCGAGATGATTACAACATGATTCCCATTACAAAATTGGATTGTTCACAACAAATTGATCAACAAGATCATATCTAAGATATCTTTCCATCAACATTCAATAGGAACAGGTCAAATTTGGTATTGCAGCTGAGATAATTTGGAAAACGGCCCCAACAACGAATCTGAGAAAAACGTCTTTAGAGAACCTTCCATTTCTTTTAGAACAGACATAATTTGGGAAAAATGCTCACAACAAAACTAATTTGGTCTGTTTTGAACAAAACCCATGTTTTGGATTTTCTAGGTTCTGCTCCATTTGCCCAAAATGTCCAATGTAAAAATGTCACTTCTTATTCTAGTGAATTTTTGAGTTGGAATATTTAACGATGAGCTGGAGATCAAATCTGCAATCTGGAAAATATATTGGAGGCTAAAATGGTGAGTGATATTACAAAAAATTTATTAATAAACCATCATTGGTCAAATCATGCATAATAATCATTAATTTATTAAAAATAAAGGAGAATAAATAATATTTATCCATAAGAGCATAAGTAATTATAAAATAGAATTATATGATAAATCATGATAAATGATGTGATAAAGAATGGTAGAAATGAATGAAATAGGCGTTAAAGAGTAATAATAATAATGACAAATTAGTGGTCCAACATACCCCCAAATTGAATATATTGCATGCCCTCAAGCAACCCAAAGACTCTATATTAACCATGCAATAATACAAAAATTGTTCATCCCAACTCATGAACTGGATGGAACAAATGACTTCTTTCTCAAATAATGAATATTCAATTTTAGCAATGTTGATGAAAGTGTAATAATTTTTACATTGACGTTCAACTATATGTATATGAAGTTGAAGCAAAATATGATATAGGTAACAACAAACTCCATTAACCATTTTCTCAAAATCTACAAACCAGATTTTGCTAAAATTTTGCAAGTAGATTTATGCTATATTAATGCTTCTATGATCCAAAAATTAGATCGTTTTGATGCAGAAATCATGAGATATAAGCAAAATGGTTGTAGGTGACAGTGCATGATATCTACAATTTGTCAAACTAATTTAACTTAAAATTTTCTAGGTTTTTGTATTTTAATGATACCTCTTTGTTACCCAAAAATCACAAGAGTTTAGTTCATAGTTTTAAAGATATATGGAAATCAATTTTTGCACTGTATAAAAATGAAATTGTATGTCTTAAATGAGAAAGAAAGTAGAAAAAATTCATGTGTAACAATTCCTTAAAATGTCGGGTGCTAAAAGGTGTCTTTTAAAACATTTAATTATCTCACATTAATTATCAACCTGGGTAAATCCTCTTATTTGAAGAGTGTACACAATATGTGCACACTATAATCTCAGAGAGTAATGTTTCTTAAAATGTAGTATAGATCTTTGATACAAGAATAAATGGATGCATTTAATAAACTCAAATTGCAATTATTAAAGGAAACATGACATCTAAGCTTCAAAACTCAATCCTCTACTGAAATCGTAATCAAATCTCACACAAGCAATTTAATCAACAATAATATCAGTCGATAGCACAGTAGAAATAACTCATCTCTTCTTCGAAGATTCAATCTAAATCATATTCAATCTCTACAAAGTAATCCATATGGAAATGATATCAATTTGAGAGTTCAATAGCAATAACCAAACTCTTTACAGTTGATAAATCAATCTGACTAATAATCTAACTTATTCTGCAATGAATGTAAACTTAATCAAACGACAATGTTGTAAATCATATAAAGCAAAGATATTCCTTCAATAGAGGAAAACAGTAAAAAGCGCATAAGATGGGAAAAATAACAAATTAATCAAACTTGTGGAAATCAGAAAGATATATTCCAGAGAAGCAGCTTAATCCACCAGAAGCAAGGCCCTTACCTACCAGCAAACACTGCTGAGCTACTTCAGATAAGGCAAATGAGCAACAACCTCAAATTATATATTAATCATTGAACTTGAGTGACATTACAATATGGTCGCATTCTCTTGACAACACAAGTCTGTAAATTAAAATTACAGTTTGAAATAACAAGGATTGATCTCTTTTCCTCCTATCCTATCTTATCATATCTCTAATAATCCCTATCATAATCTCTCCTTTTCTCTTTGATCTTTGTTTTGATTTAAATACACATAGAGAAAAGAGAAGTTACAACTGAGATGATTACAACATGATTCCCATTACAAAATTGGATTGTTCACAAAAAATTGATCAGCAAGGTCATATCTAAGATATCTTTCCATCAGCATTCAACAGGAACAGGTCGAATTTGGTATTGCAGCTAAGATAATTTGGAAAATAGCCGCAACAATGAATCTTAGAAAAACGTCTTCAGAGAACCTTCCATTTCTCTTAATACAGATCGAATTTGGAAAAACTGCTGACTTCAAAGATAATTTGGTATGTTGTAAGAAAAACCCATGTTTCGGATTTTCCAGATTTTTCTCCATTTGCCTGAGACGTCCAATGCAAAATTGTCACTTCTTATTTTAACGAATTTCTAAGTTGGAATATTTAATGATGAGCTAAAGATCAAATCTGCAATCTGGAAAATATATTGGAGGATAAAATGGTGAGTGATGTTACAACAAATTTATTAATAAACCATCATTAGTAAAACCATACATAATAATTATCAATTTAGTAAAAATAAAGGAGAATAAATAATATTTATCCAAAAGAGCATAAATAATTATAAAATGGAATTATATGATAAATCATGATAAATGACATGATAAAGAATGGTAGAAATGAATGAAATAGGTGTTAAAGAGTGATAATAATAATGACAAACTAGCGGTCCAACATACCCCCAATTGAATATATTGTACGTCCTCATGCAACCCAAAGACTCTGTATTAACCAAACAATAATACAAAAATTGTTCATCCCAACTCATGAAATAAATGGAACAAATGAATTCTTCTTCAAATAATGAATATTCAATTTTAGCAATGTTGATGATAATGTAACAATTTTTACATTGACGTTCAACTATATGTATATGAAGTTGCAGTAAAATATAATATAGGTAACAACAAACTCCATTAACCATTTTCTCAAAAACTACAAACCAGATTTTGCTGAAATTTTGCAAGTAGATTTCTATTATATTAGTTCTTCTACGATCCAAAAATCAGATCATTTTGATGCTGAGATCATGAGATATAAACAAAATGGCTGTAGGTGAAAGTGCATGATATCTGAAATTTGACAAACTAATTTAACTTGAAATTTTTTGGGTTTGTGTATTTTAATGATACCTCTTTGTTATCCAAAAATCACAAGAATTAAGTTCATAGTTTTAAAAATATACGACAATCAATTTCTGCACTATATAAAAATGAAATTGTATGCCTTAAATGAGAAAGAAAGTAGAAAACATTCATTATGTGTAGCAATTCTTCAAAATGTTGGGTGCTAAAAGGTGTCTTTTAAAACACCTAATTGCCTCACATTAATTATCAATCTAGGTAAGTCCTCTTGTTTCAAGAGAATACACAATATATGCATGCTATGATCCCAGAGAGTAATGTTTCTTAAAATATAGTATAGATCTTTGATACAAGAATAAACAGATGCATCTAATAAAATGAAATTGCAATTATTAAAGGAAATATGACATCTAAGTTTCAAAACTCAATCCTCTACTGAAATCGTAATCAAATTTCAGACAAGCAATTTAATCAACAATAACATCAGCCAAGAGCACAGTAGCAATAACTCATCTCTTCTTAGCTAATTCAATCTAAATCATGCTCAATCTCTACAAAGTAATCCAAATGGAAATGATATCAATCTAAGAGTTCAATAGTAATAACCAAACTCTTTACAGTTGATAAATCAATCTGACTAATTATCTAAGTAACTTAATCTGAAATTAATGTAAATTGAATCAAACGACAGTTTTGTAAATCATATAAAGCAAAGATATTCCTTCAATAGAGGAAACCAATAAAAAGCGCATAAGATGGGAAAATTAACAAATTAATCAAACTTGTGGAAATCAGAAAGATATAATACAGGGAAGAAACTTAATCCACCAGAGTCTGGGTCCCTAGCCGCCAGTGAATGTTGCTGAGCTACTTCAGATAAGGTGAATGAACAGCAACATCAAATTATATATTAATCATTGAACTTGAGTGACATTACAATATGATCACATTCTCTTGACAACACAACTCTGTAAATTAAAATTATAGTTTGAAATAACAAGGATTGATCCCATTTCCTCCTATCCTATCTCTAATAATCCCTATAATAATCTCTTAGTTTCTCTTTGATCTCTGTTCTAATTTAAATACACAGAGAGAAAAGAGAAGTTACAACCGAGATGATTAAAATGTGATTCCCATTAGAAAATTGGATTGTTCACAACAAATTGATCAACAAGATCATATCTAAGATATCTTTCCATCAGCATTCAAGAGGAACAGGTCGAATTTGGTATTGTAGTTGAAATAATTTAGAAAATGGCCACAACAACGAATATGAAAAAACGTCTTCAGAGAACTTTCCATTTCTCTTAGTATGGACTAAATCTAGGAAAACTACTAATTTAACTAATCTGGTCCATTCTGAACAAAACCCATGTTTCAAATTTTCCATATTATTCTCCATTTGCCCAAAACGTCCAATCCAAAACTGTCACTTCCTATTCCAGCGAATTTCTGAGTTGGAATATTTAATGATGAGTTGGAGATCAAATTTGCAATCTGGAAAATATCATGAAGGCTAAAATGGTAAGTGATGTTACAACAAATTTATTAATAAACCATCATTGGTAAAATCATGCATAATAATCATCAATTTATTAGAAATAAAGGAGAATAAATAATATTTATCCATAAGAGCATAAATAATTATAGAATGGAATTATATGATAAATCATAATAAATGGCGTGATAAAGAATGATAGAAATAAATGAAATATGCATTAAAGAGTGATAATAATAATGACAAACTAACAGCCCAACATACCCCCAAACTGAATATATTGCATGTCCTCATACAACCCAAAGACTCTGTATTAACCAAGCAATAATACAAAAATTGTTCATCTCAACTCATGAAAAGAATAGAACAAATGAATTCTTCATCAAATAATGAATATTCAATTTCAGCAATGTTGATGAAAGTGTAACAATTTTTACATTGATGTTCAACTATATGTATATGAAGTTGCAACAAAATATGATATAGGTAACAACAAACTCCATTAACCATTTTCTCAAAAACTACAAACCATATTTTGCTGAAATTTTGCAAGTAGGTTTATACTATATTAATGCTTCTATGATCCAAAAATCAGATCTCTTTGATGCAGAGATCATGAGATATAAGCAAAATGGTTGTAGGTGAGAGTGCATGATATCTGAAATTTGACAAACCAATTTAACTTGAAATTTTCTGGGTTTGTGTATTTTAATGATACCTCTTTGTTATCCAAAAATAACAAGAATTTAGTTCATAGTTTTAAAGATATATGACAATTAATTTCTTCACTGTATAAAAATGAAATTGTATGTCTTAAATGAGACATAAAGTAGAAAACATTTATCATGTGTAGCAATTCCTCCCCCAAATTGAAGAATTACCATGCCCTCATGTAATTCTAGAAAACAAATTGAGGTGGTCGCTACCATCTATTGAAATCTATGCTTGGTGTAAAACAACATGGAATAAGGGAGGTGTTGAGAATGAATAAGAAGATTAATTTATGATAAAGAATATGAATGGCATGGTCATAATAAATAAATAAATGAAAGGAACACTCCCCCAAACTGAAAGAATCTATGTCTTTGAAAAATGGGAAGTGGTAAATATGTGGAATGAACGATAGTAAATAATGCTCAATGGATTTTCATAAAATTCTCCTAAATTCATAATAAATTAGAAAATTATGCTATGTTACCTCAAGTTTTACTTCCGAAAAGAAAAATCTGGAATAACATGTGTGCACTGGCATTTGTTGAAGCTGATGTAGGCTGAGTGGATACTGAAAGTGATGCAAAAGGTGAAATCTAGGTAAGCACATCATGTCTGAATAATTGTTCGCATTCGCGAGTTTCTCAAGCCTCTTCTGTTAGTTACAATAGTGTGGCCTTGCTACGAATAGAGTTGCCGGCCCCTTCCCTTGAATCCACAATTTTAGTTTTGAACAACAAAAGATAAGATGTATGCAAAAATTTCAATCAGAAAAGCTTTTGTATAAATGCAATACTAATATTTTGTCAAATCAACAAGTTATGGTAGAGTGTAGTAATTATATCGCATGTTATCCCATACTGCATACCTTCCCCTTCCAATTGGAAAATGGCGTTCATGACCATAAAGCATAGGAAAAGTGTTGTTCTGATGGTAAGGTAAGGGAATGAACAATATGGAAATAAATGAAGCAGAGTACACATATCAATGACAGGATGGTGAGAGGTATATTTATAATGAGAGCAGAGTGTGTAAACGTAGTTATGAATAAGAGATAGGATGCTTTGAATTGATGATAAGTTACGCGAAAAATAAAAAGGACAACAATATGCAAAAAATATGCTTTGCTGACGGTATTTTAGCTGAAAATGATGAGATATATCAGAAAACAATTTTTCATCTGTAAAGGTTCAAGAAAAAGGGAAAAATTAAGGAAATAACTTCTCTGATTAAAAAAAGAATAAGAAAAGGGTTTTATAGTAATAATTGATGATAAGATATAAATTCAATACCATAAGCAGAGCTGTTGCTGCCAGCAGGTGTCCATAGCCTTGGTAGGGTTACTTTTTAACCCGCAGGAGCCAGAATCCTCATTTTATAAATGGAGAGTTCCAGTGTTGTTCTACAGAAGAGATCAGTGTGCTGGCGTGGTAACCAGATAACCACATTGCCATTCACTGGTATGTAGCAAAAGTGATCAGGCTAGCTCGTGATGAGACCTCTTGTTCCAAGGATATTTTAGCTATCTAATGGATCATAACCTTGGTGTGGTGGCCATAGTGGGAATGGCACTTCGCTACATCATTAGGAACATGGTAGGTTGGCTCTTAATATGACCCCGTATCCTCTATCTGTAGGCAAAATTTTGCTGTTATTACACATTTTTGTGATAAATAGAGCGAGGCTCAGTACTCCTTAAGAGTAGAGATGGTGAAAGAAGTTGAACATGTCAATAGAAAAAAATATATCCATAATATCATTTATTACAGACAGAGAAGATTATAACCAGGAAGGGTGGAACCAACGTGGTATTAAGATGATCAATTAGTATTATGTACAACAGAAAACAATGCAGTAAAGTAGTATATAAATAATTGTGTCCCTTTTGAAAAGAATCTACCATCAAGGAGTCGTCCTGTTAAAGATCATAATGTGAATGATATTAACTCGCTTCAATAGAATCCATAATTCTTGTCCTCATAAAAGTATTGTACTTCATGCCATGAAAGGGAATCAGTAAAATGTGGTTGAGATGAACTAGGAATAATCCCACAAGAGGAAAGAAGGGTTGTTCTAAAAAATACTCCCAAAGTGTTGTTCACTCGAAAAAGTGCACAAAAACACTTGAAAAAGTGTTGTTCCTTGTAAGGAACATCAAAGAAAATGCATGCCAAAAAGTGTTGTTCCCTATAGGGAACAACAAAAAATGCACACCAAAAAGTGTTGTTCCCTATAGGGAACAACAAAAAGATGCATGCGAAAAAGTGTTGTTCCCTATAGGGAACAACAAAAAAATACACACGAAAAGTGTTGTTCCCTAAAAACGCACACGAAAAAGTGTTGTTCCCTATGGGGAATATAAAAAAATGCACACAAAAAAGCGTTGTTCCCTGTAGGGAATAGCAAAAAAATGCACATGAAAAGTGTTGTTCCCTATAGGGAACAACAAAAAATGCACATGAAAAAGTGTTGTTGCCTGTAGGGAACAACAAAAAATGCACACGAAAAAGTGTTGTTCTCTATAGGGAACAACAAAAGAAATGCACACGAAAAAATGATATTCCCTGTAGGGAACAGTAAAAAATGCACACGAAAAAGTGTCATTCCCTATAGGGAGCATCAAAAAATGCATAAGAAAAAGCATTGTTCCCTGTAAGGAACAATAGCTATTCCCTAGCAAAAAATGCACGCGAAAAAGTGTTGTTCCCTATAGGGAACAAAAAAAATACACGCAAAAAAGTATTGTTCCTTATAGGGAACAACAAAAAAATACATGCAAAAAAAGTGTTGTTCCTTATAGGGAATAGCAGTTGTTCCCTATAGGGAATAGCAGTTGTTCCCTATAGGGAACAACAAAAAAATACGCATAAAAAAGTGATGTTCCTTATAGGGAACAACAGTTGTTCCCTATAGGGAACAACAAAAAAATACACACAAAAAAGTGTTGTTCCTTATAGGGAACAATAGTTGTTCCCTATAGGGAACAACAAAAAATACACACAAAAAAGTGTTGTTCCTTATAGGGAACAACAGTTGTTCCCTATAGGGAACAACAAAAAATACACATTAAAAAGTGTTTTTCTTTATAGGGAACAATAGTTGTTCCGTATAGGAAATAGAAAAAAAAATACATGCAAAAAAAGTGTTGTTCCTTATAGGGAACAACAAAAAATACACACAAAAAAGTGTTGTTCCTTATAGGGAACAATAGTTGTTCCCTATAAGGAACAACAAAAAATACACGCAAAAAAATGATGTTCCTTATAGGGAACAACAGTTGTTCCCTATAGGAAAAACAAAGAAAAATAGGAAAAAAATGACAAACAATCATCTCTACTGCTCTAAGAAAATACAATTGAATGGAAAAAAAAGAAAAACAATTGTATTTACAAGTTTCAAAAATAAATTCTTTACAGGACTAGTGTTGTCGAAGAGTGGCCTTTTGCAGTAAGAATTTGCATGGTGGGGTCCTCATCGTTCAATCGCCAATGGAGCAGGAATTACAATTTGAAGTAAGCAACACCTGAAACACAAAAACATAAGACAAATCAAAAAAGAAACAACACTTTATTTAAAAACAATATGTAAATAAATAAATTAAGTTACAACAACGATGATATTATTTCCTAAGGGAATATCAATCTATTAATGGAAAAAAATGATCTCTTGGAAAAATGTTTTGGCAGCAGTGACATGAATCTTTAAATGGAGATCAATTCTTAATTTCTTCTGTATGAATCCATTAGGTAATGAATTGGATGAAATGCCCTTGTTTCATTAAAATTTCTTTCAAGAATCACTCGTCCATAAATTGACCTTCTTTAGTCTCCTAAAACCTGCAAAAACCGAGTGTCTACTTGTAACAAAACATTAAATCATGGAGAAAGAGAGGTGATAGGGCTCCCATAATCCAAGAATTATGCAAAAAAAATAACAATTAGTTACTCTGTAGAGCAAATCCACGGGAAAAAATAACAAAGTAAAATTGATTTGTCATCTGCGGGAGAGCAATGGTCGACCATACTAACCAGTAGTGTTTTAATCACAACTCCTTTGTTTTTGGTCTGATTCAAGTGATTAAAAAGAAAAATGAGAGATAATTCAAATTTATATCACCAATAGAAACAAGTTTTGATAATTCCATGATATGATATGTCAATTTTACTTAGAACAACCTGCATAACAGAGTCATTTTCAATTTCCCCACTTAGAACAATAGTGGATATTTTAACGATACATTTTTCATTTGATGACGGATTCGAATGATTCAATTTGAAAATGAAAGTAGATTCATTTATTTATCTCCAATAGAAACAGGTTTGAAAATAAAAAGAATTGATAGGGCAAATACTCTAGTGAACAGCCAGAAAAACAGAGTTTTAAGAGTACTGATTTACGATAGACAGTTAGTCTTTTGGTCATAACTTTCTCATACGATATCAAAAATGAGTGATTCAAATTTCCATGTAAACTATATTCATAGAGGAATATACCATATAAACAGGTTTTCAAAATATAGTCAATTAGGCCTCCAAAAACTTACTGTCCCAACTCTATTCCTGAGCTGCTTGCGAGACACAGTGTCAATGTTTTGGTTATAAATTTTTCGTTTCAAATCTAAATTGAGTGATTAAAATTGGTTTGGAAAGTATACTTCAAGGTCTACTTATGATAAAAACATATTTTAAAAACATAGTCATGTAGGTCTCTAAAAACTGACTGTTCCAACTCTGTTCCTAAGCTGCCTACTAGACACCTTGCCAATGTTTTGGTTATAACGTTGTTGTTTCAAATGAAAATTGAGTGATTCAAATTGGGCTGGAAAGTAGACATCAAGGGCTACTTAGGATAGGAACAAGTTTTAAAAATATTCCCATTTGCTCCTTCAAAACATGACTATCCCGATGTGTATTCAGAAATTTCATCAAGCCCACAAGCCAAAAAATATGATATTCAAGAATTTTTTTTAAATCGGTGATAAAACTGAATATGAGTGTTTGTAGAACTATTATTTCCATTATAATTCATCTACATACACAAATGAATTAAAACATTTATCATCGATATTGATTTCCACAGCATGTTGCAACAAAAACAACTATTTTTACATAAAAACAAAATGTATTTATTTATGTCTTTATTTATTTATTTATTTATTATTTTACACTAACCTATTCTGATTCAGAAAATGACTATGATTACGTATAAGAGTACCTCTAGTGGAGCCATTTTAGAAATAAGCCTTCAAGGTTGTGTATACTCAAATTTGAAAAATGCATGTTAATGAATATTAGGGTATGAGAAGCCAACTTCCCTTGAAAAGATGGTGTCAAAAATTGCTGAAGTATGGAGTGATGCTGCAAGTAAATGATGAAGTGAAACCAATCTTAAATATATCCTTTACTTTCTTGATTTCCCATAGCCATCATATCATGAAGTTTTTGAGCTTTTAAAACGACCTGTTGATACAGGCTAAAAGAAACCTCGTTTTTTTCCATAACTTCTACAATTTTTGAATTTGAAACATTATGAATCTCAATATAAGTTTTCTCCAATGGTACATGTGAGATAGAATGGGTGGGAAAGGTGGGAAAATTTTGGCAGTTCAACACTGTAAGCATGTTGTACTAGTTTATTATGGTGAGGGTGTGGAATGAGTTGAGCAGGAAATTGTGTAAGGCGTGGAGCATTTTGATGATGTAGTTGATTGGGTTGAGTGGATGATTTTGATAGGCAAGCATGATTTTGTGGAAGAGCTGGTGAAGAATATGGAAGATGTGTTTTTGCTACAAGATGAGGGAGAGTAGTCATGCAATCATAAGATGAACCATGCCAAACTTGTAGACAAGATTTGTGGGGGTTATGTTGAGATTGACACGGCTGCCTTAACACGAGTATTCCATAATGGATTATGCAAGTAAGAAGATGGAGAGGAATTGTTTTGAACCATACCTGTAGGCCATGATTTCCATGGTTTTGAACTTGTTGCAGCTTCTTCATCTCTTTGATATGCTACTTCCATCGTAGATAAGGAATAACAACTATCTATGGGATGCTCCTTTCGGTAATGAAGGCAAAACACTTCACCAAATTCTTGATTTTTCTGAACCTGCAAAACATCCAATTGTGAATTTAGAGAGCTAATAAAATTGACTTTAAAATGTTCAAATAAAACATTGATTTCAGCTCTTATATCTCCTGTTCTTGTAGCAGATTTAGAAAAGAAAGAACAAACGTCTCTAGAATTCTTACCAGCCTTGGAGATTCCTCTTGAATACCTGATTCACAATTTACAAACATCATCATATGATAGATGAAAAACATCAACTTTTCCTATCAAATTTAAGAGTTCTAAAAATTCATCTTTGATTCCTTTGAGTATGAGTGTTTTTAAGGTCTCTTTTTCCAAATACTTATGTTTTTATTTTTGAAGGTTATATCAAAATCACTCCACATAGTCCTCCAATCTTTCATCTTCCCCTTGTATCATATCGAAAATATCTTCATTGGATTTGCGATAGTCTTGGTACTTCAAGAATCTGTTCTTCATGTCCTCCCATGTTTGGATGCAGTTCCCACCTAGGCTCATGAACCATTAGAGAGCTGCTCCTTTTAAAGTAAGAGGAAACACTTTCAACCTTTGATTATTAATACAATAATCATATCCTCTACAAATTATTTCAAACTCAAATAAGAATGTATCTGGATCTTCATTTTTCAAACCATGAAAATTTGGTAGAGAAAATGGGGGAATTATGTGCATTTGTGTCACTCCTCCTAGATCTTTGATAGGGAATTCAAAAGTTGTAATGTGAACCATTTCTTACCATAATAGAAGATGTTTTTCATGTGTTTCTTCAAGGCTCCTCCTTCAAATGTTCATATCAATTGGTTAGTGAAATGGGTGGTGCTTGCATCACCACTTGAGTAGAATTATGAGATTTTTTAAAAAATTCTACCTCTAAATTTCCTAATTCAATTCCTAGGAAATTCTACTAAAAAGCGGGCGAAGGAGAAAGAACTTTACTTGCTCGTTACGTAGGTTCTTACCTTCCATTTTTAATACCCAATTATTTCACAGCATACAAACATCAAACGCCTAATTCAACTTCTATGCAATTGTGCTGAAAAGCGGGCGGAGGAGCAAGCACTTTACTTGCTCGTTACGTAGGTTCTTACCTTCCATTTCTGATACCCAATTCTTTCCCAGCAACAAATATCAAACATACATCACTCTTTGTGAAATGGCAACACTCTCCTCGGCGACAACGCCAAAATGTTGGGTGCTAAAATGTGTTTTTTAAAACTCTTAATTTCCTCACATTAATTATCAACCTCGGTAAGTCCTCTTATTTCAAGAGTGTACACAATATGTGCATGCTATAATCCCAGAGAGTAATGTTTCTTAAAATGTAGTATAGATATTTGATACAAGAATAAATGGATGCATATAATAAACTCAAATTTCAATTATTAAATGAAATATGACATCTAAGCTTAAAAACTCAGTCCTTTACTAAAATCATAATCAAATCTCACAAGCAATTTAATCAACAATAACATTAGCTGAGAGCACAATAGCAATAACTCATCTCTTCTTAGTTGATTCAATCTAAATCATACTCAATATCTACAAAGTAATCCATATGGAAATGATATCAATCTGAGAGTTCAATAGCAATAACCAAACTCTTTACAGTTGATAAATCAATCTGACTAATTATATAAGTAACTTAATTTGCAATGAATGTAAACTGAATCAAATGACAGTGCTATAAAACATATAAAGTAAAGATATTCCTTCAGTAGAGGAAAACAGTAAAAAGTGCATAAGATGGGAAAATTAACAAATTAATCAAATTTGCGGAAATCAAAAAGATATAATATAGAGAAGCAGCTTAATCCACCAAAGGTCGGACCCTTAGCTGCCAGCGAACACTGCTGAGCTACTTTAGATAAGGTGAATGAACGACAACCTCAAATTATTATTATATACTAATCATTGAACTTGAAAGACATTACAATATGATCGTATTATCTTGACAACACAAGTCTGTAAATTAAAAGTACAGTTTGAAATAACAAAGATTGATCCACTTTCCTCCTATCCTATCCTATCCTATCTATAATAATCCCTATAATAATCTCTCCTTTTCTCTTTGATCTCTGTTCTCATTTAAATACACAGAGAGAATAGAGAAGTTACAACCGAGATGATTACAATATGATTCCCATTACAAAATTGGATTGTTCACAACAAATTGATCAGCAAGATCATATCTAAGATATCTTTCCATCAGCATTCAACAAGAATAGGTCGAATTTGGTATTGCAACTGAGATAATTTGGAAAACAGCCACAACAACGAATCTGAGAAAAATGTCTTCAAATAACCTTCCGTTTCTCTTAGTACAGACCAAATTTGGGGAAACTGCTCAATACAAAACTAATTTGGTCCATTCTGAACAAAACCCATGTTTCATATTTTCCAAATTCTTCTAATGTTCTCGAAACTTCCAATGCAAAACCGTCACTTCTTATTCCAGCGAATTTTTGAGTTCTACAATCTAGAAAATATCTTGGAGGCTAAAATGGTGAGTGATGCTACAACAAATTTATTAATAAACCATCATTGGTAAAATCATGCATAATAATCATCAATTTATTAAAAATAAAGGAAAAGAAATAATATTTATTCATAAGATCATAAATAATTATAAAATGGAATTATATGATAAATCATGATAAATGACGTGATAAAGAATGGTAGAAATGAATGAAATAGGCGTTAAAGAGTGATAATATTAATGACAAACTAGCAGCCCAACATACTGTCAAACTGAATATATATTTCATGTCCTCATGCAACCCAAAGACTCTGTATTAACCAAGCAATAATACAAAAATTGTTCATCCCAACTCATGAAATGGATGGAACAAATGAATTTTTCCTCAAATAATGAATATTCAATTTTAGCAATGTTGATGAAAGTGTAAAAATTTTTGCATTGACGCTCAACTATATGTATATGAAGTTGTAGCAAAATATGATATAGGTAACAACAAACTCCATTAACCATTTTCTCAAAAACTACAAACTAGATTTTGTTGAAATTTTGCAAGTAGATTCCTACTATATTAATGCTTCTATGATCCAAAAATCAGGTCATTTTGATGCAGATATCATGAGATATAAGAAAAATGGTTGTAGGTGACAGTGCATGATATCTGAAATTTGACAAACTAATTTAGCTTGAAATTTTATGGGTTTTTGTATTTTAATGATACATCTTTGTTATCCAAAAATCACAAGAATTTAGTTCATAGTTTTAAAGATATACGGCAATCAATTTCTGCACTATATCAAAATGAAATTATATGCCTTAAATGAGAAAGAAAGTAGAAAATATTCATTATGTGTAGCAATTCCTCAAAATGTTTGGTGCTAAAAGGTGTCTTTTAAAAGTCCTAATTGTCTCACATTAGTTATCAACCTAGGTAAGTCCTCTTATTTCAAGAGTGTACACTATGTGCATGCTATAATCCCAGAGAGTAATGTTTCTTAAAATTAGTATAGATCTTTGATACAAGAATAAACGGATGCATCTAATAAACTCAAATTGCATTTTTTAAAGCAAATATGACATCTAAGCTTCAAAACTCAATCCTCCACTGAAATAGTAATCAAATCTCACACAAGAAATTTAATCAACAATAACATCAGCCAAGAGCACAATAGCAATAACTCATCTCTTCTTAATTGATTCAATCTAAATCATACTCAATCTCTACAAAGCAATCTAGATGGAAAAGATATCAATCTGAGAGTTCAATAGCAATAACCAAACTCTTTACAGTTGATAAATCGATCCAACTAATTATCTAAGTAACTTAATCTGTAATGAATGTAAACTAAATCAAATGATAGTGTTGTAAATCATATAAAGCAAAGATATTCATTCAATAGAGGAAAACAATAAAAAGTGCATAAGATGGGAAAATTAACAAATTAATAAAATTTTCAGAAATTAGAAAGATATAATACAGAGAGACAACTTAATCCACCAGAGGCCAGGCCCTTAGCCGCCAGCAAACACTTCTGAGCTACTTTAGATAAGGCGAATGAACAACAACCTCAAATTACGTATTACTCATTGAACTTGAGTGACATTACAATATGATCGCATTCTCTTGACAACACAAGTCTGTAAATTAAAATTATAGTTTGAAATAACAAGGATTGATCCCCTTTCCTCCTATCCTATCCTATCCTATCTCTAATAATCCCTATAATAATCTCTCATTTTCTCTTTGATCTTCGTTCTCATTTAAATACACAGAGAGAAAAGAGAAGTTACAACCGAGATGATTACAACATGATTCCCATTACAAAATTGGATTGTTCACAACAAATTGATCAGCAAGATCATATCTGATCAGGAGCTCAAGACCAAGTGTCGTAAAATGGTCAAAAATGAAAGTGCTCAGAATTGGTTCGAACCTAAACGAACAGATAGATCTCATCTGCCCGATTCTGGTGCCACGAACAGTTCAAAAAACGGTCTTCGTATGAGAAAGTTATGCCAAAAACAAAATCACCCAATAACCCTTAATTTTTGAATATTTTTCAAAAAGAAATATTAAAAAAAAATATTCCTTGGAATATTCCATTTGGGCAGCCAATCACAGGTTGCCACGTGGCAGGCTCGGAGGCCGCCACGTGGCCGAAGGTGACATCGGCATTATGTTGGCATTGTCAAAATTTTGTGGGCGGATGGAGGATTGAACACACAACCTCCCATCTACTAGCACAACGTCTTACCAATGAGCCATGAAATTGGGACTTGTTTGCATAGCGGCAGAAATTTCTTATAAAGTTTGGTTTTGTATTTTGGCGGGCCCGAAGGGAGCCAGCCCCTAAGGGCCAGCCCCCATACACGTGACCACCATGCCCAGAACCTAGGGCTTAAGCCCCGACCGCCAGCACATTTAAACGGTCACGGCTTGTGTTATACGTGGTCACATTTCCTATTTAAATGCCGAGTTAACAGCGCCACCGCCAGTTAACCAAACAGCTTGCACGGAATTCGAGGCACAAACCACCAAACCATCAAACGGTCACATGCGCCATAACTCAACAGTCAGTTAAACACGCGGTTTGTTGGCAGGATTCTTGGTGGACCGCCAAATTTGGGTGGTCCCACCATAATTGGCGGAGCTAACTGGCCCCAACTACATTTAGCTGGAGTGATTTTAGGCCAAACTGGAGGAAATCTTCAATGAGCCATAACTTTGGCTAGGAAAGTCATTTCTAGACAAATTTTTTTTTGATTTTGGGTATCTTCGACCTTCTGAAGCCATTGGCACATGTTTCACAACCATCTAAGGTCATTTGCAAGTGTTTTGCTTCATGGAAGTTCCAGGAGCCACTAGGGCCAAATCAGTTTGGGAGCTGCATTGGGAATTGTGCAGCCATTGAATGTGGAACAAAGGTCATTCCTGAAGGTTTTTAGCATTCTGAATCTCTTTCTACAACTCGTTTTTCCTGTTGAGGCATTCTTCTCACTATTTAGCTTTAGGGAAGCTTTCAGGGCCACTAAGGCCATTTCAGTGCTTGAGCTGTTTGGGGGCTATGTTCATCTATTTTTTGTGATTCAAAAGCCTATATCTGCTATTTTCGACCTTTTGAGTCTAATGGAAGAGGTTTCAAAACCAATTGAGGTCATCTTCACCTCTAAATTCTCCATGCAAGTTTAAAGGGCCACCATGGCCAATTGGGGAAAGTACTGTATAAGGTACAATTTCACTGTTTAGTGTTTGGGAAAGAACATGATTAGCTAATTCCTATCTTCTGATTATGTATTTATAGTCAGATCTATCTTTCGAGACACTCATATTCTTGTATTAGCCTTTGTAGTATTTTTAATACAACAGGACACGCCTAGTTTGAGAGGCTTGGTCTAGCAAATGTAGCCCAGAAGGGGTGAACTGCTTTATCATTTTGATGTCTTTATTTGCTGAAGATGATATGCTAAACAAAAATGATATAAAGTGTTAAACAGAAAATATACATAACTTGCATACACACATAATCACCTATTCAGCTGCAGAAAGTTATTTGTCTTATTCTGCAAGACATCAAACTTCAAGTATGTGTATGTCAAAGACCTCTAAGTGTTTACTTTGTTATTTCTTTAGGCAGAGCCTGTAGAGGGCCAGGTAGCCTCTGGAACTCATCCTCTCTTTAGAGGTGACATGTCCAGTGAATGCCCCTACAGTCTATCTCTGTATAAGAAATAAGAAGTTTTCACATTTTTCAGAGGTCACTTGGAGTGTATAGCTCACATTTGCAATTATGGGAAATGGATACCTTGCACCCTTAAACAAGTACATTCCATTTTCATATCAGATGGTATCGGAGCACTAGGTTTGCTTGACTGACATGACTAGCTTAATTGTGTAGCTTGAAAGGTGTCTTAAGCAGTGTTGAAGATTGACTACTTTATTATTCTGCAAACTACTTCTTGTTTGAGTTTGCTGAAGCTCTTTTGTTCATTTATATAATGACAACTTCCATAAGTGAGTTCTCAAAATCATCCTCCTTCACAAGATTCTTTGATGAAGGCTTGAAGCAAGAATTTTTCATCATGATGAATATGGTGAAAGAAATTTTTGAGGATGAAAGAAAGAGCTCTAGACTTCAAGAGCAGTTGAATTCCATGAGGGAAGAGTAGCAGTTTCTTTCTGACCAATTGCAGGAAATGGAAGGTGAACTTCATATTGCAAACATGAATCTGGAAAGGATGCATGAGTTGGAGACACAACTCCTTGTTTCCAAAGAATCCTTAGCCAAGTATCAGCTTGAAGAAGAGGTAAACAATTCTAGTTTGTCTTCAAATTCTTATAAGAATGTTTATGTTGGCTCTTTTGAGAAACATACCAGAGGCATAGGGTCCAAGTTGATGTCCAAAATGGGATATGAAGGAAAAGGATTGGGCAAACATGCACAAGGTATAGTTGAGCCAATAATGGTTGAGGTAAGGCCTAAGAATTTGGGTCTTGGCTATGGACAATCTTATGGAGAAAGTTCCAAAGCAGCCATGAAGGAAATTGAAACAGTTCCTGGAAGGAGTTTCATTTCAAGATCCCTACCTCAAGTTGGTAAAGGTTGTATCCTTGAGGAATGCAATAGTTTGAAACATAGCTTGCAAGAAGAAGGTGTGCATAAGAATGCACTTGAACAAGAGAATTGTGAAAGCTCTAAAACCATTGAAGGGATTGACGGTGTTCCAAAAGGAGCTTCTTCTTCATTTGATTCACCTCCTCATGAAGGTAATGAAGGTGAAAGAGAAAGGTATAAATCTGTTTTCAATCATATTTCCTTTGATCATGTAAAGCATGGAAAATTTCCACATAAGCATTGGAAAAGAATTGCATGTTCTTTTAGTGGTTTGGTTAACCATAGTGTTTCTAGATGTTGGAAAAGAATGGCAACATACAGGAAACTTTTGAAGGAAAGGAGGCAAAAAGCCAAAGTTCCATTGAACAATGCAAATCATGTTGTCAAGAAGATGAACATGTGTTGCACTTATTGCCATAAGCATGGACATACTGCTGAAAGGTGTTGGACTCTGAATCCAACAATGCTTCCACGAAAGTTGAAGAAATTGGAGAAAGAGTATGGCAAGAATGGGAAGGAAGTTTCCATCATTGATATGTGTCAGGATGATACACATGTTGATATCGATGTGCAGCTAAAGGAAGCGCCTTTGAAATGGATTGGTAAGAAATGGTTAGAATTCTTATCCAATTAAAGTTGCATGTCTTTTGATTGAATGCATTTCTTTGTTAAGGGAATAGAAGTTGCAGGATGGAAAAGTTGAGTATGAGACTCACTCTATCGCAGCGAAAGTTAAATTCATTTCAGCTTTGAAAGTACATGTACATGTGATCGAGGATCTTGTACTTATGATTGTACTTAAGAGAAATTTGAAGGATAAACTGCATGCATGAGAATGATATGCATGAGCACAGGGATCATGATGATTTCCTTGTATTTTAAACATGTATGTGTGATTAACTTGAAGGGTTGATTACTTTGTTTTTAACCATGCATGTAATGTAATATTGACTTGGAAAAAGTTAATTTGATCTCCAAGATTGTAAAGAGGAGAAATGATGAGGTGTTTCATCTTTGTAAAAGCCTTCTCATTTGGGAGGAAGCTCTTCTTTTGGAGCGGAGGTTCCATGGATGGGCATCGTGACAGCTAGCAAGCCCACATGTTCAGAGGAAGATTTCAGCTCATATATCAGCAAGTATCATTGCTGGTTCCTGCAATTTCAGATTTGTCTGGCGAAAGAGCTTGGTCGGGATTCGACAAGTACTTGGCTTATGCAGCAAAAAAGTTGCCATGACGATAGTTGGCAAGGTAGGACATTTTGGCATCAGTATGCTCTTTTGGCTGAACAAAAGAGGATATTTTTGTTCCTCAAGCGCTGTACAGTTCAGTTTAGAGATTCAGTCAGCTTTTGGGGACCAAAAGCCTTCTCATTTGGGAGGTGTGATCAGGAGCTCAGGACCAAGTGTCGTAAAATGGTCAAAAATGAAAGTACTCAAAACTAGTTTGAACTTGAACGACCAGATAGAGCTCATCTTCTTGATTCTGGCATCACAAATGGTTCGAAAAACGGTCTCTGTATGAGAAAGTTATGCCAAAAACGAAATCGCCCAATAACCCTTAATTTTTGAATATTTTTCAAAAAAAAATATTAAAAAAAGAATATTCTGCATAATATTCCTTGGAATATTCCATTTGGGCAGCCAATCACAGGTTGCCACGTGGCAGGCTCAGAGGTTGCCACGTGGCCTAGGGTGACATCAGCATTATGTTGGCATTGTCAAAATTTTGGGGGCAGATGGAGGATTGAACACACGACCTCCCATCTACTAGCACAACATCTTACCAATGAGCCATGCAATTGGGACTTGTTTGCATAGCAGCGGAAATTTCTTATAAAGTTTGGTTTTCTATTTTGGCGGGCCCCAAGGGGGCCAGCCCCCATACACGTGACCACCATGCCCAGAACCTAGGGCTTAAGCCTCGACCTCCAGTACATTTAAACAGTCACGACTTGTGTTATACGTGGTCACATTTCCTATTTAAATGCCGAGTTGACAACGCCACCGCCAGTTAACCAAACAGCTTGCACGGAATTCGAGGCACAAATCACCAAACCATCAAACGGTCACATGCGCCATAACTTAACAGTTAGTTAAACATGCGGTTTGTTGGCGAGATTCTTGGCGGACCGCCAAATTTGGGTGGTCCTGCCATAATTGGCGGAGCTAACTGGCCCCAACTACAGTTAGCTGGAGTGATTTTAGGCCAAACTGGAGGAAATCTTCAATTAACCATAACTTTGGCTAGGAAAGTCCATTTTGGATGATGTTTTTTTTGGATTTTGGGTATCTTCGACCTTCTGAAGCCATTGGCATAGGTTTCACAGCCATCTGAGGTCATTTTCAGGTGTTTTTGCTTCGTGTAAGTTCCAGGAACCACTAGAGCCAAATCAGTTTGGGCTCTGCATTGGGAATTGTGCAGCCATTGAATGTGGAACAAAGGTCATTCCTGAAGCTTTTCAGCATTTTGAATCTATTTCTACAGCTCGTTTTTCCTGTTGAGGCATTCTTCTCATTGTTTAGCTTCAGGGAATCTTTCAGGGCCACCAAGGCCATTTCAATGCTTGAGCTATTTGGGGGCTATGTTCATCCATTTTTGGTGATTCAAAAGCCAATATCTGCTATTTTTGACCTTCTGAGTCTAATGGCAGAGGTTTTAGAACCAATTGAGGTAATCTTCACCTCTAAATTCTCCATGCAAGTTTAAAGGTCCACTAGGGCCAATTGGGGAAAGTACTGTATAAGGTACAATTTCATTGTTTAGTGTTTGGGAAAGAGCATGTTTAGCTAATTCCTATCTTCTGATTTTGTACTTACAGTCAGATCTGTCTTTTGAGACACTCATGTTCTTGTATTAGCCTTTGTAGCATTTTTAATACAAGAGGACAAGCCTAGTTTGAGAGGCTTGGTCCAACAGATGTAACCCAGAAGGGGTGAACTGCTTTATCATTTTGATGACTTTATTTGTTGAAGATGATATGCTAAACAAAACTGATATAAAGTGTTAAACAACAAATATACATAACTTTCATACACACATAATAACCTATTCAGCTATAGAAAGTTATTTGTCTTATTCCACAAGACATCAAACTTCAAGTATGTGTATGTCAAAGACTTCTAAGTGTTTACTTTGTTATTTCTTTAGGCAGATCCTGTAGAGGGCTAGGTAGCCTCTAGAACGCATCCTCTCTTTAGAGGTGACATGTCCAGTGAATGCCCCTACAGTCTATCTCTGTATAAGAAATAAGAAGTTTTCACATTTTTCAGAGGTCACTTGGAGTGTATAGCTCACATTTGCAATTATGGGAAATGGATACCTTGCACCCTTAAACAAGTACATTCCATTTTTAGATCAATATCTAAGATACCTTTCCATCAGCATTCAATAGTAACAGGTCAAATTTGGTATTGCAGCTGAGATAATTTGGAAAACAGCCACAACAACGAATATGAGAAAAATGTCTTCAGATAACCTTTCGTTTCTCTTAGTACGGACCGAATTTGGGAAAGCTTCTCACTACAAAACTAGTTTGGTCCGTTTTGAACAAAACCCAAGTTTCAGATTTTCCAGATTCATCTCCATTTGCCCGAAACGTCTAATGCAAAACTATCACTTCTTATTCTAGCGAATTTCTGAGTTGGAATATTTAATGATGAGCTAGAGATCAAATCTGCAATCTGGAAAATATCTTGGAGGCTAAAATGGTGAGTGATGTTACAACAAATTTATTAATAAACCATCATTGGTAAAATCATGCATAATAATCATCAATTTATTAAAAATAAAGGAGAAGAAATAATGTTAAATAATGAATCCATACAGGTGATGATGGTTTTAGATAGAGAGGAGGAATGACCTGTTACAGAGTTTTGTGAACCCAACGTTTCGGACTGCCAAGTGAGTCCATCATCAGGGGATGCGACAATAGATATTCTTCAACATTAATGATGAATCCAAGAGCTATGTTAGGGTATATATATAGGTTATATATATACCCTAACATAGCTCTTGGATTCATCATTAATGTTGAAGAATATCTATTGTCGCATCCCCTGATGATGGACTCACTTGGCAGTCCGAAACGTTGGGTTCACAAAACTCTGTAACAGGTCATTCCTCCTCTCTATCTAGAAGAAATAATATTTATCCATAAGAGCATAAATAATTAATAAGATGGAATTATATGATAAATCATGATAAATGATGTGACAAAGAATGGTATAAATGAATGAAGTAGGCATTAAAAAGTGATAATAATAATGACAAACTAGTGGCCCAACACACAACTCCATCACCAATGTGTGCTGAGTGGAGTTTGGATATGTGAAGAAGATACTCAAATCTTCCATTAAGAAATTCCCAATCAATATCATCTTCAGGGAATCAATATGGAAGATTACAAAAGCATGCGTAAAACTATTCAACGGATTCATCGGGTGCTTTTCATAATTTCATAATTTCTTTTTTGAGTGCTTTACAGTCAAAGTGGTTGAAAGCATGGTCTATCTCTGTGACCACATGAGCAAGAGAATGAATATATTTTTCAGGAAGTGTGGCATACTAGTGCATTGGGTTCCCTCAAAGCATGTAGACAAACAACGTGCATCTCTTGTAGTCCTCAAAGAACCATGTATTTCGCATGAGCCTACAATACTAACCGCATGCCAAACCAAGGCTACGTGGCTACGTGGCCTCCACTATCATATGTTTAATGTGACAAGTTATACGAGATCTCTTCTGAGATAATGAAGTCGTTTCCATAAGACATACACTCTGGAAGAGCACCTCTGTAGTTAGTCATGATAGATATGTAGAGATTCAAAATTGATGTGAGCACTCACCTTCTCATCTGGCCCTCCTTCTAGCGCTAAAATTTTGATGGTGCTGGACCCGCCAACATGTAAGGATATCTCCTAGGCAAGAATTCCCAATTAGATCTCAAACTGTTTGGTGTAGGAGTCCCAGCAGTGGGTCATACGGTAATGCCTTGACTGCGATTTCACATAGAGGCAAGTAAGATAACTCTATTTGTAGCAAGGGTGTGATAGCTGTAGTGAGCTAAGGAAGGTGCATGAGAGGTTCTAACACATGGGGGTTGAGATGAGTGTGCCCCTTGGAAACCTGTGATATCACGCATTTAAGAAGGGAACACATGAGTGAAGATGCATCACAACATGGAAAGCAAGCTAGCAAGCAATCCAAAGTGATGGTTAAAACAACAACACATTTGAGAAAGATTAATACATACATACACATATAGCTATACATGCATGCATAATAAAACTAATACATATATCATTTAGAGTAAACCAGATAACATAGAATACAATACAACATATGCATGAAACGAGCTGGATCTTGTTATCTTAAGAAGTGTAAGTTCCAGTCATACAATACATCCATGTCCAACCACTAGTTTTGATAGCAAAACGTTACTGCCACAACCACTTACTTCTCCAAAGAGATGTACTAGCTCTGCGCAGTGGAGAAGCCAAGGCTTATTACAATACTGTCCAAGCTTTCCCAAAGATAGTCTTATCAGAAACTTGGCTAACCAAAAGCCTTTACAATGAGTTATGAGGTTCTATTTATAGCAAAGGGTGGGGTGACCCTTAACATTCCCCTTTATGATAGTTCATCTGCCCTTATGACTCTTTATCTACTTTGTGGCTGTTACATCCAACTATTGACACTTGAGCTTCCACTTGGAATGATGTTACATTACAATGCACATGTGCCCATGTGAGAAAAAATGGCTTGAGCAAGCCATGTAAGACATCAATGAAACTCGGTCCATTGTGGTGAGACCAAATCTTTGGCTTGTGATGGTGAAGGTGATGAGTTGATGCCAAGCTTGGTCGTTTGTGATGGTGTGCATGCGCTACATGATGACATCTTGCTAAAGCAATTTCTTTCCTCCGTTGCATCTGGGTGCATTGGTATGTCTGCTCCATCCAACTCGTCTGTTAGCATGCACATGGTCTTCTTAGGTGCGGATAAACCGACAACACATTGATGCATACTTTCCATGTTGATCTTCCAGTGTGTGCTCATGGTCATGCACATCAACTGTCAACTACATGTTTAGCTCCAGTTGGAATTTCTTCTTGTCTTCACCTCAGAGAGTGTGCTGAATGGGTGGGATTGCATGTGTGTGCACAATGAAATGCATGCTGCTGTATTCCCTTGCATGCAATCAACAAAATTGATCACCATGTCTGCTTCGTGCCAACTATTGGACGGATCTTTAACTTGTACGGGTGTAGTTTCATCCGTGAGTGCATGTTTCCCTCGCTATTGTACCTAATATTTCTACAACTCAGTCTCTTGTTTATGCAGCTCCTATTCTTCCTTGAGTTTCTACTTGAGCACATGCAACTCCTTCTCTGTTCCATTCTCTGCCTTTGTGTTATCTTCATGTCACACCGTCACCTCATATCCTGAGTCTCCAAAGTTGATTTCAGCACAACGATATATGCTTGAGCTTGCAACTTTGTTCCACCTTTGTGTTGTCAAAAACCTTCCTCTTGCATTTGTTGCATCTAGTATGCTGCCTTCAACTATTTTTCATGATGTTGCTCACTATGATGTTGTTGCTATCATATCTTGATGTCCTTGTCTACGAACAACTTGACGTCTTCGTGGGTAGGCAAGTCCATAGACATTTGATCGACTGCATCCTCAAGTGTGTTCCAAATGGTTTCTTCGACTATGGTCTCTTGGAAACCACTATACCTGTACTGCTGAGAGGTACATGAACACCTACGATACCTGGAGACATGGAAACACTCATGGAAAGCAATCTGTCAGTCGAAAACCAAAATGAACCTGAGAACTGACTTGCAACATACCTGTGTGACTGATCATGAAGGTTGCGCAATTTCCGTCGGGAGGTTGGGAGATTGACTGTTCGCTGGAGGGGGCTTGACCCAGGTTTGAAGTTATTTAGCCAAACAAATCCCTACACTATTGGCCCTTTTGACATCAGACCATAGTGCGCAAACTGAAGTCTCACCTGAAGTAGTATGGAGGGATGATGGAACAAAGTTTCCGCACCCTCGAGATGTCTGAGGGGTCGATTTAATCAAACAGTGAATATCTTCATGCAGGTTACTTTGCACACTGTCCTGACCTGCGATACCTTCACGATCTGTTATAACTGCCTTCACGTAGCCCTCACTAGGCACTGAGGTGCTTTCGCGCTGCTATCGTAACGATCTGCACTATTTCCCCAAATTATGCTGTGTATCTTACTTATTTTCTTACAGATGTTAGTTAACTTTACATAAATAGATACTTTATCTCACATTTACTTAATCAACACTATTATATATGTTCATGCAGCATATAGATAGTGAAAATGCAATTCATACCTAGTATACTCAAAGCATAAAGCAAGAAATAGATACATAGAATTGATGCGAAACTTCTCTTTATTAGTGCTTCAATGGTTATAGACTGGACTCGCCCTATGCACTCAGTTGCAGGGGTTCGTGCACTCATCTTCGGACTACTAGGCCTCTATGCAGTTAGTTGCAGAGCCTTCTCCTACTCTTTGACCCAAAGACTCGACCCTACACTTAGATCTTCCATGATCCTTTTATTCCATCATTAGATCCTATTGACTGATTTACAACTTAGAGCCTTGCTCTAGGTAGATCTCTAAATCCGACATTACATTAAAAAACTAAGGGCTGACAAACCTATGACTAATTTACAACTTTGTGCTCTGTGCCCACAAAATGTGGAGTGGATTTACACTTTTTAGCTAAAATATGGGCTTTAAGCCCCAAAACTTCCCTTGGGTGATTCCGTGCCCAACAGGTCCCCAACGCAAACATCATGACTCACCCTCGAGTTACTCTGTTGATGCGGAGATCTTCGCATGGAGACCTCCCAACTCTCCCTGCACTTCTGCAAGATCGGTAGTGCACTGAGCAACTACTTATTTCACTTCTTGGATGCGCTGTTTAGAGACTATTGTAGTTGAACTACTGCCCTACACCTGGTTATAGTCCCATGCCTCCTTTCAGCTGCCTGGAGTGCTAAGACTATGCTTCGGTTGGCTAGTTAGATAGTCAGGCCACTTGTGTATGGCTTCAATTGACTTCCATTCACTTTTCCTGGGTAAGGTTCTCCATTTAACTTTACCAACTGCATTGCGCCTCTGTCTGTGACCTCCTTAATAACATACGGTCCCAGCCAATGCATTCTATATTTTCCTGGGAATTTATCAAACTTCCTATCATACATTAACACCAAATCATTCATCTTGAAGGTGCGCAACTTAATATGTCGATCGTGCTAGGCCTTTTCGCACTGCTTTTGTACATGTTGGTGAAACCCAACCAAAAATCATTCTTCTTTGAGTTCTTCCTACTGCACGAGCCTCTCCTCCAGAGCTCTGTGGTCCATCATACCTGTGAGTGCTATTATGCACATACTAGGCACGATGTATGCCATCGGCATTATGACTTCCACTCCATAGACTAGCCGGAAAGGTGTCCATGGAAAATTTTAGGGGCTAATGTTCGCCCAGTGGGCTAATTTTGCATGATTTTCCACAAAAAATATTCGCCAATTTCCAATTTTTATAAAAGATTATTCGCCCAAATTTTAGAATATAAAACCATTTAACCTTAAAAATCGCCAACATTATATAAAGACTATATATAAAATCACTATAAATTTGAATAATTTTACAAATATATCAATAAACATTTTATAGTTTGCATATTATGTATTAGTGAGATTCGCCAATGTTTTAAAATTCAAGAAAATTTTCCATCCTTAAAATTTTCCTTGAAGGTGTCTGTCTCGTGAGTTTCTTGCATGTCGTCCTATAACCCCATAATACTGTAGGTATGTGCAAGTCCCAATCACTTCATTGTGCATTGCATGCTTTGGTCAGTGTAGTCTCTAGTACTTTGTTAAATGCTTCTACTGTCATGTTAGCTTGTGGGTGATACGATGTTCTTTTCTGATGATACACTTGAAACTCTTCTTTCAGCGCGCTGATCGCCTCGTTCAGGAAATGTGTACTATTGTTGCTCATCAATATCTTCGGACATTCAAATCATTTCAATACATGTTGAAACAAAAGATTCGCAGTCGTGAAATCTTTTACCGGGTGTGATTTTTCCCAACGAGTCAGGTACTCTATCGTAGTGGTAATATATATCGTGCCTATTTTTCCTTGAGGTTTGATAGGTCCTACAATGTCGATCACCCACTTTTCGAAGGGCTGCAACATCATTTGCAGATTCAAAGGCATCTCATCCCTCTGTGATGGTTTACCTATTATTTGACATACATCATAGGCCTTGCAATGTGATTTTGAATCATGATGAAGGGTCAGCCACCACAACCCTGCGCGGAGAATCTTTTGCGTGGTCGCTCTCCTTGCATAATGTCCTCCCTGTTGGGTTGTGTTATATTCTTTCCATGACTAGCCTACATAGTTAACTAGGGTGTTAGAGGGGGTGAGGAGCTCCCCTTGTCTAGGGGGTTTGAGTGGGGTGGGTGGTGCCCCTCTACGAGGTTTGGGGTAGCACCCCAGGGATAAATTTTTTGGACCGTATATTTGGTTGGGTGAACCTACCTATGGTTTTGTGCATTGTTTTCAAACATGGTTTTGGACGCAATGGTTTTTGGTCCATGGTTTTGGACATGATCAATTTTGGTCCATGGTATTGGATGCTTCGGCATGTAAATATGTATTGTAACACTGAAAGGAACATAATGAAAAATCAAGCTGGTAGTCCCGGTTTTGGGATCCAGGGGAAAATCTCTGTGTATATGTGTATGTGTTATGCTCTCGCATTACTTATTTTCTATGTTTTATAATTCGTATGCAGGTAATTTTTGTATGTGTTTAAAACCTGCATTTGGTATCAGATCTATTTTGGCTTCAAGGGGATGCCTTTGTTACTGAGGGGTTTCGCTCGGGCCTATGGTAGACCCTGTTTAGTGTGCGATCTGCGGGGTCGATTCTGGTGGTGAAAGAAGATGGAGAATAGTGGAAATATAGAGATTGATAAATTTAATGGTCAGAGTTTTGAGTTGTGGAAACTCAATATGGAGGGATAAAGATCAACAGATCACTGTAGATCTGGGTACTAAACCAACGGGAGTGTCTGATGAAGAATGGAAGAAGTTGGATTCGAAGGCAAAGAGCACAATACCATTGTGTGTCTCAGATTCAGTATTTCTGAATGTATCAGGGGAAGCTACAGCTAAGGCTTTATGGGACAAGTTAGGGACTTTATACCAATCTAAGTCTTTGGTGAATAAACTATTCCTACGGAAAAAGCTGTATAACCTGAGGATGATAGATGGAGACTTAGTGATAGCGCATTTGAACGCATTTAATACTGTGGTAAGTCAGTTATTATCTGTTGATATTAAAATTTTAGATGAAGATAAATACATCAGTTTGTTGTGTTCTCTACTAGATTCGTGGGATAGTCTAGTTATTGCAATAGGTAGCAATGCAACTGCCTTGCAGTTTGATGAAATAGTCTCATCCTTACTGACGTAGGAGATGAGACGAAAAAATGTGGAGAGCCAGAATGGTGATTCCTTGTTTGTACGAGGATGGTTTTAGAACAGAAACAAAAATAATTCATCGAGTGGGAGATCTAAATGTAGAGGGAGATCTAAATCTCCAAGAAAACCTGTAAAGATAGATTACTGGAAATGCAGAAAGGAAGGGCACTACAAAAGGGACTATAAATCTAAAGCTCCTGACAAAGGAAAGGGATCTGATGATGCTCCTTCTGTAGAGGTGAAAACCACCTTAGATGAAGGTGGGGATGTGTACTTGGCTTCTTCAAGTACACATGTAGATCATGAGGCATGGTTTATTGACTCAAGTGCATCCTTTCACTTCACTCCTCATAGAGAGCGGTTATGCGAGTATGAGAAATATGATGGTGGTGATGTCTTCTCAGGGGATGATAGGGAGGTTGGAATCATTGGTCGCGGAAAATTATTTTTGAAGTTGCAAGGTGGAATGGTTAGAACACTTTTGGGTGTTCTGCATATTCCCACATCAGCCAAAAATCTGATTTCTGTAAGTAGGTTGGATGATGCAAGTGTAAAAATAGTGTTTGAGAAGGATTCTTGCAAGATGGTTTAGGGAGCACTAGTATTGATGCGGGGAGTTCATATTGGAAATCTCTACCAGCTACAAGGTAGCACTGTTGTTGATGGGTGCAACAATTCTGTGGTTCTTGAAAGTGGACCAGAAAGTCTAGTGGTCTTTGGAGAGAAGACCATGCTGTGGCATCAAAGGCTTGGGAATATTGGAGAGAAGGGCCTTCAAATACTTTATGGTAAAGGTATGGTAGAAGGTATGAGTAATAGCTCTCTATATTTTTATTTCTGTGAAAGTTGTGTATATGGGAAGCAGAATCGAGTAAGTTTCCCCTCTAGGGGTAAGAGGGCGAAACAAATATTAGAGCTAGTGCACAGTGATGTGTTTGGACCTGTGAAGGTTTCATTAATAGGTAAGTTTGTTTACTATGTATCATTTAAAGTTGACTTCTCGAGGAATAAATGGATATATTTTCTTAAGAAGAAATCTGAAGTCTTTGATAGGTTTAAAGAATTTAAGGCTCTAGTGGAAAACCAAACAGAGAAGAGGATAAAGTTGTTGAGGATAGATAACGGTGGAGATTTTTGCAGTAAGGAATTTGAAGAATTCTATAATAAGTGTGGTATATCACTACAGAAGAATACTCCATATACACCTGAGCAAAATGGAGTTGCAGAAAGAATGAACAAGACGTTGATGGAAAGGGCAAGAAGTATGCCTAGTGGTGTCGGGTTAGGTGGTGAGCACCAGTATTGTAGCAAGAATGCTGCAACTCCTTGGCTGCCAACTTTACTTTTATCAACCTGGTAGTTTGTAATAAACTTGGAAGCGTCGATGCTGCATGCATAATACTAGTTCTCGCTGCAGTTTGTCACTTGGTCAACTAGCCAAGATCACTAGGAGCTCAAGACAACTTCTATAGATTTCATAAGAATCTCTATGTATGATGAAAGAAAAGAAATATTACTCTACATGAGCTACTCCAATTGCAAAAAGGAGAAAGACTGGAATGTAAAGGAAAACCTAGTAAACCCTAATTAACAAGCGAATTCTACTTTTGCCAAAAACTCTATGAAAACCATGAAAGAAATGCCATTACCTACTCAAGGAAGTAAACAACATCTATCCATGCTATTTATGTAAGTAAATAAGAAAAAAAACATATTTTTGGATTTTTATGTGTTTTTAAGTGAATTTATCATGCATCTAATTTATTGTGTGTGAGTGTGGCAATGAATAGGTGGCGCCGTTTTGGAGCTTGGGATGATGTAGAATGGTGTTGATGGGTCCTAGGAGGTCTTAGCTGGCCTTCTAGAGGCTTTTCCCACACTCATCCTTCAAAATAAAGCCTACAGGGAAAACTACATGAGGACACAGGAAAACTACAGGAGGAAAACAGGGAAACTATAGGAGGCCTACGAGAAAAGGCCGAGAGAAATTTCTACTATTTTGAAGGTATGGGAGTGGGTGGAAGAGGTGGTTGAAGATTGGGGTGAGGTGTTAGAGTGCCTAAGGTCTACCATGAACCACTAGGAGAGAGAAAGATGATTGGCTTTTATCAAGGAGAGAGGAAGAAGTTCTATGAAAAATGAAGGAAACTAAGGCAGAATGGAGGTGAGGTTTCAGAGACTTGTATGGCATGGATCAGATAGGGATGTGATTTCTGACCTGTTGGCCTACTGCTGGAAGAGATCTACTGCATAGAAACTAACATTCAGCCAAGAATATCATGCGAGCAATGAAATAAGTGCATGTAGAAAAACGGAGTTTTGCATTAAAATGATCTAAACTATGATCTATGAAAGGAAATGCTGAGAAATGTTGTAGGAAAGGGAAGAATGAAAAAGGACTATTGAAAATCAGGAAATGAACATGATAAAGGAGATCTAAAGCAAAGCAAAAATGGACTATTAACCAACTAAAGAGTTGCAAACACTAGAAGTCCTATGAATGAGGAGAATCTGTGTTTTTGGGGCAGCAAGAGAGTCTTTGCCTCAAATCATGGTCCCAGAGGGAGGAAGAGAGGCCAAGACATTATTTCTAGCCTTTTGAATGTTTTCTGATTATTGTTTAACATGCTACCGAAAGCAAAGATGGAAGCAAACTACTAAATCATCAAAAGTAACCTATTCTTGACCATAAAATAAATACATCTAACAACAAATTAATCTACAAACTGAAGTAAATCATACAGATACAAGTAAAGAGAAGCCTGGCTACTTGGATTGGGCCCTAACCCAAGAGCTTCACCCCTCTGAGGTAACTCAGTGCTAGGTCAAAAAGGATTCCATCTTCATTATCAAAAAATAGCAAGATTACATAAAACTATCACAAAATAGTAAACTTGAAATTTGAGTAGAGTTTAAATAAGAAAAAATCAGACTCTAGTGAGGTCGTAGGCCTCTCTACTTATACATCTAAAGCTACCAACAACTTCCTTAAAATCAGAGAGGCTTGGATCCCAAAAATCGAGATAACTTATCAGTCATCCTCCACTTACTCAAATGCCTTCTAGTGCATGATTCGACTGCTTGTACTCTGAGCTGAATGAAGGGGAATTCGAAGTGAAGAGTAATAAATGAGGGGGATTCCCTCATATAATTCCTCTATCTACTTCAAGTTATTGTTGCCATTTGACCACTGGATCCTTAACTTTGACCTCGAAATCCATCAATAATCTGCATTAAATACATGTTAGACCACATGGCATCATAACTAACTCAACTCACCCTATAAGCATAAATATAATCAGAAAATCATACAATAAGCTAAGAGAATGGTTGATTTGACTAGGTTAGGAGGTAAAATGAGCCCATATAATTACCCATTTATGAGGTTCATCATCACCCCCCTACTAAAGGTGTTGCTCATCCTCTAAGCAACTTAGTCAATATCCTCATCTTTTATGGCCCTGGTGGCCTCACTAGCATCCCAGGCTTCTGATGTGGTCTGCTGATGTTGGTCACAAAACCTTGCCTTTCTGTCTATGTCCTTCCACTACTCCTCTTCTTCTTCTCTTCTGCCTTCCAGCATGCCTAATACAAGTGGAGGACTTAGTTTGAGGCCAATCCAATTAACCTTCAACCTTTGCATGGTCTACTTGTACGATTGGAACTCTTTTCAGTACCTCCCTCAGTCTCTTTGGGGAATGGTATTCCCTGATCTGCAAGCTGTGGGGTAGGGTGTTCCATCTTCTCATTCATGCATGCGCATAGTCATCCCCAAGTAGCCTTTGCATATCTTCAAAGTGTGTAATGGCTTGTGCCTGATTGGCTAGATATTTAGGGGTAATCTGAGGGTCATTGGAAAGCAAGTTGTGTGTGCTAATGAGTTCCATATGATCTGATGGCTCAGCTCTTATCATTAATGGTTCATTCTACTCTTTTATCATCAATATTTTCATTTCTACTACCCTCAATTCTTCATGGTTCATCCATGAGGTCATGGCCATTAATTGCAAATCCCCTAGCTTGGAATTGACGTCCCACACATTCATGTCTATGAGGGCCATGTTGTGTAGGTAGAAATCTGCCATCTTTGCCTTATCCTTTGAGGTGCTTTTGTCACACAAATCCATGAATTTCCTGTAGTCTTGGAAAGGCATTGTGCCTCTTTGTGCCAAAGTCTTTATTTGGAATTGAAACCATTGATCCTTCAAATAAAGGCCATAAGATTTTGCTAGTGTTCTGCATTGTACTACTTCCATGGATAAGCTGGCCATATATGCCAAATGAGTCTCTTTCTCCTGTAGCTGCCTCAGTATTTCATTCTCATTCTCAAGGTGGCTTCTTGTAATGGCTTCTCTGTCTCGGAGAGCACTCAATTCTCTGCCCATTTCCCTGAGTTTGTGTTCCATGTGGCCAATATCCTACATCCACCTATGTGTTCTCAATCTTTCTTTCTCCAATTCGAAAAACAGTGGAATTGCAAATTTTTGAGGGATTATCTTGCCTCCCTCAATTATTCTGTAATAGGAGTCAATATTAGGCTAGCGGTTAGGTTCTTGTAGCTCTTGTGTTTCCTCTTTCATCTCTGTTTGTCCTCCTATCCTTTCCTAAAGGTTTTGAGTCTCCTGTAGTTTGGACAGTGTCTCCTGTAGGATTGTTTCAACCAACTGTAAGTCTAGTTTTTGGGCTTGTAGAATTTCCTTCCCCTTCCATGTAGAAGGTCTTGTGGTCCATCTTTCATAGTTTATCGTTGCCTTGGAAGGAGATTCTTTCACCTTGGTAGATGGTGAATCTTCAATGTGGATGGGAGTCTTTGATTAGGGCTGAGGTTTGCCTGTTTTAATTGTGGTATTCTTCCTTGCCCTGAAATACATGGAGGTTTGTCTTTTCCTCTTCTACTTTGGCTTGACTGGTGTACTGAGGGTAGTGAGGGCAACTTCTGCTTCTCTTTCCAAAGTCTCAGGGGACTCTTCTCCTTGCTCTGCCTTCTCTACCTCCTTTTCTCCCTCTTCTGTCTCTTTTTCTGTCTCTTCAACTTTTCCCTCCTTTATTTCTTTTCCTTCCTCCTTCCTTTCTTGCTCTACTATGTCACCACTGGCTGCATCTTCTCCTCCTTGCTATTCTCCCCCCTCACTGATAGCAAGACTGACATCATAGGTTAATGCCTTGATGTCATCCTCAGTTGTCATGTTTCTGAAAACTTCCCATGCTATAGGGAGTGTAAGGGCATGGAGGGCCTCTTCTACTAGGATCTTGATTAGGCCATGGTGAGGTAGCTATTATGAATTTCCTTCTTGCACCTTGATGCTGGAGTCAATGAGGGATTGAAGGAGAAAGTAAGGGATACTGAGATTTTGAGGTGCTGGGGTATCCATGCCATATCTCAAGTCTTGGAGGATTCTGAAATGGTATCCATAAACAATGTTGTACCTCCCCTCACAAGAAATGTATTTGATTATTTGGTAGCTAACCTCATCCCAAGGATATGGTATACTAGCCCTCTTGATTCCATTTTTGTCTTCAATAGGGGTTTCATTATCTTGGAAAAATTTCTTCTTGGCAGCCTGGCCAATTGGTTTCTCATCTTTACTCCAAGGCAACCCAAGAGGAAGGGTAGTGACCCTACTGATGAATTCAAGGGTTATTTCAATGGAGAGGCCTCTAATGGTTACAGTAGCATGAGTCCTTGTGTGAGGGACTAGAGAGAGAGAGAGCAAATTCTTGGGCAATTTCATCATCAAACCCTCTAAATTTCTCAAAGAAATTCATCCAGTTTGCCCTTGTGAATATGTCCACCACTTGAGGATGTGCATGGAGCCTAGTGGAGTTAGTGGGATCCTTTCTCATAAAACCTCCTATCATACTTACTGTACTTTTTTTTAAAAACCAAATATATAGGTGGAGACAAAGAATTTCGAGTGAAATATAAGAACAGAGGGGACTGTGTTTTTTTTTTTGTTTTAACAGAAATTCTTTTTATGTATTTCTACCCTCCTAAAGACTTATTTCATCCTCAAATTGAGATCACTTCTTTCATGTATTGATATTCAACAGGGGGCATGCATGAACCCTACATCTTTAGACTAAAATTCGTGCCAAAAATCGTGGTTTCTCCCTTCAAAAGGACTCATTGCCCCTCCTGTAGAAGCTCGTTGTCCCTCCTGTAGATTCCTGTAGGTGCTCCTGTAGATTTCCTGTATGTGCTCCTATAGAAAACGTAGAGAGAAAATATAGGGAGGAAACCAATGGAGAATGGTGATTACGAGGCTGTGGGGACACAAGAAGATTGTTGTGGCTAAGTTACGAGGAGAAAATGGAGAAAAAGTGGTGAGAATGCGTGGGGAGGAGTGCTCATTGTTTTTTATGGCTATTTTCGGTTATGAGTGCTGAGCTGGCAAGGTGTACATTGGCCATATTTAGACCATTGGTCCCCACCTATTTGGTCATCATGGCCCCTCCTTGTAATCATCCCTCATTATTGCATCGGAGTTCACACTTCCTCCCACTACCTATCCTTAGCATCTTGTGCTTGAGTTGACCGTGTGCACATGTGGGTGACATCTCAGATAAGTAGAGTCAACTAAATGAAGGTGGCCAAGTTAATTGGCCACCTTTCCCTCATTCAATTTCAACCATATCATTGCCTTTTGTATGACTCTTAATTACACAAATGCTAATAGAGGAGTGATTTAGTTACTTACCTGTGATCCGAGTGTATTTGTTGTGAGGTGCTGTGGCTTTCTCTGCTGCATGCCTACACTTTCCTTCATGCATGCTGTCTCTGCTAGCTAATGTGTGGTTGTGTACTTTTACAGGTTTTTCTTTTGCTAGAGCTGAGCTTCATGTGCCTTTTCAACCTGCAGATGTGCACTCTTTTGCTTTTGGTGCTGGACTTCTATGGGATCAACTGCTATAGGAATTCCTATAGGAGCTCCTTTAGCTGCTTCTCCCCTAGAAAATTCAACTTTTCCCTATGCTTGGAGCTCGATAATAATGCTAGAGGTGTTATGAATGATGGAGGTATGGTAGGTAAGCTTCAGGTAAGGTTATTGGTGCCTTTTCCTCTTTTTATTTTTGTTTTTTTCAAAACCTAAAAATTGTTTTTCTATGTTTTTTCTTGGACAGGACGAAAAAAATAATGATGCTTGGTGTGTGATGCAGCCTTTGAAATGATGGAAATGAGGTTTAAATATGGTAAGAGGGATTATAGGTTCCTCATGAAGCCTTCTTGTCCCTCAAACTGCCTTCTGTAGACATTTTTGGCTCTCTGAAATTCCTACAGGAGTCTCCTGTAGAAAACACAGAGCCTCCTGTAGAAAACACTGTTTTGGAAAAAGAGGTACATTGAGGTGAATGAGATACCAAAAATGATGGAGGAAGGTGTGGAGAAGATGAGATGGATGTTGGTGTGAATGTCAAGGTCCCCTTGGCACCTTCCCCCGCTCCCTGTAGTCCTCCTGCAAACCTGCAATGCAATAAAAATTCATTTTTTTTCTTCTCTGTTTTTTTTTTAAAACAACTAGGGTGCCTCAGTGAGGTTTTCACCTTATTTTCCTGCCCTGGGCACCTCCAAGGGAGGTTTTCACCCAGGGATCTTATTATTTTCCATTTTTTTCTTTTTGACATCGTTGGGCCACCTCAAAAGAGGTTTTCAATCCAATGATGGGACTCAAGTGCCTCATGGAGGTTTTCACTTGAGTCCTTATTTCTTTCTTTTTTCTTTAGTGAGTGGGTGAAGTGGAAGCTAAGACATGCTCCACTACCATCATTTTTTTATTCAAATATTCAATAAACTCTTGCGTGGAGAGGGGTTTCTTGTAGAATTTCAACTGATGTCCATTGACAAACATGGGGATGGCTCCATCATCAATGTTTCTGATCAGAACTGAACCATTGTCATTGCATTTCTCCATAGTGTAGGGTCCTAGCTATCTTGTCCTCAGCTTGCCTTTGAAATCTGTGTATCTTGAATCATAGAGTAGTGCCCAATCTCCCTCTTGGAATTGCTTCTCCTTGATATTTTTTTCATGCCATGCATTTCTCTGAAGCTAAAATACCTCTGTATGGAGAAGGGCCTACAATATGTATTCATCCAGTCCATTGAGCTGAAGTAGTCTCTCTTTCTGTGCATAGCTAAGGTCTAGGTCCAGTGGAGATGCCATCCTTAGGGTATAGAATTCAAACTCTATTGACAGCAAAGCCTTCTTCCCATAGACCAGTTCATAGGGTGTGAACCTGGTGGTGGTCTTTCAGGTTGTGTTGTAAGCCCAAGTGGCCTCAACTAATCTGTCTGTCCAGTCTTTTCTACTGCTGCTCACTACCTTGGTTAGGATCCCTTCCAATGCTTTGTTAGTGACCTCCACCTTCCCATTGGCTTGTGGATGGTAAGGAGTGTAAGTCCTGTGCTTGATCTTATGATGTGTGAGCTGGTCTTCAATCAGGTTGGAAGTGAACTAACTACCTTGGTTTGTGACCAACTCTCTCAGATACCTGAACTTATAGAATATGTTTTCCCTCAAAAACTTAGCTACTTTTTCCTCTATCACTACTTTGATTGCTTTTGTCTCTACCCACTTTGTCACGTAGTTAATACACACAATAATGTAGTGTTTCAGGTTTGGAGGGGGGTTGATAGGCCCCACAAAGTCCATGCCCTACTTCTCAAATGGCTCAAAAGTCACTTGAGGTTACATGGCCATTTCATCCTTTGGGGTGGGTTTCCCCATCCTCTGACGTCAATCGCACTGGCTCGTGTATCTCCTCACATCCTGATGAAGAGTGGTCCAGTAGTAGCCTACTTGCAATATCTTGAAGGCGGTTCTTTTTGCTGCAAAATAACCTCCACAAGGCCCGTCATGACAGGTTAGGAGGATGTCAAAGACTTCCTCCTCCATGACACACCTTCTCAAGATCTGATTTTGGCCAAGTTTGAAGAGATTTCCTCTAATCCAGGTGAAAGGTTCACTTTCCCTTATTATCTTGCTCTTCTCTTTTGAGGATACATGTGGTGGGAACTGTGTTGAAACCAAGTAGTTTGTTATATCAGCAAACCATGGAGAGAATACTGATATAGCAAATAGGTGTTCATTTGGAATTTGGTCATTCACCATTCTTTCTTCATCTGCAGGAAAATTCACTCTAGACAAAAAGTCAGCAACAACATTCTCTTTACCAGACTTATCGATAATAGTCAGATCAAACTGCTACAGTAAAAGAAACCATCTAATAATGCAAGCATTTACATCTAGTTTCTTCATTAAATATATAATTTGATCATGATCAGTGTGCACAAAGGTTTGATAGCCTATGATATAATGTCTGAATTTGTTTAAGGAATGCATGACAGCTACGAGTTTCTTCTTGGTCACTGTGTAGCTTAACTCTGCCTTTGACAAGTTTTTTCTTATAAATTATATGGCATAAGGTAACTTTTCATCATTTTGTCATAAGGCTACTCATATTACTTTGTTCGAGGCATCTGTGTGAATGTGAAAGGGTAGGGCCCAGTTTGGGCCTCTAAGAATTAGGGCAGTCATTAGCTTTCTTTTCAAGGTATCTAGGGCTTCTTGACAGATTTCCACCCATATGAACTCAACATCTTTACCTAGGAGGCCAAACAAAGGAGACACTATCTTGCTTAAGTCTTTAACGAATCTCCTATAATATCCAGCTAAGCCTAGGAAGCTTCTGACATCTCTCACCTTTTGAGGAGGTGGGACCCTTTGGATGATGGCAATTTTGTTGGGGTCCACCTATAGTCCTTGTTGAGATATTGCATGACCTAGCACAGTCCCTTCAGTCATCAAAAATTCACATTTTTCTGGACTGAGGGACAGGTTCATCTCAATACACTTATCTAGAACTTTTCCTAGGTTAGATAAAGCTTCCTGAAAGTCAGAGCCATAAGGAGTAAAATCATCCATGTATATTTATACTGCATCATGAACCAGTTAAGAAAATATACTCAATATCGCTCTTTGGAAAGTGGTTGGAGCATTGCACAAACCAAGAGGAAGGAGCTAGTATGAAAAGGTACCCCAAGGACAAGTGAAAGTGGTGTTATATTGGTCTTCCGGGCTGATTTGAATCTGATTGTACCTACTAAACCCATCTAGGAAAGAGAAAAAGTTTTTCCCTGCCAGACTATCTAACACATGATCTATGAAAGGTAAAGGAAAATGGTCCTTCTTGGTGGCTTTTTTCAATTCCCGATAGTCGACCTAGATTCTCCACTTACCATTTTTCTTTGGCACTAGCACCAAAGGAGAGACCCATTCATTGTTAGAGATGCGATAGATGGATTCTGCATCAAGCAATTTCTGCAGTTCTTCCTTAACAATATATTTAAGCATTGGGTTCATCCTCCTTTGAGGCTACCTGACTGGCTTGCAGTCTTCCTTGATGTATATGTGATGAGTACATACTGAAGGGTGCACTCCCTTCATCTCCTTATAACTCCAAGTGAAGGCATCAAGATGCTTTTTCAGTATGTTGCATAGCTCCTTCTCCTGGGAAGTATATAGGGATGGATTGATTTTCAAGGTTCTTCCTAGGCCAAACTCTATATTTTTAACATGGAGGTAAGTGGATTCGGCCACATAGATATTAGTTGAGGGGGTGTTTTGGGTTTCTATTACTATGTCTTCTAATGGTGATACACTGGGAGGTGGATTCTGAATCAAATTTTCAATCATATCACCCTCATCTTGTGGTTTTCCCCCATGGTGATTTCTAATGCACAAAATGGTGCAGGATGAACTTCATCCTCATCCTCCTCCTCCAACCATAGAGGTATATCATGTTCTAGCAGGGGTTGGGCAGGAGGATATAGGGTTAACTACTTGGACATGTGCCCATTCTTCATGGTCATGTTCCCAGCTCCGCAGCTGATGCAGGCATTGACTGTAGACAACTAGGATCTTCCCAGAATGACAGGATACCCAGTGAGATTTGCCTTTGGCTGGAGAACCAAGAAATCCACAGGGTACTCCCAAGAATCAATGGAGACCATCACATCTTCCACAATCCCCTCAGGTGTCACGGTGGAGCGGTTTGCTAACTGCAACACTGTCATGGTCTTCCTTAAGGAGCCATAGAGGTTAAGTTTGAGCATTGTGTCCTTTGTCATCACTTCAATGGCAAATCCCAGATCAATCAAGGTATGTGGGACCATTGTGCCATTGATGTGGACATCAACTACTGGGCTTCTAGGATCTAGATATTTTGGACAGATTCTCTGCCCCAACATCAGGTCAGATAGTTGTCCTATGACATTAATAGTTGAGGCATCTCTCTTGTGGCTTCCTCGATGCCTAAAGCACTTCTCTTTGATCAACCTATTGTAGATAGGCACATCTTTTATGTTTTGGAGAAGTGGTATCTTCACACATGAATGTTTCAATTCTCCCAGGAATTCAGTTCTTCTGGGGTAGGCTGGATTGTCATGGATAGTCTCTATAGAAAGGGTGGATTTGCTTTAGGGTTGCTTTCCTCTTTATCTTCCTCAACCTCCCTGGGTGGAGGCTGGCTATCTGGGAGAACTTTCCTGGATCGCAAGATAATTTCTTGAATCTCCACAGCATAAGTTGGGCATGATGGTTCCCCACTATACACTTGCTAAGCCTGCCTATTGTTCGGGTTCAAATTTGGCTGGGTAGGCATTTGGGGTTGCCTTGGTGGAGCAAAAGGTAACGATTGTGGTTGGGAAGGTGGTGGAGGCAAAAGAGCGGGAAGAGAGTTGTATTGGGGCCTCCACCCCTAATGAGGTGCATTCTACTGAGGTTGCGGCTGAGCATAGGATTGAAATGAATGGGTGGCTGGTTGGGCATGATATTGAGATATGAAGGACCAAGGAGGAGGCATGGACTAGGAAGGATGAGCAGGAGGCCCCCGAGAAGGTATGGAAGTGACTTGGTTGGGGTTGTAGTATGCTTACGATGTCCCTTGCATCCCCTGCTAGTATGGTCTAGGTCCATGTGGTCTCCTTTGGTTTATGTAATAGATCTGTTTAGTGACTCCTTCAACCCCTTGGTATACAGCTTTAAGTTTGGGCAAGGAAGGGAATTTTTCTGTAGAATGATTTTCTTCACAAATTAAACAAAACTCTACAGAATTCAATGGGCATTCATTCCTAGGATGCCTCCTAGTGCATCTAGTGCAAAAAATGGCCAAAGCCCTCTCTACTTCTCCTTGTTTCCTTTTGATATGTAAGGTATCCATTTGCATGGCAAGAGTCTGCAGCATCTCACTCTTGAAGTCTTCTAGCATGTTTCAATTTCACCTTTAATGGATGAATTGGAAGAACAAGTACTAGCTATGGGTTGACTCCCCCTACCTTTCTTTTTGGCTGCTCTAGAATGGTTTCTAAAAATAGTCTTTATGTCCTCATAGGATAGTTGGTAGATGTCTCCCCTTGTCAGTGGATGGACGGTGTCTAAAAGGTCTTCCCGAATTCCCTTGAGCAGGACCAATTTCAGAGACTCAAGGTCAAGTGTACACTCGACCCTTTTGTAATTGAGCTGGAACCTCTCTTCATAGTCTTCCAGGGACTCATCACTTCCCATGGTCATTTGGAAGATTTCTTCTTTTTTATCTTTTGACCTACAATAGTCTCGATACTTTTTGTTAAAGGCTTGCTACATCTGAGCCCAAGTTGTGATGCTATTGCCAGGTAATCCCATGAACTAGCGCAATGCTGCATCCTTCAGAGTAGAAGGGAACAGTTTCAATTTTTGCTCGTCTTCTATATAGTCATAAGTTTGACAGATGACAGCGAACTCAAACAAGAAGGTGTTAGGATCTTCTACAGTCAAGGCATGGAAGTGAGGTAGGGCTAAAGGACATATATTTTTCATTTGGTGTCCCCATTGGTCTCCTGAATGGGAAAGGTACCCTCTATTCTTTCTCCATTTCCCCTAGCATTTATGTTTTTAGCCATTGGCTCCAGAGGAATGTTTTCTTCTTCTTCTTCCCATATAAGTTCTTCAAATATCTCTGGATGTTCACCTAAGGGTTCTTCTTGATTGCAACCACCGAAGAAGAGAGAAGGTTGGCTATGTGAAGTAGTGGGGGTGTTGGCCAGAAATTTTCCTAAGTTATCTCTATTCCTATGAGGCATGAAAGGAAATCTTTTTGGTTCGTCTTTTTGTTTCTTTTTCCCCACACTGATAGTACTTGTAGGGACTGAGATTGTGATTGAGCAAAACAAATTGCAACTAGTTGAAATGAACTTGCTGAATGGAAATTTGTAGAATTGAAAAGGAAATAAAAGAAATGTAGAACTGAATGAAAGGAAATGACTAGTCTACTTTTGCCAAAATGGAATTTGCAAAATTGGAAGGGAAAACAAGGAAATGCAGAATTGAAATAAAGGGAATGACTAGTCTACTTTTGCTGAAATAAACTATTAGCAGTATGTTGCAATAGGAAATAGAAGAAAGAAGTAATCACAGAATACTTTGACACTTCCCTGGAAACGGTGCCAAATAGTGGTGAGCACTAGTATTTGCAGCAAGAATGTTGCAACTCCTGGACTTCCAACTTTACTTTTGTCAACCCGGTATTCATAACAAACTTGGAAGCATCGGTGTTGTATGCACAAGTACTAGTTCTCACTGCAGGTCGTCACTTGGTTAGCCAGCGCATGATCACTAGGAGCTCAAGCCAACTTCTATAGATTTCAGAAGAAGCTCTATGTATGATGAAAGAAAAGAAAGATTACTCTACAGGAGCTTCTCTAATCGCAGAAAGGAGAAAGACTGGAATGTAAAGCAAAACCTAGTAAACCCCAATTAACAAGCGAATTCTAATTTTGCCAAAAAATCTATGAAAACCATGAAAAAATTCCATTACCTATTCAAGGAAGTAAACAACATATAACCATGCTATTTCTGTAAGTAAATAAGCAAAAAACATATTTTTGGATTTTTATGTGTTTTTAAGTGAATTTAACATGCATCTAATTTATTGTGTGTGAGTGTGGTAGTGAATAGGTGGTGTTAGAGGGTGGTTTTGAAGCTTAGGATGATGTAGGATGGTGTGGATGGGTCCTAAGAGGTCTTAGGTGGCCTTCTGGAGGCTTTTCCCATACTCGGCCTTCAAAATAAAGCCTATAGGAAAAACTACAGGGGGACATAGGAAAACTACAGGAGGAAAACAGGGAAACTACAAGAGGCCTACAGGAGGATGCCGAGAGAAATTTCCTCTATTTTGAGGGTGTGAGAGTGGGTGGAAAAGGTGGTTGAAGGTTGGGGTGAGGTATTAGGGTGCCTAAGGTCTACCATGAACCACCAGGAGAGAGAAATATGGTTGGTTTTGCTCAAGGAGAGAGGAAGAAGTTCTATGAAAAATGAAGGAAACTAAGGCAAAATGGAGGTGAGGTTTGGGAGACCTGTAGGGCATGGATCAAATGGGGGATGTGATTTCTGAAAATTTGGCCTACTGCTAGAAGAGATCTGCTACATAGAAACTAATAGCCAGCCAAGAAGATCAAGCAAGCAATGAAATGAGTGCATCTAGAAAAATAGAGTTTTTCATTAAAATGATCTAAACTACGATCTATGAAAGGAAATGCTGAGAAATGTTGTAGGAAAGGAAAGAATGAAATAGGACTATTGCAAATAAATAAATGAACATGATAAAGGATATCTGAAGCAAAACAAAACTAGACTATTAACCTACTAAATAGTTGCAAACACTAGAAGTCTTATGAATGAGGAAAATCTGTGTTTTTGGGGCAGCAAGAGAGTCTTTGCCTCAAATAATGGTCCCAAAAGGAGGAAGAGAGGCCAAGGCACTATTGCTAGCCTTTTGAATCTTTTCTAATTGCTTCTTAACCTGCTACAGAAATCACAAATGGAAGAAAACTACTAAATCATAAAAAACAACCTATTCTTAACCATAAAAGAAATACATCTAACAACAAATTAATCTACAAACTAATGTAAAGAATACAAATACAAGTAAAGAGAAGCTTGGATGCTTGAATTGGTCCCTAACACAAGAGCTTCAACCCTATGAGGTAACTCATTGCTAGCTCAAAAATGATTCCATCTTCATTATCAAAAAATAGAAAGATTACATAAAACTGTCACAAAATAGTAAGCTCAAAATTTTAGGAGAGTTTACATAAGAAAAAATCGGACCCCAGTGAGGCCCTAAGCCTCTCTACTTATACATCTGAAGCTACCAACAACTTCCTTAAAATCAGGGAGGCTTGGCTCCCAAAACTTGAGATAACTATCAGTCATCCTCCACTTGCTCGGTTGCCTTCTAGTGCATGATTCGACTGCTTGTACTCTGAGCTGAATGAAGGGGAATTCGAAGTGAGGAGTAATAAATGAGGGGGATTCCCTCCTATAAGTCCTCTCCTCTATCTACTTTGAGTTATTTCTACCATTTGACCACTGGATCCTTGGCTTTGACCTCGAAATCCATCAATAATCTGCATTAAATATATGTTAGACCACATGGCATCATAACTAATTCAACTCACTCTATAAGCACAAATAAAATTAGAAAATAATAAAATAAGCTAAGAGAATGGTTGATTTGACTAGACTAGGAGGTAAAATGAGCCCATATAATTACCCATTTATGAGGCTCATCATTAGGACAAGAATTCTGGGTAGAGGCGGTGGAAACAACATGTTACCTGGTCAATAGATCACCTTCATCAACGTTGGAGGATACGACTCCACAAGAGGTATGGACTGGTAAGAAACCCTCTCTTTCACATTTGAGGGTATTTGGATGTGATGCATATGTACATGTTCATAAGGAGAAAAGAACCAAGTTGGATAGTAAATCTGAAAAGTGCATCTTTATTGGGTATAAGGATGGTTTAAAGGGTTATAAGCTTTGGAACCTAGTAACAAGGAAGGTTATGTACAGCCAAGATGTGGTGTTCAGAGAGGTGAAAGATGTTATTAAACATCAATTCCAACCAAAGGAACCTGAGAAGATAGAGTTTGAGCTTAAGCAGAAAGAAATAGATTCTACAACAGAGGAGGAATCAAAAGATGAAGATCCACAAACTCAAGGTGTGAGAAGATCAGTTTGAGACAGAAGGCAGCCAGAAAGGTATAGTTCATCTAATTTCTATTCAAATTTTTCTTTATCTATTACCGAAGATAGAACTGTGAAGGAAACAGTAGATTCAGAGGATGGCAAACTCTAGAAAGAGGCCATGGTTGACGAAATGGCATCTTTGCACAAAAATTAGGCTTGGGATCCAGTGGAGTTGTTGGTGTGAAGGAAACCCATTGGCAACAAACAGGTGTTCAAGAAGAAGACAAATGTAGAAGGAAAGGTGGAGAAATACAAAGCTCGACTGGTAGAAAAAGGTTATTCCAAGGTGCTGGGAATTGATATTGGTGATATTTTTTCTCCTGTTGCCAAGTTAGCTTCTATTAGATTACTTTTATCTGTTGTTGCTTCTTTTGATTTTGAGGTAGAATAGATGGATGTGAAGACAAAATTTCTTCACGTACATCTGGAAGAGGAGATCTACATAAAGCAACTTGAAGGTTTTGCGGTGAAGGGTAAGAAAGAACTGGTATGCAAGTTAAAGAAGTCTCTGTATGGGTTAAAACAATGACCAAGGATGTGGTATCAAAAATTTGATACATTTATACGGGGACTTGGCTTCACTAGAAGCAAAGTAGATCACTATGTATTTTAAATTAATTAGTGACCGTGTTATTTATCTAGTCTTGTATGTGGATGATATGTTGTTGGTTCGAATTGACAAAGAAATTATCTAAGATTTGAACATCCAATTGTCCCCCAAATTCGACATGAAAGATCTTGGTGCTGCAAACTATAATTTGGGCATGGAAATTAAAAGAGATCGGGCAAAGAGGAAGCTCTAGTTAAACTAGAGGAAGTATTTTGAGACAATACTACAAAGGTTTAATATGCAAGATAGTAAACCAGTGAAGGTTCCTATTCCTATAGGTGTGAAGTTATTTGCTGAATAGTGTCCCAAGACATAAGAAGAGGAAGAGGACATGTCCCATGTTCCATATGCAAGTGCAGTCGGTACCCTGATGTATGCAATGGTGTGTACTAGACCAGACATTGCACATGTAGTGGGAGTATTGAGCAGGTTTATGTCAAAAACAGGAAAGGAGCATTGGACAATAGTGAAGTAGGTTTTCAGGTATTTGTGTCGTACTAGTGATTATGGTTTGTGCTACCAAGGAATACCAGGATTGGACAGAGTGTTGGATATTCATGGCTTTGTTGATGTAGACTGGGTTGGAGATCTGGACCAGAGAAGACATACAAGTGGGTATGTGTTTAACCTCTTTGGAGGTGCAGTCGGTTGGATGGGTAAGAAACAATCTATAGTGGCACTATCAACTACAGAGGTAGAATACATGGCAGCTACTCATGTAAGCAAGGAAGCAGTTTGGTCGCAAAGATTGTGTTCAAGTATGGGGTTAGTACAGGGAGCTATAAGGATAGACTGTGACAATCGAAGTGCAATTTTCTTGGCAAAGAACCCTGCTTATCATTCAAAGACAAAACACATTGATGTTCAGTATTGTTGAGAATGCAACAAGATGATGGAGCTTAGTGGAAAGAAGTCTCCTTCACTAAGTGGGCCCACAGGCTATTTTTGGCGCAAAGTCTATTTTTAGACTGTCTATTTTTAGACATATGGATCATGGTCTATGAGTTGCAGGATGCTATTTGTGGATGATTGGTCATGTTGGTAAAAATAGATGGACTTCTATTTTTAGACATATGGGTAGTTTTTATTTTTAGTTTGCCAGGCTAAAAATAGAACAGTTGAATATTATTAGCTCATAATAATATTTGGACTATAAACATTATATTATCCTCTTGGAGCACTTTAGTTTGAGCTACAGATGTGGCACATGTAGCTGTCAAAAGGAAATACGGTTTTCTTATGGGTCAGCTGAGCTATTGCATGCAGGACTTCAGTTAGAACTCATGTGGTTGAGTTTGGTGGAGTTGATTGTGGAGTTGATGGAGTTTTGTTTAGTTTGACTTGGTTGGACTAAGTTTTATTTTAGTCTAACTAAAGAATACACTAGTGATGAGTTGTGTGAATTAATTATTAATTAATTCACTAGTTATTAACTCATAAAGCAACTAAATAATACATCAGTTAACTCAGTGCATGTACAGTTCAGTGGAGACAGGTTTTAGAGGTTGAGATTGCTATCAGTTGTGACTATAGTTGTGCATGAGATTTTCACGTGCATGGATGGAGATTGCCCATGAGGCTTGCGTAGTATAACCAAGGGAATTCGATTTCACAGAGTGATTGATTCTCTTGCAAGATTGTGTAGTGGAGGTAGGCAAACAATGGAGGAGATTTGAGGCTTCAGATCTGAGTTAGTTTGTGTGTAACAGGTGGAGATAGTACTGAGTACTTGCGAGGAGTATTGTACTATGTATTGTTACATGTTATCTATCATTATAATATACAGATAGTGTGGGGTTTTCAGCTGTATGCTTTCCCTAGGTTACATACTGTGTTAATGTGCGCATGCGATTGATGTTTCATTGTTTTTAATGTTGCTAAATTGATGATCAGCATAGAGGAGGTTATGTATTATGCATGTATTCCGTAATAGTGTATAATCAGGATAATCTCTATGAATAAGTGTCATATTATTCAAAATTTCTACATGTTATCAAAGCTATTGATAATCAGATCTATTATTCAGAAAGTGTTTACATTTTATTTCTTCAGGCAGAGTCTGTAATCAGGCCAAGTAGCCTCTGGATTCATCCTTCTTTTGGAAGGTGAGATATCTGGTAAAAGCCCATACAACCAATCTCTGTACTAGAAATAATTTGTTCTCACGAATTTTAGATCAGAGGTGGTTGAGTTTTGAGCTGGTGGAATTCAAATTTGCAGCAATGTTTTCTTGGTGTCAACGTTGCAATGTCTTTCAACGGATTACGATTGGAGTATGCTCTTTAGGGTAGCTCTAACTATATTGCATGGAAGGACAGGATGGAGGTGGTGTTAGATGATAATGGGCTGAAGGAGTTAATAGAGGCTGAGGTCCCAAAGCCTACTGAAACTACGAAATTTTATGCTTGGCAAAAGAAGACAGCAAAGTGTTGAAGGATTCTGTTAGAGGGCGTGAAGGATCACATTGTGTCCAGCCTGCACAGAAAGACTTCTCCATACTTGATGTTGAAAGCTTTGATAGATCTATTCCAAAGCAAGAGCGATTAGAGGAAGTTGGCACTCAAGGATAAACTTAGAAACATTAAGTGCGAGAAGGGAGATAGTATGCCCAAGTATCTCACAAGGTTCACTCAGTGCAGAGATGAGTTGGGAAGTGTGGGGGTGACTGTCGACGATGAGGACTTGGTGAGCTTGGCTCTCCTTGGTCTTTCGAAAAGTTGGCATTCCTATTAGGACTCTGTCAATTCTCAGGAGAAATTGCCACGATGGGAGAGACTTTTGTCAGATCTTGTGCAAGAGGAGATCAGGCGGAATACCAGGGACGGATCTTCATCCAAGGGAAGTGATGAAGAAAATTGTGCTTTGGCTACCAAAGCAAAGAATGGGAAGAAAAAGAAAGCTTCTCATTCCAGTGCGAAAGGCAAGAAGCAGGACATGTCCAAGGTGAAGTGCTTTCATTGTCACCAACACGGACACTATGCCACAAATTGTCCGTAGAAGAAGAAAATAAGCAAGCTGCTGGATCTGCAGTAGGAGAGGCCTTAGCCTCATAGTTTGAGCTTGATTTTTCATTGATCACATGCTTGGTATCAAGTGTGATGAGATCGGTATGGTTCTTGGACAATGGTGCATCTTTTCACATAACAGGTGATCGAGATTTATTTTCTGATCTAGAGGAGAAAGATCTTGGAGTGCACATCGAGATGGGCGATGATGGTAGATACAGTGCGACCGGTATTGGTACCATTTCCTGTGAGAAGGAGTCTGGTAAACCCTTCGTATTGAAGTAAGTGATGCATGTTCCAGGATTGAAGAAGAATCTTATCTCTGTGGCGATGTTAGAAGACAAGGGATATGATGTTGTTTTCAGCGAGGGAAATGCTTTCCTGCATAGTAAGACAACTGGAGAAACCCAGAAGATAGGGGTTCGATTCAAGAACCTTTATCAGTTGCATGTAGATGGATGCGTAGCAATGGCATGCAAGGAAGAAGGATTGTTGAGCCAGGATGATGGTGAGTTGTGGCATAGGAGATTGGGTCACCTTCACCATGGAGCCTTGAAGATACTGCAGTAGATTACTACAGGGCTTCCTAAAGGCACTCTTGCGCAGTCAGATTAGTGCAAGGGGTGTACTTTGGGAAAATCTGTGAAAGCCACCTTTCACGAGAAGGATAGTTGCACCACGATGATCCTTGAGAGAATTCACACAGACGTGTGTGGACCTTTCTCAGTAGCTTCGACAACAAAACACAGGTATTATGTGATCTTTGTTGATGATTTCTCTCAAAAGTGCTGGATCTTTTTCATGCAGAAGAAGAGTGAGACATACTCTATGCTCTGTGAGTTCAAAGCACTGGTCGAGAAGGAGTCGGGGAAGAAGGTGAAGGCTCTTAGGAGTGACAATGGTGGTGAATACATCTCTGGCGAGTTCAAGAACTTCTGCAGCGCAGAAGGGATTCGAAGAGAGCTCATAGCTCCCCATAACCCACAGCAAAATGGAGTTGCTGAGCAGAAGAACAGAACGATCATGGGTGCTGCACGGGCGATGTTGCATGATCAGGGCCTACCCCTTCACTTGTGGACGAAAGCATTCAATACTGCATTGTATGTGCAGAACTGTTGTCCTCACAAGATACTTGGCATGAGTACACCCGAGGAGGCTTATTTTGGTAATAGGCCTGATATTTCTCATTTGAGGATTTTTGGTACTAATGTTTACATGCATGTGACAAAGGATGCCAGGAAGAAGTTGGAGCCCACCGCAGAGGTTGGGATATTTGTGGGGTACACTGATATGCCCCACAACTATCGTGTGTATTTGCTAGACAGTGGCAAGACTGTTGTGCGACGGGATATAAAATTTCAGGAGGAGAAATCCATGAAGTGTTCGCTTGATAGGGAGCCACACTTTCATGCAAATGAGGAGCTATTAGTTCCTAAGGATGAGCTTCAGGACGTGGATCAGCCACAGGACGATTTCATGGAGTGGAAGAGACCACTCATGCAGTGCCAACCATCAGAGGGCAAAAGTGCTTGACAGAAGCTAAGCAACTGGCTCAAGATGCAGAGAAGGTTGTAGAACCACCTACAGATCAACGCAGGTAGAGACAGTCACCTGATTGGTACACTAGATACATGGCTCTTGTGAGCAAATGTGTTGTGATTGAGCCATCCTCTTTCGAGGAAGCTGTGGAGGATCCCGCATGGGTAGATGCCATGGTGGAAGAGTATGAGTCGATTGTCAGAAACAGTGCATGGGAGATTGTCCCAAGACCGAAAGGGAAATCAGTGGTGGGTTTGAGATGGATCTACAAAGTTAAGCAGGTAGCTGACGGGAGTGTGGAGAATTACAAGGCAAGATTTGTTGCCCGAGGCTTTTCACAGATAGAGGGGATCGATTATGAGGAGACCTTTGCACCTGTCACAAGGTATTCATCCATACGGATGATTCTTTCTCTCTCAGCGCAGATGGGGTGGTACATTCATCAGATGGATGTGAAGACTCCGTTCCTCAACGGAGTCATTAAGGAGGAGGTGTACATAGAGCAACCCGAAGGTTTCGAGATCTTCAGCAGCGAGTCGCATGTGTGCAGGCTCAAGAGAGCGTTGTCTGGGTTGAAACAAGCACCACGTGCTTGGTACACATGGATAGACAGTTATTTCACTAGACTTGGATTCTCCAAGAGTGAGGCGGATCCTAACCTATACCAGATTGTGGTGGAGGGTAAGTTGCTTATCAGTGTACTTTATGTAGATGATTTGATTCTAATAGGTGATGAACTGTTGATACTTTCATGCAAGGATGATGTTGCTAAGGAGTTTGAGATGAAGGACTTGGGCCTCCTTCATTATTTCCTGGGATTGGAAATTTGGTAGCACAGTCATGGACTATTTGTTTCTCAGGGTAAGTATGCTCAGGAGATACTGGAGAAGTTTAACATGCATGGCTACAAGCCTGTTGATACTCCTCTTCCTGGAGGTTTGAGGAAGGAGGATGCTACTTCAACAGAAGTAGTGGATGCCACTATTTATCGACAGTTGCTGGGGTCACTTATGTATCTGGTCAATACACGACCCGATATATGCTATGCTGTTAACCAGCTTTCACAGGCTATGATTAAGCCAACCAAGCTCTTCTGGAAGGTAGGAAAGCATGTATTGCGTTATCTTAGAGGCACATCGGGATATGGATTGTGGTACAAATAGGAGGATGAGGTGAAGCTATGTGGCTTCATGGATGCAGATTGGGCAGGGAGCCCAATGGACAGAAAGAGCACATCTGGAGGGGTCTTTAGTATCTAGTCGACAATAGTTTCTTGGTACAGCAGGAAGTAGAGATCCATGGCACTCAGTTCAGTAGAGGCCGAGTATATGGCAGCAAGTTTGGCTGCATGCGAGGCTATATGGATGAGGAAGATCCTGGTCGGGTTGTTCGGTTCTCACTTGGAGCCTACAGTGATTTATTGTGATAACCATAGTTGCATTAAACTCTCGGCTAATCCAGTATTTCATGATAGATCCAAGCACATTGACATCAGGTACCATCATATCAGAGATTGTGTGCAGTGGAGAGTCATGCTACTTTCATACATTCCAACGGAGGATCAGGATGCTGATATCTTGATGAAGGCACTCACCAGGAGCAAATTCGAATATCGCCTAGGCAGGATAGGGGTTGTTGATAATCCATATCTTGTTGAGAGGGAGTGTTGAGAATGCAACAAGATGATGGAGCTTAGTGGAAAGAAGTCGCCTTCACTAAGTGGGCCCGCAGGCTATTTTTGGCGCAAAATCTATTTTTAGACTATGTCTATTTTTAGACATATGGATCATGGTCTATGAGTTGCAGGATGCTATTTGTGGATGATTGTTCATGTTGGTAAAAATAGATGGACTTCTGTTTTTAGACATATGGGCAGTTTCTATTTTTAGACTGCCAAGCTAAAACTAGAATAGTCGAATATTATTAGCTCATAATAATATTTGGACTATAAATATTATCTTATCCTCTTGGAGCACTTCAGTTTGAGCTACATATGTGGCACATGCAACTGTTAGAAGGAAATACACTTTTCTTATGGGTCAGTTGAGCTATTGCATGCAGGACTTCAGTTAGAACTCATGTGGTTGAGTTTGGTGGAGTTGATTGTGGAGTTGATGGAGTTGTGTTCAGTTTGACTTGGTTGAACTAAGTCGTATTTTAGTCTAACTAAAGAATACACTAGTGATGAGTTGTGTGAATTAATTATTAATTAATTCACTAATTATTAACTCATAAAGCAACTAAAGAATACATCAGTTAACTCAGTGCATGTATAGTTCAGTGGAGACAGGTGTTAGAGGTTGAGATTGTTATCAGTTGTGACTATAGTTGTGCATGAGATTTTCACATGCATGGATGGAGATTTCCCATGAGGCTTGCGTAGTATAACCAAGGGAATCCGATTTCACGGAGTGATTGATTCTCATGTAGGATTGTGTAGTGGAGGCAGGCAAATAGTGGAGGAGATTTGAAGCTTCAGATCTGAGCTAGTTTGTGTGTAACAGGTGGAGATAGTACTGAGTACTTGCGAGGAGTATTGTACTATGTATTGTTACATGTTCTCTATCATTATAATATATAGATAGTGTGGGGTTTTCAGCTGTATTCTTTACCCGGGTTACACACTGTGTTAATGTGCACATGCGATTGATGTTTCATTGTTTTTAACGCTGCTAAATTCATGATCAACGTAGACGATTATGCATGTATTCCGCAATAGTGCATATAGGGATAATCTCTGTGAATAAGTGTCATATTATTCAAAATTTCTACAAGTATCACTTTTTGAGGGATATGATATAAGAAAAAAATGTGTTCTTGGTAAAGGTGGACACTTTGAAGAATACTGCAGATGCATTGAAAGAATCTGTGAGCTCTAAGAAGTTCTCTTGGTGTAGAGAAACAATGGGTGTTGTAGGGCTGGATAAATGACTAAGCTCTCTTGTGGCCCCCTGTGGAAAGAAAACAACAAGTGGGAGAATGTTGAGTTGTGTTATATTCTTTCCATGACTAGCCTATATAGTTAATCAGGGGGTTAGAGGGGGGGCGGAACCCCCCATTCGTTGCACTAATTGCGCAGTGGGGTTTTGAGGGGGGCACATAGGCCCCTTCTACGGGGTCCGGGGTAGCTCCCAAAGGAAATTTTTTTTGGACCCTATATTAGGTTGGGCGAACCTACCTATGGTTTTGTGCATGGTTTTCGCACATGATTTTGGATGCGATGGTTTTCGGTCCATGGTTTTGGATGCGATGGTTTTCGGTCCATGGTTTTGGATGTGATGGTTTTCGGTCCATGGTTTTGGATGCAATGGTTTTCAGTCCACGGTGTTGGATGCTTCAAAATGTATAAATATGTATTGTAACATTGAAAGGAACACAATGAAAAATCAAGTTGGTAGTCTCGGTTTTGGGATCCAGTGGAAAATCTTTGTGTATATGTGTTTTATGTGTTATGCTCTCGCATTGTTTATTTTCTGTGTTTTAGAATTTGTATGTAGGTAATTTATGTACGGGGTTAAAACTTATAGTCCCACAGTGCCCCCATGAGTGTCCGCGAGGATATTGTTTCGTTCAAATTTAGGTATATACCTTCACAGTATCTCATCATTCCCCATCTTACATGGGTTCCCTACAATGACAGAGAAATCTACCGCATGCACCACTAGTTCCTTCTTTTCCTGGACGAAGTACTCTTTCGGTGTAGTTCCAGTCATAAGAAAGTGGATTATATCTTCAAAATTTCCATACGCTGCACAACGAAGAGCTGTGCATCAGGTAATCCTTCCTCTAGACTAGTAGGTTCCTCTCCTACCTCAATGAGTGACTGATGATCTGATCTTGTGTTTAATCGTCTAGGTTTCACAACAAATTCAAAATCATATTCTTGGAACAATAAAATCCATCTGCATATGTGCCACCCCAACACAGGTTTATTGACCAAGTATTTCAGCGCGAAATGATTTGTATACATTTTGAAGTGTCCCCCTAGCAAGTAGTGCTGATATTTCTGGAATGCATACACCATAGCCAGTCCCTCGCGTTTAATGGTGGAATAATTCTTTTCTTCTTTAGATAATATACAACTTGTGAATGCTATAGGGTGATCCAAGCCTTCTCCACCCTCCTGTGTTAATACTGCCCCCAGTGCTATACATGATGCTTTAACATGGACCTGAAACTCTTCCTCCTATTTTGGGAAGACTAGGATCGGCATAGTGACCATCTTTTCTTTCAATACATCTAGGCTTTTCTTACAGTCATCATTCCAACAAAACGTGACATCTTTTCTCAATAGCTTTTCCATCAGCACGGTGATCTGGGCATAGCTTTTGATGAACTTCCTATAGTACCCCGTATGTCCCAGAGTAGCGTGCAGTTGTTTCACACTTCGTGGCGCTTCCAAATTCAGAATCACTGCAATCTTTGCGGGATCTACCATCAATCCCTGTCTGCAAACCACATGTCCCAACAGGTTCCCAAAAGGAACGAGGAACATACACTTCTTGAGGTTAAGCGTGATTTTTTATCTTTGACAGGTATCTAGCATCAAGCGTAAGCTCGCTACATGGTGCTTAACCAGCCCAAATACAATCCAATCATCAAAATAAACCTCCAAGAACTTGTGAATATATTCCTTGAATGTTGCAACAACCATGTGCGAAAAGATGGCCAATGCGTTCTTCAACCCAAACGGCATGACAATGTATTGAAAGCAACCCCACTCAGTCGTGAAGGTTGTCTTTCTCCTATCTTCTAGTGTGATTTTGATCTGGTGGTACCCTGAGAACCCGTCAGTGAAAGAATATGCTTCTTGCCCATCGACATTCTCCAACACCTCATTTGTGAACGGAGTTGGGAATGGATCATGCACACAAGCATCATTCAATTTTATGAGATCCACACATATTCTTATCTCATCCTTTTGCTTCTTTTCTTGCACCACCATTGGACTTACCCAATTATATTCTTCCACCAGCTCAATGATTCCTATTACGAGCATTTTGTCTAGTTCTATGCAGAACTTCTCCTCATATTTTAGATTTAAGTGGTAAGGCCTATGATCGTCATCATTCATAAATCTCCAATGATTCCCTTTAAATCCATATACTTGGTCGGGAATAAGTCCTGTTACTCGCGGAGTAACTGAGTGACCTTATCCACCATCGCATCATCCCAGTAGTCGCTGAGCATTGCAAACTTAGGTTTGACCTCTGTACCAATGTTCACCTGCTTCATTTTTACCAGTGCAGTTATGTCAAGATTCTCAATCTGTGGTCCTTGAACCTTGTGATGGCCTTCTATTTCTAGAACGTTAATTTTTCACGGATGTTTGTCTTCTTCTTTAGCAATTATATTATAACATTCTAGCTCGCAGTTTAGCTAAGTAGCCCATTCAGGCTGAATCGATTCTATCGGCTCCTGTGGTATCCTAAAGATAGCTGCTTTTACCTCTTATAGCACTTCATCAATGTTGTCCCACCATCCATCCTCAAAACTGAAGGTCATCATGAACCCTTCGCGTAGGATATCCCATTCACCTATCCCATGGCGGAGCTCCATTACTATATACCAATTCATGGGTATAATGTCTAGGGTATGACAAAACAGGTGCACCCACTCAGGTTGTGGCTTTTCTCCATAGACCTTCATCCACTTGGCCAGGTGTGTGCGCGGATCATCCCGTCCATCATACTTGTCTATTAGTCACATCTTAGGCTTCCCAAAATGCATGCACATCATTCTCTTACATTCACGCCAGTCCTCAAAGCTCCCTTTGTCCATACCCCACCACCTCACGGGCGTAGCATGCAGTACCCAGTTCAAATTCTGGAAGCATTGCTTTTCCGACATTTCCCTTTCAAACTTATCTAGGAAAGTATCTACCTCACTTAACCCATCGTAAGTAGGAAGATCCCTCACTTCTATTGATACGCAATGCAACGATCTTGTCATCATATTACAGTTTAGCATGGTTACCTCATGTAACTGGTTTTTCCATCGCTCTATCTCCTCATCAGAATCTGACGTACAGGATATTTTGTGCTCCCATGAGATCCATCCACCCACGGTGGGATTTACCCAATCTTGCTCTCGTGCGGTTATTTTGTAGATGCAGTCCAAATCATTTTCACTTTCATAATCCCACACTGGATATATATAGCGCAATCCTTCTGGGGGGTCCAAAGGTATAACTACGCGCAGAAACTTCTTCTCAAAAATCATATTGCGCTTTTTTAGATTAATCACCCCATTCATGTCAATGGCCCAATCAATTCCTAGGAGTGCATGGTAGGGATTGCTATCATCAACAATCTCTATTACTTCAAAGTTTGCTAGTGTGCTCACTCCCTCAATATCCACAGTGATTCCTTGCAATCGCCCCATGGGTACTATTTTTTGCTGGTTTGTCATTTGCAGCCGAATAGGAGACCATTGCAGCGTAGGACTCCTCATGCGCTCCCATGTCTGCTTCGGAAGAACGTTTTCATCCGATCTTGAATCCATAATTACTTGGTCCATCTCATATTGTCCAATTTGCATAGTTAATCTCATTTCTCTCCCCGTCCTTGTTTTATGCTTTCCAATATTCAGGACTACAAACGGTTCTCTTGGTGCGGTCATAGCACATCTGTTAATGAGTTCCTACAATCCTTTTACAGCCTTATTGTCACACAGTAACTTCATGCATGTTTCCAGGAACATCGTAAGCATAGATAGGTCCTTATCCACCTCCGATCTATCTTTTCTTCCTAAAGTGGAGGCATTAGCGAAGCTCTTCTTAGCTTCCATGAAGGTTTCTCGAGCACGCTCCAAATCAAACTCCGCTTCTTTTGCCGAAGCTTTGCGAACCCAAGTACTATATTCAAGTTGTTTTCCTTTATCATCTCTCGTCGTGATTCCACTTCAGAGCACAATGTTCACATTTGGATCTTCCTCACGTGGCTCAAATCTCATCATCTGCAGGTTCTAAGTCGGGGGAGGTGGTAGCGCTCCTTTGTCGCGTATCTTAGCTATCAGTGTAGGACAATTTTCCATCTCATGATCAAAAAAGGTACAATATAGACATGATGGATGTGTTGGGTTAGTACAATCATGGCCATAATGTCTTGGTGCTTCGCAATTGTAGCATATCAGCTGTCGCAACCTCTTCCAGGTCCTCCTCCACCTCGTCCTCATCCCCACCCGTAAAATACTATTCACGCCACTCCTTTATTCTGGTCTAGGGGTCGTATTTCGGTCTGAACTCTGTAGGTGGGAGTTCTATCCATCATTAGCTCATAGCTTTTGCAAGTGCACTCATCATGTCCCACTGACCTACAAAAGTTACAGAACAATTGTTGCGAATTTTGTGTATACTTTTGTAACAAATGGTAATTGTTCATAGTGTGTTTCCCTCCTATTTGACAAATTGTGCACCACAAAGCAGGCACTGTGCTAGGTCTTTCTTATGCTTCCATCCTTAATGACATCAATCGTCCTCCTGCAAAGTAATTTGAGAAGACTAGGAAATGGTCCTTATCATGACCCTGACCCTTGCATTTTACGCACCACACCTCTTTGCGCACTTCTGGTCGAGCTATCCTATCCTGTTTCAAACTCTGCATCTCAAGGCATAAGTTTTTCAACTCCACATGGATCTACTTCACTCCCAAGTTAGGATCCTGTAGGGGTCTCATGTAGCCTCATCGCTATCTCTAATGCCTTTGCTTGAATAATTAACTTCTGCTATGATAGCATGCTCCTCAAATGTGACATTAGTGATGCTACAAACCATTCGCAATGTTTTCCATCTGTCAAATTCATATTAGCTTCATGAATCATACACTTCAAACTCTAATCCAGCTCCCAAGGAGTTTTGCTTAGTAGCATTGTGATTTCTTTGAACCTAATGATCGACTGTGCTTCAAACTTCGGCCTGCTAAATTCTCTATTTAGCACTGCTTGGATATCCGTGATCCATGCATTTGGATTATTATTGGAATGCTTAATATACCAGGTCAACGCACAACACTGTAGAGTGCTGACCACTGTAAGTTTCTTTATATTATCATTGTAACTCCCTGTGCTTTCCATACAACTCTTACCACAAACCAAAATTGGTATGGATCCTCATTTCCCAATCCCTTGAACATAGGAAACTTTATTGTGTTTATTGTGCTTGCCATATTGAGTCGGGGTGGTGGCGGAGGTGCTATCGGTGAAGATGGAGGTGATGGTGGTGAAGCTGGTGGTAGTGTGGGTGGGGGTGGTATGCGCGGAATCCTCTGCCTTATCAAATGGATCGCACTTCGTGGAGAGACCTTCGTGAGCTCTTCCTCGTCCCCTCGTGGAGGTGAAATCAAAGGGATATTCTCTGGTTCCTTACTTCCTTCATTTCTGTAGGTTTTTCCATTTCACGTAGCTCCGAACATCAAGGTAATTTCATAACCCTCTTTTCACACAATAAAATTTTAATCCAAGTATTCAAATACTTTACGTACTTACCTCACAGTCCTTTAAGAAAGCATCGCTTTGCCTCGCTGTAGCTAATTGTAGTGTCTACCACAAACTCAATAATGAATCGTCCTATAATCCGATCGAGCCAGTGATCAACAACATCCGCGATTTGATCCTCTGATGCTTCCAATCTACACACCAACTCCAGGGTCCACACAATAGGACCGTCGAGCTTCTAGCTTCCTTAGCTATTTTCTAGCTTCGCGATCCACTCATACAGTTCAGTAGGGAAAGATGCGAAAAAGATCTCATGGATTTCTGTGTATAGGTAACAGTTTAACCACTCTTCTTTTGTCAGTCATAGATTCCTATTCTCCTGTGCCCCGAACTTGTGAATCCTCCTGTTCACAACCCTTCAATTTCCTTCTTATTTGGATTCCAATGATACGACATCAGACATCTCTATGCAGATTCTAGTCCCCGCAACAAAACCATTTGTTGGCTTGAGGAGGCCTGACCCAAGTTCGAAGTTAATTAGCCAAACAAATCCCTACACTACTATCCCTTTCAGTAACAGCCCGCAGTGCACAGAATGAAGTCTCACCTGAAGTAGTATGGGGGGATGCTGGAACCAAGTTTCCACACCCTCAAGATGTCTAAGGGGTCGATTTAGTCCATCTATGAATACTTTCATGCAGGTTACTTTGCACACTATCCTAACCTGTGATACCTTCGTGATCTATTATAACCACCTTCGCGTAGCCCTCACCAGGGGCTAAGGTTATTTCATTTTGTTATGGCAGCAATTTGCGCTATTTCCCCAAATTACACTACGTATCTTACTTATTTTCTTACAGATGTTAGTTAACTTCACATAAACAGATACTTTATCTCACATTTACTTAATCAACACAATTATATATGTTCTCACACCATATAAATAGTGAAAATGCAATTCATACCCAGGATACTCAAGCATAAAATAGGAAATAGATACAGAAAATTGATGCGAAACTTCTCTTTATTAGTTCTTCAATGGTTACAAACTCGACTCACCCTGCGCACTCAGCTACAGACTACTAGACCTCTGTGCACTCAGTTGCAGACCCTTCACCTACTCTACAACCCAAAGACTCAACTCTACACTTGGATCTTCCGCTATTCTTCTATTCCATCATTAGATCATATTGATTGATTTAAAACTTAGAGCCTCGCTCTATTTATACAATCCCATGGTTCGCAGACCATGGGTAGGTCTCTAAAGCTGACATTACATTACAAAAATAAGGGTGGACAACCCTATGACTCATTTACAACTTTGCACTCTACGCCCACAAAATGCGGAGTCTTTACATCGAATTTACACTTTTTAGCCAAAATCTAGGCTTTAAGCCCCAAAACTTCCCTTGGAGAATCCCGTGCCCAACACTAACTGCCGAGACTATGCAAGGAATAGTCTCGGCTACTAGGAGGATGAATGAATGCTGGAACTATGCAATGCATAGTCCAGTCTGGCTACTGACTACTAGAATTGCACAATGCGCAATCTCAACTAGCAATGGTTGCAGGCTCATTGACTGCATTGCGTAACTTTCTGGGCCAGTAGTCACTGTGCCTAAGAATTGCACAATGCAACACTAGAGGATAGTCACTGGGCAGAAATACACATTTCCTAAGAGAAAGACAAAGCCTTCCCTCTCAAGATTGTGCAATGCTCTCTTGGTGAGGCAGAGTCTGGGCTAAGGCTGCCCAGACTCATTGACGGGCAACTGAAAACTAATGTGAATGCGAATGCATGCAAATACTGAGTGTAAGAATAAGTGAATGATTGTGCATGCAAACAGTGAATGGAATATTCAAAAAATGGAACAACATGCATGTGGGTGAGGTGAGTCGTTGAATCGGTGAATGTTCGTGGAAAGCAATTTCATGCATCCGATAGCAGTGAAACGGTGCTAGGACAAGGTAGTATGTATCAAAATGATAACAAGTGTTCACTGAAATCAAGTAGACAAAATTCAAATGAAGCGAAATACAAAAAGCGCTAGAAATGCAACATGACACATTAGAATAAGGCTTACCCGAAAACAACTAAGCTGAATGTGCCGACGACACCTAGTTGCGATGTGGGATGTTAGAGCTACAAGCCTGATGTTAGGAATGAGCTCTGCAATGTTCAGTTCATGAGTTTTGATAAAATCGAAGATGTAACGCACATGCCACAAATCTAGGAAGAGTGACACTTGGTGGGAGGTTTTTGAGATGATCCTTGCATGCAACCTCCAGCTGCTAAAAGAAGATCCCTGAATCAATGGATGTCATTTCATGCTGCCTTGGGAGAAGTAGCCCATGCATGAAAATTGGTTTTGCTTGGTCTGGGAGGGAACTGGTCAACTCAACTGCACATGCAAGAGGCTTCTCAAATTCTAGGAGAAAATGCACATTTCTAGAAGGGAGTCGGTCTAGCTACCCAAAAGATTTGCACAATTTCTGGGTAGAGAAGCTGACTGCTACCCATGATTGTGCAATTCCTGGGCTGAGAAGCCCTGCTAGGAGGAATCATATAATTTTCTGGATGAAGCGTGACTGGCAGAATTACAAAATGCTGGAGCCAAATAGGCTACTAGACAGAATTGTGCAATTTCTGGAGGGAAGGATGGTTGCCCTCCAGAATTGCGCAATTTATTGAGGGAGCTACTTAGCTTGTAGATGGACCAAGTTCGAAGGGAAAACGTGTGAGGGGAATGCAACAAGCTCTGATGGACAGGCTATCATTTTGCAAGAAAATCACTGAAGCTTGTGTACTTGACGAAGCAAGACACACTTCTGTGAAAGGTTGGTAGAGAGGCTCCAAAATGAAGTTAAGGAAAAAATTTGGAGGGTGGTTGTAGCTACTAGAACACCTTCATTGATGAGAAAGTCCTTGTGTGGGACAAGGGTTATAGAATAAGCTCTACTAGGGTTATTTGGATTCATGAAGAAAGGTTCTATAGACTTTCGAGAAAATATTCCAAAGACTTATTACATAATTATATTAACCGTAGTGAGCTATGGCATAGGAGATATGAACATCTTCATTTTATAGCATTGCCAACTTTGAAGTAGATTGTTTTAGGTGCGCAAAATTTTAGATAGATCATAAAGGTGTGTGTAAGGGATATGCCATTGAAAATAATGTTAAGAAACCCTTTCCAAGCAGTGAACATAGGTCCAAATAAATTTTTGAACTTGTCCACTTTGATGTGTATGGCCCCATGATGATTAACTCTCTTGGAGGCACCCTATACTATGCATCCTTTATCGATGAATTCTTCTGCAAGACATGGATATATCTAATAGTTTAAAAAGGAAAAAGTTTTTAAAATGTTCCAAAAATTCAAAGATGAAGTGGAGAACTAAACAAGGAAGAGAATGAAGATCCTAATATCAAATAATTAAGGAGAATACACCTCCAAGGAACTCATTGCCTTCTGTAAGGAAGATGGGATTAAGAGGGAGCTGAAAGTTACCTATAATCCTCAATAGAATGGAGTAGTTGGAAGAAAGAATAGATTTATTGAAGAGTCCATGAAGGCGATGATACATTATCAAGATGTACCAATTTTCTTATGGGAAGAAGCTTCCAAGGCAGTCATCTATATCCTAAATAGAAGTCCTCATAGGCTTCTGGAAGATAAGATTCTCGAAGAAACATTCATAGGTTAGAAACCATAGGTTGATCATACGAGAATCTTTGGTTTTCCAGTGTTCATACATGTACCCAAGGATAAGAGAAAAATTTAGAGCCTTCCGGTAACAAAGAAATATTTGTTGGGTACAATGGATCATAAAAATCCTATAAGATCTATGTTTCAGGGAAACAATAGGTGGAAGTAAACAAATATATGAATTTTGATGAAGATTCAACTTACTCGGAATACAGAGAAGAGGACTTGGATACTAAAGATGAAGAGAAGAATCATGTGGATTCTAAAGAGGAGGTTATAGATCCTCCCTCATTCTCTAGTCATCATGAAGATATGCCAAAAGGACTTTGCAAACCATTGGATATGATGGTTTTTCTGGAAAATAGAAAGAGAACATCTTGGATAAAATATACTTTGAAAGATGAAAAAGGACATGGCTCCACAAGGCACATTCAGGGAATCCAAGAGACCTAAGAGTTATTTTTGTTATGTATATTTAATGACTAAGCTTATTGACTTTGAACCTTCCATTTTTGAGGATGTAGCTACTTCACAAGTGTGGAGGGATGCAATGATGGATGAATACCAATATATTATGAAGAAGTATGTTTTGTAAATTATTCCAAGACCCAAACGAAAGTCTTTAGTAACATCAAAGTGGATTGACAATATCAAGCACTTAGCAGTTGGGAGTGTTGAAAAATACAAGGCCATATTCATGGCTATAGGATTCTCCTATAAAGAGGGAGAAGACTATGATGAAGTATTTGCACCAGTTACCAAGTATGACATGATTAGATCTCTTATCTCTCTTGCTTCATTTATGGGATGGTAGAAACATTAGATAGATGTGAATGCCACTTTCCTCAATGGTGTGATTGAGGAAGAGGTGCACCTAGAGAAACCCCAAGGTTTTGAGGTTCATGAGAGTGAATATCATGGTGCTAATTAAAGAAGGATTGGTATGGAATCAAACAAGCTCTAAGAGCTTGGTATTCTAGAATTGATGGATATTTGACGAGACTTGGTTTCTCTGAAAGTATTGTTGATTTAAGTTTTTATATCAAGGTTGTTAAAGGTGAGACAGTGATACTTCTACTATATGTTGATGATTTCTTCTTGACCAATGTAGATCCTCTTATTTCTCAGTGTAAAAGAGAGTTGGCCTCTTAGTTTGACTTGAAGGATCTTGGCTTGATGTATTACTATTTGGGGCTAGAAGTTTGGAAGAACCTTGGAGAAATCCTTCTTGGACAAGGAAAATATGTCATTAAGGTTCTTCAAAAGTTTGGCATGATGGAGTGCTAGTCTATGTAAACTCCTATGGTGAAAAACCTAAGAGAGCTCAGAGATTATGAGTTTGACTTGGTGGATATGTCCATGTACTGGAAGATAATTGGATCATTGGTGTATTTGGTAAATACCAACCCAAATATTTGCTTTGTGGAAAACACCTTGATAGTTCTAGACAGAACCGGGACATGACCATTTGATTGCAGCAAATCATATATTAAGATATTTGCATGGTAATTTTGACTACTATTTGGGATATGCTTCATATAGTGAAATAAAACTAAAGAGATATACAAACTCTCACTAGGCAGGGAGTATGGATGAAAGGAAGAGTACATATGGTGCATGCTTCAATTTCTATTCTGCTATGATATCTTAGATGAGCAGGAAGCATATTTTTGTTGCACTCAGTACTATGGAAGCATAGTATATTGCATCTTGTTTGGCATCTTGTGAGGGAGTATGGCCTCAAAATCTATTCTATGGATTGTTTGACTAGATGTTGGAAGTGATAATGTTTTTCTATGATAATCAAAGTTGTGTGGAGCTAATAGACAATCCAACGTTTCATGATAAGACAAAGCATATTGAGATCATGTACCACTACATTCATGATATGGTATGGAAGGGAGAAGTAAGGATCGATTTTATCTCCATTGATGAGTAGATGGATGACATTCTCATAAAGCCTCTACCTCAAGTGAAGTTTTTATACTTTAGAGAAAAGCTTGGACTAATGGAGAACTCCTATATCAATGTGAGGGAGCATTGATGTGAGATCAACAAGAGAATGCCTCAAATTGTTGATAACAATAGGAGCTTGGACTGGACTATTGATGGGTAGAAAACAAGGGTATGGATCATACTATTGGTGACAAAAAGAGCATAACCTAGACTGTTGGTGAGATAGTATGAGGGGCGAACATTCTTGAAAGGAATGGTCTCTAAGGCCTGAACACTCAAGGAGTGGGTGCCTCTTCAACATCATGGCCTAGAGAGAGGCCTTTGGATTTCGGACATGGGTTTCCCTAAGGTTTTACCATGGGGGATGACAACCCTAAACTAGTCATAGTACTATGAGGTGAGGCGCCCACTTGATCATGGTGACTAGTTAAGTAAGTACCATCAGTTAGGAGAGCTAACCTGGGTTGTGGTACATATTAATGATGATGCTGATATAGGTCAAATGTATTGAATTAGATAAATATGTTATCAATGAGATTTACCCTTTTTTGTAGAAAGATCACATTAGAGAAATTTTTGAGGCCTAAAATGGGCCTCCTAAAGAATATTACAAAATAATAGTGGAAATAATAAAATAAGATTAGATTACCTTATTATGTTTTTGAGGGAAAAAATAAAAAACTACTTTCTCAACTCATATTTTCAACTTATCTCCCTATGAATTTACTTAAATTTTGAGCAGGACCTCTCGTCAAATGCACAATTTAATTTTTCATCCAAGGAGGACCCATGTTGCATAATTTTGAGGGACCCTACTACATGAAATATGTGAAAGACATGAAAAATGTGATTGCAATCACATTTTTCATGTATTTCACATTTTGCATGTAGTAAGGTCTATCAAAAGTATACAACATGGGCACTCCTTGGATGCAAAATTGAATTATGCATCCAATGAGTGCTCCCATTTGAGGTTTGAGTAAAATCATAGGGAGATAAGTTGAAAATAGAAGTTGACAAAGTAGTTTTATATTTTTTAATACTTTTACCCTTTTACTCCCAAAATAATGAGTCATTCCCCATGGTTGACATCATCATATTGAATCCTATTTGTTCTTATAAAGTTGATTTTTGTTTTACATTTTTATTTTGATGCCCATTTTTTACCTCAAAATTTCTCTAATGTGTATACAAAAAAAATCTAGATAGTCATTATGAATACCTCCCTAGCTAAGAGGGAGTGTTGAAGAATGTAGTTATGGATAGTGTTAATAATCCTTGATGTATTTATAATACTATGTAAAAACATGAATGGGAATTGAATTTTAAATTAGAAGAAATAAAATTAAAAGAAATGAAAAAAACCACCTAAAATTAAGAAACTTGAAAATAGCTCATACTCATGGAAATAACATATTTACCATCAATTTATACCCACCATAATCTAATAAAGTATTTTCATAAAATATGGAATAGGAACATTATCTAAAACAAATATAATTACCAGGGGTTAATGCCCAACATTACTTACATGATTTGTAATAATTTAACAAATATGAGTTAAAATGTAAATATGGAGACTTACTAGAATTTAATTTACAAAGTGACATGATTTAATTTAAGATAAATGTATCTTGGGTATCTTGGGTATCTTGGGTATAAAATACACTTGAAATTTTTCATTTTACATACACACTTATCACTCACAAATGTCTCTCTCACACACATTGTGATATCTACTTTCTTTTTATGTTGATTAGTTGAATTTTTGAAGTGTGATTGCTTGATGAAGATAAAATAAATATACTATATATTCACAAGTAATTACGACAGTTTAGAAATAAAAAACTTGCATCAATTGTATTGAAAAATAAATAGGGTGGATGTCATTTTCCATCTAGATTAAGATTTTTCCTAGGGAAGTTGATGTACCAACTAACCACCTTGGGTCCCACAAACCTTTTGGTGCTTCATCTTCTAGGGTTAAGGTTTTGGACCTCTAAGGCTCCTTCTTTATTCTAAAAGAACATTCTTTTGGTCTCTTATGATAGCTTTTGAAAATGCACATAACCACCATCTTTTTTCCTTTATAGATAGCTAACAGTTTGTGTTACACATTATTAGGACATTTTATTTATTAATAGAAGTTGAGTTTTCACTATATTACTATGATCTCTATTATATTTTTGTGTCTATGTGTTTCATTTCCTTTTCTACCTTTCATTTTATTCCTTGTACAACCCATATCATAGAGTCAACATTCCGTAATTATATGCCCCCCAGATAGTATAGAATAATGAAATGTTAAGTTTATTGAGGAAAACAACGCCATTTTCTAGAGTAAAAATACTATAGAGGAATATGACATTCGTTTTGTACTTAAAATGAATAACTGTAAGATAACTTGACATTCATCCAATATTCTTGCAACTATTATTTGGCTAGACATGAAGCAAAAGAAATCATGAATTTATATCATTACAAGTTATTACCATGTTGTTTCCCAATATATTGATTTTAATACCATGCCACCTATGTTATTCTTGAATGAAGGGTGAATTTTCATTATAAATATATGGGCATCGGGAAAATCAAATGAAAGATCCATGGAAGAAGAGTTGAATTTCTTGTAACCCTATGGTCAAAATGTTAGCACATTTTCTTTCGAAATATCATGTAAGAAATCTTGACTTGAGGGTGCACACAAACTCACATGTAAAACTAATGGCTCGAGTCCCCTAAGAACCATCAATGGTTCCCTTGATGACTAGTGGTGTGTCTCCCTCTGATTTGCATGAAAACTCTAATTTTCATGGCAACCATCATAATAATTGTATGGATTGTTTTCTCATTGAAATATAATATCTAATGATGACCTTATTACTTTACATGGTTCTATTCCCTTCATGTGAATGAATGTTAAATCCTCTCAACTGATGATAGCATGGACTTGTTCAAACATGTTCATTAGGATATCCCCACTCTAGTCCCATATGAGGTTTATGAATACTATGATGAGTTGAGAGTTCACACATTAAAACTCTTATTCATTTCTATTTAATTAATGAACAAGTTATTTGGTATGAAAATTGCACCTTAAAAATGATAAGAATTCAATTAATACAACCCAACTTCAATGGTGGAATGTCATTCTACATGATATTAATTAGATAATTATATTATTTTTCATCCATATTGATGCTTTAAAAGTGGAAAACGTTGATGAATCATCTTGTAGGAACAGTTTTATCAATGAGACTTAGTTTGGAAAATTGGAGTCTAAAATAGTTTGGCCCATTTTGAGGCCTTAAATGAAATTTTTTGGCATAGAATTGAAGGTTGTGGGTCTATAGGCTACATCCATATTAATTTTCAACAATTCAAGAATCAAATTAATTAGGGTTTTCATGCAAAGGTTGTGCCTCTCAAAAGTTGACCTACTTAGTTTGACCACATGGTTCAAAAGGATGCCACATTAACCCCTGTGACTAGTGAAAAAGGGGATAACCACATGTGACTATTAAGAAGACTCTAGAAGGGTAAAATTTATAACTCTAACTAAGAGTTAAAGGAGTCAAACCTAACCCCTAGATGGATATCGGGCTACGTTACAACAAGACATTAGGAGGAAAAGGGGTTCCATTTACATATTGTTCCACAATAGAGTAGAATAAATTGGGAGCGGGAGAGAATGACTACGAGAGTTTAGCGTTTGTATCATCCTATCATGCCACAGGTCTCATGTAACTCTACAAAGAGTTCCTTCTCTTTTTGTACTTGTATTATTTTCATTCCAAAGAAAGAGAGAGAAGATCAACCTCACCTTCCAATTCAGTTTTCTCCCATAAGGGTTTCCTAGAGAATATCTTGTGTTCACTGTGGTTGTTGTGTTATTGTATTTTATTATTCTCGATTTTCCACATTTTATCTATTACATGCATCAATTGAAATAAATAATTAATAAATATGGAACCTAAGGAAATTAACCCTCATAGTATATATTTCATTCTATTTTTATAATATTTATTGTGATGAGTGGTCTGATGGAGTATCCACAGTATTTTATAGATCATATTGGTATCAAATCTAGTTTCCTTTGAGTATTTTATGGGATGTTACAAAGGATTAAGGAATTGGCTTATGAAAGAATTCATAAAACTGTAGTCATGGTTGAAGAATATTTTCATGGTAACCCTTGAGGAGGATATATTTGCACAACTAGAAGAAAAATTAATGGACATAAACATTAATGTGAAACTCCTTATTGTGGCTCTAAACAAAAATATTTGGTTTATTTAAGAGGACGGGGGTTCCAAATTAGAGGTTAGGTCAAAGGGAAAGTCATGGATCAAGAATACCTTGAGAAGTATTGAAGGAAAGAATGAAAATGATAAGTTAGATTCAAGTGTCATGAACCATTGATAGTCTCCCCTCAATAAGGAAGCAAAGCAATACATCAAGTCATATTAAAGTGATATTTATTCTTTACAATTACATCACTAATTGTAGTATTTATAAGTTTACTTTCGTGTCACCACATAAATTATGAACCTAAAATCATTTTTCTAGATTGAAGTTAAAGGGTCATTCCATAACTTGGTTGGAATGCAATACGAAGACACTTAGGTTGGAGGTGTTCCCTAGTAACTATGTGGGAGTACTTTAAAACCCTCAGAAATTCCCAATTCTACCCTATTAGGTATATAGAAGAGTAGTGGAATCGATGGCACTATTTCATGCAAAGGTAGAGGAAGAATCATCAAGAGTACAACAATAAATTCGTGAAAATGGCCATCACGTTGGGTATATCTGATGGGCCTCCCAATTAGGTAAAACATAAGGCCCACCTAATCTTTCCTAGACACATAAAGATTGTATTAGACTTCTCTTTTGTACTTAATAACATTTTCTTAGCTTAAATAAGATCTTCGGGATGTTAGAGAGATTTATCATGCTTTATGTGCCTAATGTGATTATGATGTAGGATATTGAGAATATTTGTCATAGATTACAAGGATTCCGATTTAGAGAGATTCATGGGGCCTACCCCCTGCTATAGAAATCTAAAGCTCGATTGTCTTGGAGCACTAAATAATCCTCCTTGTAGTTGTAAGGTCACTCAGGGAATATGATCCTATTTTCTAGAATTTTAGGAGACAAAGTATTCATCCTTTAAAGGAGGATTTCCTTCATTCCTTTTTTATAAATAGAGGGCCCGAGTATCCCATTAGATAACTATTCAATTTTAGTGGAAGTAGTAAGAGCATCAGAGTAAAGGTTTGGTTATGCAACTTTTTTATGCATAAGAAAATTTCCAATTAATGAAAGATATATTTTTCTTCTTAATATGCTTCTCCTTCATGCATCTGAGCTTCTTTGGGTTAGGTCCCAACCTAGGTGCTCAAGACCCCTTTGTATCATTATTATTTATGCACTTTTTCATTTATGCAACTTATTTTTTAATATTGTTTTTATGCAGGGTTAATGATATTGTTTTTGAATAATATTTTCTTGCACCATATTTGAGCAATAAATGGTAGCATTAGTAGTGATTACATTTTTTAGTAGTATTCCTTATTTATGCATTTGAGTTCACTTTAGTTGTTGATATTTTCTTGTTGTCCATCATTGTTGTTTTGTTGTGATTACAGAGTCCCTTTCTTTTGTAGAGCTACAAGAGACTCTAAAACTACACATTTGATGAATAAATCCTTATGCCATTAATATGATGATGCATAAATAAGTGATTTATCATTTCTTAGCCTTAACTAGCCTCATTTTAGTTTCATACCTCATCCTTAGAACATTTTACTACTCACTATACTATATATGATAACAAAACAGGGACTCTTGTAGAAATTTTCATTTTTCTTCTAAAACTCATCCAAACTTGCATCCAAGTCATTTTTCACCTTCCTTAATATGTTACAACGTACATAGAACCTTGAAGATAGAATTGAGAAGAAAAAATACCAATTATATTCTTTGATCTAGTTCACTGTAGAAATTTCCTTTTCCTGTAGAATTAGGGATTGTTATTTACATGCCATATTTTAATTGTGAGTTTTCTTTCTTTTAATAATAGCACAAATATGATTTCATTTTATCATAGTTAAGATGCTTTTCTTCTTTTCATTGCAGTCAAAATATGCTTTATTATCGTCTTTCTTTTTCTACAATTTTGAATTTTACTTGTATCATAGAAAAATAGAACGGTCTTTGAGTAACTAGAGCTAATCTCAGTGTTTCACCCATATAAAATTCATAAAAAGAAAATAATAAGTACATATTACACATAGTGTTGATCCCTCTTATTTTTGCATGAATCCTAGGTTGATAATTAAAGTTGAAAACCTTGGGAGTTGCAGCATTGTTGCTGCAATATTAAGGGACATCAATGTCTATGATCCATAAATTGTCGTGGATATTCCACTAGATAGTTCCTCACAATAAATTTGATAAATCATATTTAAAAATATGAAATCTACACTATGAGGGTTTATTTTTCTTTAAATTTTATGGATCTGGAAATTATAGTTTATGATGTATGCATGAAAAATATAATTATGTAGAAAATAGAGAACATTAAAATAAAAATTCAAAAACAAAATCAACACAAAATATAACTCGAGAAGCCTTTTCAAGAGAAACCCAACTGGAAAGTGAGGCCACCCTTGTCTATTTCTTTGAATAGAAAATTGTGGTGAGTACAAAGAAGTAAGGCATGTGACTCATGGGCTATTAGAGTGCACAAATACTCTCTTTATTTTCTCTCCCCATCCATATTGACTAATCTACTCATCTATGGAACAAATGCACCTGAAAATAATGGAATAATGAAATCCCTTTTCCTCCTAATGGTCTAGTTATAACACAACCCAATGGCCTACTAGTAGTTAGGTTTGACTCCTTAAACCCTTAACCAGAGTTACAATATGGACTCTTATAGTGTCTTATTCACCATGATCACGTGTATATCCACTTTAACATGAATAATGGGGGCTAACATGGTATTCTCTAGAATTATGGTGTCCAAAATAAGAAGCTCAACTTCTGAGTGGAATAACTTTTGTATATGGCATCTTATTGAGGTGAATTTTGCATTGTTGCAAAGATATATATGTGTAAAACATGAAAAAATAATTACAGAACTAAAGTGGAAAAATTTTACCCCCCCCCAAAAAATCATTTTATTCCTCAAAATGATTTTCGAAGTCTTCAGACCCTAGTTTTCCAAACTGAGTCCGGCCAGTAAAACTGGTTCTTTGAGTTGATTCCTCCACTTTTTCCATTTTAAAAACACAAATATGGATGAAAAATAATATAATGATCCAATATATATCAAACCTCCATGTCTTGGGGGGGATTTTGTTCCTTACAATCTTCTACTGAATTTGGTGAGGAAATGTTTCCTCCACCTTCTCTTGGGTGTACCATTTAGCCTTGCTTGGGTGTTGTCCTTTCAACCCAATCTACCAAAGGTCATGCTGACCATGTATTGTAGTTTTGAACCTCTTCTACAAAAACATATCTTCTATCAAATTTTCTTAAGAATTTGGTGCTAATTCCTCCATAGAAGGTAGGACGTGTTCCTCTTCCTGGTCTGACATGGAAGGCTCATAGAGTTTCAGATTATACACATTAACCATTGAGTATGTGCATGTATGGGGGTAGAATGAGTCTATAGGAACTATCTCCTATCTTTTCTAGTATCTCAAAGGGATCATACCACAAATCATTTATTTTCTTACCAGGACCTTATAGCCCCTCCTTACTCAACTATAATAATACTGAGTCTCCCACCTTGAATGACTTCTTTGTTCTGTGTTGACCATGCATTGACTTGTACTTTTCTAATGAATTTGACAATGTCTCTTGCATCTGCATATGGATTTTCTTGATCTTTTCTAAAAATATTTCATCTCTTAAGGCATCCCCTATAAGATACTATATCACCCCTCCTTGTTTCCCATATGCAATATCCAAAGTTGAAGATGACAAATATCCAAAAAAAGTTTCAAATAGGGGCTTACTAGTAGAAGTGTGGACTAATATATTATAAGAGTGTTGTATATATACCATATTTTCATCCCAGGTCTTTGGAATATTTTGATTGTAACTTGTCAAAAGTTGCACCAAAGTCCTATTGACTACTTCTGTCTACCCATTTATCTATGGATCGAATGTTGTAGACTCATTTAACTTTATTTCTATCTTCTCCCATAATGTATTCCAAAATGCATTGAGAAATATTATATCCCTATCTAAAACAATGCTCCTTAGTATCCCAAAGTGCACCAAGAGCCATCCAAAGAGAAATATCATGCTTCTTACCCATTGATCGTCTTTTTATAGGGCATCAAAACACAGAACTTGCTAAAATTTTCAACTACGATGAATAAGTAGTCATGCCCCTTCTTGGTTGTTGGTAAAAATAACATGAATTAGATGGAAATGCTTTCCCAAGGATGAGTGCGTATTGGACTTATATGGAATTTATACCTACAGATAAGTACATCTTCCCTAAGTGGGTAGTTACATTTAGAACAACAGAAGTAAAGATGTTTAACCTATTCCTACAATAGATAGATAAGATAAAGGAACCTACTTGTGATCCTTTGCTTCCTTTGATCTCCTTTGAGTTTCTCCCATCGCTCCTGCTAAAATTGAAATCGCTTAATTGGTACCTACCAACATAAATAGAAGATGACAACAATCAAAGCATATGATATATCTACTATAAGAAAATGGAATCGAAAATTTAGATCCAAGGTCTTCTATCTCTTCCAATCGTTTGCTCAAGTGTGAGTCTAACCATCTGAAAATGTGATCTGAAGTCGAACATCAGAAGACACCGCCTGATTACCATCCAATGATGTAAGCTGTTAACAAATGCAAGAGAAATCACCGATAATGATAATGATTCTCAAGGTACTATAGTACATTATGCAGGGTGTGAATATATGTTTTTATGTTGAACACCATACAAAGTATTTCAGTCGAAGGCCTGTGATGTCAACCTATCACAGGAAGTGAGAAACTTGCCATTGATGTATGCAATCCTCAAGGTATTGGAAGGGTGTTCCTAAGTCAACTTGGTGGATAATGTGCGGAACTCAACAAGAAGTAACTCGTCACAGGAGGGCCTTGATGTATCCCCCATCAATGACACAAAATGAGTGTAATGATTTTGAATATAGAATGTGAATGATGACACAATGTTTAGGAATGGAAGTCATAAAAATGAAGGTTTATAAGTATTGCAAAGGATGAAGTTTACCGAGTGACTTCTCTTGAAGATGTCAGCGACACTGAATGAATTGGCAACATTGACCCAAAAAAAAAGTGATGGATGGTGTGATAGACCATAGGTATGATAACCATCAAGTAGATTACCCAACCCAAATAGTCACAGAGATGAAGTGAAAGTGTCATGTTCAAGAGAGACTTGCTACCATAAAGTGATTTATCCCTTTTCCCATTTTCCCTAGTCATTGTTGACTAGTACCTCTTTATGTTTTAACAATCTTGAGGAGGATAACATATGCTTGATGTATAATTCCACCCTTCGGGTGAATCCATTGCTATGTGATGTTTTAACGAGTCTAGCGAAGGTGAAACTTGGTCTTGTCATGATGGACACGTTTGTTGCTATTTGATGTTTTAACGAGTTTAACAATAATGAGAACTCAGTCCTTTTCATGTTTAGAGAGTTTGAAAAGGAACAAAAATAAAACTCCACAAGTTCTTTTTTGTAAATTTGCCTCTCAAGTCCTAAAAAGCGTAAAATAATACAAGAGAGAACCTATTGACCATGTTCGATCAACGTATTCCTTTTTCGTAAGTAATCTATCTTAGTCCAGAAAAAAGTTAAACTTATACTAAGTAGATGTCATTTCCATTCCATTTACAAGCTGAAAAGGACAAGCGCTTGACAATCATTTCATGTTTAAAGAGTCGAAAAGGAGCTTGAAAGAAGACCCCCTATTTTTATTTTCTTTTAACGAGTCAAAAAGGAAAATACTCGGCGATATTTTCATTTTTATGAGTCAGAAAAGAGCTTAAAGGTGACTCGTCCTAGAGGAACGAGTGGTATAAAGGATAGCAACTGGTTCTAGAAATGGTGGAACTACTCAAAACATGTTGATTTATGTGAAGAGGTTGGATAATAAGACCACTCATTGCAACTATTCCTCAAAAAGGGTAAAACAAGCAAGTGAAAGCGTATGATCGGCCAAGCATATAGTGACGATGGAAGGAGAAACAAAAGGCTCATCTGACGGAAGAGGCTGATAGAATGGAAATAATGAGGGTTAAAATGGAGATGGATTCATTTTTACATAAGCTTGAACCATAGGGAACTATGCTTCAGTTTCATGTTTACACAAGTTTGAAATGAAAAAATATGCTTGGATTAGCTTACATGCCCCTAGCATGATGAGTCGATTCTAGGTGCATGCCCCCTAAGCTTCATTACATTCACCTAAGTACACTATTCGTGGCTATCAGGTGGATGGAATGAGCATTCATTTATTAGATGAGGTGAAAAACTCAACTGGGATTTTACGAGATCTAGTCAAATACTCAAATTGGAACTTTGCTCCAGGGGACCTTGTTTCATTTTTTAATGATCTTGACACAAGAGAAGGGACTCTACTCAGATTCCTTGTTTCATTTATTAACGAGCTTGACGAAAGACAAGGAACTATGCTCTGATTCCTTGTTTCATTTTTTCTTGAGCTTGACACAAGACAAGGAACTATGTTATCGGAGCTATTTCATTTTTTAATGAGGTTGACACAGTAAAATAACTATCCTCATATTCCTTGTTTCATTTTTTAACGAGCTTGACACAAGAAACAGAACTATGCTCATGTCCTTTATTTCATTTTTTAACGAGGTTGACACAAGACTAGGAACTATCCTCATGATTCCTTGATCACGACCTATAAGAGGTCATGAATTCCAAGAGGTTCGCATCAGATGGGAGAACAATGCTTTGGAAGGGATATGTAGCAAGTAATCCATTAGAGATATCTGGTTCCAATGCCCCCAGTACATAATGCACAACATCATGGAATTGATTATCTGTTGATGTAGGCATGGAACGGGTTGCCACATAATTGGCTCATGGCAGGGAAGATACCATTGGGACAAAAGGAGCATTTAGGGAAGATGGTTGACTGGAAGCCATATTTGGACCAGGAAATGAAAGCTAGTCAATGGTCACAATTCTGCCTTCATGCGGGAAACACATCACTCGAAAGAGTGTTGAAACAATAGCTCCCATGTCATAAACATAGTCGCACCCAAGAAGTAAATTGTAATCTAAAGGGCCTAGGACTACCATCAAATTGAGATAAACAATTTTTCCTCCCAAATTAATAGGCAACTGAGGAAGGATACCTAACATTTGACCGGTTCCTCTGCTAAAAGCCAATAGATTCTGGGTAACAGGCACAAGTGGTGGCGAACTGAGCGCCTTCCAAGCAGTGGAGGAAAGGATACTCACAGACACACCTTAATCTATAATAATGCCAGATACAATCATATTATAAACCTGTAATATGATCTAGAAAGGCACATAAGAAGGAAGACAACATCCTGCCATTCGATTCCAATCAAAGGAAGTGACCAGACTACCTGGAGTGGGTACCTTAAGAATGGGAGAATTACCCCCTTGAGTTACGAGAACTAGAGTATTTTCCTCCTGTCTTGATGGAATAGGAGGGTTGCCTCCAAGCTCATTGGAATCTAAAGAAATGAAAAGAACCTGAGTGGTATCATACTCACTCTCTATGGGAAATGTACAATTAACTGAAGGTTAAATTGGGTCAACTGTTTCCTCGACTTGTGATTGGTCAGGTATAAAATCATGGGATTCACATTCAAATAAAGTGGGTTTGACCGATGGTTGATTTTGGTCAGTCACTTCATCAACTAGTGAAGGATTAAGGGAGAGTCTCTTGTAACTAGATGGAAGTCGCTGCAGAGAGGCAGGATGGTTATCCAACACTTTTTTGGCTTCATCTAGATAGGGACAAAGGTGAATGGGGTGATTCCCTTCGCATAACATACAAGGAAACTTAACTTTACCCTTCTTTCCATGAAATTTACTACCACTAGTTGATGGTGTGTCACCATCATGATCTCTAGAAGTTGATGGCATAGGATGATTTGAACAAGAAGACCATTCTTCTGAGGTCTAAGGAATACCAAAACAATTTTTAAGAAGATGGTCTCCCGTACAAATTTTGCAAGAATATCGAAGTTTTTGTGGCTTATCGGATGGTTTCTCATCAGAAGTTGCATTCAAAGCAATGGATGCTTGGTCGCCCCTCTGCTGAATTTTCTTCTTCTTCTTCTTCTTCCCTTTCTTCTTCTTCTTATCCAACTAGTTACTAGTGTCAATACTTTCACCAGGTGAAGAGGAAGAAGGGGAGGAAGAAACAACTGACGAAGAAGGTAAAAGGTCAACTTTAGGATCAACCAGAGGTTGATTTTGCTGAGTTGTAGGAATATTCAATTGCGGGGCCAAGGAGGTTGAGAACAACCATACTGACAAGCCGATGGTAAGTCCTGGAAGGGATAATGTGGCAATATAAGGAGGACCAATATTTCCGAAAGGAGGAAAAGGACTAGGATTCCCATCAAAAGGAATTCCTTGATCGGTGAACTTCGGAGTTGTTGCCATATTTCTCAACCTAAGATCAAATAAGGAGTGACATGGAGGATGGTATCTATAGTCTTTTAATTTAATTTTAATCAAAATAACATAAGAAAACAAAAGAGGGATAATCTAGGCAAAAATATTACCAAGTAACTGTGAACTGTAATACACTGCCTTAGTAAACCAAGGACTTAACATATGTACAGGCAATCTCCCCGAATGCTGTTTTTGATGTATCACAGTATACAAGGTGGTTGAATTAGTTACCTATGTATTGATAGAAACCTAATGTAGCCCTCCCAAATATACCTGAAAGTACTTGGAGGCCCAATCCGTGTTAGCGCTGTCTAATGCGAAACCACATGGTGAGAGCATTCCTTTATACTTTTCGTACTATAACACCACCAGATATACCCAAAAGTATGTGGAATAAGGTATCACACATGGAATTTATTTGTTATCAGGAAATATAGTGACTATGCAGAGCTGCTAGTCCCACTAAGACTGGTAGCTATCTTAGAAACAAACAAACTAAAACTACTTTCGTTTTACTTTACGAGAAGTAGATAAGAGGGGAACAAAGGAGACCAACCTCTGTCTTGCGCTTGGTTCCTTGCTTGATTCCTCTCCCTTTTGATAGATCTTTTCCACTCGCTTCCTCGTCTACCCAGCTTCAAAGAGCACCTGTGGAATCAAAGCAGCATAACACTATCCAAGAACAGAGATCTACTATCACAAACAATATAGGACCAGATATATATTGACCACACAAATGCATATATCATCAATCATACAAGAATATGGAGGAAAGATTGAATAACTTTATTAATATCAAGAATAGCAAAAAGGATTACAACCAATTTTTCTGACCCAACGTCATCCTCTCAGCAAGAAAGCCCTTCTTCACCTCATGAAAAGCTTAGATCACCCAACACTATGATGTTACACCAAGAAACCAGCAGCACTTCCTTACAAGATACAAAATTCCAGCCTCTAGATCTCTGGGATGAGGGATCCATATATAGATGATTGCAGGGAGGTGAGTCAGCTTCTGGGATTTGATTAGTGTCCTCTCTCTGATAGTTCTTGATTCCACTTGGAGATTGATGATCTCTTACTCATCCCTGGGAGAATTCAGAGAGGCAAGTGTCACGGGAGAAGTTTTTGGAAGATTCCATGATTATCCACCTCGCAAATTGACTCTGCCATTTGTCCACTCTCGCCCATCGCACCCCATAGAAGGTCTTTTTAGTACACATCGCACCTCCCATGTGCATTTGGGTGGGATGCATCGCACTTTGACCATGGAGCAGGTGAGATGGTCCAGTTTTGACCAGTTCTGAGTAGTTTTTCATGGAGAACTTCTGGGAGATGATGTAATCAGTTGACCTTGTTCTTTTAGGGGTTGGAACAACACTTTTAGGGACTTAGGATCCCTTGTTTTATGGACATATATGATTGGGGTTGTAGTTCCCAAAAATGTCTATAACAGTTGCCCCCTAAAGCATGAGGTCGTTAATCTTTTGATGTCAAGTGAAATGCTTTATCATGAGGATCCGAAGTTTTTTCGAGCTGGAAGGTGACCTGTAATAAAATACAATACAATACATTATCTTCATAACATTTCATGATCTAGTTGAGGTGGGCATTCCCATGCGTAGCTTTATAAATTCATTTTCATGTACATAAGACAGACAATCATCTGTGTGCAGACTGATGATTCTGGTAGAGCCATCATCCCTTAGATTGGATGATTATCTGTGCAGCAATGATGTACATTTGATGTATTTATTTCCCTGAATATATATCGTAGCCCGGATGGATGAAACTAGATCCAGGGTCTTCAATCTTGTTCGATCTTCACTCAAAGTACAAGTTGATCCATGTGAGAGATGTTCTGGAATCGAACATGGAAAGACATCACTTGATTACAAGCCAGTGATGTAAGCTATTAACAGGTGCGAGAGGAATCACCGATAATGATAATTACCCTCAAGGTACTACAGTACAATTCACGTGGTGTGAATAAGGGACTTGGCATCAAACAACACGTAAAATCTTTCGGTTGAAGGCCATTGATTAAACCTGTCGCCGGAAGTGAGAAACTTGCCATTGAGGCATGCAAGCTTTAAGGTACTGAAAGGGTTGTCCCTAAGTCGACTTCTCAGATAATGAGTTGATGTCAACAAGAAGCGACCCGCCGTAGGAGGACCTTAATGAATCCCACATCTATGGCATGTAACGGAGTAAATTATTTTGGAGGTGAAAACAATCTGATGATATAAGGTTCAGGGTGGCAGTCATGAAAGAATGGAGCGTAAATGTATTGCAGTGGATGAGAGATAGGTGAATTCTCTGAGCGACTTCTCTTGAACATATCGACGACACTGACATGATGGATTGGTAGAGTTAACCCCAAATGTGGATGGTGTGATGGACCAATGGTGATATGACTAATGAACGGAACAACCCAACCCGACTCGGATGTGGAGTGAAAGTGTCATGTTCAAGAGCGACTTGCTACCAACAAAGTTTCTTCAAGTTTTCTTCCCAATTTTTCCCTAGTCATTGCTGACCAGTACCTCTTTATTTTTGTCAAGCTTGAGGAGGATAACATATGCTTGTTCTATAATTTGCCCTTCCGGAAAACCCATCGTTATGTTTTAACGAGCCTAGCGATAGTGAAACTCGTTCCTGCCTGTATGGAAAAATTTGTCGCTATTCGGTTTTAAAGAGTTTAACGACAAAGATAACTCGGTCCTTTTCAATTTTAGAGAGTCTGAAAGGGACGTAAAGAAAAATCCAACAATCCTTTTTCGTCTTATAACCCCTTGAGTCCGAAAAAGTATAAAATAATACAAAAGGGATGAATTTTCGGTAATTTTAACGAGCCGAATAAAACAAGCACTCGATATTTTTGTGTAATAATCCCTCAGGTCCAAAAAGATTAAAATCTAGAGGAGGGATAGCACTTCCGGTCACTTTAACGAGCTAGAGAGGCCAATTGCATGGCAATATTTTCATATTTTACGAGTCAGATGAAAAGAGCTTAAAGGAGACTCATTTTTCGAGGAACGAGTGATAAATTCGGGTAGTAGCTAATTCTAGGTAAGTTTGGAATTTTCCAATCACGGCAGTGTCACAAGGATGGCTAACAGGATCACTCTTCGCAGCTGTTCCTCAAAAAGGATAAACAATCAAATGGAGGTGAATGATCAGCCAAAACAGAGTGGAGGTGATGATGAGAACACGACCAAGGCTCAAAGTTTGATGATAATGCATTCACGATGGTTATTTACTGGAAATTGGTTCATTTTTTAATGAATGAGCTTAAACTCTGGGGGAAACATTTGCTTATTGCTTATGTTTAATTTTTAACGAGCTTGAACTCCACATAAAAACTGTTGGATACAATGGTCATTGATTACCTTGATTTTACCATTGACAACTTTGTTCCTTCAAAGGTTGTACTGCCTACTCAATTGCTTCATCAAACTAGTTAGAAACGAATAGTATATGCTTGAAAAATGAGTCAAAACATTAATATTTTACTTGAATTACGTGAAAAGTAATTTAAAAGTGGTTTTTACCCCTCATTTTACCATTTCATTTGAACCTTGGTTTGTTGGAGATTTGGAGGTGCTTTCCCCCTCGATTTTCACTAGCTGATTCTGGGAGATTCTTTGGACGATTCTCGACGCCGTCTGGACTAGGTAAGAGCTGAACCTGAGCTCTTCAATTTCATTCTTTCCTTTTTGAATTCTGAGCATGTTTCCTGGTTTTTCTGAGCCCCTAGGGTTTGAAGAATTTGCCCTGGCTCCATCGCACCTTTCCTATATCGAAAAGTGCGATGCATACCGGCCTGGCCATTGGCCAATCAGCATACATCCCAACCAGTACACTGCTGGGGGTGCGATGGGCACAAGGAGGGAAACTTGTGCATAGTTTTTCATGGAATTTTTTGCTTGTTTTTCACCAAATCAGGATCCTAAATCTTCTCTTGTTTGTTTTCAGAGATTCATCGGAGCAAAATTCCTGTTACATGGCGAGAACGTGAGCATGAAGAAGAGGACATGCTTGCTCTACATGATTCGGGTACGGTAACTGCACTGCGGAACTATAGTCTGCTGAAGTTTTTTCGCATCTCTAACATGAGGCAACAAATCAACTTGTTGCAATATTTTCTCGATGCATGGCATCCTACCGACCAACTGTTCCAGATTAGGGGCAAATCCATCCCCTTGACTATCGTGGACATCTATTTTTTGACCAGTTTATCGAGGCATGGTGCCCCTATCTCATTATCAGGTTCAGCCCGTGGGGGTGAATCCGTGAGAGATTACATTCGCTGGTATTGCAGAGAGGTATCTCATCCAAGTAAGGACAGTAAGATCAATATCTGAGACGTCATTGTCAGGTCCTTGAGGACCATTCTATTCACTTTTGCTAGACTGGATGGTAGTGCGGCTCTTCATGTGGCCAACAGGTCTTATATGCAGTATGCCTTGGAATGCCTTGAAACAAAGGTGTTCAACTGGTGTGATGCAGTACTCTCTGTGATGAAAGAACAACTGAAAAAGGTAAAAAATGGAAGATTGAAGAACTTTGGTTATGGTTCTATTTTGACCGCTTTTGCCTTGGAAAATATCCCACTGATGCAGCCACAATATATTCCACTTGGTTTATCTCCACCAACTGAGCCACGGATGCAAAGATGGGTTGACTTCATGGCCCAACATGTGGGTCAGTCCCGGATTTCTTTCTCTGATACCTTATTTGAGTGGTTCAATCATTAGTAGATGGTTTTTTCCAAGTGTCCATATGCTGGTATGGATTTCCGGGGTGATCCAGATTTGGCACTGCCAGCTGGTGAGCAATGGGGTGCCATAGGTAAATTCTCTGACCAAATTCCTGTTTATTACTTTTCATAATGTTCTTATATTTTCTTTACTCAAGACTAATCAAAACTCATGCGCTCATGCAGACATTGGACCAGTCCGACCAACAGTACATCTGAGAGTGCTGGCTGCTGCTTCGGCAAGAGAGGCTGTGGGGAGGGCTATCCTTCACAACCTTGATGTGGCCGAGACTCTTTCAGCATTGCAGGATCAGGTCGAGGGTCTCACTCTTGGCATTCCAGATGTGAGGACCGACGAGCTGCCTCTTAGGTTGCAGCAACATACTATTGGCGTGTCAAGTAGATGGACTCGGCTTTTATGCATGATTGCACAGGCGGTGACTTGTTATCATCAGCACCATTAGACTAGGGTGCCCCCTAGCATTTTGAGTGTTGGGTCATCTGACCAATTTTGTCTTGGTTACAGAACATCATTGGTAAACCACAAATAGTTATATATATATTTTTTATTTTCGGAGTTTTATTTTGGTTAAGTTACATGGTCCTGATGCAAATATTGATGAAATGCTTCTTTTCTAAATGTTGCAAATGCCTATCTAACACATAATTTGACAATGAGTCTATTAATGTGTTTAAGTTTCTGGAAATATGCTGATATTGAATAGAATCAAACTCTCTTTCCAAAATCTTGACCCTTAGGAACATGCGATAGATAGCTGGATTTCGGACGGAGTAGATACCAGGGAGTTGTAGGATGACGAGTTGTGTGTCTAGCCTGATGACAAGTCAGCGTATGCCATGTGTGATGGCATCAGAGAGGAGTTCTATCAACGCGCTATATTCAACGATGTTATTTGTTGACCGACCAATACATACCCCTCTGAAACTTACTAACTCGCCGCTTGGATAAAAAATGGCCCAGGCCGCAGAAGATAGGTTCTACGAACTACGACTCGCTCCGTCAGCATATCCAACAAATGATTCCAATAGGTTCGACATCTGTAACAAATGTAAAAAATGGATTACCTGACCAAAATGATTACCCTTAGCAAAAACAAAAATTTAACAAAAGCATAGGGGTTACTACACTAAATCATGCGTAGTAATGCTTAAGATACAACCCATTACGGGGTTGTGCCAGTGGAATCCCATCATAATCCACTAACTTGTAGGCCCCTTTTGCTAATACACGTTTAACAATATAGGGGCCCATCCACAAAGAATTGAATTTACCTACTCCCAATTTATCGGATTCTTGGTCATAAAGTAAGACCAAGTCACCTTCCGAGAAGACATGGGGTTTGACATTCTTGTCGAACTGCACCTTGACTCATTTCTTATGGGCTTCATTAGCCAAAGCGGCATCACGATGGGTTTCATCCAATTGGATTAGTTACAAGAAACGAGCTTCCTCTTCTAAAGTTCCAGGGAGAAGGTCAACTGCGAGTTTGAGGGACGAGAGTTCGCACTGAACTGGTAAGATTGCTTCTAGGCCATACACCAGTTGAAAGGGTGAAAACCCAGTCGCATTCCTTACCGATGTTTGGTATGCCCACAAGGCTGAGTATAGGATCAGGTGCCAACTCCTTTTGTGGACTCCAATCATCCTTTGCAGCATCTGCTTCAAGACCTTATTGATTGCTTCAACTTGTCCATTGGCCTACGGGTAATATGGAGTAGAGCTGTTGTGGGACAACCCCAATTTGGCAGGAAATTCAACCATCATGTGATTGCAAAAATGCGATGCATGACCTGTGACTATGGCCTATGGAACACCGAATCTGGCGACTACATGATTGAAAAGGAAAAGGACAGACGTTTGGCCGTGTTGTTTAATGTAGGCATCGCCTCGACCCATTTGGTAAAATAGTCTACCGCGACTATGATATACCCATGCCCCCCAGTCGAGGTGGGGTTACATGTCATGAAATCTATCCCCCATTTAGCAAATGTCCCAAGAGAAACTACTGGTTTTGCAGGGGTGTGGGTGGTCTTCTGGTTTTGCTATTGAAAATTTGACACGCATGGCAACTTCTGACTGCGGTTATGCAATCTTTAAACATTGTTGGCCAGAAGTATCTTGCTCGTAAGTTTTTTTGCACCGTATCATAACCAGATTGATGCCCCCCACATGCGCCTGAATGGCAATCATTTAGGACTTTTTCGGCCTCCTCATGTGTGAGGCACCTCCTCAGAACTGTATCTACACCATGACGGTAAAGTGTATCACTGACGATCATGTAGTCTTTTGATTGGTATCGAATACGTCTTTGTTCCGAGCAAGAGGTATTAGACCTATATTTTTGGGTTTGGAGATAGATCATTATATCTCCATACCACGAATTGCTTGAAGATATCAGAAACAAAGATTCATCCATGATGGTTTCTTCGGATGTTTCATCGTTAGACGACGATGGGAGATCGCGTAGTAATTCTGCGAAAACTAGTGATTTCTTCGATTTGGATTTTACAAATTCCAAATCAAACTCTTGAAGAATTGCTATCCATTTTGAATATTTCCCTCCCAGCAACTGTCGCAACAATATATAAGTGATGGGGTTGCAATTTGACAAAATGGTAGTTTTTCGAAAGAGGACATAGTGTCGAAATCTCTGTATCGCTTGAACAGCTCCGAGAGCCAGCTTTTCAGAGTAGGAATACTTGCTTTATGTATCATTTAAGTTTTTACTCAAATAATATATAGGATGTTCAATTCCATTGTCTTCTTGAACTAAAACCATTGCGATGGTTGTATCCGCTGCAGCCAGATACAGGTTAAAGTCTTTTTGATAATCAGGAGCGTACATTAATGATGCTTTCATTAGGGATTCCTTTAAAGAATCAAAGGAAGCTTGCGCGACCTGATCCCAGATGAAGGGTACTTCTTTTTTCAATAGACGTGTATAACCTTTAGCAAGTTCAGCGTAATTTGGAATGAACCTCCTCAGAAAGTTTGCTTTCCCTTGGAGTTTCTGAATCTGAAGCAAATTTGAAGGTGGAGGCAAATTTATCATTGCATGAACCTTACATGGGTCGAGACAAATCCCATCCTTTGAGACTAAAATGCCAAGAAAACGTCCAGAACTGACACAGAACACACATTTGTGTGGATTGAGTCATATCTTGTAGTGTCGACAACGTAGAAATATCGCTCTCAAATTCTGCGGATGATCATTCCACTTTCGCGAATGAGATGGAAGATTGTTGAGATATGGTTGAACAATGTTTTTGATGTCATGGAAGGCATAATTCATTGCCCTCTGAAATGTTGCCCCTGCGTTCTTTAAACCAAAGGGTAACTTGCGATATGCAAATGTGCCCCACTGACAAATAAATGCAGTCTTTGACTAGTCTTGTGGGCAGATATTTATTTGATTATACCCAGAGAATCCATCCATAAGTGAAAATATTTCACATCCGGTGCATTCATAAATTATCTGGTCAATAAAGGGTGTAGGGTAGTTTTCTTTTGGACAAGCTTGATTTACATCCCTATAATCGATGCACACTCTAATCGTTCCTTGTTTTTTCATTACAGGAACAATGTTCGATACCCAATCGGTTAGAGGAACTGGGTAAATAAAACCAGCATGGAGAAGTTTTTCAACTTCTTCCTTGATGACAGTGGCTTTCTTGGGGTGCACCTGCCATAGCCATTGTTGTACTGCTTTGACATCTGGATACATATTTATTTCATGTTCAACTATAGTCGAGTCAATGCCTGGCATTTCATCATATGACCAAACAAAGACATCTCTGAATTCGTGAAAAAGAGCGTTATATATTTCCAGTTCTGAAGGAGAACAACATTTGCCAACATAAATATTCTGTACAACATCCATTTTGGTCGAGATATTTATGGAGATAGTCTCTTCGATATTGGACAAGTTTTGATCAGAATCCACCGTGTTTACAGTACTTGATAGGAAATAAAAAATTGAAGGATGATGAAGGTCATCAGGAGTATCTTCTTGACAATCCAGAAGATGGGAACGATGGTGGTAATCTTCTCATGGCACCCCGTCAATCATCATTGACTGAACAATTCCTTCGCCTGTGTAATGTACTTGCGACCAAGGATCTGAAGGGGTGCCATATTCCTTAGACCTATCTATCCAAACACTTGATGAGTGTTGATTTGGGTTTGCCTCCCATGCCGAAAACATTGATTGCTACAATATTTCTATTGGGCTTGGAGGAAATACCTGCAGATGATCCATGCTAGTATCGTTTTCTGAGATCTTTTGAATATAAGATATCATATTTTAGGTTCCTACCGTCGCCACTTCTTCCAGATTGATTGGAGGTGGGAGGGCAAAAGTCCCCATTAATATAGGGTCTTTTAGTAGGCCTACCCCGATATTTTGAAGCGAATTGGGGCTTCCATGGATCATCGGAATGCTTCCTGTAACTTGGGAAATATTGGGGAGAAATGTTTGTTGGTCGACGATTGTAATCCCCCCTTGAAAGGGAAATGCAATCTTCCTGAAGTAGGTCGAGACAACCACAGCCATAGCATATATCCAGGGCCGTCCCAGTAGGATGTTGTAATCGAGGTTTCCATCGATTACTTCAACATCTATTTCTATTGTTTTCCCCCTAGTTCAACTTGCAAGTTACTTAAAATCCCATATGGGGTATATGTTCGTCCATCAAACGCTTTTAATGTCGTCGAAGATCACGACAAGGTTGGAGATCCTAAAGTTTTCCAGCAACTCATCGACATAATACATGTAGATGCCCCTTCATCAATAATTGTTCGATGAACAGTTTTATTGAGGGCTTTCACTTGAATGAGGAAAGCTAGTTGAGTTGGTAATTGAGGATCATATCCTTTGTGATTAAAGGACACAAGATTATAATCCTTTGGGTCAATCCCACCTATTGCTGATAATAAAGCCTGCTTTTGGGAGGGGTAATTTTGCAGTACCTCAAGTGTCGACATAGCAGATGGCGATTGGGCCAGATCTTCCACTATATAATAATGTTGTGCTACTCTGGAACGAGGATTAAATGTCGACTTGTGTACTACTCCCTTTGGTGGTTTTATTGTTAGCTCTGGAAAGATGGGCGGCACAACTTCTGTCGAAGTTGTTGTCGAACTACTAGGTTGATCTTTATCCTTGTTGTTCGACAGCTGTGGATTCCCGTAATTTCTATTCCTTGACATTATTAAAGCATCATTTTACTACTTCGAAACCGACAACATCAGCACTTGGGACGGGGAAGCATTGTCACTGCCAACTAGATTTGTTCCTGGATTTGGAAATGGATCAGTTAATACCGCCGAGGTTTTTGAATTCTTGAAGAATTTTTTAAGCTCAGCTTTATATGGAAAATCTCTTATCCAATGATCCTCATCACATATAAGACATGGACGATTTCGTTTCTTATCTCCAGAAGGGTTTGCAGAAGATTTTTCAGGTGATGATTCCTCTTGTTTCTTCTTCTTCCATTTGTTTTTCTTCTTGCCTCCTCGTTGCTTGGTTTCTTTGCCTTTGTCAGTTGAGACGACGTTTACTTTCGAGGCGAGAAGTTCCTGATTTTCATTTTGACTAGAAATCATACGGGCCTTTTTAGATGTAGCCTCTGTTGATTTCATGTCTGTCTTACCAATCACGCCATCGCCAGCACGAGAGTCATTGTTCGATTTAGGAGGAGGAGGAACAGAAAATTCCAGTCTGGAAATGTCGGGGATTTTATCGTAGAGCGTGCCAGACTGAGTATAAATCAAGTCTAAATATTGTGCACGAGCAATAAATTTCTCTTCAGTGATGACTCCTCCCTTTGCCACATCTTCTGTAATGGAAGGTAATAATGACTTAATAAACCATTCAGCTAAAAGTTGATCAGGAACATACGTTTTTACCATTCTACGACGACGTTGCCACTCATGAATATGATTGGATATGTGAGTGGCTCTCATTTGCTTAAAATTGGTAAGAAGTTCTATTCCCATTTCGTACCTTATGTGTAACTGAAAATGGGTTAAAAAGGTTGTGGCTAGGGTATTGAAGTTATCAAACGAAGCTCTAGGTAATTCAATATACCATTTTGTTGCTGGACCAGTTAACATTCTCTGAAAAAGGCGAAGCCTAATCGAATCATCGTTTAGGGTGTTTGATGAGCACCACAGATGAAAGGTCATCACATGATTCGATGGGTCTTCACCCGGATTTCCATTAAATTTAGGAATATCTGACAGAAGTTTATGCGGAATCGCTGGCCACCAAGGGGCATAAGCAATTGGATCGTTTGTTAGCTGATTTAGATCCGGTAACTCTAAAGTCGCCACGAAGGGTAACTGTTGATTCAGGTTTGGCGAAGCATACCCAGGATAAGATGGAATTGCCTGAGAAGTTGGTCTTTGCATACCAGCATAATGCATTTGATGCTGGTAACTTTGGTAAGGTTGATGGGCATAACCATTATAGAATGGTTGATTTTGACCGTTTTGAATATACGGCTGCCCATTATTTGCAAAGATTTGTTGCTCAAATCCTTAGTAAACTTGTTGGAATTGCGGTTGTTGATATTGCACTAGCTATGGTTGTGAAACCATGTGCTGTTATCCAATACTGGTTGTTTGACCAAGATGAGAGGTAATTGTACCCGTTTGAGCCTGTGTCACTCCACTAGTTGGCGATTTTGGTTGAGTTGCAGGGATAAGAGGTTGTTGCATTACGACCTAAGAAACCTGAGGTTGGCATACAACAGGAAACGCTTGTACTTGCGACACTGCCACAATAGCCAGCGTAGTTGGTATATTTGACATAGCTAAACATTGTTGCATCGAGTATACAACTCTTGGTTGTTGAGGTAGTGTTGGCACCCAACCACTAGATGTAATTCTATGATAACCTGAATTTTGTTGTGAACTCTCATATGGTTGTTCTCCCGGAGGAAACAATGAAAGGGATATTTCCCCCCATACGGCGGTAATCTGGTACTCAAAGGAATGATTTTCCCTTGAGGACCATACTGCCCAAATTGACATCGTGAAGGATCAATTTGCTAAGACTCAACATAAGAGCTCCCGTATATTATTCCGGATGAACAAATGGGAACGGACCATACTGTTGAAATAGCCCCTGAGTGGACCTCATCTAGCGATTAAGAGCTAGTTGGGATAGATGGTATGCCGGCGAACATTTTTGGAGTGACAGCAGGAAGTTCTGTCGTCGTTGTGTCAGATGACACAGTCCTAGATGTCGACGGTTGTTCAGACATTTCTAGTCTATCCAAAAGATTTCCTAGCGATTCTACAGGAGCTTCCGATAACGGTGGACTAATTTCTGATGAAGAAGGATATAGGGTGATCCCGACTCCAAATTGCGATGGAGTACTAGAAGGAGGATCCTCTATAATCTCTTCTATAGCAATCAGGCCAGGTGGAAGAGGTAGATCGTCAGGTCCGTAAAATATTTTCGGTGTCGAAGAAGGTATAGATTTTGTAGTGACAAATGTTTGGGGAATAACACCTTCCGAATCCACTGTGGATGGAGCTGGTTCAGTAATACAAGTGTTTACCTTCACACTAGGATCAGCTCTACTGTCCTTTGGTGGTTGCGGAACTTCTTTTGTAAAGGAAGGGATACCAGAAATGTTTGGAGTAACCAGAGTCTCCGATGGTGTCGGAACACTTGTTCCAACTTTACCAGTGGATTTTAAACTGGTTAAACAAGTTTGCTTCATCCGTAACAGCTTTGATTTTGGAGACAAAAACAGTTGACTCGTAGGCCTCCACGAACGATGGGGTTTCAATTGACTTTCTTCCACGATTGCAGATTACTCGATCAACTAAAACTCAAGGGGAAATATGTTTCCGAATTAAATGAATTTTAGACGCTTTGACACAACTTGTTTTTCAATTTTTAAGAGTCGAGAAAAAGAAAAAGATGATTCTAGTCACCTTTGATTTTTAATGAGCTTGAAGTGACATTGCTCAGATGGACCTTTTCCTTTAAGGAGTCTAAAAAGGAATGAAAGAGACTACTCTAGAAATCTAGACAGAGGGATTACCAAACCAATCGCAAAACTGCAGAATACTTTTTACGGTACGACAGTCAATCTTCCTGAATGCTGTGTTCAGTGCATTGCATCAATAGGGCGGCAGACACAGCTTCCTATGGATAAAGGATATAGCCTATTGTGGTCTCCCAATATATACTCGACGGTACGTGGGAGCGCAAGTCCGTACTGGCACTTGTCATCTCAAAATGGAGGAATCACCCAACCAGCAATGAAAACAACAGTTACCAGGCTTTATGACGCTAAAATACGTCTCTAGCCTAGACTTCTAAATGTTGTGCGTTAGGTTCCAAAGAATTTTTAGATTCATTAAATTCATTTTACATTTTATCTTGTTTAAGAAATTTTCCTTTCAGGTTCACCGCATGATGTAGATATACAATTCCTAAAATGCAATCTAAGATGATAAACAATCGTTTAATCTTCTTTTTGCAATGAAAATCCTAGCTACTAAAGAAAGAGAGATGATATTCTTTCAACATAGAGCAGAGAGCACACACTATATGCACTGTCCTAAATCAAACCAACAAACAGTCTAAATGAAAATGCACATGCATGTATTTTTTTTCAACCTTCTTAATGTGTGAATGATAAAAAGAAAGCTAAGCGCAAATTTGAATTTTTTTCAAAGCGGCATTACTAACAAGCTTCTTTTCAAGACAAAATGAAGACAATGACGACACTTTGCGATTTGGAATTGAAAACTTGCTTTCGACACTTGAAAAAATAACTAATTCAAATCAAATACAAGAGTAACAGTTTAATTGACTATCAAGAACAATCAGATTCTCTTCTATGACTGAAAACGACACTTGCGACACTTCCAAATCAAGAAACTACAGTTCAATTACGCTACTTCATTGTAAAAGAGGCTTGAAAATGGCTCACAATACATAAAAACATTTACAGTTCTTTGCAAAATGGAGGCGGAAGAATGGAAAGGAAGGGGGTTTCCACATATGTATACTGATTACAAACAAAAAAACTCCTGAATAGAGCTGAAAAGAGTGAAGAAAAACCAAAGTCTGGAGGCAAAATTAGCCTTCTCTGATCATCGCACCTGTTACACAGAGATTCTAGTATGCATCCCACCAAGAACACACAGAAAGTGTGATGCATACTGATATCCTTGAAGAGATGGTGCGATGGTACAGTGCGAGACTTTTGATCCAGTTATTGATCACAGTTTGCAGCACAGTTCAGGGATTTAGGCCGAGCAAGTGATAATCAGTAAATAAGTCATAGGGGTAGATCTAAGGAGGTTACTAGATCCACCACAAGGGCAATTAGGATGTTTACAAATCAATTTTTTAGTTTATAAACAAAACCCGAAGATAGACTGAAGCAGCATTGATCTACTTTGCACTTGCATAGCAAATGCAGTTCGAACGCTAGCTGGCTTGACTTCAAGCTCTGTCTGTAAGTTTATAAAACAAACAAGTATAGAAAAGCAAACAAGCTATTCATCTCCCACTGTGGTCGCCATTTGTTATCGGGAAATCTAGTGTCTATGCAAAGCTGCTAGTCCCACTAAGACTGGTAGCTATCTTAGAAACAAACAAACTAAAACTACTTTCGTTTTCCTTTATGAGAAGTAGATAAGAGGGGAACAAAGGAGACCAACCTCTGTCTTGCGCTTGGTTCCTTGCTTGATTCCTCTCCCTTCTGATAGATCTTTGCCACTCGCTTCCTCGTCTACCCAGCTTCAAAGAGCACCTATGGAATCAAAGCAGCATAACACTATCCAAGAACAGAGATCTACTATCACAAACAATAGAGGACCAGATATATATTGACCACACAAATGCATATATCATCAATCATACAAGAATGTGGAGGAAAACTTGAATAGCTTTATTAATATCAAGAATAGGAAAGAGGATTACAACCAATTTTTCTGACCCAGTGTCATCCTCTCAGAAAGAAAGCCCTTCTTCACCTCATGAAAAGCTTAGATCACCCAACACTATGATGTTACACCAAGAAACCAGCAGCAATTCCTTACAAGATACAAAATTCCAGCCTTTTGGATCTCTGGGATGAGGGATCCATATATAGATGATTGCAGGGAGGTGAGTCAGATTTTCGGATTTGATTAGTGTCCTCTCTCTAATAGTTCTTGATTGCACTTGGATATTGATGATCTCTTATTCATCCCTGGGCGAATTCAGAGAGGCAAGTGTCACGGGAGAAGTTTCTGGAAGATTCCATGATCATCCACCTCGCAAATTGACTCTACCATTTGTCCACTCTCGCCCATCGCACCCCATAGAAGGGCTTTTTAGTATGCATCACACCTCCCATGTGCGTTTAGGTGGGATGCATCGCACTTTGACCATGGAGCAGGTGAGATGGTCCAGTTTTGACCAATTCTGAGTAGTTTTTCATGGAGAACTTCTGGGAGATGATATAATCAGTTGACCTTGTTCTTTTAGGGGTTGGAATAGCACTTTTAGGGACATAGGAGCCCTTGGTTTATGGACATATATGATTGGGGTTGCAGTGCCCAAAAATGTCTATAACAGTATTGTAGACCATTAGCAACATCTGCTATGTTTAACGACGTTGGAACACATATCTAGCCTAGACCTCTAAATGTTATGTGTTAAGTTACAATGCTCTATTAGGTTAATTGAGATAAACTTTAGTTGATCTTGTTTAAAAGTTTGCCTTTCAGGTTCCCCGCGTGATGTTTTTGAAACTCCTAGAATGCAACTAATATGAGAAACATTCTTTTCATTTGATTTAAACAATTAAAACTATAACTAAAAGGGATAGATCAATTAGAATCACTAAACGAAGAGCATAGAGCACACCTAATGCAACTTTCCCTATACCATTCCTACAAGAATACACAAACTTCTAAATGCATTATGAATGTTTTTCTTTTCATTCCTTTAATGTTTAGATGGACATAAAGAAACTAAATGCACAAATGATCAATCAATGCTTTTCACAAGAAACAAAGACTTTACGACAGTTTCTTTTTCAAAGAAATGAAGACTTTACGACAAATATTTTTTAGAAAAGTAACGACTAATCAATGTAAACTAACTTTGGGATTGATTCGACAATGATAAATAAAATATAAAGAAACATTAATTAAACAAAGACAAAGTGGGCATGGAAAATAAATACTAATTTGGACTTTAGGGACAGAGAAACATTAACCATTCAACAAACAAGATCAGAAGCAACCTTGAAAAAAATCAAGCAAAATATGGGTTTTTTGGCTTGACAGGGATGAGTGCAGCCCTGAGTGGGAGAGAGTGCATTGAAAAGCATTGTCTCTAAGCCAAGGGTGCTCTGCAGTGCACTGTCCCCTAACTAAGGGTGCACTGGGAACAGAACATTCCTAGAATATGCATTCTGGTGCAAATTTTTGACTAAAAGAGCTTCAAAATGACTGAAAATAGATCAATAAAGTCAAGCAAAGTCTACTAGGATGTAATATGATAAGGCTAAACTACCGAGAATGATGGTTGTCCCCCAGTATGGTTGCCAATTTGTTATACGGAATTTATACCTACGGATAATTACAACTTCCCTAAGTGGGTAGTTACACTTAGATCAACAAAAGTAAATAAGTTTGACCTTTTCCTACAATATATAGATAAGATAAAGGAACCTACTTGTGATCCTTCACTTCCTTCAATCTCCTTTGAGTTGCTCCCATCGCTCCTACTCAAACGGAATTCACTCAATTGGTACCTGCCAACAAAAATAGAAGACGAAAACAATCAAAGCATATGATCTATCTACTATAAACAAATGGAATCAACAACATTTTAACATACATTCATCATAGATATGGAAAAAAGTATTGGAAAAGGAAGAAACAACTTTATTCATTGATAGAAGGATAAGTTACACCCAATGTGGTTTGATCTCGTGTCACTCATCCAGCTTAGTCGAAACCCTCGTCACGCCAATAACACATCAATCCAGCAGCATAACATTACTTGACAATGATTTCAAGTCTCAAAACAACAATATGTATCTATAATATCCAAGTTATAGCCTCCTGATCACTATGATGAGTGGTTAATTTATAGGGAAATGCAAGTGATTTTGTCATAAATTGGGCATTGAATGGTTTTCCATAATTGGATACTTAGTTTCCATGGAGAAAGGGATGAGAGGATAGAGGGTTAATTGATCCATAGCCTATCCAAAAACGAGCTCATAAGATGATATAAGAGACGGGAATCCTTCTAGAATGCTCTAGAATCAAGGAATATTCCTATAATCCTATGTCAATTTCACTCATCCTCGCCCAGCACAAGTTAAAGTGGGCCTAAGTGCACTGCAACATAGGTCTGAATGGGCCTACCTTCTATGCAGAGTAGGTACCCCTAACCAAGGCTACGCTGGTGTCTCAAAGAGGCATTTCAATAGGGTTTCAAGCTAGGAAACTTTAATGGATGAAAACATTCAATATGATGACTTGCCTAGGGCATGTAGCAACTGAATTAGGGTTTGATGAGCCCTATTTAGACTGATCTGATTGTCGGGAATGATCGGCCCAAATAGAACTATAACAATTAGGAAGGAATGATATATACCTTATTTCCTATTACTAGACTTGCTGGTATAAAAAATAATGCATCCTCTTATGAGCCTAACTACTTGTTCTTACATCTTGGGCCAATACATATACCTTATAAAGTTGGTCATTTTCTTCACTAGAACAAAATTTCTTGCAACCTTAGAGGTGTGGGCATCTCTAATAAACTACAATTGCTCACCTTTAGGAACACATAACTTATCCATCCTATAGAGTAACCCATCCTCAGATGGTAATAAACTTTGTTGTCACCATCGTGCACATGAATCTAGCTCTCCGACTATGAAACACCTTTTTGAAGTAAAAATTCTCTATATATGCCTCTTTATATTCATCATGGGTAAATGGCATCATGTGTGCCAGAGCTCTCGAATATCTAATATTTGATGTAGGTGGCCTTGAAAGAATGTTGGACAACTTTTTTATGCTACCCTTATTATACTTAAACACTAAATGAGACTACTGTTGAAACCCCATCCACTTATAATGCCAAGTACGTTGTAGCTTACTCTAGGTCTATATGTATTGTAGTGGTTGGTGGTATGTGTGGATTATTATCTCCTTTGCCATCAGATAATGTTTCCACTTCTTCATATCTTGCACTAGGGTGTAAAGCTCTTTGTGGTAGGTAGGGTAGTTAAGATGTGCCCTGTTAGAGTCGGTCTTGTCAGTCCTCCGTCAGAGATCAAAACTCTTTCTGCATTTCATTTTTATGTGTCTCACCCCATTCACTCAGCTGCATTCCACTAGGGGCATGCCATAACCTGACGGAAGGGCCTTACCATTCATTCCCCTCATGTCTTGTACCTGCTGGCTCAGGTCTTTTCATCAATGTGTATTAAAGTCCATGACAGTCAATGTTTGATCTTTTAGTGGACGAGAGTCATTTCGGTCATCAAGTCTAGGGATTGGTCATTTGGTCCTCAAACAATGTCTAATAAAGCCAGCAAGGCCAGAGGGAGGCTCTTATAAAGTTGTGATTCACAGATTTTCATCGTCATATTGATATATTACGACTGTTCTTCAAAACTCTGTTTTGAAGAAAAGTCAACAGTTTGTCATTTGTAAAAAAATTTCAAAGTTTCTCAGTGGATTTCTCCAAGCGCAGCCCTGGTCTCCTTGACCAAATGCCATGTCAACAACCCCTGCAAAAAGTGCCAAAAATTGCATCATTTTAGCTAAAAATTCAAAGGGAAAAGTGAAATACAGAGTTGAATTAAATCAAGAAAAAGTGCCAAAATAAAACATTATCGAAGGGGGTTTTGAAGAAATAAAAATGAAAGCCATGACTTCAAAGTCTTTATATAATATTCCCATAAGAAACAAAGTCATTATGCATACCAAGGTTATAGAGAAAGCATTGCAAAGTCATTGTGAAGAGTTAGCACGCGTTTTAGGAGAGGTTGGAGGTGTTTTCCAGAGCGCGGCGCACACAAAGAGGGGCACGACGCACGTAGAGAGCACGGCGCACAGGGCGCGACCCCACAGTGGTGAAACTACATGGGCGCGGCGCACACACAGAGTGTGGCGCACTGGGTTTTTTGCGCGACGCACACCCACAAAGGCCCGAAATTGTGCCAAACTTGCAACAAATCACTTTGAAACCCTTCAAATTTACAGGTAGGGTCTACATCTTGCTTGCTCATGAAATTTTGTGGATATGATGATGGTTTATGGCTGTGTATAGTTGCAATAAAAATGCCTAAACCCTACCTCTTGAATCATCAAAGCCATTGCTCTTAGGGTTGTAAATTTGTTGTGTTGAGGCCAAGGTTCCTCCTCCCTTTCATTTTTCCCCTTCTTTCCATTTTTCCCTTTCTCCCTATTCCATATTTCCCATCTTTACCTACCCTAAAACAATACTAAACCTCTATTCCCTATCCCGTCCACTCATTTGTCAATGTAAAACCCCTAAACCCTTCCTTATAAAATCCCCAAACCCTCTTACATGTCCCTAAAACAAAACTTCTCCCCATAATCCCTAATCCCATCATATTAATCCCCTTCCTAACATTCCCTTTTTACATTGTTCCCCTTGGTGGCAGAGTTCATAACAACACATAGTTTCACTACCATCATCAAAGGGTAGTACAAGCACAGTCCATATACAACAGTCATGGCATCTGAGCATTCATCGGAGTATGAGGTGAAAGCTCAAAGTGATTCATCCTCAGAAGAATAGGCTCCCCGGAGACATCATAAAAGTGCAAAACATGTTAGGGATGAGCCAACCACCCTCACAGAATTGCAGGCATGCCCTCTTGCTATGTCATGTTTCCAGCATCTATCATGTTTTGAGTTTTGTAAAAGAGTGGCTAATGTTCGAGTTCATCATGAGTTGGCTCATCTTTTTGTGCTTCAGCCGGTGTCACCTTCACACTGACACCTAAAACTGTCTCATTAGAAACTGGCATACCGAATGTTGGAGAACCATGGCACAAGAAACAGAAGGTTGATCGGCAGCATTATGAGCCTTACATTAAGGCCACTTTCTTGAGGCAGCTCACAAGAGTCTTTCCATTCCGATATTTGAAAGATGAATATGCTCCACTCATGAAGTTGATCATGAAGTACTTCAGCTGTGAGGGGACGTTCTCTCGTCTATATGCCTATCACATCAGGTTGCTCATGCACTTTACCAGGGTATGGATGATGAACATCCCATATTTCATTTGCAGGAATATAGAGAGGATGAACACCTTCATGCAGCACAAGACCCCTTAGCAACAACTTAACAATGTTTATCACTTTACTCTTATTAAGATTTTGGTGGTTCATCAGCTGGGATTGCAGGGCATTACTGGTATGATTTCATCTCCCGTGACCTCTTCAGCACTTCACAGGTATTATTAGAGGTTAATCATGAGGTTGAACCTTCTCGTTGGTATGAGCGCCATGAGACTGCTAGTGTGCCGATTTTCATCACATATCAGAAAGGCACCAAACATTTGTTTGCAGTGGCAAAGCGAGTGTTATCTCCACCCGGGGTGGAAAGGGCCTCGCTTCCTCCATCAACATCAGAGGAATAGGATAAAGGCAAGGAGCGAATGCAGGATGAGGGGCCTTCAGGTGAGCCATCAGGTGAACAAGAGACCGAATTCGTTCTCCTTCATGATGATGATACAGATACAAAACCGACAAGTGCACAGCTTAAAGAGATCATCCAAGAGTAGCAAGCAGAGATTCAAGCCTTGTCCCTTGATTTTGGAAGAGCCAAATGTAACATGAAATATCTTGATCAGAGGAACAAATAGCTGGAGGATCAAAAAGTGATCATGGAGCGACAAAACATTCGTGAGCATCGCCAAGCTGCACAAAGTAGAAGAGTTGAGCTCACGTCTGTTGGACACCTAATCCTCGATGGGTTAGTGTGGAAGCTGAATAGACTAAGTAGTCCAAGAGACCTTGGGATGTGAAACCCAATGGTCACAACAATGTACTATAAATGTATATTAGTTGTTAATAAAAATTGTACTGCATGATTTATCATTCATATCTCTCTTGCTGCCCATGTGTGTTTAACATGGTATCAGAGCAGGTGATTGCTGGTCTTGCTTCATTTTGAGCCACTTGTTTTGTGGTCTCTATATATGTCAGTTCTGCGTTACCTGACTTCTGTCTGCCATATTCCTTTTACCTGGCTCTCTGTCAGCTAGAAGAGGTCTGTCCATGAATGTTTGTCTGTTTTCCATATACCATTTATAAAACCTGCGCCCTGCTCTTCTGTTGCGCTATCATCCTGACTTGGTTTGAAACGTTTGCGCTGTCATACTGTAAATAGTTGAGCGCTAGCCTGACATTGAATGCTGGCCTGACATTGAAACGTTTGAGCATTGTCCTGACCTGAGCACTGTCCTGTCTGAGCGCTGTCATAAAACGTTCACCTGAACGCTGTCCTGACCTGAGCACTGTCCTGACTGAGCGTTGTAAAGTCTGCGTTTTTTAATGCTGCGTTGCTCTGAGGAATCCTGTAAAGTCTGCGTTTTTAACGCTGCGTTGCACTGATCCGAGGATTCTTGTCAAATAATTCTCTGCATTTTGTGGACCAGAAGAACGCGTTACATGTTTTCGGTGTATTTGTGTTTGACTGCAATTCCTGTTGCGTTTGATTGCAATTGCGAACTCTACACCTGATGTTGCATTCACAAGAACGCAACTTAGTCAAATTAAGGTGGTTAGTCAAATTAAGGTGAAGAGGAAAGTTCAGAATGTGTGGGGAGAAGCATTTCACTGTGTACTTCTCGAAGGCTTATTTGCCGACCCATTGATCCAACACTTCAAAGAAGAAAGGTCATTTTACTTCATTGGTAAAGACCCGTTGCTGGCAGTCCCTGCTTTAATCCAAGAGATACTGAGTTACTCCGATTACGTATACCAAATTGATTGGTCTGCGTTCGATAGTTCGGTGCAAGGAGGGGGCATGATTTTAGTTTTCTTGCACCCATTCTCTTCGTTGGATTCATGGTGTAACTTGTTTTTATTTTGATTCAGATAATCGTACCGCTGGGAAGGCTGTCGGTGATGATATATGGGGCTCTGGCGTCCATTATATTCAGTGGGTTCATAATTTATGACACAGATGATCTGATAAAGCGGTATTCATATGACGAATACATATGGGCGGCCGTTGCGCTGTATTTAGATGTTATCAATCTATTTTAATTACTTCAGCATTTCGTCTACCGCTGTTTTACATTTGAGGTTGCTCCATGGTTTGCCACTGAAGAAATCGCAGTTGGATGCGATGATATGGTTTGATATTGGGGCTTTATCGTCGGGAATATGAAATGATATGTAATACATTCGAGTCGCGGTAACTCTGATATCTGGTAGCTGCAGTGATATCTCCGGTCTTCACAGACTTTCTGCTTTATGTATACCAGTCGGTGGATGCTTGTTCAATTCTCAGGGCATACGTGTTTGACATCCCCTGAATTTCAAAAGGTGAATTGAAGATGAACATCATGGAAATTGCTCAAAAACTTCCGTGACATGCTTTCTGCGCCCTTTTCTGGTTGAATAATATTAATTTTGCTGAATACACTGTATGATTTGTTGCGTTGGTGTATTTGAAGACTGGTATGCGTGGTTATTTTGGTTATAATAATTGATATGCGTGGAGGTGTGGAGACTAACCGTGATAGTACTCTTGGTGCTCTTCTTTCACATATATATACACTTGTGTTGCGATACGTTGCTCTCAGCGCTGAAATGAATCGATAGTTCGTGACCTGTGTTGCGATACCTATGGTTCATTTGAAGTGGTGGAATAGTTTGCAGTATATACACAGTGCATATGATGGTCCCTTGGATGAATGTATTGCATGATTGAACAATTAATTTATATCTAGCATGGATTATATATGCATTGGTATTAGTTATGTATTGAAGTGTGCACAACCTCTGTTTTGAGTATTAATATCCAAATGAATATCAGATCTCCTTGATCGTATGGCCAGATGGGTTATAGTATTTGTTTGGGTTGTCATTGAACAACATTTGGTCCAACAGTTGCATCAATTTATTGATATCATCGGGATATGGTCATCAAAAGTCACGATGGGATGCGATGGTTCAATGGTTGTAAACATGGATGGTACATCGATGGTTAAAAAATGTGTATTACATAGGCATGGAGCTTGTGGCCATTCGACCTTGTCGAGAGTGTAATAGATTCTTTCAAGCGACAGAACCTGCACACTGCCCAGGGAGACTAGAACAACGGTTTTGTACGAAGAGACCGAGACCCGCCAGTCCAGCAGAGTCGGTGCCGATATTTCCAGTGTTCCCGCCTGTATAACTTGACCTCCAGAAAAGGCGATACATGGATATAAAAACAGAAAAAACAGTAGTGACCTAATCAACCCATTCATGCAAAGAACTATAGAATCTGTGTTTGGAACTATGGCAGTTACGTTGGCCGTTTCATTTTAATTAATGAAACCTGTGCGTTCTTTTTTGAAGGCTGGTGTATATTTGTTGTTTGCGCTAAAAATATGGTCCGTCAAATGTCTGCTGAAAATTCATTCAATGCCCTGAGCGTTCGTTGGAAAGGTCGTTTCTTTTTGTGATGATTATTGCTCTTAATATGTGCACTGTATGTGCTGGACATTAAGTCTCTATTGCAGATAAAGAAATCAGTTTTGTATATCGCTCATTGATTTATTTGTGTGCTAACCTAGAGCTCTATTGAATGCATCGAAAACTGTGATTAAAGTTGCCTGAATATGTTATGATGCTGCCTGAAATACGTTGAAGCTGTTGTTTTAAATAAGTTCATATGAGGCCTGAATGGTATATGATCCAATGGTATGGTGATTGGTTTCAAATACACTTTGAATAGTTCGAATTCCATTTGCAACTGAGATTCTGTGCTTCTGTCCCTATAGTTGGATCTGATTTGATTGCTGGTGCCATTCATATGTTTAATGCTTTGCCGAGGTTGACCACTGTAAATTACAGTTCAAAGAATGCCCATGACATGGTGTTATAATTATTGAAGTTTTCATAACCATCATTTCTGAAGGAGTACTTGAAGGATCCAAACAAGTTTGTAGTTGCTGCTGCCCCAATTGTGGCATTAAAACTCATTATAGTGCATTGATTCCTTGATTCCACTGCTGCATAAAGAGTTTGGTGAGCTGATTGTAATCTTTTATGTTGCACATTGATCATTTGCTGACATTTATAAAGGATATTGCTGTGTACTGTGAGTAGATATTACTTTTCTGCATTGAGTAGTAGTTATGATCATTTTTTAAGGTGTAAATCAGACATTGAAGAAAAAATGGCTAGAACCAGTGAAGTATTACAGTTCCTTAAAACTCTGATATTATCTGTTTTTGATGACACATTACAAATCAGCATAGGATCTCTCTCTGAAATTTAGACATGTCTACAAAATGCACAGGAAAAGATCGAATTTTTGCAGCTTGAATCTCAGCTACAACAAGAAGAATTAAAACAGAGGAGTCATTCTGAACATGTTTCTGTTCAGAACATTGAGACTGCAACCCATCAAAAGCAAGTCAATAATGTTACAGTTGATTCAGATTTAGTACCCAATAAAGTAGCAGCTGTACATGCAGATGCAAAAATTCAATCTGCACTTCCCAAGCCCATCGTCAGACCTTGGGAACAGCTTGTCCACAACAAGCATAGAACTGGTCTTGGATATGACAAGGACTTGTCCTTTCATATTCCAGACTATGCCAAGCCCATTCAGTTTCAGAGTGCTGGATTTATTCATGACAGTTCACCTGCTCCTCATGACAGTTCACCTCCAGCTGTTCGAGATTCTACCCCTCTTCCACAACAACAACAAAAACAACAAATCGTGAAATGCCAACACTGTGACCGAGTTGGCCATTTGAAAGATCATTGTTTTGATCTTCATCCATGTAAGCACTGTCATAAAACCAACCATTCTTCACACAGATGCTTCAAAAGCAAACGTCCTGCAAGAACAAAGATTCATCTTGGATGGATCGCTTCTTGGCAATGGGCATCAACAGCCAAGAAGATATTCCAAACACATGTTAGAACTTGTTCCAGAATATTGAACAGTCTTGCAATTGAGTTTTCTCCATCCTCTCACCTTGTATCTGACAGGGCGGGAAATGATGGTCATCTACAAGCTTCAAAGTCACATCAAGCGAACCTGAGCTACAACCTACCACACCAGTTTCAGAGTTGTAGCCAGAGAAAAGATGCCCCTAAACATGCCTTCAATTGGCAATCTGGGACACTTTCTCTAGTAGAAGACTTCAGCTTCTTTCCAGTTTTGGAAGAGTTCCAGGAACACAATTGAGAACACTTCCTCTAGTAGAAGACTCTAGCTTCTTGCCAGTTTTGGAAGAGTTCCAGGAATTTCATTATGCATTCCAGAGTTTTTGGTCATCCTTAAACCATCACAGGTTGAGATTTCTCTTTTCAGGTTGAAGCTTTATCTTTTATGCGGGGTGAGACCTCCCTTTTATGGTTGAAGGTTTCCCTCTTTAAAATAATAGGATCACTTCCTCTAGCAGAAAACTTCAGTTTCTTGCCAGTTTTGGAAGAGTTCCGGGAACTGCACTAAGTGTTCCAGTGTTGGTGGTTATCCTTAAACCACCACCCTTTATACCAACATTTCATAGAGCACATTCAGCCTAGTGCTGCCATGCATTTTTTGCACATTTTGTATTACAGCTCTCTTCTTGGACTCATACATAACCCTTCGGATTAAGGGGGGAATGTTGGACACCTAATCCTCGATGGTTTAGTGTGGAAGCTGAATAGACTAGGTAGTCCAAGATACCTTGGGATGTGAAACCCAATGGTCACAACAATGTACTATAAATGTATATCAGTTGTTAATAAAAATTGTACTGCATGATTTATCATTCATATCTCTCTTGTTGCCCATGTGTGTTTAACAACGTCATTGGAGCAAGAGATTAATGAGGATCGGGAGGCCAATCTCGAGAGAGTTAACATGCACTTGGAGAGGCTGATGGACAAGGCCGACAAGGACCATGCAGTGCTGAGACACATGGCTTCCCACTACATGGTGCGAAACAAAGTGTGCAAGGCCCGAATCAGGAATTTGAAGGCGAAATTGAGGAAGGCAATCAAGAAGAAAAAGAGGCAAAGGGAGCTCAATCGACTTCAGATATTGGCTGAAGCCTCTTTAGCCCAGGATAACACTTGATAAGGAAGCTCCAGCCCAAATTTCAAGAAATTTGGGGCATTTTTGGTGTTTTTGGAAATTTTTGTGCAAAAAACAGGGTTTTTCTCCCTGTGCACCACGCCACTGGCGCGGCGCTTAGGATTGGGAGCTCCAAATCACAAATGGTTTGCATTTTTGGATTTATCATGAAAAATCATGACTTTTGGTGCATGGACAAGAAGTTTGGGCAAGTTTTGAGTCCCCAGGAGGTCAAAAACAATCAAAAAATGACCTCTCTGCCCCTATTTTGACACACAGGAAGCAGTCTTGGGAGAATGAAGTTTTGGAGGGGAAAATGAGCACCAAATTCAAAAGTTCCACTTGGGTTGGAAAGTAGACAGATAGGGCTTTCCAACAAGAACACTGTTGGAAATAATACTGAGAGGGGGGGGTGAATCAGTATTATCAGATCAATAATAATTTTTCATTTCTATACTTAGATACATATACGCTACTTCAATTAAGTGAACCCGCGTGTATACGCTACTGTGTCTAAAGCAAATAGCGTATATCCAGAATATTTATGATTCAGTTAATCCATTAAATGTGAGTCTTTAGTTAGGCATCAGATCTTCATTAACCATATGAACAGTAAGCAAGTGCAGTAAACAGAATAGATCATCACACACAAGAAGCACACATGAACACCATGATATAAGGTGGAAACCCAATGTGGGTGAAAACCACCTGCTGCAAGTCGTCTCTATCTTTCCTTAATAAGAAACTTCAGTTTACAATCTTTTGTACTGGTGCAGCCTTATACCAGTACGCAGGCTACAACCTGCAGAAGGCTACAACCTTCTCTCGTTTTCAAGACTCTTCGGGAAGGGAGCTCCAACCCCCTTTGCTCTTGTACTAGCTAAGATACTAGTACGTAGGTGCCGACCTACAATCTTCTCTTCTCCAGGTACCACGTTTCATACATTTTCAGACTGGATACTCCTGAAGCACAACACATAATCTGAAGGCCACATTTCATCAAATTTTCACACTGGACCCATAAATATCATTGAAGCACAAAACAGTCAATACTAGCATCATCAATTTCTGAATCACTGAAACACTGAAACCCTGTCAATAACACAGTCACCAGAACACAGAGCAGAAAACTGAACTCTGCCATAACCATCAAATCCATCTGCAACTTCAAATATTATCCTTCATAGTGTATACGCTACTATAATGAATCAAACCCGCGTACATACGCGCTTTTTCCAAAGACAACCCGCGTACAGATCTAAAAATAATTTCTCATAACTTGCAGCTGTACCAGACATCAGTCATACTCATAATACTTACAGAACAATACATGCGTCAGTATGTAGATCTAGAATAAGCATCATAAAGATAGTTCATTTCAAACCATTTGATCCCGATCTCTCCTTAGATCTTGTTCTCCATCAACCGGTGAGATCCCTCCTTAGCTCAGATCAAGCAATGCATCATCAACCCATAACCTGCATACTGGATCTCATCCTTCCTCAGATATTCAAGACTTTTCGGATGCCCTTGCCTAATGATCTTCTTCTCCTTTTATAGTCTTAGGCCTTGCTCAATACCACGGTCCAAAACCATAATAAACCAATACCATCAACTCAATACTAGGGATCAACACGTCTGTCGAGATACAATGGTCCGAAACCATAGGTTCAAATACCGAGGACTAACTACCACGGACCAAAAGTAAGCTTTCTGACATGTACGCACTTTTCCGTGCATGAAACTGCGTGTATACCCTACTTGGTATATGGCAAACCTGCGTATACGCGACTTGGTATATAGTGAACCTACGTGTATACCCTACTTGGTATATAGTGAACCCGCGTATATATATTTTCTCTTCATACTTGTAGTCTGATCATCAATTCCTTGCTGCTATCCTTCTGCACTATGATTTGTCATCAGTGTGATTTGCCATCAAGGACAACACTTGTCTCATAATGCCAACAAACACTTGGGCACAATTTGGACTGCAGAAGGTACCTCAAAATCGCCTCCAAAGTGGCCCAGTGCATATAGCTTTTGGCGCGACACACAGGGACCCAAAGGCCAAAATCACTTCCGCTCCACGACATTTCAATTCGTGACTTTCTCCAAGTGGGCCCACTCATTTACACTATATTTTTCTCTGAAACTAAGGCAATGTTTAAAAATTATTTTCACTAAAGGTGGGCTCCTATCCAAGTGGCAAAGGAAGGCGAGCAGTCAACCAAGCCATTTGTCATTTCCGTAACACTGCACCTGTAACTAATGGTTGGCTTTCCATTTCCAATTTGTAATCATTTGAAAAACTCCCCAACTGTGGGTTGTTCTATTTCCCAATGGCATATTCTATGTATTGTATGCAACACTATTTACAAAAGGTTAGAATTTCTAGGAATAACGTGGAGAAAAAACCCAGCATTCTCATTGTACAGTTTTGGCTTGGAGATTAATAGAATGATGCAGCTCTGATTCATGAGATCCTTGTGGTGTGAGTTTAGCAATGTGTTTTCTTTTCTATGTGTCATATGTACTTTATTATGTTTACCATCCACTCATAATCATTTCTGGTTGAATGCTCTTAAGTAGGAAAGGTAGAATCCAGTTTATGCTCTGCCTTGTAAAGCATTCATATTTTGTGTATCTTCTTCTGTCTGAAAAGGATTCATGTGTATGCCCTTTTTAGCTTTTCTTAACAGTATTTCCACTCCATTTTATTTAAATATGATTGCTAAACCTCTCGCCTATCTTGCCTCACGAAATATTCTGTGTCTTTGATTTAATTTCCCAGCTCATGCGGTCCTTTGGCCCCACACAACCCAGAAAATTCAGTCATTTAAAAAATCGCCTTTTCCATATCTATTTACTAGCCTAAAATCAGTATTTCATTTTGAGTCATCTCAGACTTTATTGTGTATTTTTACTGAGTGTGACCCGGAGAGAGCCCTCTCCTGTTCTGGTAGGGCTAGCTACCAGACTGAGCGTGGTTTGTGGTTACCCTGAATTTTGCCTTCTTTCAGCCTAAGGCAGATTTAGGTGCTAACATGCCCCATGCCCCAATGGTTGAAGGCACTGTCTGCTCTCCCAAAGATCTGCCATTCTTGGCACCTCCAAGGAGCTACCATCCCCCATTGGAGCCAATGTTAGAGTTGGTCTTGTCAGTCCTCCGTCAGAGATCAAAACTCTTTTTGCATTTCATTTTTAGGTGTCTCGCCCCATTCACTCAGCTACGTTCCGCTAGGGGCATGCCATAACTTGACGGAAGGGCCTTACCATTCATTCCCCTCATGTCTTGTACTTGCTGGCTCAGGTCTTTTCATCAATGTGTATTAGAGTCCATGACAGTCAATGTTTGATCTTTTAGTGGACGAGAGTCATTTCGGTCATCAAGTTTAGGGATTTGTCATTTGGTCCTCAAATAATGTCTGATAAAGCCAGCAAGGCCAGAGGGAGGCTCTTATAAAGTTTGATTCACATATTTTCATCGTCATATTGATATATTACGACTGTTCTTCAAAACTTTGTTTTGAAGAAAAGTCAACAGTTTGTCATTTGTAAAAAAATTTCAAAGTTTCTTAGTGGATTTCTCCAAGCTTAGCCCTGGTCTCCTTGGCCAAATGCCATCTCAACAACCCCTGCAAAAAGTGCCAAAAATTGCATCATTTTAGCTAAAAATTCAAAGTGAAAAGTGAAGTACAGAGTTGAATAAAATAGGGAAAAAGTGCCAAAATAAAACATTATCAAAGGGGGTTTTGAAGAAACAAAAATTAAAGCCATGACTCCAAAGTTTTTATATAAGATTCCCACAAGAAACAAAGTCATTATGCATACCAAGGTTATAGAGAAAGCATTGCAAAGTCATTGTGAAGAGTTAGCATGCATTTTAGGAGAGGTTGGAGGTGTTTTCCAGAGTGCGGTGCACACACAGAGGGGCGCGGCACACATAGAGAGCGTGGTGCATAAGGCACGACCCCACAGTGGTGAAGCTACATGGGCACGGCACACACACAGAGCGCGACACACTGGGTTTGCTGCATGGCGCACACCCACATTGTGCCAAACTTGCAACAAATCACTTTGAAACCCTTCAAATTGACAGGTAGGGTCTACATCTTGCTTGCTCATCAAATTTTGTGGATATGATGATGGTTTATGGCCGTGTACAGTTACAATAAAATGCCTAAAACCTACCTCTTGAAATCATCAAAGCCATTGCTCTTAGGGTTGCAAATTTGTTGTGTTGAGGCCAAGGTTCCTCCTTCCTTTCATTTTTCCCCTTCTTTCCATTTTTCCCTTTCCCCCTATTCCATATTTCCCATCTTTGCCTACCCTAAAATAGTACTAAACCTCTATTCCCTATCCCGTCCACTCATTTGTCAATGTAAAACCCCTAAACCCTTCCTTATAAAATCCCCAAACCCTCCTACATGTCCCTAAAACAAAACTTCTCCCCATAATCCCTAATCCCATCATATTAATCCCCTTCCTAACATTCCCTTTTTGCATTGTTCCCCTTGGTGGCAGAGTTCATAACAACACATAGTTTCACTACCATCATCAAAGGGCAGTACAAGCATAGTCCATATATAGCAGTCATGGCATCTGAGCATTCATCGGAGTACGAGGTGGAAACTCAAATTGATTCATCCTCAGAAGAACAGGCTCCCAGGAGACATCATAAAAGTGGAAAACATGTTAGGGATGAGCCAACCACCCTCACAAAATTGCAGGCATGCCCTCTTGCTATGTCATGTTTCTAGCATCTATCATGTTTTGAGTTTCGTCAAAGAGTGACTAATGTTCGAGTTCATCATGAGTTGGCTCGTCTTTTTGTGCTTCAACCGGTGTCACCTTCACACTGACACTTGAAACTGTCTCATTAGCAACCGGGATACCGAATGTTGGAGAACCATGGCACAAGAAACAGAAGGTTGATGGGCAGCATTATGAGCCTTACATTAAGGCCACTTTCTTGAGGCAGCTCACAAGAGTCTTTCCATTCCGATATTTGAAAGACGAATATGCTCCACTCATGAAGTTGATCATGAAGTACTTCAGCTATGAGGGGAGGTTCTCTCGTCTATATGCCTATCACATCAGGTTGCTCATGCACTTTACCAGGGTATGTGTTAGGCCCCTATACTACTAGTGTAACCCCTTATTGTTATTAGTACAACCCACTTATTATATTGATGTGCCCATGTAGTGCCCATATTTTTACTAATGTTCCCCATAGAAGCCCACTATTGTTATTATTGTGCCCTTACATTATTATTGTTATGTCGGCTCTGGTTATGTTATGACCCCTTAGACTCCTATATATTGAAAGGAGGTATTTTCATTTGTATCATCCAAGAATTGTTCATTTATGTAATGTAAAGGAGGTTGCCCCCTTGAAGAGGCTGAATTCTAAGGCGTTGATCTATCTTTTCTATCTTTTCTTGAGCTGGTTTCATAACATTTGGTATCAGAGCTTTGGATTTTAGGGTTTCGCTGCTCCAAATAGGTCATCGTGGCATTTTCACTATAATTTTTTTCTGTGACGTTTCAGAAGTCGCAAAACAAACCCAGTTGAGAAGAAATCGTGTTGAACCTTGGGTCCAAATTTCAGAGCTTTTCACGCGATATTTGCGGAGATATGATCTAAGGAAGTTGGTCTTTTTGCAGACTCCTGAATTACATTCAAAACAGGTGACCTGGGAAAATCGTCATAACTTTCTCTCTGAGGATCGGATTGAAATTTTGTAAGAAGGTACAGAAATAGTATGGAATTTAGTTTCTTGTATGCATTTTTCAGATCCATAGGTCGAAACATTGACATGTGGCACTTCATACAAGTTCGCTCTTCTGGAAAGGTCTATAATCAGGTCATCTTGGGAGATTGTGCATAACTCTTTTTTGGGGAATCCAATTTGGATCAGACTGGTGGCATTGGAAAGAGGAGACAGAGGGCTACTATAGGTAGCAATTTCAGAACTTAAATATCCTCAAGTACAGAGTTACAGTCGTTTCAAGTTCAAGGTCCTAAAATCAAGAAAAAGCAAGATGAGGAAGTTTGATGGCAAGGATCCAGTAAATTGGATACTTCAGATGGAGCAATATTTTGATCTACATGGTGTACCACTGTTACAAAAGGTATGTATTGCATCTTCATATTTAGGACCGGATCAATTTTTATGGTATAAAGGGCTTTGTTCTCGTAAAAAACTTGTTACATGGTCAATTCTCACGGAGGAAATGATAGCACATTATGAGGATACAAAGAGCAACACCTTCTTTAGAGCAACACCACAACAATTGGAAAGAGTAAAAGGGCTTTGTGACATATTTGAAAGTAAAATTATGGAAACAAGGAAGTCTACCCCTCACAACTATAAATATGGACGTGTTGTTCCTCCTAGCCTTCCACAACCTACAAGGGTTACACCACAACAATTGGAAGAAAAAAGAGAAAAAGGGCTTTGTTACAATTGTGATAGCAAATGCACTAAAGGTCATAAGTGTGCTGAGAAGAAATTATTTTACATAGAGTATGAAGAGGAGGAAGAAAAGGATCAAGAAACATCAAAAGAAGAGGATATATGCCAGGACCCGACCCCAGAGAAAGAAGAAATGAATCAGAACATATCTTGTAAACTATTGGCAAGAATGACCACTCCTCAAACTCTCAAGATGGAAGGAAATATCAAGAAGAAAAAGGTACAAGAAGTGAAAGATCACATCAAGAAATAAGAAATGAATCCAACCATATCTTGTAATTCACTGGTCGGAATTACCACTCCTCAAACTAGCGAGACAGAAGGATATATCAAGAAGAAAAATGTTCAAGAAATGAAAGATCAAATCGAGTGTCAAGAAATGAATTCGACCATATCTTGTAAAGGATTGGAAGAAATTACCACTCCTCAAAATCTAAAGATAGAAGGACATATCAAGAAGAAAAAGGTTCAAGCAGTGAAAGATCACATCGAGCATCAACAACAAGTTCTCCAACTTTTAAAGGATAGTGCCACTTCAGTGCAAAATCAAATGAAACAATAGGTAGATCAACATCATAGTGAAAATTGTTTTGATATAGGCGATTGGGTATTTTTACTGCTACATTTAGAGAAAGATATTTATGAGAAGGAAACGTTGGCAATACTACATGCACTTAAAAAATGTTGACCTTACCGAATGGGAAGACTCTTCAAGGATGAGGATGTGGAAGCATTGTTTTGTGTTATTTCTATTATCCAACCGGATTGGATAAACGAAGCAAGGGATGAATGGAAGAAGGACAAAGAAGTATGGCCACATATTCAAAACTTGCAAAAGATCCCAATTCAAACAATATTGCCAGATATTGAAAAGGAAGGAAAAATCATATTGGAACCTGGAGCAGTCATAGAAAAAAGAACCCGACAGCTACGAAATCGATCAATTTCAGAGTATCTCATCAAGTGGAAGAACATACCCGCTGAAGATTCCACATACAGAAGGACAAGAATTTTATACAGAAGCATCAAGAACTACTCAAGCATTGAGGACAACTCTTTTTGAAGGAGAGGGGCATGTTAGGCCCCTATACTACTAGTGTAACCCCTTATTGTTATTAGTACAACCCACTTATTATATTAAAGTACCCATGTAGTGCCCATATTGTTACTAATGTGCCCCATAGAAGCCCACTATTGTTATTATTATGCCCTTACATTATTATTGTTATGTCGGCTCTGGTTATGTTATGACCCCTTAGACCCCTATATATAGAAAGGAGGTATTTTCATTTGTATCATCCAAGAATTGTTCATTTATGTAATGTAAAGGAGGTTGCCCCCTCGAAGAGGCTGAATTCTAAGGCGTTGATCTATCTTTTCTATCTTTTCTTGAGCTGGTTTCATAACAGTATGGATGATGAACATCCCATATTTCATTTGCAGGAACATAGAGAGGATGAACACCTTCATGCAGCACAAGACCCCTCAGCAGTAACTTAACAATGTTTATCACTTTGCTCTTATTAAGATTTTGGTGGTTCATCAGCTGGGATTGCAGGGCATTACTTGGGATGATTTCATCTCCCGTGACCTCTTCAGCACTTCACAGGTATTATCAGAGGTTAAGCATGAGGGTGAACCTTCTCGTCGGTATGAGCGCCATGAGACTGCTAGTGTGCCGGTTTTCATCACATATCAGAAAGGCACTAGACGTTTGTTTGCAGCGGCAAAGCGAGTGTTATCTCCATCTGGGGTTGAAGGGGCCTCGCTTCCTCCATCAGCATCATAGGAACAGGACAAAGGCAAGGAGCCAATGCAGGATGAGGGGCCTTCAGGTGAGCCATCAGGTGAACAAGAGACCGAATTCGTTCTGATTCATGATGATGATACAAATACAGAACCGACAGTGCACAGCTTAAAGAGAACATCCAAGAGCAGCAAGCAGAGATTCAAGCCTTGTCCCTTGATTTGGAAAGAGCCAAATGGAACATGAAATATCTGGAGTAGAGGAACAAATAGCTGGAGGATCAGCAAGCGATCATGGAGCTTGTTACCGGGAAAAGTGTCTATTTAGAACTGCTCTATCCCACTAAGGTGTGACAGCTACCTTAGAAACAAACAGAGAAAACTACTTTTGTATCTCCTTTATGAACTATAAACAAAGAGGAATAGGAAGAACCAACCTGCGTCTTGCGCTAGTCCTTTGATCCAATCTCTCTCCTCTTTGACAGCTTCCAGCTACCTGCTCCCTTACTTGCCCAGCTTCACCAAGTACCTGTAAGATCACAGAAGAAGAAAACTATACAAAGACATGGGTTTATATTCATAAATAACTTAGGGTCAGATTTAAGTTAACCATACAAATGTAACAAGCATCAATGATACAAAAGCATGGAGAAGAAACTCAAATAGTTTTTATTGATATACAAGAAGATCCAGGAGGAGTTACAACTAATGATTCCTGACCCAGCATCAACCTCCCAGCAAAGAAGTCCCTTCTTCACCCCCAACAAAGCATAGATCACCCAATCCTCTGATATGTATCTCAAAACCAACAGCAATTCCTTACAATGTGCAAAATTCCAGCCTCTGGATCTCTGGGATGAGGGATCCATATATAGATGTATGCAAGGAGGATGAGTCAGCTTATGATTTGATTAGTGGCTTCTCTCTGTCAGTTCTTGCTTCCACTTGGAGACTGAAAGCCTCTTACTCATCCTTGGTCGACTTCAGTGAGGCAAGTGTCATTGGAGAAGATTCTGGAAGCTTCCATTGTCTCTCCACCTCGTGGAATGACACTGCCACTTGTCCTTTCCCGCTCAATGCACCCTGGTAGTGCATTTAGGTGCATTGCAACGCACCTAGCTAGTGGGTTTAGGTGCTATGCAACGCACTTGGCTAGTGGAGCAGCTGAAATGATCCTGTTTTGACTTATTCTGAGTAGTTTCTGGTGGAGAACTTCTGGGAGAAGCTGTAATTTGTTGACCTTGTTCCTTTAGGGGTTGGAACAACACTTTCAGGGACTTAGGAGCCCTTGGTTTATGGACATTTCATGCTTAGAGCTGTAAGGCACAAAAATGTCTATAATAGTTGCCCCCTAAAGTATGAGGCCGTTTATCGGGTGAAATGCTTTATTAGGAGGATCCGAAGTTCTTTCAATGTTGGAGGAGACCTGTAATAAGATACAATACAATACATTATCTTCATACTATTTTCGTGATCTAGTTGAGGCAGGCATTCGCATGCTCAGCTTTATAAATTCATTTTCATGTACATAGGACAGACAATCATCTGATGGTAGACTGATGATTCTGATAGAGCCATCATCCTTTTGGTAGGATGATTATCTGTGCTGTAATGCTATACATTTCAATGTCTTTATTTTCCTAAATATATATCGCAGCCCAGATGGATGAAACTAGATCTGGGGTCTTCAATTTCGTCCGATCTTCACTCGAAGTAAAAGTCGATCCATGTGAGAAATGTTTTGAAGTCTAACATGGAAAGACATCGCTTGATTACCAGTCAATGATGTAAACTGTTAACAAGCGCGAGAGGAATCACCGATAATGATAATGACCCTCAAGGTACTGTAGTACAATTCACGTGGTGTGAATAAAGGACTTGGCATCGAACACCACGCAAAGTCTTACGGTCGAAGGTCATTGATGTAAACCTGTCGCTGGAAGTGAGAAACTTGCCATTGAGGCATGCAAGCTTCAAAGTACTGAATGGGGTGTTCCTAGATCAACTTCTTGGATAATGACCTGATGTCGACAAGAAGTGATCCGTCACAGGAGGGCCTTAATGAATCCCACATCAATGACACGGAACAGAGCAAATGATTTTGATGGAGGTGAAAACAATATGATGATATATGGTTCAGGGTGGCGGTCATGAAAGAATGGAGTATAATGTATGGTAGTGGGCGGGACACAGGTGGCCTTTCTGGATGACTTCTCTTGAACATGTCGACGACACTTATGTGATGGATTGGTAGCATTAACCCCAAATGTGGATGGTATGGTGAGACCATGGAAATGTGGCCGGTGAATGAAACAACCCAACCCGACTCAGGCACAGAGTGGAAGTGTCATGTTCAAGAGCGACTTGCTACCAATAAAGATTCTTTGAGTTTTCTTCCCAATTTTTCCCCAGTCATTGTTGACCAGTACCTCTTTATTTTTGTCAAGCTTGAGGAGGATAACATATGCTTGTTCTATAATTTTCCCTTCGGGCAAACCCATCGCTATGTTTTAACGAGCCTAGCGATAGTGAAATTCGTTCTCGTCTAAAGACAAGTTTGTCGCTATTAATCTTTTTAACGAGTTTAACGACAAAGATAACTCGGTCCTTTTCATTTTTAGAGAGTCTGAAAAGGTATGTAAAGGTAACTCCAAAATTCCTTTTTTGTCATCTAATCCCTTAAGTCCGAAAAAGTATAAAACAATACAAAAGGGATGAATTTTCAATAGCTTTAACGAGCCAAACAAAACAAGCGCTCGATCTTTTTGTGCAATAATCCCTCAGGTCCAAAAAGATTAAAATCTAGAGGAGAGATAGCACTTCCTGTCGCTTTAACAAGCTGGAAGGCCAGAACTCGGCAATCTTTTCATATTTTACAAGTCAGAAAAGAGTTTAAAGAAGACTCGTCTTTTGAGGAACGAGTGATAAAATGGGTAGCAGCTGATTCCAAGTAAGGTTTGGAATTTTCCAATCACGGCAGTGTCACAAGGATGGCTAGTGAAATCACTCTTCGCAGTTGTTCCTCAAAATGGGTAAACAATCAAATGGAGGTGAATGATCGGCCAATGGAAAAGTGGAGGTGACGGTGCAAACACGACCAAGGCTTTAATGGCTGAAATACTACATTCACGGTGGTTATTTACCAGGGAATAGTTCATTTTTTAACGAGCTTAAACGCGGGCAGAAACATTTTCTCGGTCCAGGTTTATTTTTTAACGAGCTTGAACCTCGCGGTAACACTGCTCGATTAATCCAGTCATATGATAAGAATGTCTCATATCAAAACGACAACTTTTTGAGTTTTGCCCCACATCCTTTCTTTATGCAAGTTAGGAAACGACTAATCCAAAAAACAGATAAATAATCGCTCTTTGCTTGCACTCCAAAAGGTTTGCATACCCCCAGGTATAAAACAGAGTTTCAAGGTTACCTCTACTTCTTTCCGCCAAAACATTTGTTTTACCGAGAGAGGCCTACCTCTTACAGGTTACCCAAAGATTGTTCTATTTACGACGTAAACAAAACACTTCTTCAGTGATGTTTCTCGAAATAAACAAAGGTGAGTGACGATGCCCGCCAACTTACATAACTTTGACAAAAGAATCTTGTTCTAGAATAACCCCTCTTCCAATCACGGGCGGGGTACAAACTAGTCATATTCTCCCGCAGAAACCTACCCTATACCCGAAGTTTTCCTACCGAAGCAGACTAGGACGCATGCCCCCTGGGTTTCAGTCATGTCCTCCCGAATTACTCGCGCTCATCGGGTGGACGGACTGGGGATTGAGACATTTCTTGCGTGAAAAGACCATTTAGGGACGGCATATGACTATTTGCTCTGCGTGATCCGGGAAATGAAAGTTGGTCCACGAGCTTGACCACTCTTCCTTCGTTCGGAAAACACATTACTCTAAAGAGTGAGGAGACAATGGCTCCCATGCAATAAATATAGTCTCGTCCAAGGAGTAGGTTATAATCCAAGGGTCCTTGAACTACCATTACGTTCATGCGAACTGTCTTCCTTCTCAATTTTATGGGCACATCAGGAAGGATCCCTAAAGGTCGACTGGTTCCTTTATCAAAGCCTGTCAGATTTCTTATCTCAGGCAAAAGCGATGGCGAACCAAGCGCTTTCCAAGCAGTTGAGGAAAGGATACTCACAGAAGCCCCCTCATCTATGATGGTACCAGCCATAACCATTCTATATATTTGAACGATAATTCGGAATGGTATGCTTGCTGGTAAACGGGGTCTGCCTAGTTGATTCCAGTCGAAGGAGACAACTAGGTTGCTTGGAGGTGGGACCGAATAGACAGCCGGGTACGGCTCTGACAAACTTCCTTCGTGCGATAAAGGAATGGGTAAATTGCCCCCATGTTCGTCGGAGTCTGTGTTTATGAAGAGAATTTGGACGGTGTCATCCTCGTTCTCTTCAGTGACTGTATCATCTGAAGATGAAACCTCTGAAGGCAAGACCGGGTCAACTGCCGCCTCGACCTTTTGACTTTCGTCTGGTATGGATCCAGATGGTTTATCTTCAATGATAGGCACTTCAGCCGACCACCTAAGCGGGCCAGCTGGATTCTCAAATAGTGACGGAATTGGCAAGAGTTTTTTATATCCAGGAGGAAGTCGTAACGGTGAAATCGGACGATCATCCAAAACTCTTTTAGCTTTGTCTAAGAAGGGACAACGGTGGACGGCGTGATTGCCTTCGCACAATTTACAAGGAAATCTAGTTTTCCCTTTTTGTCCTGGGGCTTCACTTTCACTAGTTGACGGTGTGCTTTCAACATGATCATCAGAGGTTGACGACACCGGGTTGTGCAAACGAGGAGACCAGTCCCTTAGTATCTGGGGGATGCAAGGACAATCTCTGTGAAAGTGGTCTCCTTTGCAAATGACACATGGAAATTTAGGCCTGGCCGGTGCAATGTGTGGATTTTCGTTAGACGACACTCGTTTTCCCCCATTCGCCTTTGGCTCCTTCTTCTTCTTCTCTTTCTTCTTCTTTTCCTTCTTCTCCTTAGGAACTTGGTTTTTAGCTTTACCAGCTCCATCAAGCGAAGAGGAAGGAGGAGAGGAAGAATTAGAGGAAGTTGAAGGCTAGTGGGCAACTCTGGACTCGCCTAATTGCTGATTTGATTGTTCAGGAATGGTTGTGTTCTAAACGACAGAGGTTGAGAAGAGCCATATAGGCAAACCAATTGTCAGTCCTAGAAGCGACAATGTGGCCATATGGGGCGCACCAACATCTCCCCAAGAGGAGAAGGGACTAGGATTTCCACCAAGGGGAATTCCTTGGTTGGTAGGCTCCATTTTCTCAACCTAAGATCAATGTAGGAAACGGGTATGAATATTCCGTTTAAAATAAATTTTAACACGCTTTGACACAACTTGTTTTTTCAATTTTTAAGAGTCGAGAAAAAACAAAAGATGACTCTAGTCTCCTTCGATTTTTAATGAGCCTGAAGTGACAAGTGCTCAGATGGACCTTTTCCGTTAAGGAGTCTGAAAAGGAATGAAAGGGACTGCTCTGGAGGTCTAGGTAGAGGGAGTACCAAACCAATCGAAAAACTGCAGAATACTTTTTATGGTACGGCAGTCAATCTTCCCGAATGTTGTGTTCGGTGCATTGCGATCAATAGAGCGACCGACACGGCTTCCTATGGATAAAGGATTTAAGCCTATAGGGGTCTCCCAATATATACTCGACAGTACGTGGGAGCACAAGTCCGTACTGGCACTTATCGTCTCAAAGTGGAGGAATCACCCAACCATCAATGAGGACAACAGTTACCAGGCTTTACGACGCTGGAATATGTCTCTAGCCTAGACCTCTAAATGTTGTGCGTTAAGTTCCAAAGCATTGTTAGGTTCATTGAATTTATTTTAAGTTGATCTTTCTTATGAAGTTTTCCTTTTGGGTTCACCACGAGATGTAGATGTAATTCCTAAAATGTAATCTAAAGATGATAAACAAACTTTTATCTCTTTTCAGCAATGAAAATCCTAGCTACTAGGGGAAAAGAAAGACACAATCTTTTCGCAAAGAGCAAAGAGCACACTGTAAATGCACTTTCCTAAATCAAGCCAAACAAACTGTCAATATGCAAATGCACATGCATGTATTTGTTTTTCACTTTCTTAGTATTGATGCTAAAAAGAAAGTTGATGTACAAATCTGAATTTGCTTTCAAGTGACAAACACAAACAAGCTTCTTTTCGAAATCAAAAGGTAGAGATGATTACGACACTCTATGATTTTGAAATAAATACTCGTTTTGACACTAGAAAGTCACAAATTCAAACCAAAGGCAAAAGTAAAAGCATAATCGACTATCAACAGCAAATAAACTTTCTCCTATGATCAAAATCGACACTTGCGACAGATCTAAATCAAAGGATGACAGTATGATTATTATACTTTTGCAATGGAAAACTGTAAACGACTCAACAAACACATAAAAACATCTACAGCTCTTTTGTACAAATGAGGCAGAATATCAGTAAGGAAAAGGGGTCTGAAACAGTCATATACTGATCACAGGCTGCAAAATTCAAAGACAAAAATGGAAAGAATGAAGCAAAGAACCTCAGCTGCACAAGGCTAGGCTGATCAATGCACCTGTTACACAGAGAAACTGCATTGCAGCGCAGGTTTCCCTCTCGGGAAGTGCGTTGAAATGTAGAACCTCTTCACAGTGCCTGCGCTGGGGTAGAAACGAGAATTCTATCCGGGTTCTGGGTCACAATTTGCAGTTTAATCTTTGATTTTTGGCCGAGTAAAAGCAATCAGTAATGCACAATCAGAGGTAGATCTAAGGAGGGTCTAAGAGCTATCACAAGGGCAATCAGTTAGTCTATGAATCAGCTGTTCAAATCATAAACAGATCCAGTGAATGGATTGAAGTAGCAGATGTCTACTTTGCATTTGTTATGGCAGATGCAGTTCGATTGCTACTTATAAGTTTATGAAACAAACAACAAGAGAAACACAAACAAACTAATTAGACAATCCTCCCCAGTGGAGTCGCCATTTTGTTACCGGGAAAAGTGTCTATTTAGAACTGCTCTGTCCCACTAAGGTGTGACAACTACCTTAGAAACAAACAGAGAAAACTACTTTTGTATCTCCTTTATGAACTATAAACAAACAGGAATAGGAAGAACCAACCTGTGTCTTGTGCTAGTCCTTTGATCCAATCTCTCTCCTCTTTGACAGCTTCTAGCTACCTGTTCCCTTACTTGCCCAGCTTCACCAAGTACCTGTAAGATCAAAGAAGAAGAAAACTATACAAAGACATGGGTTTATATTCATAAATAACTTAGGGTCAGATTTAAGTTAACCATACAAATGTAACAAGCATCAATGATACAAAAGCATGGAGAAGATACTCAAATAGTTTTTATTGATATACAATAAGATCCAGGAGGAGTTACAATCGATGATTCCTGACCCAGCATCAACCTCCCAGCAAAGAAGTCCCTTCTTCACCCCCAACAAAGCATAGATCACCCAATCCTCTGATATGGATCTCAAAACCAACAACAATTCCTTACAATGTGCAAAATTCCAGCCTCTGGATCTCTGGGATGAGGGATCCATATATAGATGTATGCAAGGAGGATGAGTCAGCTTATGATTTGATTAGTGGCTTCTCTCTATCAGTTCTTGCTTCCACTTGGAGACTGAAAGCCTCTTACTCATCCTTGGTCGACTTCAGTGAGGCAAGTGTCATTGGAGAAGATTCTGGAAGCTTCCATTGTCTCTCCACCTCGTGGAATGACACTGCCACTTGTCATTTCCCACTCAACGCACCCTAGTAGTGCATTTAGGTGCGTTGAAATGCACCTAGCTAGTGGGTTTAGGTGCTATGCAATGCACTTGGCTAGTGGAGCAGCTGAAATGACCCTGTTTTGACTTATTCTGAGCAGTTTCTGGGGGAGAACTTTTGGGAGAAGCTGTAATTTGTTGACCTTGTTCCTTTAGGGGTTGCAACAACACTTTCAGGGACTTAGGAGCCCTTGGTTTATGGACATTTCATGCTTAGAGCTGTAAGGCACAAAAATGTCTATAACAGAGCTACAAAACATTCGTGAGCATCGCCAAGCTTCACAAAGGAGAAGAGTTGAGCTCACATCATTGGAGCAAGAGATTAATGAGGATCGGGAAGCCAATCTTGAGAGAGTTAACATGCACCTGGAGAGGCTATTGGAAAAGGCCAACAAGGACCATGAATTTCTGAGACACATGGATTTCCACTACATGGTGCGAAACAAAGTGTGCAAGGCCCGAATCAGGAATTTGAAGGCAAAATTAAGGAAGGCAATCAAGAAGCAAAAGAGGCAAAGGGAGCTCGATCGACTTCCGATATTGGCCAAAGCCTCTTTGGCCTAGCATAACACTTGATAAGGAAGCTCAAACCCAAATTCCTTGAAATTTGGGGCATTTTTGGTGTTTTTGGAAATTTTTGTGCAAAAAACAGGGTTTTTCTCCCTATGCACAGCACCACTGGTGCGGCGCTTAGGATTGGGATCTCCAAATCACAAATGGTTTGAATTTTTGGATTCAACATGAAAAATCATGACTGTTGGTGCATGTACAAGAAGTTTGGGCAAGTTTTGAGTCCCCAGGAGGTCAAAAACACTCAAAAAATGATCTCTCTGCCCCTATTTTGACACACAGGAAGCAGTCTTGGGAGAATGAAGTTTTGGAGGGGCAAATGAGCACCAAATTCTGAAATTACACTTGGGTTAGAAAGTAGATAGGTAGGGCGTTCTAGCAAGCACACTTGGGTACAATTTAGACTCTAGTAGGTACCTCAAAAGCACCTCCAAATTGGCGCGACGCATGGGGACCCAAAGGCCAAAATCACTTCCGCTCCGCGACATTTCGATTCGCGAATTTCTCCAAGTGGGCCCACTCATTTACACTATATTTTTCTCAGAAACTAAGGAAATTTTTAAAAAGTATTTTCACTAAAGGTGGGCTCCTATCCAAGTGGCAAAGGAAGGCGAGCAGTCACCCAAGACATTTGTCATTTCTGTAACACTGCACCTGTAACTAATGGTTGGCTTTCCATTTCCAGTTTGTAATCATTTGAAAAAATCCCCAACTATGGGTCGTTCTATTTCCCAATGGCATAGTCTATTTATTGTATGCAACACTATTTGCAAAGGGTTGGAATTTCTGGGAATAGCGTGGAGAAAAAACCCAGCATTCTCATTGTACAGTTTTGGCTTGGAGATTAATAGAATGATGCATCTCTGATTCATGAGATCCTTGTGGTGTGAGTTTAGCAATGTGTTTTCTTTTCTATGTGTCATATGTACTCTATTATGTTTACCATCCACTCATAATCATTTCTGGTTGAATGCTCTTAAGTAGGAAAGGTAGAATCCAGTTTATGCTCTGCCTTGTAAAGCATTCATATTTTGTGTATCTTCTTCTGTCTGAAAAGGATTCATGTGTATGCCCTTTTTAGCTTTTCTTAATAGGCTTTCTACTCCATTTTATTTAAATCTGATTGCTAAACCTCCCGCCTATCTTGCCTCACGAAATATTATGTGTCTTTGATTTAATTTCCCAGCTCATGCGGTCCTTTGGCCCCACACAACCTAGAAAATTCAGTCATTTAAAAAATCGCCTTTTCCATATATATTTACTAGCCTAAAATCAGTATTTCATTTTGAGTCATCTCAGACTTTATTGTGTATTTTTACTGAGTGTGACCCGAAGAGAACCCTCTCCTGTTCTGGTAGGGCTAGCTACCAGACTAAGCGTGGTTTGTGGTTACCCTGAATTTTTCCTTCTTTCAGCCTAGGGCAGATTTAGGTGCTAACATGCCCCATGAAATATGTTAGTGTGGTAGAATACAAGCTTTTCTCCATGCATCAAAACCAATCCCATAGCATACCCACTTGCATTTGTCTCCACTTCAATGGGATGTTGCAATTTCGGTAATGCTACAACTAATGCTTGACTAATAATGTTATTTAGCTCCTTAAATTCCCTTTTCTAACCATTTCCTTACTATAAACTATTTTTCCATACATTGTTATCATGTGGAATGGTGTTTCTACCACTGAGATTTAGGCTATGAATTTCCTTAGGTAATGTGTTTCCCAAATGAAACTCCTAACCTAAAAAAAATAGTAGTAAATGGTCACTTCATGATGGCCTCCATCTTGGAAATATCTATTTTTTAGCTCTCCTCCACCTATCACGTACCCCAAATACACCAAATAACGTTGTGCAAACTCACACTTCTTGAGATTTGCTAGCACTTGGTGCTTCTTTAATGTCTCCAACACCTATGTCAAATGTGAAGTGTTCTCTTCCCAGATAGTAGTATATACTAGTATATCATCCAAATATACAATAACAAATGAATCTATAAAAGGGTGTAGTATATCATTCATTAAAATCATAAATGTAGTTGGTACATTGTGTAGGATGAATGGCATGACTAATCTATCATACAAACCTTGCCTGGTTTTGAAGGTTGTTTAGGTATCCTCTTTTCTAACTCAAACTTGATGATCTCCAAAATTTAAGTCTAGCTTAGTGAAGTATTTTGCTTGCTGCAAATATTCCGACAAATCATCTATCTTGTGTAGGGGTCATCTATTCTTAAGCATGACTTTTTTCAACTCCATGTAATCAATACACATCTGCCAAGTCCAATCCTTTTTTGGTATTATGATGATGGTTGACCCAAATGGTGATTTACTCGATCAAACAATACCCTATTCTAGTAGTTGCTACAATTATTTTTCACCTCATTCACATCTGTAACAAACCACATATATAACCAATGTTTAACAATGGATAGTCCAACAATAGCTAGATCTCGTGCTCTACTTCCCTCTTGGTTTTTAACCCTTTAGGCTCTTGAAACACATCTTTGTATTCTTGTAGCAACTCTTCCAATTTTTGTTTTTATTTCTTAGTACACCCCTCCATGGATTCATTTTCTCCTTTTTATATATTAATTCTCTCTTAAAACAATAAAACAAACTTATTGCTAGAACTAATCAAGTGTTTGGATTGGTTGGCACATACCAGTGAAATGTTTTGCTTTCCTTTTTGCATGTTGATGGTGGAAAATTTTCCATCCTTGATGAGACAATATTAGCTTCCACCCGAGCATGAATATTTCATCTTGCATCTACATATAGTAACTTCTAAACACCACTCCACATACATTAAGGGAAACCAAATCTATTTTTACTTCATTAATAAAATCAACATTGATAGAAAATATAATATTGCACTATTTTTTTACCTTTAGCTTTGCATCGTTTTTCACCTATCCTAATGCATATGGTATTCGATGATCAAAAACCTGTAATCCCAATTTGTTGATTATCTTTGTAGCAATGATATATGATTATGATCCTGAGTTAAATAGAACATCAATATTTGTCTTCTTGACATGTATCTTTATGTTGAAGAGTTTGGTCATTTCTTTCTCTTCATATTGCTGAAGGCTTCACATATTCACCTCCTTCTACATTGATGGACATACAAATTTCCCATCCACATCTTAGATACTTTCAACCTAATTTCTTAAATCAGGCACTGTGATATTTTACTTCTTATTATGTTTCTTTTTGTTCTCCACGTTAAGCTCCAGATGTAACTTCTAATGCTTCTCCTCTGTATGAGTGTCAATGTTAAAGTGGTTATAGTGGTTGTTTGGATCCTTGCAATTATTCTTCCCCTCAAAGTGTCTTGGTTCTCCTTTTTCTTTGATCTACTTGATTTGCACTTCTTCTGGCCTATGTTCTCTAGGTATTGTGCCTTAATATAAGCCTCGTCTACTGATTTATGCTTGAACAACATCACTTTTTTTTCGTATATGTATATGTAGACCCTTAAGATACTTTAGATTACATATAGGTTCTTTGGGGAGATACCCAATGTTATGGCCATCTTTATGAACTCTGTGGTGTACTATACACTCTTCCCTTGCTTTTTCCTAAAGTAGTGCCACTAGATCCATTGGTTGTCTATATACCTAATAGAGTAAAATTGTGAATTTATGAGGGTTTTAAATTATTCCCACTTAGTCACTAGAGGATCTCCATCCAACCTCAAAGTATCCATGTGGCTTTACCATCAGGCCTGACATGTGCCTCTAATTTCAGCTACACAAATGAGATCTTTTGTTCTTTCTCTATATGATGAAAATTGAAATAAAATTTCAATTTCTTCAACTAGTGATTTAGCTTGAAAGGGTCAATATCACCTTGTTATGAATGATATTAACCTTCACTTCTCTTTTGAATAGGGACTATGGATGGTTCACAACACTTGAACTAGGATTATATTTTTTAGGTCCTTTTTTTGGTTTTCTGCTATGTTTATTCCTAATCTCTTGATCTCCCCTCTAATTGAACCTCTCTATTAGAACCCCCATCTTTTTCAAATAGCCCAAGCTTATTGTTCCTTGAGGAGATTTAGATTATTATTTGTATCTACAACTTGTGCTTCCACCTGTGAAAACCTCCTCTATAGGATCACAACGATTATTCACAAAATTTTCAGCCATTACTTGGGCTTATGAATTTTGGCTTAGTCGATCTAGATCAATTTCAAATATCCAAGATGTACCCAAAGAAACCTACTATGATACTAATAAGATTTATAAAATCCCATGGATAATCCACTAGATAGTTTATCATAATAGATTTGATAAGTTATACTTAAAATTATGAAATCTACACTATGAGGGTCTATTTCTCTTTAGATTTGTGGATCTGTAAAGTATTGTTTATTGCATATGCATGAAAATTATAATTGTTAACATGGAAAAATTGTACACACATTTGTATAGGTTAGATGGCACTCAAATTCAGAAAAAAAAAAGAAAACTTGTACATGTGAAGCATTCCTAGCTAGAAACATCATGAATATAAAAAATTAAAAGGCTTTCCAAAGTTCCATTAAAAAAATAAATCCTCGTAGGTGCACCAAAGGAAAGTTTTACCATACCTTGTAACATTTTCTTTGATAGTAGTGAGGGTTTAGAAAAGAGCATAGTCAACATCTTGGGAGCACTCCATATGAGTTGGGTTGAATCTCCCTGACAATACCAAATCAAGGAGTTAGGTATGAGCCGCTTCAATTAAAACTGGAGAAGTGGCAGCCCCCAAAGGAATATCCTTGTCCTTCCCCATGTCACTTTCATATCAACGAGCCAAGGGAGGGAAGGAGTGATTCAATTTCTATAAATTCAAGGGATCGAAGAACCAAAAACATGAGATGATTTTGTACACTATTATGCTACCTAAAATTTGCCCTAGAAATCAAGCAACATATGGCAAGAGGAAGGATTCTACAAGCTTTGAGAGTTTTTCTTCACTTCTTTGGGAGACAAATAGATTGAAAGGAGATTGTAAAAGGAACTGCTTGGTGAAATACAGTGAGCACTATTACTCTATTATCACTTCAAGTTTCTTTTAAGTCTATTGTATCTCTTATATAAAAAATCATTAAATAGGTCCCTTTTGATGCCAAGGTTCTGCCAAATTATTCTTCCAATGTTTAATTTTCCATGATGTAATACTGAATTAAGAATGATACATTAACCACACTATAAATTATTGAGTTTCTTCCTTGCATGCATCGTGATTACAACAATATTGTCACTTACACACAATTTTTACATAGTAATGAAAGAGAAACAAATGGTTGCTTGGAATATGAGTTAATTAAAAGAGTAAATTTGGTTCCTATACATTCATTTACAATACTCCACCAAAACCAAAATAATATCATATCTTGAAAAATATATTACAACCAGATAGTTTTTTCCTTCAATGAATCAAGAGAGGATTCATAATGGAAAGAATTAGTTTATCTGCCACTTAGACACATACTTCCAATCCTTCTCTACTTCTCCACATACTTACTAATTCATAAAAATCATTATAAATCTAAAATAGGATCAAGATCCATAATGAGTGGATACAATCCATTATTTAATAACTAATTTGTAAAAATCAAAGTTAAGGCTACTTTTTATTTGTCGCTAGCCTAATCCATAATATTCGATGATAATGTTTCTAGAGTACAAATAATCATTACAAAATTAACATCATTGCATGAGGAATAAAAATTCCTCCAAAAATTAATAATATCTAATAATTTTTATAAAAAAAAATTGATGCTCTTGCATTAGACTCCCGAAGAACAAAATATTCCTGGACTCTTGTCGTGGAGATCTTTAACCCTTTACTACAACTTGTCTTTGGCTAAAATTTTCCATGATGACATAAATTTCCTCTGACATCCCAAGGTTCTCCATTAAACAAATGAAATATATTTTGGTATTGTCTTGGAAACTTACCTCTCTCAATCCTTATGGATGATTCCTCTGGGAACTTTTTTGGAAGGACCCAAACCTGTACAATTGAAACCATCTTTCCTGCGCATGAAACAAAGATGTTAGAATTAATTTGAAAATTTTACTTTATGGTTCCAAAGATACCTTCTCTATTGACTTCTTCCATTTCTTGTTCAAAATTTTCTGCATTATAATTGTCTTCATCTGGAATTTGGAGTTTTTCACACATTAACTTCTTACCAGTTTCGACAGAAACCTTTTCCTTGACATTCTTCTGTTGTTCATTTATTAAAATAACTTCATTCATAACCATTTATGCCATGGATAACCTTTGTTGATCTCTATTTTATACCATAAACATTTCATTGATTATCACATTCTCATAGTCATTGAAAAATCCTTCTTTTCTGATTACAAGTGATTTACCTCAATTACTGGTTCACATTCCTTGCATTTTGCTCCATCCTTCAAAATTTCTTTGATATCCAATGTTAACATCTAATTACTGCTTCCATGATTTAATGGTAGAAGTGTATGTAATTTCCCATATTTCTCAAAACTGTAAGTGTTTTGCTTTCCATTATGTGTTACGTCCTTGTCATATTGCCAAGGTCTTCCTAATAGAATATGGCAAATGTCCATTGGCAAAACATTACACACAATTTCATCTTTACATATTCCAATTTGAAATTCTACCTTACATTGCTTAGTAACTAAAAATTGATGACCCTTTTGTAACCAAGTGACCTTATAAGGTGTAGGATGTGGCGTCTTATTTAAGTTTAATTTTTCTATCATTTCAACAAAGACTAGATTATCCATGCTACCACTATTAGTCACAAGTTTGCAGCACTTACCTTTGGGCTTACACATAGTTCTGAACAAACTCCTCCTTTGAGATGGTTCTTTGGTCTCTTTTTCTTCTTGGATGAACACTCTTTTTAATAGCAAAGATTCACCTTCCTTAGGAACATTTACAACTGCAACTAGATCTCTATCCTCCTCCTTTGCCTTTATCACATGAGCACCCTATTGGATTGCTGATTTATACTCAAGACATTCCTAATACATCTGTCCTAATTTTCCACAATTGAAACAATTAGGTTGATAATATCTTCCTCGACCTCTATCTCTGGAAAATGTTATTGTCCCTCTTAAATCACTTTCTCTTAGTGTTTTAATACTATAACTTCCTTCTTATTCCTTTGGATACTAAACTCCTTCTCTGTTGGTTTGTCCTTTATCCTTTACAAGACTTCTTCCTCTACTCCTCCATTTTTGTTTCTAGCCAATTTTCTCTGATGCTGTAAAAGTTGCCTCATACGCATATTCCACGGTTTTTAAAGGAAACAAGCTAATTTCATCTTGGATTTCAAACCTTAAACCAATAATGTACCTTGCAACTTTTTCATCAGTCTCTTCTACATGCCCAACCCTAATGTTTAATTTGTAAAATTCATCATTGTATTATTTAACAATCATGTTCCTTTGTTTAAGGTTCTGTAATTGCTTAGAATATGATAAAAATTTTCCTTTAACTTTCACCACCATCCTATCCCAATATTTAATTTTTTCTTTTCCTTTACTCCTTCATTCAGCATGTACCTTATCCCACCATAGGGCAACATTTACTTTATTTCTAGTCATTGCATACTTGACTTTCTTATCCTTGTCAAAATCCTCATAATCAAAGTATTTATCTAATGCATGTATCCAATCCATTAACTAATCAACATTCAAGTTACCTTCATCTAATGGTACTTTCATGTTTGGCCTCGAAGACATCCTGGTGAACATCTTCTACATTTTCTCATATGTTGTTTCCTCTTCTTCTTCCTCACTATAAGCCTCTTCTTCAACATCACTAACATCTCCCATGTAAGTTCCTCTTTTTTGTGTAGCTTCCATGGCTATCATCCTCTCATGAAGTCTCCACAATTATACCCGCAAATCCACATTTTCTACAAGCTTTCACACTCGTAATCCCCGAGCTTCTCCTCTTGTTGCTCCTCTTCGATCTTCCATAACTATTGTTGATAATCTGATACCAAATTGATGCCAAGGTTCTACCAAATCATTCTTCCAATGTTTAATTTTTCTTGATGTAATACTAAATTAAAAATCATAAATTAACCACACTAGAAATTATTGAGTTTCTTTTATTCATGCATCTTGACTGCAAACATATTATCACTCACCCACAATTTTTACAGAGTAATGAAATAAAAATAAATGGTTGCTTGGAATATGCATCAATTCAAAAAGTAAGTGGTAAATTTATTTACAATACTCCACCAAAACCAAAATAATATCATATCTTGAAAAATATTACAAAGAGATAGTTTTTTTCCTTCAACGAATCAAGAGAGGATTCATAATGGAAAGAATTAGCTTTATCCTCCTCTTACACACATATTTCCAATCCTTCTCTAGTTCTCCACATACTTGCTTATTTATAAAAGTCATTATAAATCTAAAATAGGATCAAGGTCCATAATAAGTGGATAAGACCCATTATTTAAGTAACTAATTTGGAAAAATAAAAACTACGGCTATTTTTTATTTTTGCTATCCCAATCCCTAATATTAGATGATAATGTTTCTAGAGTTCGAATAATTATTACAAAATTAAAATCATTGAATGAGGAATCAAAATTCCTAAAAAAAATAATAATATCTAATAATGTTTATAAAAATTTCCTATGCTTCCACATCACATTTCCCATTAGCTTTGTTGATTTATTTCTCATAATTATTATTTTTCATTGTTTAGTTTATTTTGTTTTATTCATTGTTTTCCATCAATTACAATGCTTTGTTTGTCTCACACTTAATCACCAATTTCAGTCATCATATGTGCGACTCTTTGTATGCTTTAACCAACTACAAGGAAAGAGGATTTGGGACATATTTGCAACCAAATCCATTACATGAATTGACAACTCCACTTGCTTTTCTGATCTTATTGGTTGATTTTATGCCTTTTCTCTCCTTCATTTTCATTATGATAAGTCACTTAACCATTTGTGTAGGTTTATAGGTCACCTTAGGACATTTTCATGAGATAATTAACCTCTATTTTTATTTTTTGGGCTGCCCTCATGGCTATCAAAGAAACAATCGTGGCATACTGTTATGTTAAATTTTTGGTTTATTATTTAATTTTAGATTGATTAGATGAAAGGGCACGATCATAAGATCATACCCTTTCCCCAAAGGGTGCCCATGCTGGTATATAAGCCAGGGACCCTCACTGTAAACAATAATCATTCATATCAATCAATTGTTAATAAATATTTTTATATATACTTCTATGTATCGTAGAAGTATTCACTTCATCTGGTATCAGAGCCTATGATCTTCGACCTACAAACCTTCGTTGTTTTGTTGCCTTCGACCTGCAACCCATCGCTGTCCACTGCCCGCACTGTTACACTGCCCACGATATGTTGTCCCTCGTTGCTACCAACTATGGCTCCCTATCGGTCCTTTCTGTCGCCGCTCCTCACCATATCTACCCTCGACTGTCCTATCGCACCCTGTCTCTCATCCGCTCCATTAGCTGTCAGCACTAGTCCACACCTATTCCACCTACAATAACCACCCTGTCTAAAAAGAAACCACATTCGCACTCTCTGTGCCCACATCGCTTACCTCACAGTGCACTGTTCCTACTCGAACCCTGCCCCTACTTGTTCTATTTAACCTTCCACGTGGGTCATTTTGACTGTTGTCATTCATCGTGACCCATCACTCCATCCACTGTCGACATTTCATCACTATCCACTTCCCACACCATCCACTATCCACCGTCCGACTCATTCCTTAACCCTCTGCCACGTCTGCCGTCAGTCAAACATCGTGGCCATTGGCTCTCGATCATACCATTTCAGTCCGATTAATATTCTAAATTCGATATTTTTCATTGTATAAGTTATAATATATATAACTAAACTATATTAAATAGTATATATTATATAACATATATTATATATACGATACATATAATTTAGTTATATATAAATATTATATAGTTTAAAACTATATCTATATCTAGATATCTATATATATATATATATATATAATTAAATTAATCTAAAAAATAAATAAATTTATAAATTAATTAATTAATTAAGCTAATAGATAAATATACGCCCCCACAAACTCGCTCAATGTCAACAGTGACAATGGTTGATTTCAATAAAAGATTGGTTGAAGTGGAGACTAATATGACTAACAAATCCAATGATGTCAATACGAGATTAACCGATCTCGAGGGTAAGTTTAGTAGGCAGTCTGATGATATCAAGAGGCTTCAGGATGCAATGAATAGAATAGAAATACAGATGGAGAATTACCATGTCCAATCAGAAGTGAATCATAAAGAGACCTTGACATTGCTAAACCTCGTGTGTAAAAGATGAATATTATACCTACACAAATACTACAAGAGGATGAAGTAAATCAAGAGCACAACTCATCAGACTCACCAAAATCAACAAACTCTCGAGAAAAAGTTGAATCCCCAAAAATATCAGCAACGCCCCACCAAGAAAATAGTAAAGAAACTTTTTCAAATAAGCAACTTTGGGATACATTTACCAATCAACATCCTTTTTTCGCTCAACCATTAGTGACATATCAAAAAAGGGCAAAAGTTGAGATGTCTAAATTCGATGGAAACGAAAGATACAATGTTGCATGGATAAATAAAGCAAAAGAATACTTTGAGATTTATGACATCAATGATGATGACGAAAGTCTTAGGCACACATCCATGAAAATGGAAGGAGAAGCATATAATTGGTATATGTTGTGGAAAAAGACGACACACGCCATTAGTTGGAGAAAATTTAAGGATGCATTCTTTAAAAGATTCCAATGTGTAAAGGAAGAAGAGTTCTTTTCAGCACTCATCAAATTATGACAAAAAGGAAGTGTGGACGAATACACTCAAGAATGGGAGACCTTAGTAACATGAATACCTGGGTTATCAGAGTCTTTAATTCAATCATACATCTCCAGACTTAAAAACTATTTACAAGTAGAACTTGAGATGCATGACATTACATCAATAGAAGTAACAAGACGAAAAGCAAAAACTGCTGAAAAGAAATTTGAACAAATATTTTGGTCAAAATCGGAAAAATCATATTCAAGATGAAGAGTACCCCAATATATGGACTCAAAAAATACAAGATATGTTCCAATAGAACGTCGTGAAGGTGAAAAATCTAATGTGGAAATACAAAGGATCAAAGAAGGCAAATTCAAACAATGTGGTGAGAAGTGGGGCCCCAAGCATAGGTGTGCTAAAGGAAAAGAATCAAAGAAACTATATAATTGTGAAGCAACTAATGATTCAAATAGTGAAGACTCTGATATAGAAGATATAGAAGATGCCCCAAAATTCTCACTAGAATTAGATGATGGAAGTATTCCACAAGTGTCACTATCAGCTATGATAGGTATATCACAACCTCAAACCTTAAAGTTAAAAGGACACATAAAGAAGAACAACGTAGTGGTTCTCATCAACTCTGGTTCACACATAATTTTTTAGATGCAACCATGGGAAAGAGACTCAATATTTTTTCATTTCCCTTACCAAACATGAAAGTGAAGGTAGGTGACCGTAAGAAGATTGAAAAGGTGGGGAAATGCCATAAGGTTAAATTATAGATTCAAGACTTTAATTTAAAGTCTCTATTCTTCACAGTACCATTAGGAGGAGTAGACGTAGTCTTAGGTATCCAATGGCTACTAACTTTAGGTACTTATGCTGCCAACCATCAAGTACAATTTATAAAATTTAAATGGGGAGGCCAGAAGTACAAATTACACGGATTCGAAGCACCAGAGAATCAAATTGTATCATCATCTCATATGATGAAGATGATTCAAAAAGGAGCACCTGCCTATGTAGTACAATGTCACCAATTGGAAATGTTAGCTGCAAATATGTCCAGCGAAGAGTAACTAGAGATACAAAATCTAATTCAGAAGCATGAAAAATTGTTTCAAGACCTACCTATGAAAATGCCTCCTAACAGGGAAATTGAGCATACAATAGAAGTCAAAGCAGGGTCATACCCCGTCAACATCAAGCTATACTGATATCCACATCACCAAAAGATGGAAATTGAGAAATTAATCCAAGACATTTTAAAGTGTGGGATCATCTCGAAAAGTAAAAGTCCATATGTTGCTCTAGTGGTATTGGTAAGGAAGAAGGATGGTTCATTCAGGCTATGCATTGATTATAGAGGATAAAAAAAAATAACAATTAAAAACAAGTTACCAATTCCATTTGTCGACGAAATGTTGGATGAGCTACATGGCGCAAAATACTTCTCAAAATTGGACTTAAGATCAGGCTACTACCAAATCAGGATAAGATTGGAAGACATACCAAAAATGGCATTCCAAGCACATGAAGGTCACTATGAATTTAAATTAATGTTGTTTAGGTTAACCAATGCACCAATAATGTTTCAAGCAACTATGAACAAATTATTTCGTCCACATCTTAGGAAGTTTGTATTAGTATTCTTTGACGATATTTTAATTTACAGTAAAACTTGGAAAGAGCACTTGCAACATCTGGACAAAGTTCTTACACTACTAAAAGAGCATCAATTTTATGAAAAAAAATCCAAATGCACCTTCAGAAAGGAAGAAGTAGAATACCTTGGACACATTATATCCCATGAAGGCATAAAGGTGGACCCTAATAAAATCAAAGATATAAAAGAATGGACCAAACCTGTTAGTGTATCCAAGCTAAGAGGATTCTTCGGTTTGACTGGATATTATCAAAGGTTTATTAAAAGCTATGCACATATAACTGCACCTATAACAAACCTTTTAAAAAAGAATTCATTTCTATGGGATGAGGAAGCAGGGAAGTGTTTTGAAAAATTAAAGGAAGTTATGTCTAATGCCCCCGTATTGGCAACACCAAATTTTTCTAAACCATTTATCATTGAGTGTGATGCTTCCAGATTCGGTATAGGTGCAGTATTAATGCAATAAAGGCATCCAATAGATTTTGAAAGTAGGAAACTCAACAAAAGAGAACACCTCAGATCCACATACAACAAAGAGATGCTCGCCCTTATGCACGCACTAGCTAAGTGGAGGCAATATCTTTTGGGAAGTAAGTTTTCCATTCGACCAGACCATAACAGTCTTCAACACCTTCTTGAACAAAAAACACTTTCCGAAGAAACACAAAAATGGATTGAAAAAATTGCCGCCTCTGACTTGGAAATACTACATAAAAGAGGAAAAGACAATGTAGTAGCAGATGTGTTATCCAGGAAAGACGAAGAATCAACACTACTTGCAATCTCAGTTGTTGTGTCTGAATGGCTTAACAAAATTCGAAGTGAATATGCCAAGGATCCAGAAATAATGGCAATAATCAATAATCTTCCCAACAACCTAAAATTTGAGTGGAAGAATGATATTCTATGGTACAAGGGAAGAATCTATCTAAATGAAAATTCCAAGTTTAAATTTAAGATACTCAAGGAGTCACATGACTCACCATCAGCTAGACATGTAGGATTCTTTAGGACTTACTACAATGCATGTCAATCCTTCTTTTGGAAGGGAAAGAGTCACGATATTCAAAAGTATGTAGCAGAGTGTGACACAAGTCAAAGGAATAAAAGTGAAAATATTATGACACTGGGATTACTTCACCCTTTAAACATTCCAAATCAGAAACGGGAAGAAATTTTGATGGACTTTATCGAAGGATTACCAGTATTTGAAGGCAAGGACAAGATTTTCTTAGTAGTCAACAGACTCACCAAATATGCTCACTTTATGGAAATAAAGAAATCATACTCAGCAAGAGAAATTGTTGAAATATTTTGCAAAAATATATATAAGTTACACAGTTTTCCGAAAGTCATTGTGAGTGATAAAGATGCCAAATTCAAGGGTAATTTCTAGAAGGAATTGTTCAACCACATAGGAACCTACCTAAAAATATGAGTTCCGCTTATCATCCTCAAACATATGGACAAACAAAGGTTGTCAATAAATGTTTGTAGGCCTACCTATGTGGCTACGCTACATAAAAGCAAAATAAGTGGGTTCAATGGTTACATCTCACTGAGTGGTGGTATAATTCTACTTATCATACGTCAGCAAAAATGATGCCATTCCAAGCTTTTTATGGATATGAACCCCCAAAATGGAAGGATCTAGCTATTTTCCAGTCAAATCTACCGGTTGTTAAAAATCAACTAGAAGAAACCCAAAAAATTTTCCAAATATTGAAAGAAAACTTGAATAATGCAAGGAATCGTATGAAGCAACAAGCAGACTGAAACAGAACCGAAAGAGAGTTTGAAGTTGGAGAATGGGTGTTTTTCAAGCTCCAACCATACAAACAATTATCCTTAAAACAGAAAGGGAAAAAAAAATCGGCACCAAAGTTCTATCAACCTTATCAGATCAACAAAAAGATTAGCCAAGTTGCTTATGGTTTAAATCTTCCAGAGAAAAGTCGTGTTCACAACATCTTCCATGTCTCATGCCTTAAAAGGGAACTAGGCAACCATCAATCAGTGCAAACAATGCTCCCATCCCTGGATGATGAGGAAAGGGTCATTCTAGAACTAGAAGGTATTTTATCTACTAGAGAAAGAAAGCTTCGACATCGTACAATCAAGGAATATCTGATCAAGTGGAAGGACTTACCCAAAGAAGAAGCTTCTCAGGAGAATGAATCATTTTGTCAACAACATCCGTTGTTATGTATGCTTTGAGGACAAAGCATTCTTTCGAGAGGAAGGCAATGTTATGTAAAAATTATTTAAATAATAGGTTTATTATTTAATTTTAGGTTAATTAGATGAAAGGGCACAATCATAAGATCATGCCCTTTCCCCAAAGGGTGCCCATGGTGGTATATAAGCCAAGGACCCTCACTATAAACAATAATCATTCATATCAAACAATTATTAATAAATATTTTTATATATACTTCTATGTATTGTAGAAGTATTCACTTCACATACTCGCGACTAGTAGAGAAAAACCCACGAAACTGTATAAATAACCATTTTCTCATTATAATTTCCTATTTCTTGAGTGACAGAAAAATTTTAGTGAACTTCCTACACTCCAAATTTTTTACATGATAGATAGGTTTCAATTTTATTATACTAATTATTATAGTGGAGCATTTGTGCATATATTTTGCTTTAAAATTTGTAAGTTGGGACTAGGAGTAGTGTGATTAAGAAAGAGAGTAGGATCTCTCCTGTTTCAACCTTTGATGAACCTGTGGGGTATCCAAAATGTTTTGAAAGCATTACCTACCATCTCCTTTTTAATTATAAATTCACACATAGCTTAAATATGAAGGAGTAAGCAGCGCGTTATTTGCACATCTTTTCTTATTTTACAATCAATTTTATCTTGGGACTAGGAGTTGGTGTTAGTAAGAAAGGGAGTAGGGTATACCACCTTGCACCATTTGGAAGACCTATGGCAGATCTGAAACTTTTTTCAAAGCACCACCTTTCAATCTCCTTATATGCTCACATATCTTAATTAGGAAGAGTAAGCAACCCATTATCAATACATATTTTTCTTGCTGCAAGGAACAACATCACATAGTGCAATTAGGAGGATTTGTAATGGATCACCGCATATCCACATTGTTGAAATTCAAACACTTTTTATGTTCACACTATTCATTTTGCACACACATCACATCACACACTAAATTCATTTAAGATTTGTGCAAAGCCTATGCTTCCTTACAATATTTGTTCTTAGTTTATTTGAATTTTCATTTTTGCAAACCCTAAGAAAATTACAACTCTTTAAAAGAAACCATAACTTGAACCCACATAATTTCCCCATATGGACCAAAAAAGAATTTATAGTTCAGGTTAGGACCATAGGCATAGGCATCCTAATAATTCATCGTGATTGTTTACATTGAAACATGTAAGTTCTCATTTTAGGGAGGTTAAAATCCTACACAACCCAATGTCAAAGGATGGTGGTGAGAGGCTCTAGGTCCAAGTTTCTAATGAGAAGCTAATGTTCTTTGATACCCACTGGGCATAGGTAGATTAGTGGCCAAAAACTAGGAAAAATTTCCCTATAGGTGGTCGGTAAAGGGTCATTTCAACTGAATTTGATTTCAAATGGCTACTAGAAGTGTCACAACTTTCTTCAAGACATGGCCTCAGTACCCTTGATTTTTTGGCCAGTGGCTGGAGAGCCCACTATCTAAAAATCTTCGAAAGGCCTAGTTACTAATTAAGCAAAAGGATGTTAGGTTATTAGGATTTTTCACATGTGAAAAACTCTTTCCAAGAATTTTTGTTTCTGATTGTTTCACACATTAATATTTTAAATTAAAATTAACCATTTTTCTTTTCACTTTGTCTTATGTGTGTATAATTTAGTTTACTCAAAATCCTCCCTCACAGTAGTTTCACACACTTACTAGGGAAAAATAGGGGACCTTAGGTTTCCCCACTACTATAGGCACCTATAAAGCCTCCCACCATTACGGGGAGGAGTGCTTGTTCTTTCACCATCTCACCCTAGATGATATCATACAACTACTTTGATAAGCTCATCCATTCTCAATGCTACTTTGTTAGGAACTAATTCTTCTCAAGGTACCACTAGAACCACTCCTTAAGGTAACACCAACCCTACTCCATAGGTTACTACTACGAAACCATAAGGTAATACCATAATGGCTAGCACCAACGCTCCATCATCACCCCCACTCCTTCCACTAACCCCACATACCAAGCAGAGGCCAATGCCATTTGTAGCTTCAATTAACCTACCATATCTTTGAAAAATCACTAATAACCACATTGCACATGATCCTCAATGGCTGGCAATGTTGACCAAGTTACCATCAAACATTCCAAAGTTTGAAGTTAAATAAAGGGATGACACAACCAACCATATTCAGAACTTCCATCTAAGGTGTTTATCCAATGGAATTGTCAAGGACTCAAATAGTCTAAGACTATTAAATGCACCCTCACAAACCTTGTTGTGAAATGGTATGTTAGTGAAGCTTTAGGATCCCATGGTACCTTTGAGTTTTTGGATAAATATTTCCTCACCCCTTTCCATCTATTAGTTTGTCATGATACAGGGGTAGAAGTGTTAACTCATTTCAATAGATTAATTTCACACACATCTCAAACCATGTTCTTGAATGGTGTAAGTATCATAGTCTTTGTAAAGTGGATGTTTCGCCCACCCTTCTCTTCGATTTATTTTTGGAATCACTTCTTCCCATCATTTCAAAATATGTAGAAACTGCCTTACCACAAATCAAAGAAAAGGTTGTCATCAAAGCTCAAAAATTTCAACTCATTTACATGTAGTTAGGGTAACTTTACTTTATTATACTTTATTCCCCTTACTTTCAACCTTTTACTCAAGATAACCCTGGGGCATCTAATGTTGTTGATGGGTTGATTGGGAACCTTACCCAAACTCAACCTGGGAACCCCCTCCCATATCTTGGGAATACCTATGGTACACAACCATCATTCCCATAATTACCATTATTTAATGGTACATCCATGAAACCAATGCCATCTAATGTTGTATATTATCCCAACCAAACTACACCTTCTCCTAACCCTCCCATACAAAATAATTAATACCCAACATGCACATCAGAAGGAATGTGTACCTCCCAACCTACTTACACAAACCCTCCATTACCAAGGGAATCCATACTTTCATTTCTAAGGCCACCACATAATACACCCCCACCTCAGAAAAATGCATGGGTTAATTTTTTTCCAACCTTCCTTCCCTCAAGATCAATAATCATTTGAATATATCAACATTGTGAATCCATCCAATGCCAATAAAAGTGAAGGAATAATGAATATAATGGAAACCAAGGAAATGAGAACAACCCAAAACAATAACAAAAGCCAAATAAGTAGACTAGGGGCAAGTCCCCCAATCTAAATAAAAAATGGAATCAAAGTGCTAATAATTTGCAAAAGAAAAACAAGAATGATGGTCTTTGAACTAATCACGCTTGTGCAATTTGCAGAGAGTATGGGAAATATACCCATCATTTCCATTAAATATCGGAGTTGAAATGTGCGAGAGAGGCTAGGGGGAAAGGGAGAGCCAAATAACAACCCATTGTACTACAAAATCCATTTCCACATCAAGGAGCTATAACTACTCAGCATGAGCATGGTTGTCCCACTTGCCAAAATCAAATCGGGGGAAATTCTATTGATAACACTAGTCATGACATTTATATGCAAGAAATAGATTTCATACTTCATACATGCCTTCATTATTACAGAACCCCTCAAGAACCTAATCCTTTACCATCTCAAGCAATTCCCACTATTTTAACTATGCCATATTTAACCATCTTGCAACCCCCCGGTGAACTAGTTTCTAAAATTATCAAGGGACCATTGCATCACACAGCCCATAATTAAAAGGAAACATATAGTTATAGAATTGTAGAGGACCTTATGAAATATCCATTAGTCATTTATTCTTTATAGGTGATTAAAAATTGTCCAACTGAACATAAAGCCTTACGTTCTGCATTAGGCACTATTGATTCCTCAGGTTCACGATTAATCACCTTTGACTTAGATAACTCAGAACTACAATTACCATTAACTCAGTGACCATTTGAAATGTTATAATTCATCAATGCATCATTGATGAGGGGGAATCTTTTGTACTATGTCAAAGTTAGTTTCGCACAAATTAGATTCCCTTAAACTCACTACTTCCTCCATCACATTGAGGGCCTATAAAAGTCAACCATCCTTGCCTGTTGGTCTCTATCAAAATGTCTTGGTCAAAATTTCTAGTAAGATAGCTCTCATTGATATTAATTCAATGACATCCCTCTCTATTACAACCTCTTTTTTTTACAAATTTACATGTATGCCATGAAGGTTGTGGCATCATCAATTTCTCACACCATGAGCTTCCAACATAATGGGAAAATTGTTACCATTGACCATTTGAAACATTTTGAGATGACAAACTCCATATCACCTAACAACGTGTTACCCTTTTTTGGGTTACAAAAAGAATTGGTCTCTCACTTAAATGAGTTTAGCCCATAAATCTTCAAGAATTATTCTCTCCTCGACACTTATCCTGGGGATCATCTTGTGATAGAATATACTTTTTCTGCTCCTATGTGCATCAATACCACATCTTCTGAAACACAATCTTAGGATGCCAAACCAACCTAGGAGCCCATGAATATGATGATGAGTGAGACACAATTCTTTCCATTCGTAATCACTCAAAATCCTTTGTTATACCCCCAACCTAAATTCATTTCACATCAGGTGATGGCCACACTCACCTTACCTAACACATCATTAGCTTTACCATTTTGGTGATTCGAACCTCCCACCACATCAAATATACCAGTAACATGTCATGTTATGTCCGCTACCACTATGGTTGCTACCCCACCCTCAAAAACACTAGAAAAGTAGATCAGGAAAGGACACGAGGAAATCTATGAAGAAAGACCCCGCTAGCACCATTTATCCTAGGGTAACTCCCCCAGGCGCCCTAGGTGATGTGATAGGAAAACCTACCAATCAATTCCCTTGATTATAAGAATTGAAATTCCTTCTTCACACCCCTCAAACATTGGATTCATCTTCTTCAATGAAGGATGAGAAAGCCACCAGGCCTTATAACAAGAGCTTGCATACCAACCATCCTTGTGCCATATGAACATAGTATGGACATTACACCCATCATTGTGTCGAAATCCCTCGATATCAATATGTGTTGGTTGCACTTCATAAGGCTAATATGGTTTCACTATCACTTCCCCCCACTCTAGATGTAGATGATCCACCTTAAACCATATGCTGCATTTTCTCTAAAAATAATCAACAAGAAGCAAAACCATGTGCTTTTTATAATCATACCTCTCATTCTGTAACACCATCTATAGGAGTGAACAAGAAAAGTTCGAGAAAGAAAATTTCAACCCTTAATCAAACCCATTTAGCACCCTAACCCATGTATGCACCCTATGTGATAGTTTGGGACATTTGATCAACGAGTGTCCAACCTTGAGATAACTGTTTCATATACTTCATGTTTCATTTTCACCTACACTATATGCATGCAAAGCATGCTCATTGCAAAATCATCACCCATGTACCATTTGTGCACAATATGCACATCATATGTGTTATGTGGAATCTATGACTACAGACAAAAGTATCTTCCTTAGGCCTGGTGGATTCACCTAGAACAACAAGAATACGAAGGTACAAATCTTTTCCTTAAAGTAAATAGATAATAGGATGAAGCCTACCTAAAATCTTTCATATGCTTTGCTTCTTCCTTGCCTTGAATTCTCCAATCCTATCTGCAGTCACTATTATGAGAACCTACACAGTCAGATAACACAAACCAACGATCCACAGAATCTATGTAGCATAATATAATCACTTTATTCAATAAATCAACATGGCATTGAAACATATGAGACCATAACATCATATATAGGAAAAATAAGAACTATTTGCATTCATATAAATGGAGTGAGTTACAACCAAAAATATGTGTTGACCCTGTAAAAGAGCTCCTCCAAGTTGACTTGTCCTTTCCTTGCCACAAACTGCACCTCTAATCACCCTAACGCATGGAAAGGTATCTCTCATATCAACAACATAAGGGTAGAAACACTCTTCAAAAGCCAGCCCCTTACCTATGGATGGAGTAAATATATAGGTAAAGGAGGTAGTTCATGAATTCTTATCCTTTTACCAATTAGGGCTTGAGATCCACTCTTGATGGGAGGATGAGCTCAAGGGATAAGAGAGGAAAAATCCAAGGTAGGATAGGATAGGATTCAAGACTTTTATCTGAGCTAAATGGTTACAGCAAATCCTTGAAGCTTTTGGAAGAATAGGCTTCAAGATTCTCTCTCTTTTTCCCAAATTTATAGAACCAATGCAGGTGTATAGTGGAGAAACCTATAGGTGATCAATGCAGTCCATAGTGGAGCAAGCTAGTTGTCAATGCTGTCCAGTAGGAGGCTAAGGAGCATTTGTCCTTAAAATGACTGAAACAAGGTGTTTTTAGGAAGAAACTCAAGAACAAGAATGAGTCATGCTTAGGGATTTATGAAAGGATGATGAAAAGGAGGTCAAGGGATGATAATTGATCCAGTTGAAGGCATATTGACCAGATGTGAAAAAATGGCCTATAACAGATTCCCACCCAAAGTGGAAAGTTAGGAATGATAGATGACAACTAAAGTGATTTACCTTATGACAAGTTGAGATCAAGAACAACCGACGAGATCATCATCTGTTACAATACATTTACATCATGGCATTTTTCTAAGGGAGGCATATCCATACTCAACACATAAGCTAATATTTACATGTACAATGACCAAAAGACATGCCCACAGATAACTGATGATGGACCCATGACTGGATTAATGCCTATATGATCATAGCCATCGTCCTAAAATTGCATCGTGAATGGACAAAACTAGATTTGGGGTCTTCTATCCCATTCACATGACCAAACAATGTACGAGTCTAACCATGTGAATCAATGAGCCAGAGTCGAACATGGTAGACACCATATGATTACCTGCCATTGATGTAATCCATTAACATACGTGAGGGAGATCACTGATGATGATAATTGATCTCAAGGTACTATAGTACAATCTACATGGTGTGAATAAATAAGTTGATGTCGAACACCACATTATTGGAATTATGACTAATGCGTTGTCCTTGATGGAAACCTACTTGATGAGTTGTATTTTGATGGCAACCTACTTAATGAATATGTCAACACGATGTGTCTACATATGACAAAGAGTTTGGACAAAGGAATATTAGTTCAGAGATAGAGGAATGTTGAAGGGGATGTTTTAATAGGTACATAGGGGTTTTGTGAAGCAAATCCACGTACACATGTGGGTATGAATAAGAAACGGCATGTACAATTTCAACACCATGGTATTCTAAATAAAAAAGGTCTTTACCATGCTATTGACCCATAGTATTGAGCCCAACAATGAATATTTGATTCTGAATAAGAATACCATCGACATTACTAAGGATTTGACCTGTGGTATTGGACAAGGCCTAAGCTATATAAGGAGAAGAAGATCAAAGTACTTAAGGGTGTAAGTGATGAATATTTCTTGAATAGTTAGATCTAAAGCAAGTGTGCATGTAATGGCTATTAATGAATTGTTTGATTTGAAACTAAGTATGCACCCGAGAATTGATGATGGATAAGATCCAATAGATCTGAAATGACTATATTGGTAATGGATTTATTTGATCTGTAATATTTACGTATGACGCGTGTTTTGTTATGTATGCCAAGAGATGGGTTTGTTCTGAAGGTCTGATGTGCAACGAAGCTATAAGTCAATAATTGTAGATCTATATGTGGGTTTGATAACCTGAAAGGTGCGTACATACGCGAGTTTAATGTTGGTAAGTTGGGTGTCGATTATGCACTTTGGACAGATATGTACACAGGTTTGATTCCTGAAAAGCGTGTATACACACGAAAGTGTTTTGTGGAAAACATGTATATAAGCTAGGGTTTTGCTGAATAAGATGTCTGATTAGTCTAATCAGTCTTGTTGTGTTTTTGTTGTCTGTCAATGAAGTCTTACTTGATGATTTGGGTTTAACAGTGATGATTGAAGTTGAATTGATTGATTGAAGAGTGATGATGTTGCTATCTGTATGTGATTGAATATCTATGATGGTTCTATGATTATTGCACAGTGATTTAGTGGTTTAGGATGTAACCCAGTGTTTTTTTTTTTTCAGAATGACAGTGATTCAGCTCTAGGATTCAATGTTTTGAGATCTGTACACAGGTATGCTTCAAGGAAGTCACGTATTATTGGCTATGTGGAGCTTGACCTAGGTTCAATGTTAGTTAGCCAAACAAATCCCTACACTACTAGCCCTTTTAGCATCATCCTGCGGAGCACGGACCGAAGTCTCACTCGAAGCAGTATGGGGGGATGCTGGAACCAAGTTTTTGCACCTTGAGATGGTCATGATGTCGGTTTATACCCTATGTTCCTACTTTCATGTAGGTTACTAAGCTTTAGGGCTCTGTAAATCTAGCCTTTTATTCCACCCTTCAGTACTGCCATGAAGCTGTACAATTGACCTTCGCGGAGCCTTAACCCATGATCTAGGTACTTTCACTCTGCTATGACAGTAGACTATATAGGTTCCCAAGTTATCTTACGTGTATTACTTATCATACTAAACAATCATAGTTAGTGCCGCATAAACATATATTCTTACTTGCATTAGATTAACTAATACAGTCACATACATTTGCGCATCGCGTGAACATTGTAAACTAAACCCAAAACACAATATAACCAGATGCATTAACAAGACATAGATACACAGAATTTGTAGAAAAATTCTCTTTATTGATATCTTCATATTATTATAGACTCTATCTACCCTGTGCACATAGCTTCAGGGGTCCATGCACTTAGCTGTGGACTTTTACCCTATGCCTCTGTGCACTTAGCTGCAGAGCCTCTACCTATGCTAAGACCTAAAACACGTAGACTTTGCTACGAAGACTCCAAGACTTGTATTCTTAAATTAACTACTTAGAGCGAGCTTACTTACCTCCTTTTATATAATCCCATGCTCCACGGACCATGGATGGATCTTTACAACCGACTTTACACTTTACAAAATAAGGGTGGACAACCCTTCATGAATCATGACACCTTTGCGTTCTGTGACCACAAAATGTAGAGACTTTATAACTTTATTTAAAAACTTGTCCCAAAACATGGGCTTTTAGCCCAAAAATGTCCTTGGGGGATCTCGTTCCCAACAGGCCCCCAACACAAACATTGTGACTCACCCTCGAGTCACTCTGTCGTTGAGGAGATCTTAGCGCGAAGACCTCCCAGCTCAACTTGTATGACCGCAACCTTGGTAGTGCACTGTGTGGCCGCCTGCTTCACTTCTTCAACCAACTGCTCGGTCACTAGTCCTGAATTGTTGGTCTAAAGCTTCTACTGAGTTTCTTGTAGAGTAGCAAGATTCCCTTCAATAGAGTCTGTAACTGCATAAGCCTCATCCAACCAGGGTTTCAATCATGCCTTTAGCACTACCTCCTTGTGCTGCACTGCATCTACATGTTTTTTCAACTGCTTGGCATCCTACATCTTTTCCAGTCTTTGCGTGAGAACGATGATTCACGCTATGCCTTTCACCTTGTCATAGAATTGATGCAGTTCTCGCGCTTCTATCTCCAGTCGTTGTACATTAGGGTCCTCCTACAGGCTCGTCAGGACCTCGAATAATTGTTCAAAAAGTTGTGTGTAGTCTGCTACTGCACTATCAACCGCCGCTATCGCCTTTGTGACAGTGGTTGCATGCTGCTCCTTTACTTCTGGCAGAGTTGAAGGCTGGGCCTTCAACTGTAATTCTATAATATGTAGGTTTAGCTCCAGCTAAGCCCTAGCCAACTCTGTATGAGTGTCATGCACCCCTATAGCAAGCTTGCGTATGCGCACCTCGATTGGTTCTTCCTCAGGAATGGCCAACTCCGGGACCATTTGGCATGCCTCCTCCACAACCTGAACTAGGCACTGGTTTCAGTTGGTTACCTTGGTCATGGTGGTGATGGCAGAGTCTCGATATAGGTCTATTTTTTCATTATTTATCCTTTGCTCACTGATCGCCTACAAAGTGCGGTGCTCGCGAGTCCTCAATTCTGCAATCACTCCATCTTGCAGTAGGTGGAGCACCTTGCGAGAGAGCACTACTAGATTCAACCCCACTCCCTTGAGGACACTGATAGTAGGCCTGTCAGCTTCATTCTCCATGGTCAATGCTCCATCAAGCAACACTATCGCACTAGAGACCTTTGCACACAACATTTCAGTAGCTTCTAAAGTACCGACTGTGAGGCTGGTGGAGACCATGCTAGCCTGTAATGCACAAGTCTAAAGCTCCTGCAGAGCTATCTAAATTGCTCCCAATAGTAGCAGCTGGTACTATTCAAACTGTTGTAGTGCCTCTGTAGGGACATCCTACACTGTGTTTCGGATGTCATGCAACTCACCCTCTGTGACGGTGATTGGATCCAGCAACGTCTTAGTGGCCTTGGATTTCTTCCTTGACCCTCCTTCCTTGTTCCCTTGGATGCTTGATGTGGGTAGATGTATCCTATGGCTACGTGTCGTGTTGCTCTGTTTGCTCATTCGTTTCTTCCTCTATGTTGGGTGAAGGTGACCTTGCACTTTTGTCAGAGCCCTGCTCTGTTCCGCTTGTTTGCTTCTCCGTCTGTTGGGTGGCATTGCATTCTGCCTAGGCCTTGTCAGCAACCTCCTTCTTCCTCTTCTTGGCTAGTTGTGCCATCTTGAGCTTGACCTCCTCCTTTTTGTGTTGTGTGACAGACTTGCTCAACCCCACCGCCAAGTTTGATGTAGTGCACCACTCTGTCGGCCAACGATCAAGCACTGCATCAATTGCATCATATGTTGCCAAGTAAGGCAAGTCATACCAGGTCTGTGTAGGGTCCTTCCACACCCTGACAACACATGGTGAAAGTCTGCCTTGAACTCCACGGAGCCCTGCAGGTTGGAAAACACAGTAGGTGACAATGACAGTTTGCGATTGATAGCCATGCGGTTGTTCATCTACATCAAGCTCAGAAGATCTTGCTATCTTTGATGCACTATGCATCCTTGGTTGCCCACAATGAAGGGTAATTCACATCTTTTGATAGGTTCGACACAACTGAGGGGAATTGACTACCTTTCGATAGCTACCATGCTACCAACACAATAGACAGCAACAACCACGCATAGTGGAAAGTCTTGTTGAACTCTTGTGCCTTGTGGAAGTTCACAAGGAACTCACCGCAGAGATAGTGTGCCCAATTGAACTCGACTCCTTCGGTGCATTGGGATGCTATCATGATGACAGGTACCATCACCTCATCTATGCGACACTTCCTCATCACCTTTTCTACCAAAATTTGCGTGGCCACCTTTATAGCAGGGTCACTGATACTTGAGGTGGCATATCCGCGTGGCTTCTTCACAAGCTTAAATTTTTCCTTCACGGCCTTCGCAAGGGCCTGCTTGCCACCTTTACCACCAAATATCATGGCCAAATTTTCACCTATGTAGGGTAGCCGCGTGATATTATGGATCAATCTATCGGTGATGGATATTGGCTCCTCCAGCCACAAACACCCATCGTGCACCAAGCATAACAGCTTCTTGATGACCAATACTGTAATCGGAGTGTGGTTGTAGTGCGGCAACCATAGCAGGTTGAGAAGTGCTACCTTGTCTACTCCCCTGAGCCACTTCCACAGTTTGAATGCGGTCATCCTAGTGGTTGTATCAATAATACGATGCATTAACTGCACGGTCGCCAAGTGCAGGAACTTCTCATGGTTAGCTAAGTCCCAGTCTTCTAGCTTTAATAGAGGAACCCACCCCAAATGTGGTCCTTCAAAGACAATCTCATCTAGTAGCAGAGGGGTTTGTAAGGGGACATTTCTCTTGTTAATTTCTTTTGGCACCTTAGTCTTGCCCTTGCACGGAGGGATGTACTTAGGGAACCGAGTGATAGGATCAGCACCCTAGACTCCAACTTCCTCCACATCTATCCCCAAGTCCTCATCATCCATTAGGATGTCTTCAATTTCTTCCTCCTCCAACTCTAGGTTAATGGCTTTTCCCTTTTCTTGTGCAGTGGGTTTGTCCTCCAGTGGGTTCCTTCTCAGCGACGCGTGCACCGTTATTGCAACCTGCTTGCCCTTTTTATCCTTCCCACTCTCCTTGGCTGGGGTCAGCTTTAGTCTAGGTGTTTGTGGTGATTTGGGAACTTCTGCTAATACTTCTGTAACCTCTGGGGTAGCTTCTTCTATCTCCCTAACAACCTCCGACACAGCCTCCTCGGCTGTCAGTGCTTCGGTGTCCATAGCTTTTGTGGGTGTCAACATGATGATATTCAACAATTCTCATGTCACCTCTGGTAATTGCTCAAACGTCGAACTCGCTATCAGAGCTTTGAAGAATTCTTGATTCACGTGGGCCTGAGAGATCAACAACTCAGTTCTCAAAATGCCAAGTGTTTTTCACTGGGTAGCCACCTATAATTTATAGGGAATTTTGAGTTCAAGTCTGACTGTTTCCCCCACATTCGACTCATTAATGCCCGATTGGCAGCAGATTTTCAAGGATTTGACCCATAAAGTTCGTCTTACATGTCGGCCACCCGCTCTATTTGGTCACATTTCGACCATCAAATCATGAACAGTCACTTTAACAGTCACTTTCCAGCTGACCTGCACAATTTCTCCCTGGGTAGTGTATCTCCCTTCACGCTATCATGAACCCTGTGACTCTTCCCTGCTTCACACAATCCTCTAATCGTGCAACTCCCCAACCCGGGTAGTGTAGTTTATAGTCCTGTGCCTCCTTTCAGCTTCCTGGAGTGCTAAGACTATGCTACACTCATATAGTCACCTGGCCGGATCATCGGTGTATGGCTTCAATCAGCTGCCATTCACCTATTCTGGAAAGGGATCTCCATTCAATTTAACCAACTGAACAACTCCACTGTTAGCAATCTCCTTAATGACATAGGGACCTAACCAGTGCATTCTAAATTTCCCTGGAAATTTAACAAACTTACCGTCATATAGAAAAACTAGATCATTTACCTTAAAGGGGTGCAACTTAATGTGCCGATCATGCCATGCTTTTTCACGTTGCTTTTGGACCTATTGGTGAAATCTAGCTAGAAATCTCTCTTCCTCAAGCTCAGTCAGCTATGCAAGCCTCTCTTCTAGGGCTCCGTGATCTATCATACCCATTAGTGCCACTATGCGTAGACTAGGCACAATGTATTCCATGGGAATCACTGCTTTAACACCATATACAAGCCTAAAGGGTGTCTATCCAGTCAACCTTTTGCATGTCATCCGGTAGGCCCACAGTACTATGGGTATGTGTAGGTCCCAATCACTTTTCTAAGCATTGCAAACCTTGGTCAACATGTTCTCCAACACCTTATTGAATACTTCCATCATCCCATTAGCTTATGGGTGATAAGGCATGCTTTTCTGGAGATATACCTAAAATTCCTCCATCAGCGCGCTGATCGTATCGTTTAGGATGTGTGTACCATGATCACTCATAAAAATCTTTGGACACCCAAATCGCGTTAGTACATACTCAAAGAGGAAATTTGTAGCAGTCGTGCCTGTGCAATCCTTCACAGGTCATGCCTCCACCCATTGAGTCAAATACTCAGTCGTTGTGATAATGTATCGTGCTCCCATCTTCTTCCCTTGGGGCTGAATGGGTCCCACAAAATCTATCATCCATTTCTTAAAGGGTTATAATGTCATCTATGGATTCAGAGGTAGCTCATCCCTCCGTGATGGCCTGCCCATCCTTTGACACACATCACACGCCTTGCAGTAATCTTTTGAACTCTAATGGAGGGTTGGCCACCACAACCTTGCGTGTAGAATCTTCTGCGTGGTTGCTCTCCTTGCATAATGACTTCCTGCGGTGCCCCCATGAGTGTCTGTGAGCATACTACTGCTTTCAAAATCCAGTACATATCATCGAAATATTTCATCACACCCCATTTTGTACAGATGCCCGACAATGACATGAAAGTCTACCGCGTGCACCACTAACTCTGTCTTCTGCTGGATGTGTAACCTTTTGAGGCAGTTGTTGTTGTTAGGAAGTCTATGATGTCTTCAAAATGACCATTTGTGACGCGCAATGAAAATAGCTATGGGTCACGCAATTCCTCCTCCAAATTAGTGGGCTCAATCCTTGTTTCGATTCGTGAGAGATGGTCTGTTCCCATGTTCAGTTGTCTAAGCTTCACAATAACTTAAAAATCATACTCCTAGAACAACAACAACCACCTGCAGATTCTCCCCCCCAACACAAGCTTATTGACCAGGTATTTCAACGTGGAATGATCCGTATACATATTAAAATGTCCACCTAGCAAGTAGTGTCTAAACTTCTAGATCGCGTATACCATGGCTAACCCTTCATGCTCGGTGGTGGAATAGTTCTTCTGAGCCTTGGATAACCTTCTTCTTGCGAACGCTATAGGATGGACCAATTCTCCTTCGCTAGCTAGCCTATGTCAGTACTACTCCTAGCGCTATACATGATGTGTTGACATGTACATGAAACTCCTTCTTCCAATTCGGGAAGACTAAAATAAGCGCGGTGACCATCTTTTCTTTCAATACATCCAAGCTTTTGTTACAGTCCTCATTCCAATAGAATGTGACATCCTTTTTCAACAACTTCCCCATAGTTGTAGGGATTTGGGCATAGCCCTTGATAAACTTCTTGTAATACCCAGTATGTCCTAAGGTTGCACGCAGCTATTTCAAACTCATCGATGCTTTCAAGTTAAGTATCACCGCGATCTTCACGGGATCTACCATTAGTCCCTACCTACAAACCACATGACCCAAAAAGGTGCAAAAAGGAACACAAAACATGCATTTCTTCAAATTGATCACAATCTGGTACCTTCGACAAGTATCTAGCATCAGGCATAAACTTGTGACATGGCGTTTGACCAGCCCAAACACAGTCTAGTCATCAAAGTACACTTATAGAAACTTATGAATAAATTCCTTGAATGCCGCAATGACTATGCACGAAAAAATTGTTGAAAAGTGTGCAACAGGAAATGCTTGTTGAAAATGCAACAAGATGATGGAGCTTAGTGGAAAGGAGTCGCCTTCACTTAGTGGGCCCGCAGGAAAATTATGGTCCAAAGTCTATTTTTGGATCACAGCAGGAGTGATCACAGCAGGAATGATTACAGCAAGAGTGATCATAGTAGGAGTGATCACAGCAGGGGTGATCACAGCAGGAGTGATCATAGCAGGAGTGATCAGAGTCTATTTTTAGACTGCTAGTCAAAAATAGAAAAGTCAAATAATATTGTCTCATAATAATATTTAGACTATAAACTTTATCTTATTCTCTTGGAGCACTTCAGTTTGCGCTACAGATGTGGCACATGCAGCTGTCAGAAGGAAATACGTTTTCTTTATGAGTCAGTTGAGCTATTGCATGCAGGACATCAGTTAGAACTCATGTGGTTGAGTTCTGTGGAGTTGGATGAGCAGTTAATGGAGTTGTGTTCAGTTTGACTTAGTTGAACTAGTTGTATTTAGTCTAATTGATCAATAGACTAAGTGATGAGTTGTGTGAATTAGTTATTAATTAATTCACTAATTATTAAATCATAATGAAACTGAAGGATACATCAGTTAACTCAGTGCATGTACAATTCAACAGGGACAGGTGTTAGAGGTTGAGATTGCTATCAGTTGTGCATGAGATTGTGCACATGCATGGGATTGAGTTATGCCAATGATATCTGCGTAGTGTGGGCCAATAACAAGTGAAATATAGCTTGTGCTCACGTGATTTATAGTGTGGGTGATTTTCACGAGGTAAATAGGAGTTTGGATCAGCCATTCTCATTCATTCTCAGCAGGTATTGTGCAGTGGAGGCAGGCAAGCAGCGGAGGAGATTTGGAGATCAAATCTAAGTTGTATTGTGTGTAACAGGTGGAGATAGTGCTGGATACTTGTGAGGAGTATTTTTCTATGTTTGTCATGTTCTCAATCAATATAATATATAGATAGTTGGGGTTTTTAGCGATATGCTTTCCCCAGGAAAATACTGTGTTGATATGTGTGATTGATGCTTCTATGTGCGCATGTTATTGTTTCTGCTTCTGTAAATTGATGATCAATGTAGAGGAGCTTATGTATTGTGCATGTATTCTACAATAGTGCATGATCAGGATAATCTCTGTGAATAAGTGTTTATTATTCAAAATTTCCACATGGTATCAGAGCGAGCTGATTTGTAGAAGAAGTTCTACATGATATCAGTGTTGTATTGATCATCAGATCTATTATTCAGAAAGTGTTTACATTTTATTTCTTCAGGCAGAGTCTGTAATTGGGCCAGGTAGCCTCTGGATTCATCCTTCTTTTGGAAGGTGAGATATCGGTGAATGCCCATACAGTCGATCTCTGTATGAGAAATACTTTGTTCTCACAAATTTTAGATCAGAAGCGGTTGAGTTTTTTGAGCTGTGGAATGGCGCTCAAGGATAAAACTCGGAAACATTAGGTGTGAGAATGGAGACAGTATGCCCCAGTATCTCACGAAGTTCACCCCATGCCTGTATGAGCTGGGAAGTGTGGGGGTAACTGTTGAGGATGAGAATATGGTGAGTCTAGCACTCCTTGGCCTTCCTAAGAGTTGGCATAGCTACCAAGACTCGGTGAATGGAAGGGAGAAATTGCCAGGATGGGAGAGACTTTGGTCAGATCTTGTGCAAGAGGAGATTAGACAACACACCAGAGACAGTTCTTCATCTTTACATGATGAGGAGAATTCTGCCTTAGCGAGTAAGGCAAGGAAGGGGAAGGGGAAGGTTTCTCTTTCCGAATCGAGTTCTTCCAATGATGGGAAGAAGGTTGACAAGTCGAAGGTGCGATGCTTTCGTTGTCAGGAGTTGGGCCATTATGCTACTAATTTCCCAAAGAAGAAGTCCAAGAAGGGATCTAGGGAAGGATTTGAAGGTGAGGCAACCTCACTTGCTTCACAGTTTGAGTTGGAATTCACAGTCTTCGCATGCATGGCTTCATCCATGATGGGAAGTGGTTGGTTTCTTGACGGTGGAGCTTCTTTCCACATGACCAGTGACAAAAGTTTGTTCAGTACTTTGGAGGAGAAAGATCTCCAGATACTCATAGGGATGGGTAATGATGAGAAGTATAGTGTCTCAGGTGTAGGCACGGTTATTTTTCAGAGGGAGCATGGAGCTCGCCTTACCTTGACTGATGTCAAGTATGTACAAGGACTAAAGAGAAATTTGGTGTCAATCGCGATGCTAGAAGACAAAGGCTATGATGTAGTCTTCAGTAAGGGAAAGGTTTTCCTTAGACACATCATCACTAGATAGGTGAAGCAGATTGGTTCATGGGTCAAGAACCTGTATGCTCTTGAGGTTCAAGATGCATGCAAAGCCTTGAGCAGCGAGGCAACTGATGGAGACTTGGTGGTTGAGAGGGAGGGTATATTACCTCTCAACATGCAGAGCCAGAAGAAGTCTCAGACGATTGTGGAGGAGCCACGATTGGTGCAGCAGCTTCAGGAGGTTGTGGAGCAACCACAACAAGGGAAGATGAGGGGAGATCGAGTAGAGACATCTACTCATGCAGAGACCTCCGGTAGGGGGGAAATTAGATCCAGGTGGGCTGAGGGATTGCATGCAGCCATACCTCTAGGTAGGAGGTGGGGTGATGTAGATTGATCGTCCCAAGGAGGAGGGGCAAGATCCTTGAGGTACCCAACCTCTTGGATGAGACCTTGCTACGGTAGCCCCGATGTGGAGTAGCAGGAACTGTTTGATTGGGTAGAGACAGATGCGGATGGAGTGGCAGAGAAATCAACAGTGCAGGGAATCCCAGGACAACGCATAGCATGCAGGCTGCAGCAATGCGAGAGGCACAAGTGTTTTGCACAGTGCTAGGTGGCACAGAGAGGCGTGCAATGGTGCGAGATGCATAGAGATGTTGCAATAGCGCAGATGTCAGAGAGGGAGCACTTGTCAATAGCAGGTAGAGCTTCAGCATCAGAGTATGTTCCTAGCCCAGCAGAGTGGTCAGTTGGGAGTGTTTTTGTTCCAAGTGTTGTTGGAGCAAAGTGGACCGGGCAGATGTGTTGCATGCAGAACATTCTAGAGTTATAGGATCGGGTTTGAGAGGAAGCCTTTCTTGTTGAGAGGGAGCGTTGAAAAGTGTGCAACAAGAAATGCTTGTTGAAAATGTAACAAGATGATGGAGCTTAGTGGAAGGGAGTCACCTTCACTAAGTGGGCCCGCAGGAAAATTATGGCGCAAAGTCTATTTCTGGATCACAACAGGAGTGATCACAGCAGGAGTGATTACAACAGGAGTGATCACAGCAGGACAGCAAGGGTGATCACAGCAAGAGTGATCACAACAAGAGTGATCACAGTAGGAGTGATCAGAGTCTATTTTTAGACTACTAGTCAAAAATAGAAAAGTCAAATATTATTGTCTCATAATAATATTTAGACTATAAAATTTATCTTATTCTCTTGGAGCACTTCAGTTTGAGCTACAGATGTGGCACATGCAGCTGTCAAAAGGAAATATGCTTTCTTTATGAGTCAGATGAGCTATTGCATGCAGGACATCAGTTAGAACTCATGTGGTTGAGTTCTGTGGAGTTGGATGAGCAGTTAATGGAGTTGTGTTCAATTTGACTTAGTTGAACTAGTTGTATTTAGTCTAACTGATCAATAGACTAAGTGATGAATTGTGTGAATTAGTTATTAATTAATTCACTAATTATTAACTCATAATGCAACTGAAGAATACATCAGTTAACTCAGTGCATGTACAGTTCAACAGGGACAAGTGTTAGAGGTTGAGATTGCTATCAGTTGTACATGATATTGTGCACATGCATGGGATTGAGTTATGCCAATGATATCTACGTAGTGTAGGTCAATACCGAGTGAAATATAGCTTGTGCTCACGTGATTTACAGTGTGGGTGATTTTCACAAGGTAAATAGGAGTTTGGATCAGCCATTCCCATTCATTCTCCGCAGGTGTTGTGCAGTGCAGGTGGGCAAGCAGCAGAGGAGATTTGGAGATCAGATCTGAGTTGTATTGTGTGTAACAGGTGGAGATAGTGCTGGATACTTGTGAGGAGTATTGTGCTATGTTTGTTACATGTTCTCAATCAATATAATATACAGATAGTTGGGGTTTTTAGCGAGATGCTTTCCCCGGGAAAATACTGTGTTGATATGTGTGATTGATGCTTTTATGTGTGCATGTTATTGTTTCTGCTTCTGTAAATTGATGATCAATGTAGAGGAGCTTATGTATTGTGCATGTATTCCGCAATAGTGCATGATCTGGATAATCTCTGTGAATAAGTGTTTATTATTCAAAATTTCTACAAAAATTGTAGGTGCATTCTTCAATCTGAAAGGCATTACAGTGTACTGAAAACATCCCCACTCAGTCGTGAAGGTCGTCTTGCCTCTATCCTCCAGCGTGATTTTGATGTGATGGTACCCAGAGAACGAATCAGTGAAGGAGTACACTTCCTGGCCACCTACATTATCCAATACCTCGTCAGTGAATGGAGTTGGGAAAGGATCATGTATGCAAGCGTCATTCAAATTCACGAGATCTATGCATATCCTTATTTCATGCTTCTGCTTCTTTTCCTGTACCACCATTAGACTTACCCAATCATATTCTTCTATAGGCTCAATGATGCTTGTCATGATCATCTTGTCCAGCTCTACGCGGAACTTCTCCTTATACTTTAGATTGAGGTGGTAAGGTCTTTGCTTAACCGGCTTTGCGTCGGGTTTTAACGTGATATTCATAATGCCTAGGTCTCTTATTATCCCTTTTAGCTCTGTAAACTTGGTAGGGAACAAATCCTGGTATTGGCGGAGCAATTCAGCGACATTATCCACCTTCACATCATCCCAGTAATCTCCAATCTTCGCGATTTTGGGCTCCACCTCCGTATCAATATTTACCTGTTTTGTTTTTAGTGGCGTGGTTATATCATGGTTCTCAATCTGCAATCCCTCAACCTCGTGGTGACCCTCTGTTTTAGGGATGTTAATATTTTGCTGATCCTCATATTCCACTTCAACAGTCATGTTAAATCATTCCAGTGTGTGGTTCAGCTTAGTAGTCTAATCGAGTTGAATCAGATCCAAAGGATCCTACGGTATCTTAAAGATTGTTTCTTTCACTTCTTGTAGCGCTTCATCAATACAATCAAACAAGTCTTCAAAGCCAAACATCATTATGAATACTTCACGTAGAATATCCCATTCACCTATACCATGGCAGATCTCTGTTTCCAAGTACCAATTCATCGGGATGAAATCCAAGGTATGACAGAACAAGTGCACCCATTCTAGTTGGGGCTTAGCTCCATAAGCCTGAGCCCATTTGGCCAAGTGTGTGTGCAGATCATCTTTCCTATAATATTTGTCTGCCATTCTTACCTTTAGCTTCCCAAAGTGTGTTTGCATCATCCTCCTCACTCGTGCCAATCAACAAAGCTACCCTTATGCGTACCCCACCACGTTGTGGGCATAACATGCAATGCCCAATCCAAATCTTGGAAGCGCTGCTTTTCTGGTACCTCCCTCTCAAATGCATCCAAAAATACATGTACATCATTCAGGCCATCATAAGTGGGCAGAATTCTTGCCTTTGACGACACACATCACATCGACTGGGTCATCATGTTACAACTTAGCGTGGTTACTTCATGTAGCCGACTCTGTCAGTGCTATAATTCTTCATCAGAGTCTGAGGTGCAAGAACTCTAATGATCCCATGCAATTCCTCCATCTATTGTCGGATTCACCTAATATTGGTCTCGCACTATTATCTTATACATACATTCCAAATCGTCATCACTCTCATAATCGTAGACTGGTTTAGTATAGAGCAATCCTTTAGCAGGATCTAGGGGTACTATTACGTGAAGGGATTTCTTTTCAAATATCATCTTCCACTTCTTTAGGTTGATTACCCCGTTCATGTCAGTAGCCCAATCAATGCCAAGGAGCATAGGGTAGGGGTTGTTTTCATCCACAATTTCTATTACTTCAAAGTCAGCTAACACGCTCGTACCTTCAATATCTACAGTTTCTCCTTACAGTCGTCCCATGGGGATGATCTTCTACTAATTGGCCATCCTTAATTGAATTAGAGACCATTGCAGCACGGGTCTTCCCATCCTCTCCCAAGTCTGCTTTGGTAGCATGTTTGTGTCTAACCCGAGATCCAAGATAACTTGATAAATTTCATATTCTACTATTTGCGTGGTCAGTCTCATCTCACATCCTGTCCTTGCTCTGTGCTTACTAATCTTCTGTACCATGCATACCCTAAGTGTTTCCAGCGCATCTATTTATAAGATCTTGTAACCCTTTCACAGCCTTGCTATCACGTAATAGCTTCATGCAGGTTTCTAGAAAGGTCGTAAGCAAATAAGGGTCTATCTCCTGATCAGGCTTATCCTTTCTCCCTGAGGTAGAAGCCTCAGCAAAGCTCTTATTTTCTTCCAAGAATGTTTCACATGTATGCTCCAAATCAAATTCAGCCTCCTTCGTTGGAGCTTTACGAGCCCATGCACTATCTTCAGGTTGTTTCTCCTTATCATTTCCCATTGCAGTTCCACTTCAGAGCACTATATTAACATTCGAATCCTGTTCACGAGGTTCAGACCTCATCATCTATAGGTTCTGAGTCGGCTGAGTAGGTAGCACCCCTTTGTCGCATATCCTCGAAATTAGTGTAGGATAGTCTTCTGTCTCATGATCAAATTGAATACAATATTTTCACGATGGACACATTGGGTTACCGCATTCATGGGCATAGTGTCCTGGTCCTCCACAATTGTAGCAAATTAGCTAAACTCAACCTCTGCCAGGTCCTCCTCCACCTCGGCCTCATCCACACACCTCAAATCTTGTTTGCACCATCCCTCTATTCTGGTCAGGGGGCGCGTTTCTGCCTGAACCCTATAGGTGGGAGTTCTGTCCATCATCAATTCATAACTTCTAGAATTTCAATCATCATGCCCTACTGATCTGCAAAAGTTGTAGAATAGTTGTTGCGGTTCTTGTACAAAATTCTGCAACAAATGATAATTATTCGTTTCCTTTCTACGAGACATATAGCGCACCACAACGCAGGCCCCTTGCTTAGTCCTTCTTGGACCTCCAACCTCAAAGGCATTGTCCCTCCCCCTACAATATAGTTTGCAAAGACTCGGCAATGGTCTTTGTCATGCCCCTAACCCTTACACTTCAAGCACCATATCTCTTCGCGCACCTTCGGTTGAACTGTTCTGTCTTGCTTTAGACTTTGCGTTTCAAGGCAAAGATTTTGCAATTGTGCATGGATCTACTAAACCCCCATATTCGGATCTTGCATCAGTGTTTTGTGGAGTCTCATTTCAATCTCCAAGGCCTCTGCCTAAGTCATAATCTTCTGATGTGATAGCGCAACCCTTAGGTGCGGCAGGAGTGAAGCCACGAACCACTCGTGGTGTTGTCCATCCATTAAGTTCATATTGGCTTCATGGATTTTACATTCAACCTGTGATCCAATTCCCAAGGCATCTCTCCTAGTTTCATTTGGATTTCCTTGAACCCCACAATCGATTGTGCCTCTGATTTAGGCCTACTGAACTCTTTATTCAGTGCGGTCTGGATGTCTGCCACCCTAGCGTTGTTGGCATTATGATTCTGGTTTGGCTCTATGGTTCAGGTGTTGTACTTGATGGAAACTCACTCAAGTGGAAAAAATCTGTTCAAGCTCTCAAAATTATGGAAAATAAGAGGTTTGTTGGTGCATCATTCAAAAGGTGCAGACCCGCAGGTTCGCCATTCAGGAAGTGCGGACATACCTGTAGGTTCTTCGTTCATAAGGTGCGGTCCCCCAGTTCACTCACTCCAATGTAGAGAAGCGCACTCACGTGGGGTTTCTTATGTTTGGCCATTGGTATTTAGCCTGTCGATTCATGATCCTATGGTTTTGGCCCATGGTATAGGATCTAATTTATTGAACCCCGGTTTGGATCCCTTGTATTGGTTTTTGATGGTTTTGTCCCATGGTGTGGATAAGGGTTTGACTATAAAAAGGGGAAGGAGATCACTTGGCTAGTCACTTGTGAAATTTGAATATCTTAAGATCTGAAATTTTGGGTGATTGGTTTTACAAAGCTAGATCTAAATCAAGGAGAAAACTTAAGGCGAATCTATTGATAAGTCGTGATCTCTCGGGCGCATGATCAGATCTATGGATCTGACTGTCTGTGACACATTGGAGGACTGTTAATTTGGCCCTAATCAGAGGTTCGCAGGCGATCCACAGTGTAAGTGCGGGGGTACGCAGCGCAGGAGAAGACGCAGTGCGGGTGTACGCAACTCAGCAAAAGGCGCAGTGTGGGGTACGCAACGCAGAAGAAAGCACATTGCGGAGGTACGCAGAGGCAAAGAAGGACCAGTGCGGAGCTACGCCGTCAGATGGACAGTGAAGGTGCGGATCTGAGCTGAGGTACACTATTCAGTAGAAGGAGTAAGTGCGGTGGTACGCAGAGTAGCAGAAGGATCCATTGCAGATCTGCGCAGTTCAGGCACAGAAAGACTGCGGATATCCACAGGTTTATATTGGTGAAGTTGCGGACCTGTCTTGAAACATTTGTTGGCTGTCTTTTATCTATTGCTACAGAGTTCTGGGTTTAGATTTCTGGTATTACTTTTCTGTTTATAGCATTCTGAGAAGTTGGGTGATTCATTGGTTGATTGTATAAGGAGATTGGGTGATTTGCATGTACTTGATGATTATCTAATCTTCTTGGATCCAGTCTGAAAATTAATGAAACGTGGTCCTTAAAGAAGTAGAAGAGCAAAGGGGGTTGTAGCTCCCTTCCAGGAGAGACTGGAAAACGAGAGAGAGTTGTAGCTTTCTCCAGGTTGCAGCCTGCGTACTGGTAAAGGACTGCACCAGTACAAAATCCTTGTAAAAGAAGTTTCTAATTGAAAGAAGATAGAGACATATTGCAGTCAGTGGTTTTCACCCACATTGGGTTTCCACCTTATATCTCGTGTTCTTTGGTGTGCTTATCTATTTTTCTTGTTCTTGTTCATTATTATATGGCACTGACATATAAATTAATGATCAATATCTGAAGAATAAATTAAAGTATAAATCTGGAAGGCATATTGAAAAGAATTTGATAATACTGATTCACCCCCCCTCTCAGTATTATTTCCAACAATTGGTATCAGAGCAGGTTCTTCAAACGAATCTTGATTGCTTGAAGAAATATCTTTCATCATGAGAAACTACGAGAGGGAAGCATCAATCAGGCCACCGATTTTTGATGGGACAAACTTCGTTTATTGGAAGGTAAGAGTTACTGCCTATCTTCAATCTCTTGGTACAAAAGTCTGGAATATCATAGATACAGGGTATACTTTTCCATCAGCAACTCCTACAGATCCAGCTAAGAAGAAGAAATATGAAACAAATGCAAAGGCGGTTTATACTCTATTAGGATGCCTATCTCAATCAGAAATTGTTAAGGTAATGCAGTTTAAATCCGCAAAAGAGATATGGGACAAAATTGTTCTGAGCTATGAAGGAGATGATCAGGTAAAACGAGCAAAACTTCAAACCCTCAGAATTCAGTATGAAAATCTCAAGATGTATAATGATGAAAGTGTGGCTAACTATTTTCTTTGTGTAGATGAGATTGTTAATTGTATGAAAAATTTGGGTGAAGAAATAAAAGAGGTTGTTGTGGTTGAAAAGGTTCTAAGATCTTTGTCCCCTAGTTTTGAACCTAAAGTTTCTGCAATAGAAGAAAAAGAGAATCTACAAAGCCTTAAAATGTCATAGCTACATGGAATTCTAAATGCTTATGAAATGAGGAAAGGAGGTCCATCAGATAGGAGAGATGCTTCCTTTAAGGCATCAGGCAAAGGAGAGTACTATGAGTCAGGACACGTGTCAGAAAAAGAAGAAGAATCAAATTTTATCAGAAATCTTCAACGGGGTACTGGTCATTTCCGAGGTAAGTTACCTTTCAAATGCTTTGCTTGTGGAAGAGTCGGTCACTATGCTGCCAAATGTCCTCACAAGGATAAGATTGACAAAGGAAAGGAACTTGTTAGATGGAACAAGAAACAGAATGCAACTAAGAAAAGTTACTTCACTCATGAAGAGAGTGATGGCCTATCAAATAGTGATGAAGATGAACGAGGTAATGATTATAAGCTTTTAATGGCCTTTGAAGATGATGATTACATGGATGCTATAGATGTGGATGACTTTTATGAAGAGATTTCTAGACTCAAGACATGTTTAGAAGAAAAGAATGTGATCATTGATACTCTGCAATTTCAACTTGATGAAAAAGAAAAATCTCTTGAGAAGTTAGAATGTGAAATTGTTGGCCTTAGAAAATAAATTGAGAAAACAAAGGTTCTTAATCTTAAGTCTGTTAAAGGATCTGAAACTCTGGATGAGATTATCAATGTACAACGTTCTCCACTAATCAAGACAGGTCTAGGTTATAATGGACAAACATCTCAAGCATCCACCTCAAAGAGTTATCTTGATGTAGCAAGGAGGAATGAGCAAAAGCCCAATGGTGATCATCAAGTAAAGCAGGGACGAATTAAATCAAGAACAAACAGAGACTACCAGGTAAACCAGGGGCAATCCATTTTAAGGGTGAATAAAAGCTACAACCAGCCACAGGTAAAAACTTCTCAATTTGCTTCAAGAATGGATGACAATAGAAATTACAATCATTTGGCTGGTAGATTTGATAATCACAGAAGTTTCTTCAATGGCCAATGTTTCTCTTGCCATAACTTTGGTCACAAAGCAGCTCAATGTGTTGCCTATAAGACAATCATGACTAGAGAAGCTCAAAAACAAAGAAGTATGACCGGGATTACAAAAAGGACCTATAAAAATTTTTCGGCCCTTGAAAATGAAATTGAATGTTCTATTTGTAATAACTTTGGTCATGAAGATTCTGAATGCAGGAGCAGGTTTCGGCAGACAAAGGAACAAGCCTCAAGCACCCAAACATGGAGAATAAAGGAACCACAACCAGAAAGATGTGGGATAGCATTTTATGCAGAAGGACAGGAAAATCTATGGTACATTGACAACGGATGTTCGAAGCATGTGACAGGTGATAAAGAAAAACTTGAATCATATACTGCTTTAGAAAAGGGTAAGAAGGTTTCTTTTGGAAATGATACCCCTGTAGCCATAAAAGGAAAAGGCATTGCTCATTTGAAAGAAAAGGTCAAAGCTTGAAATGTTTTGTATGTTGATGGCTTGAAGCATAATCTACTGAGTGTCAGTCAGATGTGCGATCAAGGAACCGAGGTAATATTTTGATCAAATGGATGTAGCGTTCGTGATCTTGATACAGGAAAAACAGTGATCAAAGGCAGAAGAACTCCAAATAATCTATACATATTTGAAGAAGGACAAAAACAATGTTATTTGAGCAAAGATGATGAACATTGGTTATGGCACCGGAGGTTGGGGTATCTAAGCTTTTCAATAAGGAAAGCATGAAAATACCAGGCAGTTCGTGGTCTTCCAGATATCAAAATTCCAGACAACACCATATGCAAATCATGTCACTTTGGTAAGAAAACCAGAACTAACTTCCCTGAGAAGGAAGGATCAGCCAGCAGGCCTCTTGAACTAGTCCATACAGATCTATGTGGTCCATTTAGGACAAGGTCACCTCGAGGAGAAGAATACTTTATATTATTCATTGATGAATTCTCCAGGATGGTTTGGTTGGGACTTATGAAACACAAGGACAAAGAATTTGAAAAATTCAAATCTTTCAAAGCCTTGGCAGAAAACGAATCAGATCACAAACTTAAGTGCCTCAGGTCCGACAGAGGTGGGGAGTTTACCTCAAATGAATTTTTCGATTTCTGTGAAGAACATGGAATAAGAAGGGAATTCTCTACAGCTAGGACTCCTCAGCAAAATGGAGTGGTGGAAAGGATGAATAGAATGGTCCAACAAATGGCTCGTGCTATGCTTGATGAGTCTCGGACTCCTGCAACCTTCTGGGGTGAAGCTGCTTTTGCTGCGATTGTTATACTCAACAAAACAAATGTCTGAGTGAACATCACTCAAACTCCTCATGAGCTCTGGTATGGTGAGACTCCTTCGGTAAAGCATTTCAAAATTTTCGGGAGCAAATGCTATATTGAGAATACTGATGAACAACTTGGCAAACTTGAACCTAGAGCAAATGAAGGCATTATCCTTGGTTATTCTCCCCACAACAAAGCATATAAGTGTTACAATAAAATGCTTGGAAGAATTGTTGACAGCATTGATGTAGTGGTTGATGAAAAAGGATACATCCCTAGGCAAGTAAATCATGAAAATATCGAAGAGAATGTAGACTACTCTCCAAATCAGATAGATGATGAAGAAGAACCTCAAGAGGCACCAGAGGAATAGATAAGGATAGAAGAGAAGACTCCATCCAGGTACGTTCAGAAGAATCATCTAGAATCTTAGATTTTGGGGCAGAAAGAAGCAGGTGTACAAACAAGAAGAACAATTGTAGAAGCCTCAAGCTATTTGGCATTGCTATCCTCCACTGAACCACAAAATGTAAGAGAGGCATGCAAAGATGAATGCTGGGTCAAGGCAATGATTGAAGAACTTGAGAATATTGAAAAGAACAACACTTGGGAGTTGGTTCCTAGACCAAAAGATAAGAATGTCATAGGGACAAAATGGATCTTCAAAAATAAGTTGAATGAAAATGGGGAAGTAATTAGAAACAAGGCCAGACTTGTGTGTAAAGGGTATGCTCAACAAGAAGGAATAGACTTTGAAGAAACATTTGCTCCCATTGCTAGACTTGAGGCCATCCGAATGTTCCTTGCTCTCTCAAGCTTTCAGAAGTTCAAAGTATTTCAAATGGACGTAAAATCAACTTTTCTGAATGGAGACTTAGAAGAAGAAGTGTACATTGAGCAACCAGATGGTTTCATCCTTGGGAATGATCCAAATCTTGTATGCAGACTAAAAAAGGCTCTCTATGGTCTTAAACAGGCTCCAAGGGCTTGGTACTACCGTTTGGACAAATATCTTCATCAACAAGGTTTCTCAAAGGGATCAGCAGATAGAAATCTTTATATAAAAATTGAAAGTGACAAATTACTAATACTTTTTGTGTATGTAGATGATATTATCTTTGGCAGCAATGAAGAAGCTATGAGTCAAAGCTTTGCCTTGGTGATGCAGAAAGAATTCAAAATGTCTTTGCTTGGAGAATTGACATATTTTCTTGGACTGCACATCCAACGAAATGAAGGCGGGATCTTCTTGTCTCAAACCAAGTATCTCAAGCAGATTTTGAAGAAATATGGCATGGAAGATGCAAAACCAGTATGTACCCCCATGGTCACAAGATGTAGCCTCAGTGCAAATGATGAATCAGCAGCAGTGCATCAACCAACCTATAGATCTATGATTGGAAGTCTACTTTATTTGACAGGTACCCGACCAGACATCATGCATGCAGTGGGAATAGTTGGAAGATTTCAGGCAAATCCAAAGGAAACTCATCTTCAGGCAGTGAAGAGAATTTTCAAGTACCTTCAAGGAACTCCAAACTATGGCTTATGGTATCCTAGAGATACAGATCTCACACTTCATGCTTATACTGATGCAGATTGGGCCGGAAGCATGGATGACAGGAAGAACACAAGTGGTGGTGCATTCTTTATGGGTTCCAAATTAGTATCTTGGTTCAGCAAGAAACAGAGTTCGATTACTTTATCTACAGCTGAAGCGGAATATGTGGCTGTTGCATTTTGTTGTACTCAACTCCTTTGGATGATGCAGACCTTGCAGGATTTTCAAATCACTTGTACTCCACCTATCTCCATATTATGTGATAATACAAGTGCAATCAGCATTTCAAAGAACCTAGTCATATATTCAAAGACCAAGCACATACCAATCAAGTATCACTTTCTCAGGAAACAAGTGCTTGAACAAAAGGTCAAGTTGGAGTATGTTCCTTCTAAGGAACAAGTTGCTGATATACTCACCAAACCATTGCCCAGGGAGACCTTTGAATACCTTAGGCAAAAGCTGGGGGTTGTTGATGCATCATCCTGTTGTTGAATCTCATCTGTTTCAGATATTGTTGGTTATACGCAAGTTTCATATGGGGTATACGCGTACATTTGCTGGGTTGCGGATTGGTCGAAGATCGAATGGCACAGGTTCAGGGGGAGCATATATTCTTCTAATAATGCATTGTTGGCATTATGGTAGAAGATCTTGGAGGAAGTACAGAAGATCTAAATATTGCTGCACAATGTCTCTATCTCTTTCACGGTCATGTATGGTGTATGGTGGATTATGGTTCTTCTTGAAGAAATTTTTCGTTTGCCGATCTGATCTTTAGCCAGAGGGAGCATGATCAGTAAAGAAAAGGCCTAATCATGTTCTTATGGGGAGCATAACCCTTTGCCCTTGATTTCAAAGGGGGAGAATGACGTTGAGGATCTTGAGGTTGCCATCGAGTCCAAAGGGGGAGATTGTTGGCATTATGATTCTGGTTTGGCTCTATGGTTCAGGTGTTGTACTTGATGGCAACTCACTCAAGTGGAAAAACTCTATTCAGGCTCTCAAAATGATGGAAAATAAGAGGTTTGCTGGTGCATCATTCAAAAGGTGCGGACCCGCAGGTTCGCCATTCAGGAAGTGCGGACATACCCATAGGTTCTCTGTTCATAAGGTGCAGTCCCCCAGCTCACTCACTCCAATGCAGAGAAGCACACTCACGTGGGGTTTCTTATGTTTGGCCCTTAGTATTTAGCCTGTCGATTCATGATCCTATGGTTTTGGCCCATGGTATAGGATCTAATTTATTGAACCCCGGTTTGGATCCCTTGTATTGATTTTTGATGGTTTTGTCCCATGGTGTGAATAAGGATTTGACTATAAAAAGGGGAAGGAGATCACTTGGCTAGTCACTTGTGTAATTTGAATATCTTAAGATCTGAAATTTTGGGTGATTGCTTTTACAAAGCTAGATCTAAATCAAGGAGAAAACTTAAGGCTAATCTATTGATAAGTCATGATCTCTCGGGCACATGATCAGATCTGTGGATATGACTGTCTGTGACACATTGGAGGACTATTAATTTGGCCCTAATCAGAGGCTCCCAGGTGATCCACAGCGTAAGTGCGGGGGTATGCAGCGCAGGAGAAGACGTAGTGCGGGGTACGCAACTTAGCAGAAGGCGCAGTGCGGGGTACGCAGCGCAGAAGAAAGCACATTGCGGAGGTAGACAAAGGCACAGAAGGACCAATGGGAAGGTACATTGTCAAACGGATAGTGAAAGTGCGGATCTGAGCTAAGGTACACTGTTCAACAGAAGGAGTAAGTGCGGTGGTACGCAGAGTAGCAGAAGGATCCAGTGCGGATCTGCGCAGTTCAGGCACAGAAAGGCTGCAGATATCCGCATGTTTATATTGGTGAAGTTTCGGACCTGTCTTGAAACATCTGTTGGTTGTCTTTTATCCGTTGCTGCAGAGTTCTGGGTTTAGATTTCTGGTATTACTTTTCTGTTTATAGCATTCTGAGAAGTTGGGTGATTCATTTGTTGATTGTATAAGGAGATTGGGTGATTTGCATGTACTTGATTATTATTTGATCTTCTTGAATCCAGTCTGAAAATTAATGAAACATGGTCCTTAAAGAAGTAGAAGAGCAAAGGGGGTTGTAGCTCCCTTCCAGGAGAGACTGGAAAACGAGAGAGAGTTGTATCTCTCTGCAGGTTGCAGCCAGCGTACTGGTAAAGGACTGCACCAGTACAAAATCCTTGTAAAAGAAGTTTCTAATTGAAAGAAGATAGAGACATATTGTAGCAGGTGGTTTTCACCCACATAGGGTTTCCACCTTATATCTGGTGTTCTTTGGTGTGCTTATCTATTTTTCTTGCTCTTGTTCATTATTATATGGCACTGACATACAAATTAATGATCAATATCTGAAGAATAAATTAAAGTATAAATTTGGAAGGCATATTAAAAAGAATTTGATAATACTTATTCACCCCCCCCTAGTATTATTTCCAACAAGTGTTTGGGTTATCATTAGAGTACTTGATGTACCAGGTTAGTGCACGATCTTGCAAAGCACTATCTAATGTTTCCTTCTTCATGTGATCATCTGTAACACCCTGAGCTTTCCATACAACTGTCACGACGAACCAAAATTGGTCTGGGTCCTCATTTCCCAAGCCTTTAAGCAAAGGCATCTTCACTGAATTTGCCATGTTGAACTGCAGTGGAGGTGGTGGTCATGTGGGTGAAGTCATAGGTGATGATGGTGAAGTTGGAGGTGGTGTGGGTGGAGGTGGTAGTCGTAGGAATCCTTGTCTTATTAACTGAATTTCACTTCACAGAGAAGCCTGTGCTACTCCCTCTTCGTCACCCAATGGAGGTGAAATAAGTGGGCTATATTCAGGACCCTTTCTTCCTTCGTTCCTGTAAGCCTTTCCACTTCGGATAGCTCTGAACATCAAGGTAGTTGCATAACTTGCTTTTCACACAATAACATCTTAATCCAGGTATTCAAAGACTTCAAGTAGTTACCTTGCGAACCCTTGAAAAAGCGCTGCTCTACCTTGCTTTAGCTAACTGAGGTATTAACCACGAATTCAGTCACAAATCCTCCTATGACACAATCGAGCCAATGATCGACAGCATGGGTGATCTTATCCTCAGAAACTTCTAGTCTTTGTACTACCTCCGGGGTCTAGACAATAGGACCGTCAAGCCTCCACCTTCCTTGGCTATCTGCTAGCTTCGCAATCCACTCATGTAGCTCAACTGGAAAGGAGCAGAAAAAGATCTCATGAATTTTTGTATAAAGGTACCTGTTTAGACATTTTTCCTTTGTCAGCTACAGATTTATGTTCTCTTGCATCGCGAATTCATGGATCTTCCTATCCAACTGGTCCTCGATCTCTTTCTTAGTTGGATTCCAGTGATATGAAATCACACATCTCTTATGCAGGTTCCGGTCTTGGCAACAAAAGCATTTGTTGGCTACATGGGGCCTGACACAGCGTTAGTTATCCAAACAAATCCCTAAACTACTGGCCCTTTCGGCATCAGCTCGTGGTGTGCAAACCAAAGACTCACCTGAAGTAATATGGGGGCATGCTGGAACCAAGTTTCCGCACCCTGAGATGGTCATGATTTCAATTTATACCCTTTGTTTCTACTTTCACGCAGGTCACTAAGATTTATGGCTATGTTAGTCTAGCCCTTTATTCTGCCCTTTCGTACCTTCGCGAAGGTGTACGATTGACCTTCGCGCAACCTTAACCCGTGATGCAGGTACTTTCGCACTACTATGACAACATATTGTATAGGTTCCCAAGTTATCTTAAGTGTATTACTTATCTTACTAAACAATCATAGTTAGCATCGCGTAAATAGATATTCTTACTTATGTTCGATTAGCTAATACAATCACATACATTTGCGCATCACATGAACATTGTAAATTAAACCCAAAAGGCAATATAACCAGATGCATTAACAAGAAATAGATACACATAATTTGTAGAATACTTCTCTTTATTGATATATTCAGATTATTATATACTTTATCTGCCCTGTGCACATAGCTGCAAGGGTCTACGCATTCAACTGCAGACTTCTACCCTAGTCCTTTGTGCATTCAGCTGCAGAGCCTCCACCTACGCTAAGACCCAAAACACTTAGACTCCACTACCAAGACTCCAAGGCTTGTCTTCTTAACTTAACTACTTAGAGCTTACTTACTTATCTCCTTTTATACAATCCCATGGTCCATGGACCATGGGTGGATCTTTACAACCAACTTTATACTTTACAAAATGAGGGTGGACAACCCTTCATGACTCATGACACCTTCGCACTCTGTGACCACAAAATGTGGAGACTTTACAACTTTATTACAAAAATTTTCCCAAAACATGGTCTTTTAGCCCCAAAACTGTCCTTGGGGAATCTTGTTCCCAACACGAATAAATGCATATTTTCTAATGTAAAGTAGTGTATATATTTTGAGATTTTATTGATCAGGATTTTCAGTTGCTTCAGTAAGTTGATGCAATGTTTGGGTTCAGTATTGGTATTTTGGTTATAGTGATCTAACTTCTTTGGTTGTCTGAGAATAAGTTGATTGATTTGGGTCTCAGTTGGTTTAGTGATTGGTTGATTCAGGTGGTTCAATGATTGAGTGATTTGTTGTATTGATCAATTTCAATTTTGATATTTTGTATTGGGCTTAAATGATGGTAGTGGGTCCAGTATAAAAATTTGTTGAAAAGTGGCCTACAAGTTGTGATGTTTTGTATCAGGTGGATCTAGTGTGGAGATTTATGAAACGTGGTCCATGGTGGCACTAAGGGGTGGAGTCTTGAGTAAGGGTGTCGAATCTTCCTTCCAGTAGTCACTGGTAAATCAGATCAGGGGGTAAGAGATCCCTTCTAGTGGGTGTGGGTAAATGATATCAGGGGGTTGGAGCTCCCTTCCAGTGGGTGCTAGATAATGAGAGAAGGTTGTAGCCTTCTGTAGGTGGGTGTCTGCATGCTAGTATGAGTCTACACTAGTACAAGATTGTAATATATTTTATTTATAATAAAAGATAAAGAAAGAGATGACATCAGCATTGGTTTTTTCCCACATTGGGTTTCCACCTAAAAATTCTCGTGCTTATGTGTGTTGATGTGTTTATTATGTGTGATGGTTTATTCTATTCTTACTACACATGGTTACTATTTAATTAATCCCTAGTGAAGTACTGATACACTAGTTCAAGTTAAACAGATGATGGATTAACTAAAAATTTAGTTAACTAGATATATGCTAGTTTTTTGTATAATAGTTGTGTACATACACATGTTTTCTTCATTAAAGTTGCGTACATAAATGTTTAAGTGAGTTTTTAAAATACTGATTCAACCGCCCCCCCCCCCCCCCACCTCTCACTATTTTTCCCAACAATTGATATCAAAGCCAAGTTCTGCAGAAGAAACTTGATTTCTTGAAGGTGATCGATCAAGATGAGTAGTCAATAAGGAGTGCTTTCTATTAGGCCAGCTTTATTTAATGGAACTAAATTTCTCTTTTGGAAATTTAGGATGAGAGCATACTTGTAGGCCTTGGGAGTTGATGTATGGGAAATTGTTGAAAGTGGATATTAATATCTAGCCTCTATTCACATAGATATTGTAGGAAAAAGACAATATGAAATCAATACAAAGGCTATAAATTCCATCTTGAGAAGTTTGGCCGAGTCCGAGTTCATGAAAGTAATGTAGCTAAACACAAAAAAGGGAATGTGGGGTAAGCTTATCCAAATTTATGAAGGTGAAACCAAGGTAAAAAGTGCTAAACTCCAAACATTCAGAATACAATATGAGACACTGAAAATGCATGATGATGAAATCATTGTAGTAATTTTTCTTAGAGTAGATGAAATTTTTAAGTCCATGAGAAATCTTGGTGATGAAACAAAATATGATACTATTGTTGAAACTATTTTTAGATCATTAACTCCGAAGTTTGATTCCAAAGTCTCTTCTATTGAAGAAATGCAAGATCTGAAAAGTCTCACACTTGATCAAATCCATGGAATATTGATAGCATTTTAGATGAGGAAAGGTGGTCCTTCAGACATGAGAGATGCAGCCTTCAAATCCACATATAAAGGGAAATAAAAGGAAGCACCCAAAGACACAACCTACATATCAGATGAAGAAGAAGAAAACTTCATAAGAAAGTTGCAAGTAGGAACTAAAAAATTCAATGGTAATCTTCTTTATAAGTGTTTTCTTGCGGAAGAGTAGGCCATTATGCATATAAATGTCCTTATAAAGAAAATCATAAAGAGAATGGAAAGAATGTTTCTAGAAGGAATTTCTCTGATAAGAGAAGCTTTTACTCTAGTGAAGAAAGTCATAGCAAATTCTATGATCAAGAAAATTATGATTCAGATTCTAACAATTTATCTAGTATTCATGGCTCTTGAAGATAACTCAATTAATGGATCAGATAGTTGTGAGGTAGATGATTTGATGAAAACTATAAGGGAGAATTTTTAACTCAGGAATGTTAACAAAGAATTCGAATAAAAAGGAAACAATATGATTGAAGAAATAAAGAGGTTAAAAATGGAATTAGAAGAAACCAATAAAAGAACAGAAGGCATAAGAAAACAACTCCAAGAAAAGGAAAAGTAGTGTGAAACATTAGAATCCAAAAATATGACCCTAAAGGAATATTATGAGAATACCAACAAATGGGTAAAATCTGAGTCTCTAGAGAAGCGTATTAATGAAAAACACTCTCCTTTGATAAAGGCTGGCATTGGGTATGATCATAGATAATGCAATGGAAAAAATCAGTGTAGTGTTGTAAAAGGCAAGGTTGAATCAAATCACTCATATGTAAGAAAATCTCCTAGATAAAGGTCAATATCAATCCCTAGGCACAAAGGATGGTTTTATGGATATTGTTTCTCTTGTAACTCATTTGCGCACAAGGCCACTAATTACAGGTCAAGTATACAGAACAAAACTAGGAGATGGGATAAATTTCAACATACAATAAAAAATTGCAAGCAGATATGGAGGAAGAAAGAACCTTATTTAGAAACATAGGGAAGATTGTCCTTGCTACCGTCCATTGATTCTTGAAGCTTACTTCTCACAGTGACTGTAGAAGTACTGTGAGGTACATGACCTGATAAGAGCAGAAGATGATTATCAGGTCCTAAGGATCAATGATGTATAATCTCAGGGGGAGCAATACATCTTTTGTATTGATGGCGATTCCCATGGTTTTTTTTATATTCATGTTTCTTATATTACTGACAGTGCATATGGTGTAGTCGTAGTGAATAGGTACATACAATACAGGCAGAAGATGAAGTTGCGAAGTTTGAGTATTTTACTTTTTGTACGCATATCCTATGAAGAAAAGTAATGTTATATGCAATTTCTGATTTGAACAATCACGTAAGTTTTTCTATGATGAAGAAATAGTGAGATAGAATTAGGAAAAGGCTTTGATATGCTTCAGATAATTATTGTTTGGATTTCTTGTTCTGATGATTTATGGTTATAGTTTTTTGATGCTATTTAAAAGTGGTTTTGGATTTTATAAGTTGTTGATGTCTTTATGGATAATTGATTGATGAAGATACTTTGATGTCCTTACTGATATATGATATGATATGATAAGATCTGAAAATGAACAATTGGCATAGGTTTAGGGGGAGCATTTTCTATGCTTCTAATAATGCGTTGTTGGCATTATTTTTTCTTTAGAACTAATTTGTACATAATGATTCTTAGCAATGGTGATTATTATTATGTTGTTGATGTTCTTGAATGATGATGCATGAATTGCTAATTATGGTTGATGCTTATTAGATGTGGGATGATAGAAAACTCTCTAGTGATAATACATGTATGATAAGTTGGGGATTTTTGTGGAAAGAAAATGTAGACCTTGCTATGATTATTTTATGATGATATTGTTTTCATGGATGATTCTCATGGTGTTTACACGAGCTACATGTACATGATATGATGTAAATGGTTTTGTGAAGATATGTTTATTGATATTTTACTGCTATATCTGCTGGATGGTTGATCCAAATGGAAAATGGCATCAACCCATGGTACTCATCCACCCATATTATTCATCGACCCATGGAATTTACCCATGGTATTGTAAATGGCATCCACCCATGGTATTATAAGTGACATCCACCCATGGTATTCATTCATCCATGGTAATTGCCCATGGTATTGTTACATCCACCCATGGTATTCATTCACCCATGGAATTGGCCCGTGGTATTGAGAAAACCGCCCATGGTATTCATTCACCCATGGAATTGACCCATGGTATTGTAACTGAAAAATACTATAAGTAACAAGTCACATTTTGTAAAAGGACAGATTGTCCGCCACAATGTAGCCTTTACAATACAGAGGCATGTAGTCACACATCTCTTCTCAGAGATAAGCTACATCGCCCTAGCTGGTTTATTTCCATTACTATTTTAAATAAAAATTTCTTTGTGTTTTTGTTTATTGGGCATTCTCCTATTTTTCTTCTGGCAATTCAAGTTTTCAGATCTTGGGGGTCTCTCCCCCCAAGATCCATTTCAATTTTTTTCAGATCTTGGGGGCCTCCCCCCAAGATCTGGATCAGTGGTATCAGAACCAGGTTATGATTCCATGGGAACAAGGGTTTGATCTATATTTCAGTTTCAAATTTTGCATAAATATTCAACAAACTTCAGGGATGTGCTACAACTTCCACAGAGCACTTTATTGGGTCAAGCAGGAAGAATTTTTCTTTTTTCATTTTTTTGCGGGAATTTTTTTTGGGTGGCGACTTTTCAGATCATATCTGAAACATTTGGTATACAATTTACAAAAACAAATACCAGATCTAGATTCCTCTCGAAAAATCATCCAATTTCAAAAAAAAAATGGGTCAAATCGGAGTCCGGATGTGGGAGATATGGCTGATTTAAAATTAGCTATTTTATCAGAATTTTTGTGACGGCAGAACTGTTGCAGCGCAAATATGAGATCTCAAAGTGTCTAGATAAGGATTTCCAGCTCCATGGGAAGATGCAAAATGATAATAAATATTTCGAGTTATATTGGCTGAGTTATGTCCATTTTAATTCTGGAGCAGCATTTGGCTTGGGTTATTTGGAGATGTGCCCTCCCACCCCAGGCTATGTAGGCACCTGCTACTTCATTAGCAACCAACATCATGGTTATGGGTCAACCGCATAAAATCCTTGTTATTGAAGTCCATTTGCTAGGTCGCACACTGTCAGAATCACAGTTGGTCACAAGCATTACAGGGTATCTCTATCCTCGGATCTTCGTTTATCAGGGTTTTGGGTTAACCACATAAAACCCTTATCTTCAGTGGCTCTTCATATTCAACAAATGCTTCACAGGAGGGAACTTTAGGCAATGGGGACCATTGCTTCTTAAGGAGGGAGGAATGATCCGAATGGAAAATGGCATCAGCCCATGGTACTCATCCACCCATATTATTCATCGACCCATGGAATTTACCCATGGTATTGTAAATGGCATCCACCCATGGTATTATAAGTCACATCCACCCATGGTATTCATTCATCCATGGTAATTGCCCATGGTATTGTTACATCCACCCATGGTATTCATTCACCCATGGAATTGGCCCGTGGTATTGAGAAATCCGCCCATGGTATTCTTCACCCATGGAATTGACCCATGGTATTGTAACTGAAAAATACTATAATTAACAAGTCACATTTTGTAAAAGGACAGATTGTCCGCCACAATGTAGCCTTTACAGTACAGAGGCATGTAGCCACACATCTCTTCTTAGAGATAAGCTACATTGCCCTAGCTGGTTTATTTCCATTACTATTTTAAATTAAAATTTCTTTGTGTTTTTGTTTATTGGGCATTCTCCTATTTTTCTTCTGGCAATTCAAGTTTTCAGATCTTGGGGGTCTCTGCCCCCAAGATCCATTTCAATTTTTTTCAGATCTTGGGGGCCTCCCCCCCAAGATCTGGATCAATGGTACTTGGAGACAAGGCATATGCTTGGTTGATGTATGAAAATATATGTTTATTTGATGAACATTGATTAAGAATGTTCCTACAAATGGAAAGAGAAAATTGACCTTGATAAGGTTAAGAATATGAGTTGATAGTATATCTCTACATGTTGATGTTGCATACCAAGTCATGATATGCATGTTGCTACTGACAGATGCTTATGGTACATATCCTATATGGTGTATGATAGTTTATAATGACTATCATGGTCTTATTTAGGTCTTTTTTTTGGTATCTTGATTTAAAAGTCATGTAAAGGCCTATTTGTGGTGAAGTAAAATTATAAGTGTGGACACGAACCAATTCCTCTAGCCCGATAATGGGTCTAGCCACAACAGATACATTCTATGGAATATTTCCTTAGATTAGAATAAATCAAGAGGGAATGCCTCTTGATCCTCTTATCCTTCTTGATGATGTCCTCGCTTCCTCACTCCAACTATCTCTCACTTCCTTCTTCAAGCACTAGAAACAAGTAAACAACAACAAAAACAAATATAGTAATAGACAAATTGCAATTCAGCCTACTTAGCAAGTCAAGAAACATTAAGCCATGAATATGTAATATTACAAAACATGTAGGAAATCAATCGATAGTTGCATATACTAATATGAAAGAGATATTACAACCATTTGTCTTGACTTTGCAATCTTCCTCTGACAAAACTAAGTTCCCACACACTTCTGCTAGAATTCCACGATGGCTTCAAACAACAAGAGTTTTAAAGCTCTTCCCTTTAGGCTTCACTCCAAACCAAATCACACTTCTCCCTCACACAGCTAGATAGTTACAACTAGTAATAGCTTGCTTGTCTATTCCAAACCAAAATAGCAGCAATGCTCAACCAAAAGCTATGACTGCAACTAATTTGTGCTTGGGAAGAAGGAAGGTTTATATAGGAAATATGCATGGGAGATGGATCATCTTCTCATGGGAGAAGGAATTATCCCTTGAGTTAGTTCCATCACTATAGGAGAAAGGAGCCCAAACTATCATCCTCGACCCCATCCGGCCAAACCATTTACCAGACTTCTGTTACGAAGCTTTTATTGCTGGAAGCTTCGACTCTAATTTAAGAAACTTTCCATAATAGGACCAATGCAACTGGAACACATCTCAGTCACTTTGGTCAGCACGAGGAGTAGTTCTAATCTCTACACATTGGCACGGGGGAGACAAAGGCCATTAGCACCGGTCTTGTAAACTGGGTAAAATAGAAGTTTCAAGGGAAATGGTGCAAAATGGAAATGATCTTCTCATGAAGAGGGACACAATGGGAGTTTCTTCATGAAGGAAAAACAATCAAGGTTCATTGTATAGGTCCTCTAGGGTCAAGGAACAGGGAGTATAGGGACAGTGAAAAAATTCTCTGTAACAGATGCCCCCTAAAGTGTGAGGGCTGAGCTGGAGTGAGGGATGAAATGCCTTATAAATCAGTGTGGGGAACCGGTTTATCGTCAGAAAACCTGTAAGAAAGTACATATACATATACATAAACTGAGATCTCTGTCAAATGATATATGAATCGTGGCATGGATGTAACCATCTAGAGAATGATCATGTAAATGGATCCAGGTATGGGCGCAACCATCCATCAAAGGTAATGAAACTAAGGTATGGACGTAGCCATCCAATAATGAGAAGGATCACATATAATAACTCATGGTCTGGTCACAGCTAGCCATCTGATAGAGACATGCATATCATCATAATCATGTCACACCACTTCACAACCTGGACTTTTATGATCTAAGTCCAGGGTGTTGCGCTCCAAAAAGACTTGACCAAAGTACAAACCCTAGCATGCCAATAGATGTGTTGACATTGAGCTAGAAATTCGCTTGATTACCAGTCAATGATGTAAATTGTTAACAAGTGCGAGATAAACCACCAATAATGAAAATTGTCCTTAAGGTACTATCAGCACAATCCATAGAATGTGAATAGAGGAACTAAAGTCGAACATCCCCAAAATCACTCGATCGAAAGCCAATGATGTGCACTTGTTGTTGAGTGTGAAGAACTTGCCATTAGGGCATGCAAGCTCTGACGTGCTGGAAGGGAGTCTCTTGGTCAACTTCCTAGATAATGAGTTGAAGTCGATGAAAAGTGACCGTCTCAAAGGAGGGCCACAATGAATCCCACATCATCAACACAAGATGAGAGGATGCAAAAATATTTTGGATGATACAGAGAACCAATGGTAAGTGTAACTGCAGAAGGATAACTCTTGAACATATCGGCAACACAACTGGAAGTTTGGAAACCTTTGGATCCATGGGATCAGTGGTCATGATGACATGGCAGAGATAAAATGGAAGGCATAAATGAATGACCCAATCCCATGAAGGTAAACGATAAAAAGGAGGATGTCCCAACCCGACACGAAACAAAGAGTGTCATGTTCAAGAGTGAACTACCGACACAACTGATAGATTTCCAAATTTTACCCCACCATTTATGGCAGGTACCCCAATTATTTTTTAATCACAAGCTTGAAGGGGATAACATATGCTTGCATTGTAAGTTCATCCTTCGGATGAATTCGACCTAGTAAGTTTAATGAGTCCTAGAAAGGAGAAGCTCATGTTCGTCATGGTGACGATTCTGAAGTTGTTTAATAGTTTAATGAGTGCAACAAAGGAGTAGCTTAGTATTGTTATAGACATTTTTGGGCACTACAACCCCAAGCATAAAATGTCCATAAACCAAGGGCTCCTAAGTCCCTAAAAGTGTTGTTCTAACCCCTAAAAGGACAAGGCCAACTGATTACAGCTTCTCCCAAAAGTTCTCCATGAAAAACTGCTCAGAACTGGTCAAAACAGGATCATTTCAGCTGCTCCATAGGCAAAGTGTGTTGCATCTCACTTAAGTACACTCTATGGATGCGTTGCATTTCAAAAAGCCCTTCTATGGGGTGCGATGGGCGAGAAGTGACAAATGGTAGTGTCAATCCGCGAGGTGGAGAGGCATGGAATCTTCCAAAAACTTCTCCTGTGACACTTGCCTCTCTGAACTCGACCAAGGATGAGTAAGAGATCATCAATCTCCAAGTGGAAGCAAGAACTATCAGAGGGAAGACACTAATCAAATCACAAGCTGACTCATCTCCTTTACAGATATCTATATATGGATCCCTCATCCCAGAGATCCAGAGGCTGGAATTTTGCATCTTGTAAGGAATTGTTGTTGGTATCTTGAGACAACATCATAGTGTTGGGTGATCTAAGATTTGTATGAGGTGAAGAAGGGCTTACTTGCTGAGAGGATGATGCTGGGTCAGAACAACTGGTTGTAACTCCCTTGGCTCTTTCTTGATTATCAATAAAAGCAATTCAAGTTTTCCTCCATACTCTTGTGTCATTTATGTTTTATGCATTTGTATGGTCAATTTACATCTGATCCTAGATTGTTTATGATTATAGATCCATGTTCTTGTATAGTGTTATGCTACTTTGATCCTACAGGTACTCTGTGAAGCTGGGCGTACAAGGAAGCAAGTAGCAAAGGACTATCAAAAGAGAGAGGAATCAAACTAGGAGCTAAGCGCAAGACAGAGGTTGGTCTCCTTTGTTCTTCTCTCATCTATATTTCATAAAGGAAAAATGAAAGTAGCTTTACCTTGTTTGTTTCTAAGGTAGATACCACACCTTAGTGGGATAAGCAATTCTGTGTAGACACTTTTCCCTGTAACAAAATGGCGACTCCGCTGGGGAGCGACTAGGTTGTTTGTTTATCTTCCTTGTTGTTTATTTTATTAACTTACAGACGGAGCCTGAAGTCCAGCTAGGTAGCTTTCGAACTGCATTTGCATAGTAGATAAATGTCGCTTCAGTTAATCTCCGGGATTTGTTTATGAATTAAACAACTGATTTACAAACTCTCTAATTGCCCCTGTGGTAGCTCTAGTAACCTCCTTAGATCTACCCCTGATTGTTGGTTTACTGATTACCATTTGCTCGGCCAAAACCCCTGAACTAAACTGCAAACTGTGACCCGGAACCCAAGCAAAGTCTCGTCTCTGGCCCAGCGCAAGCTCTGTTCTGTGAATCTGAAATTCAGCTCACTTCCCTAGTGTAGTAGGTGCGCTGCATTTCAAGTTCACTGTGTTACAGGTGCGCTAATCAGACTAGGCATTGTTCCTCAGTTTTGGTTTATGTGTTCATTCCTTTCATCATGAGTTTTTCTATTTGTAATCAGTATATCTCTGTTTGAAACCCCTTTCCTTGCTGATATTCCGCCTCCATTGTGCAAAATAACTGTAAATGTTTTTGTGTATTTTTTGAGTCATTTTCAGTTCTCCTTTGCAAAAAGTAACGTAATTGTACTGTCGTTTCTTGATTTGAAAGTGTCATTTTCAGTCATAGGAGAGAGTTTGGTTGCTCTTGATAATCGATTACCCTGTTACTATTTTATTTGGTCTGAATTTGTATTTTTTCTAGTGTCGAAAGCAAGTATTCATTTCTGAATCGTAAAGTGTTGTGATTGTCTTCATTTTTTATTTTGAAAAGAAACTTGTTAGTAATTATCGCTTGAAAAGTAATTCAGATTTGTGCATTATCTTTCTTTTTATCATTCACATACTAAGAAAGCCGAAAACAAATACATGCATGTGCATTTGCATTTAGACTGTTTGATTGGTTTGATTTCAGACAGTGCATATAGTGTGTGCTCTTTGCTCTTTGTGAAAGAATACTGTCTCTCTTTCCTTAGTAGCTAGGATTTTCATTGCACAAAGAAGATAAAAGACTGTTTATCATCTTAGATTACATTTTAGGAATTGTACATCTACATCTCACGGTGAATCTAACGCACAACATCTAGAAGTCTAGGCTAGAGACGTATTCCAGCGTCGTAAAGCCTGGTAACTGTTGTTCTCACTGATGGTTGGGTGATTCCTCCACTTTGAGACAATAAGTGCCAGTACGGACTTGTGCTCCCATGTATCGTCGAGTATATTTTGGGAGACCACAATAGGCTTAATCCTTTATCCATAGGAAGCCGTGTCTGCCGCCCTATCGATCGCAATGCACTGAACACAGTATTAAGGAAGATTGATTGTCGTACCGTAAAAATTATTCTGCAGTTTTGCGATTGGTTTGGTAATCCCTCTACCTAGATTTCCAAAGCAGTCCCTTTCGTTCCTTTTCAGACTCCTTAACGGAAAAGGTCCATCTAAGCACTTGTCACTTCAGGCTCATTAAGGCGACTAGAGTCATCTTTTGTTTTTTCTCGACTCTTTAAAATTGAAAAAACAAGTTGTGTCAAAGCGTCTAAAATTTATTTTAAACAGAATAATCATCACCCTTTCCTACGTTGATCTTAGGTTGAGAAAATGGAATCCACCAACCAAGGAATTCCCCTTGGAGGAAATCCTAGTCCCTTCTCCTCTTGGGGAGATTTTGGTGCACCCCATATGGCCACATTGTCGCTTCCAGGATTGACAATCGGCTTGCCCATATGACGCTTCTCAACCTCTGTCGTTCAGAACACCACAATTCCTGAAAAAATGAGTCAGCAACTAGACGAATCCAGAGTTACCCACCAACCTTCTACTTCCTCCAATTCTTCCTCTCCTCCTTCCTCTTCACTTGATGGGGCTGGTAAAGCCAAAAATCAAGTACCTGAGAAGAAGAGGGAAAAGAAGAAGAAAGAGCCAAAAGCGAAAGGGGGCAACCAAGTGTCATCTAGCGAGAATCCACACACTGCACTGACCAGGCCTAAGTCGCCATGTGTCATTTGCAAAGGAGACCACTATCATCAAGATTGTCCCTGCATCCCTCGGATCTTAAGGGACTGGTCTCCTCATTTGCACAACCCGGTGTCGTCAACCTCTGATGATCATGTTGAAAACACATTGTCGACTAGTGAAAGTGAAGCCCCAGGACAAAAAGGAAAATATAGATTTCCTTGTAAACTATGTGAAGGTGATCATGTCATCCACCATTGTCCCTTCTTAGATGAGGCTAAAAGAGTTTTGGACGATCGTCCGGTTTCACCGTTACGACTTCCTCCTGGATATAAAAAACCCTTGCCGAGTCCATCACTAGTTGAAAATCCGGCTGACCCACCCTGGTGGTCAGCCGAATCGTCTATCATTGAAGACAAACCATCTGAACCCATACCAGATGAAAGTCAAAAGGTCGAGGCGGCAGTTGACCCGGTCTTGCCTTCAGAGGTTCCATCTTCAGATGATACAGTCACAGAAGAGAATAAGGATGACACCGTCCAAATTCTTTTCGTAAGCACAGACTCCGATGAACATGGGTGCAATTCACCCATTCCTTTACCGCAGGAAGGAAGTTCATTAGAGTCGTACCCGGCCGTCTATTCGGTCCCACCTCAAAGCAACCTAGTTGTTTCCTTTGACTGGAATCAACTAGGCAGACCCAGTTTACCGGCTAGTGTACCATTCCGAATTATTGCTCAAATATATAGAATGGTTATGGCTGGTATCATCATAGATGAAGGGGCTTCTGTGAGTATCCTTTCCTCGACTACTTGGAAAGCGCTTGGTTCGCCATCGCTTTTGCCTGAGATGAGAAATCTAACAGGCTTTGACAAAGGAACCAGTCGACCGTTAGGGATCCTTCCCAATGTGCCCATAACATTGAGAGGGAAAACCGTTCACATGAACGTAATGGTAGTTCAAGGAAACCTGGATTATAATCTACTCCTTGGACGAGACTATATTTATTGCATGGGAGCCATTATCTCATCACTCTTTATAGTAATATGTTTTCCGCACGAAGGAAGAGTGGTCAAGTTCGTAGACCAGCGTTCATTTCCCGGATCACACAGAGCAAATAGTCATATGCCATCCCTGAATGGTCTTTTCACACAAGGAATATCTCATCAATCTCTAGTCCATCCACCTGATGGGCGTGAGTGATTCGGAGGACATGACTGAAACCCAAGGGGCATGCACCTTGGTCTGCTTCGGCAGGAAAACTTCGGGTATAGGGTAGGTTTCCACGAGAGATATATGACTAGTCTGTACTCCCGTCCGTGATTGGAAAAGGGGGTTAGACTGGAATAAGATTCCCTCGTCAAAGTTATGTGAGTGGATTGTCTCACCTTTGTCTATTTCGGTAGACATCACCGAATAAGTGTTTGGTTTGCGGTGTGAATAGAACAATCTTTGGTAACCTGAAAGAGGTAGACCTTTCCTGATAAAACAAATGTTTTGTTGGAGATTTGAAAGGTGACCTTGAAACTCTGTTTTATACCTAGGGGCATGCAAACCTTTTGGCGTGCAAGCGAAGAGCGACTATTTATTTTTTAAATTTGTAGGTCCTCTAACCCTTTAAACTCGTAGGATTGGTCGTTTCCTAACTTGCATAAAGAAAGGATGTGGGGCTAAACTCTAAAAATTGCCGTTTTCATATATGAGACATTCTTATTATACGACTGGATTAATCGAGCAGTTTTAGCACATAGTTCAAGCTCATTAAAAAATAAACATAAGTCATGAGCAAATGTTTCTCCCCGCGTTTAAGCTCATTAAAAAATGAAATATTTCCAGATAAATAACCATCGTGAATGTAGTACTTCAGCCTTTAAAGCCTTGCTTGTGTTCTCATCATCACCTCCATTCTGTATTGGCTGATCATTCACCTCCATTTGATTGTTTACCCCTTTTGAGGAACAGCTACAAAGAGTGATCCCACTAGCCATCCTTGTAACACTGCCATGATTGGAAAATTCCAAACCTTACCTGGAATCAGCTGCTACCCAATTTTATCACTCGTTCCTCAAAAAACGAGTCTTCTTTACGCTCTTTTTAACTGACTCGTAAAATATGAAAAGGTTGCCGAGCCGTTGGCCTCTCCAGCTCGTTAAAGGGACCGGAAGTGCTATCCCTCCTTTAGATTTTAATCTTTTTGGACCTGAGGGATTATTACACAAAAAGATCGAGCGCTTGTTTTGTTTGGCTCGTTAAAAGTATCGAAAATTCATCCCTTCTGTATTGTTTTATACTTTTTCGGACTTAAGGGATTAGATGACAAAAAGGGAATTTTGGAGCTTCCTTTACGTCCCTTTTCAAACTCTCTAAAATTGAAAAGGACCGAGTTATCTTTGTTGTTAAACTCATTAAAACTTAATAGCGACAAACTTGTCCATAGCAGACAAGAACGAGTTTCACTATCGCTAAGCTCGTTAAAACATAGCGATGGGTTTGCCCGAAGGGAAAATTATAGAACAAGCATATGTTATCCTCCTCAAGCTTGACATCATTGGCTGGTAATCAGGCGATCTCTTTCCATTTTCGACTCCAGAACATCTCTCACATTGATAGACTTGTACTTCGAGTGAAGATCGAACGAGATTGAAGACCCCGGGTCTAGTTTCATCCATCCGGTCTGCGATATATATTCAGGGAAGTAAAGACATCAAATGTACATCATTGCTACATAGATAATCATCCAATCAAAGGGATGATGACTCTACCAGAATCATCAATCTACACTCAGACGATTGTCTGTCCTATGTACATGAAAATGAATTTATAAAGTTGAGCATGGGAATGCCCGCCTCAGATAGATCATGAAAATATTATGAAGATAATGTATTGTATTGTATCTTATTACAGGTCTCCTCCCATCTTGAAAGAACTTCGGATCCTCATAATAAAGCATTTCACCCGACATCAAAAGATTAACGACCCCATGCTTTAGGGGGCAACTGTTATAGACATTTTTGGGCACTACAACCCAAGCATAAAATTTCCATAAACCAAGGGCTCCTAAGTCCCTAAAAGTGTTGTTCTAACCCCTAAAGGAACAAGGTCAACTGATTACAACTTCTCCCAAAAGTTCTCCATGAAAAACTGCTCAGAACTGGTCAAAACAGGATCATTTTAGCTGCTCCATAGGAAAAGTGCGTTGCATCTCACCTAAGTACACTCTGTGGGTGCGTTGCATTTCAAAAAGCTCTTCTATGGGGTGCGATGGGCGAGAAGTGAAAAATGGCAGTGTCAATCCGCGAGGTGGAGAGGCATGGAAGGTTCTAGAAACTTCTCCTGTGACACTTGCCTCTCTGAATTCGACCAAGGATGAGTAAGAGATCATCAATCTCCAAGTGGAAGAAAGAACTATCAGAGGGAAGACACTAATCAAATCACAAGATGACTCATCTCCTTTACAGATATCTATATATGGATCCCTCATCCAAGAGATCCAGAGGCTGGAATTTTGCATCTTGTAAGGAATTGTTGTTGGTTTCTTGAGACAACATCATAGTGTTGGGTGATCTAAGCTTTGTATGAGGTGAAGAAGGGCTTACTTGCTGATGCTGGATCAGAACAACTGGTTGTAACTCCCTTGGCTCTTTCTTGATTATCAATAAAAGCTATTCAAGTTTTCCTCCATACTCTTGTGTCATTTATGTTTTATGCATTTGTATGGTCAATTTACATCTGATCCTAGATTGTTTATGATTATAGATCCGTGTTCTTGTATAGTGTTATGCTACTTTGATCCTACAGGTACTCTGTGAAGCTGGGCGTACAAGGAAGCAAGTAGCGAAGGACTATCAGAAGAGAGAGGAATCGAACTAGGAGCTAAGCGTTAGACAGAGGTCGGTCTCCTTTGTTCTTCTCTCATCTATATTTCATAAAGGAAAAATGAAAGTAGCTTTACTTTGTTTGTTTCTAAGGTAGCTACCACACCTTAATGGGATAAGCAGTTCTGTGTAGACACTTTTCCCTGTAACAAGTATCTTTTTCATGTTTAGAGAGTTTTGAAAAGACACATAAAATAAAACTCCATATGGTCCCTTTTCATACATTTGTGTCTCTCGAGCCCAAAAAGGTAGAAAATGATACTTGAGAGAACTGCTTGACCATTTCATTTAAGGAGTACATTTTTCATAAATAGTGCCTCCCAGCCCCAAAACGGGTAAACTTATACTAGGCACATGAAGTTTTGCATTTGCTAACATTTCGAAATGATAAGGGCTCGGTCATCTTTTCTCTTTTAAAGGGTTGGAAAAGAGCTTGAAAGCGGATCCCCCATTTTATTTTCTTTAACAAGTCAAAAAGGGAAAAAATACTCGGCAATATTTTCATTTTTTATGAGTCAAAAAATATCTTAAAGGAGACTCATCCTCAAGGAACAAGTGTTATAAATGGTAGCAACTGGTTTTGATAATGGTGGAACTGCTCAAAACATGTAATGGTCAAGAGGTTGGCTAATAAAACCACTCATCACTGCGGTCCCTCAGGAAAGGAAAAACAACCAAGTGAAAGCATATGACCAGCCAAAGAGATGGTGGTGATGGAATGGAAAAACCAAGGCTCATCTAGCAGAAATCAATTGATAAAAACGATAATCACAAGATGTAAATCAAGCATGGTTTCATTTTTACACAAGATTGAACCATGGAGAACTCTGCTTGGATTCGGTTTCATGTTTACTCAATCTTGAAATGAAAAACTATGCTTGCTATAAGTTTGCATGCCTCCAACATAATGACTCAATCAAGGTACATGCCCCCTAAGCTTCATGAAGGTTCACTTTCAAGATCTAGGAAAGAATCGACTGGGATTTTACGAGATCTTAATGAATGACATGATTTGGAAAAGGAAGTTGCATCATTTTTTAATGAGGTTGACACAGGAAGAAACTATCCTTGGACCCTTATTTCATTTTTTAATGAGATTGACACAAGAAGAAACTATGCTCATCTCCTTGAGACCCTTGTTTCATTTTTTAACGAGCTTGACACAAGACAAAGAACTATGCTCATAACCTTTTGTTTCATTTTTTAATGAGGTTAACACAAGAGGAAGAACAATCCTCATCCACTGTTTCATTTTCTAATGAGGTTGACATAGAAAAATAATTATCCTCGTAATTTGATCATGGACCATAAGAAAACATGGCTCCCAATAGGTCTTTACTAAATGGAAGAACCACACTCTAGGAGGAATACATGTCATTTGGTACTAAACATAGACCGAGTTCCAATGCCCCCAATATATAATGTACTATACCATCTGTGTGATCATCAGCAAATGTGGAGACGAAACAGGTAGCCACATAATTGACCTATGGTGGGGAAGGGACTGCTTGCAAATAAGATTCGATAGGGGACTATGGTTTCAGAGGTGGTGATTGGTGACTAATGAATGACAATTGATAAAGAATCATAATTCTCCCTTTGTGTGGAAAACAAACCACACGAAACAGCGAAGAAACAAGAGCTCTCATCATATAAACATAGTCGTGTCCAAGGAGAAGATTGAAATCTAAGGGACCTTGGACTACCATCATGTCTATATAGATGGTCTTTCCTTCCAAATTAATAGGGAACTTCGAAAGGATCCCTCAAGGTTGAATGGTTCCTCCGTTGAAAGCCAACAGATTCTAGGTGACAAGCACAAGTTGTGGGGAACCCTAATCTTGCCAAGTAATAGAAGACATGATGCTAACAGACGCACCTTCATCTAATATAGTTCTAGGTACTACCATATTATAGGCTTGTACTGTGATCTAGAAAGGCACATAAGATGGGAGAGGGAAATAAATCAATGGCACCAAATTGAAAGACATGACAAAACTACTTGGTGGGGGTATAATATGATTGCCCCCATGTTGTACAAGAATAGAAAAGGATTCTATGGAACAATTGGGACAGGAGCATCACGCTTCGATTCATTAGAATATGAGGAGACGAGAAGAACATGAGTAGTATGATCACCACTCTCTTTGGGAACAAAGTGAACAACTGAAGGCAGAGCCAAGTCAACACTTTTCTCGACCAATGGTTGGTCACAAACAGACACAAGAGATTTATTCTTAGGAAGAGTAGGATGTTCAAGAGATGAATCCAGTTCAATCTCTTTACCAACTAGGATAGGGTTAGAAGAAAGCCGCTGATAACCAACAAGAAGTTGGGATTGAGGAGCTGTAAGGTTTTCCAAAACTTTGTAAGCCTTATCCATGAGAGGAAAAAGGTGAATAAGATGCTCTCCTTCACATAACTTACAGGGGAATCTAATCTTCCCTTTCTTCTTACCATCACCAACTGAAGGCGTAGCATCAACATGGTCTCCAGAGGTCGATGGGGATGGTTGGTTCAGGTTTTGAGACCATACCTCTAAGACTTTGGGAACGACTAGACAGTCTCGAAGGAGATGGTCACCTTTATGCAACTTGTAAGGAAATTTTACCTTCTGTGAAGGATCAGAAGGTTTGTCGACGGACGGTGCATTTGGAGTAATAGCTGCATGGTTAGCCTCTTACTTATTTAACTTCTTCTTCCTTTTCTTCTTCTTCTACTTCTTAGCCTCCTAGCTACTGGATTTCAAACTTTCACCAGGGAAAGTAGAAGAGGAAGAGGAAGAAATAGGGGAGGAAGGGGAGAGGTCAACCTTAGAACCAATGTGATGTGATTCAAATGAAGGAGATAGAAGGGCAAGAGTTGGGACACTCGGGACCACCGAGGTCGAAATTAACCAGGCAGGTAAAGCAATTGTTAACCTAGGGAGGGACAACATTGCCATATAAGGAGCACCAACATTTCCAAAATAAGGAAAAGGACCAGGATTCCCATCCGAGGGGAACCCTTGACTGGTAGACTCTGGGAATGTTGCCATTGGAATCGACCCTAAAGAGTCACTAAGGAAGATAACTTTAACCAAGAATATTTCGTGGGAAGTTAATTTTAAGACACTGAAACAAAACTTTGCCTTTTCATATTTTAAGAGTCAAGAAAAGGACGAAAGTTGACTCTATCACTTTTGATTTCAAACAAGCTCAAAAGGGAAAGTTCTTAGGTGATATTTTAAGTTAAAGAGTCAAAAAGATCAAATGACTACTCAGGATAATCTAGGCAAAAAGGATTACCAGGCATCCGTGAAATATAGAATACCTCCCGATGAACTGAGAAGTATGAACAGGAAATCTCCCCAAATGTTGTGTTCAATGTATCACATTTGCAAGGCGGCTGACTCGACTTCCTATGGATAAAGGATTTCAGCCTAGAGGGGTCTCCCATTATATACTCGACGGTACGGGGAGCACAAATCCATATTAGAACTGTCTAATGTTGAAGCTAACTAAAACTTCTAGGCTTAAAGACATCAGAACACGTCTCTAGCCTAGACCACTAAATGTGAGCATTAAGTTTCAATGTTTCCTTAGGTTAATTAAATAAATTTTAACATTTGATCTTGAATTAGGTTTCAGTTACAAGGCCCTACCACTGTCATCTGACAAAACTCCTACATGCAGCTAGCTATATGAGAAAATAGATCTTCGTCTTCGATGAAAGTTATCACTAATTGAGAGATAGAGAACACAAAATTAATGCAACAATCGAAGAATGAAATCTTTCACTAATAAATGTCCTAAATGCACTTAATATTCCCTCAACAACAAAAGAAGTTTCATTTCATTTCCAATGCTTATGATGATGCAATTCTAGATTCTCAATAACGATACTAATGCAATATTTTAACTTAAGTAAACTAGAATGATTTTCTCCTTTTCATAAAATGTAAAATGAATCTTTCACATAAAGCACTTTAAATGAAAATTTTCACAGTTTCAAACAAACAAGCATCAATCAAATCCAAATCATGAGAAATGAAACTAAAAGAAACTTCTTCCCTGAACCGGACAAACCAAACACATAAATGCTTCAATCAACAAACTAAGCAATGTAATCTATGCTCGGAACAAGAAAAGAGAAACTCAAAATAAGAGAACAAACGAGACTCTTTCACTCATTCAATTGAAAAAAAGCATCCTAGTTACTCTTGGGAGGAAGAAGAGAGTCGGAGGGTCAAGACACACTGGCATTGGAATGGGAGAAATTCTGATTGTTTCTTAACTCATAGACTTGAGCAACTTATGGGCCAAAATTAGCGTTAATCGGCACGACTAACTAGTACTACAACTACCACTGATGGCTGCTTGGCGTAACTTTTTGGCCAAAAACAGTACCAATCGAGGGATTCAAAGAAAAAATAAAAAATAACTTCACACAAGGCCAGACTTAACACATCAAAGGGTGGGCTAAACCAAGCAAGCACACAAAGAAAGCTAAATGAAGCTTGCTAGTCAAGGAGAAAACAGTCTAAAAATCTTACAGGGTCGAAATCATGAGAGAAAAACACACTGGCCAAGATTTGGGACAAACCTTAACCTTCACATACAAACATTGGTGTGATTACCTAACTAACAAGAAGCACCAGAGGCTAGTTGGTGTGACTGTTTCTCAGCAAATCGTGTTGATCGGCGTGACTGTGAGCGGATTAAGTGTGATTATCGAGGGAGCTACGAAAAAAAAAAATTGAAACAGAGAGCAGATCTGCTACTATGAATTTCAAACTCAGGCCAATAAGCAGGAGAAAAGAAACAAAACCAAAAGGGAAAAATGGAACTAGAAAAGTTCACATGAAACCATTAAATCTAAGACAAACAAAAGGATTGGGATCCCTAATGGAGTCACCAATTTGTGGTGAAGTAAAATTATAAGTGCGGACACGAACGAATTCCTCTAACCTGATAATGGGTCTAGGCACAATAGATACATTCTTTGGAATATTTCCTTAGGTTAGAATCAATCAAGAGGGCCTACCTCTTAGTCATCTTATCTTGCTTGATGATGTCCTCACTTGCTTGCTCTAGCTATCTCTCACTTTATTCTTCAAGCACCTAAAACAAGTAAACAACAATAGGCAACAAACATAGTAATAGACAAATTGCAATTCAACCTACCTAAAAAGTCAAGAAATATTAAGCCATGAATATGTAATATTACAAAACATGTAGGAAATCAATGGATAGTTGCATATATTAATATCAAAGAGAGATTACAACCATTTGTCTTGACATCACAGTATTCCTCTGACAAGACCAGGTTCCCACACACTTCTGCTAGCATTCCATGATGTTTTCAAACAACAATAGTCTTAAATCTCTTCCCTTTAGGCTTCACTCTAAACCAAATCACACTTCTCTCTCACACAACTAGATAGCTACAACTAGTAATAGCTTTCTTGTCTACTCCAAACCAAAATAGCATCAACACTCAACCAAAAACTATGACTGCAACTAGTTTGTGCTTGGGAAGAAGGGAGGTTTATATAGGAAATATGGATGGGAGATGGATCCTATTCTCATGGGAGAAGGACTTATCCCTTGAGGTAGTTCAATCATTATAGGGGAAAGGAGCCCAAACTGTCATCCTCAAAGCCATCTAGCTAAACCATTTACCAGACTTCCGTTACGAAGCTTCTAGAGCTGGAAGCTTCGGCTTTAACTTAAAAAAAAATCCATAATGGGATCAGCATGACTAGAAGACAGCTCAGTCACTCCTATCGGCATGAGGAGTAGTGCTAATCTTTGTGCATTGGCATGGGGGAGACAAAGGCCATTAGCACCGGTCTTGTAGATTGGACAAAACAGAAGTTTCAGGGGAAATGGTGCAAAAGGGAAATGATCTTCTCAAGAAGAGGGACACAATGGTAGTTTCTTCATGAAGGAAAAGCATGCAGGGTTCACTATAAAGGTCATCTAGGATCAAGGAATGGGGAGTACAGGGATAGTGGCAAAATGTTGTGTAACACTATGTTATAAATCATTGTAAAATTCAGTCATGTATGGACTATTGTGGTCAAGTCATGTAATCCCATCTTTTTGGGATGTGATGTAATTTGCAACCCCACTATATTGGGTGACCAATATAAGTTGAAGTCCTTGATGATAGGAAAAGTGATATTCAATTGATTCATAGAGTCATTTACTTCATTGCAAATATTTCAAAATTTTCAACATGTGCTTAGAGGGAGAATGGTCAGTATAGAGGGTAGATCCACAATACTCATGTCTCTACAAGGAAAGAGAAGCCTTCATTCAACATTGGTCAGTGCTTTTCCCTTGATGTCAAATGGGAGAGTAACTTGGTGTTTGGAGAATGCTTGGTATATTTACAGATGTGTTTAGATGTATCTACAAGTGGTTATGACCAACCACCAAACTGGCTGCCATCATGTCCAAAGGGGGAGATTGTTGGAATTATGGATAATGTGTTGTCCTTAATGGAAACCTACTTAATGATTTGTATTTTTATGGAAACCTACTTGATGAAGATGTCAACAAGATTTGTCTACATATGATAGAGAGTTTGGATAAAGGAATAATAGTTCAAAGATAGGGGAATGTTGAAGGGGATGTTTTGATAGGTACACATGGGTTCTGTGAAGCAAAGCCACATACACACGCAAGCATGAAGAAGAAAAGGTGTGTACAGTTTCTGCACCATGGAATTATCAATACCAAGGGTCTTTACCATGGTATTGACCCATAATATTAATCCCAACAATGGACATTTGATCCTGTCTAAGAATACCATCAACATTACTAAGGATTTGACCTGTGGTATTGGACAAGGCCTAAGATATATAATGAGATGAAGATCAAAGTACTTAATGGTGCAAGTGATGAATATTTCATGAATAGTTAGATCTAAAGAAAGTGTGCATGTAATGGTCTATTAATGAATTGTTTGATCTGAAACTAAGTAAGCACTTGGGAATTTGATGATGGATCAAATCCAATAGATATGAAATGACTATATTGATAATGGATTGATTTGATCTGTAATACTTATGTCTGACACATGTTTTGTTATGTATGCCGAGAGATGGGTTTGTTTTGAAGGTATAATGTGTAATGAAGCTATAATTCAATCATTGCATATCTATAAGTGGGTTTGATAGCCTGAAAGGCACGTACATATGCACATTTATTGTTCATAAGTCGCATGTCGATTCTGCACTTTGCATAGATCTGTATGCGGGTTTGATCCTTGAAAAGTGTGTATACACGCGAAATGTTTTGTGGAAAGCATGTATATAAGATAGCGTTTTGTTGAATAAGATGTCTGATTAGTCTAATCAATCTTGCTATGTTTTTTATGTTTGTCAATAAAGGCTTACTTGATGATCTAGGTTTAATAGTGTTGATTGAAGTTGAATTGATTGATTGAAGAGTGATGATGCTACTAACTGTATGTGATTGAATATATGTGATGGTTCCATGATTATTTCATAGTGCTTCAGTGGTTCAAGACGTAACCTAGTGTTTGTTTTGGAATGATAGTGATTTAGTTTCAGGGTTCAATGTTTTGAGATCTATATGCATGTATGTTTCAAGGAAGTCGCGTATACATGCAGATTTGCTAAAGTAAATTAGCGTATATATTTTGACAATTTATTGGTAAGGGTTTTGAATTGGTTTAGTGAGTTGATGTAGTGTTTGGGTTCAATATTGGTATTCTTGTTACAGTGATCTAGCTGCTTTGGTTGTTTGAGAATAAGTTGATTAATTTGGTTCTCAGTTGGTTCATTGATTGGTTGATTCACTTAGTTCAATGATTGAGTGATTTTTTGTAGTGCTCAGATTCAATTTTGATATTTTGTATTGGGCTTAAACGATGGTCGTGGGTCCAGTCTGAATATTTAATGAAAAGTGGCCTACAAGTTGTGATGTTTTGTATGAAGTGGATCTAGTGTGAAAATTTGGTTGATAGTGGTGCTGAGGGTTGGAGCTTTCAGTAAGGGAGTCGAATCTTTCTTCCAATAGTAGCTGGTAAATCATATCAGGGGGTAGGATCTCCCTTCCGGTGGGTGTCGATAAATGAGATCAAGGGGTTGGAGCTTCATTCCAGTGGGTGCTGGAGAATGAGAGAAGGTTGTATCCTTCTACAAGTTGGTTTGTGTGTGCTGGTATGAGTCAGCACCAATAAAAAATTATAAGATGTTTTCTTTATAATAAAAGATAAATATAGAGATGACAACAATGGTGGTTTTTTCTCACATTGGGTATCCACCTAAAAATCCTAGTGTTCATGTGTGTTTATGTGTTGCTTATGTGTCATGGTTTATTTTGTTCTTATTGCACATGGTTACTGTTAAATTAATGCCTAATGAAGTACGGATACATTGGTTCAAGTTAAAAAAATAATGGATTAACTGAAAATTTAGTTAACTAGATATATGCTAGCTAGTTGTCTAAATAACAATCACATACATATGCATGTTTTCTTCATTATAGTCACATACAAAAATTTGGATAAGAAAGGAAATGTTTAAGTGAGTTTTAAAATACTGATTCACCCCCCCTCTCAATATTTTTCCCAACACACAGAATCTTTCGGTCGAAGGCCAATGATGTAAACTTGTTGCTAAGAGCGAGGAAACTTCTGATTGATGTATGCAAGAAAAAAGGTACCAAGGGATGTTTCTAAGTCAACTTCTTGGATAATGAGCTGATGTCAATATGAAGCAACTCGTCACAAGAGGGCCTTGATGTATCCCCCATCAATGACACAAAATAGGTATGATGATTTGAGACAAAATAATCAAAATGGTTTTGTTATGGAACTAGATTAGGAAAGTTAGACATGGAATGAAGGCTTAAGAGTATTTTAGCATATATTGACTGGATGACTTCTCTTGAACACAGCAGTGACACTGAATGAAGTTGGAAGCATTGACCCAAAACCAAAAGCAGAGGCTATGAAATAGTATGAAAAAACAAAATACAAGTAGATTTCCCAACCCAATAGCCACATAGATGAAGTGGAAAAGCATTGTGCTCAAGAGAAACTCACTCCATTAACAAATGGAGTACCTTGTTTTCCTAATTTCCCAACCGTATTGGTCAGTACCTCTTTATTTTTTAACAAGCTTGAGAAGGATAACATATGCTTTATTTGTAAGCTCATCCTTGGGATGAATCCCTCTAAGAATATTTAATGAATGTAGAGAGGTGGTTCGGTCCTGTCATGAATGACGAGCCCATCACTGTTTAATGTTTTTACAACTCCAGTGAAGGTGGAAACTCGACATCTTTTTCTTGTTTAGAGTGTTTGAAAAAGAGGCAGAAAAGAAAACTCTAGATGTTCCTTTTAGTAGATAGTCCCTTAGGTACAAAAAGGTAGAAAATAATACCCAAGAAAACCTCTTAGCCTTGTTCAAATAAAGTATTCCTTTTTCATAGTTAGTCTATCTCAGTCTGGTAGAGGGTTAAACTTATACTGAGTAGACATATTTTCATTTACTTTTACGAGTTTGAAAAGAAAAGTGCTCAACATTGTTTTTATATTTTGGGAGCCTAAAAAGAGTTGAAATAGGACTCTAGGGGGTTCCTTTTTTGTAAGTTTATGGAGTCTGAAAAAGTGATAAAAGTATACTCCTTGGTCAAAATAATTTGTTTAAGTAATGGTAAAATCAGTCAAATAACTGTTAACTTGCTCATAACATCACAAAAAGGATTAAACATACCTATTTCATGGTAAAATAGGTTGTTACTATTTCAAAACATTAAATGTGAATAAAATAATGGAAGAAACAACCATAAATATCTAAAATGACTATTCATATTTACCATTTCACATTTACTTTCAATAGTGAGAGTTTTGAGTAGTTTTTTCCCTCTATCTTTTGTAGTTGTCAATCTAGTGGAACATTTCAAGTGTCATCAAACTTCTAGGTAGGAGATAAGACCTTTCTCTTTCAATTCATGGTCCCATTTTATGATTTCATGCTTTTTTTAGGTATTTTTGAGGGCCCTTGGGTTCCAAGAATTCATCCTAGGACTAACATAGGCCCAAGGAATCGAAAACTATGCTGCACCTAAGACAAGATACACTATCTCCTTCCTTGGGTGTGCGTTGGGTGCAAATATCCAATTTGATGTTTCAGGTCTTCATCAACATAAGATGGCTTTCATCTGGAGAGAAAGAAAACATAAAGCAAATGATTTAAATGTAGCTAATGATCCTGCTACCATCCAGGCACTAAAGGATTGTCGATTGTTGAAATTCTTCTAACTTCCTGGTATGAGGCACCAAATGGAGCTACTATAATATCTTTTTCATGCATGGGATGTGAAATCACATGCATTTTTATTTGGAGAACATATCCTCCAGATCATAGTAGATGACATATATTTTATGACTAGTTTATCGAGGAGAGGTGCCCCCATCTCTCTCCTAGGTGGGAGAAGGGGTGGAGAAATTGTGAAACATTATATCATTACATACTATAGACCTCGATCCAAAACAACTAGAGATGGAAATATTAGTAAAAAGTATGTAACTATTTTACCCTTAAGAATGACCTTATTCATTATTACCAGATTGGCAGGTAGCTCAACACCACATGTGGCCAGCAAATCATACATGCAGTACGTTGTGGATTTGTTAGATCCAATGGTCTTCAACTAGAGTGAGCGAGTATTCATCACTATGAAAGAACAACTTACTAAAGAAAGAGAGGGAAAGTTGAAAAACTTTGGATACATTTCTATCTTAGTCTCTTTTTCCCTAGAATGGATTCCACTACTTCAGCCTCGTAAGATTACACTTGAGCCTATTGATAAGAGGGTACCATGGATGAGGACATGGATAGATCATATATCTTGAAATGAAGTTTCCTCAGCGATAAAATTCTCTCTAGCCTTCTTTGGGTGGCTGCGTAGACAATTCATTATGGTCAATGATTATTCGTATGAAGAGTCTTGGACAATTGGTGGTGTTTGGATGGCTATTAGCTATGTTAGTGTTGGCATTGATGTTAACCAGGGTCATCATGATGATTGATTTAAACTAGGGAGAACATGATGATTTGGATTCCAAAAGGAATCCCATGGAAGATGTAGGCTTCATGTAGAGAATTATCATAGTAGTAGGCTTACTGAAGAATCCATAAAATGATGACTGTGATGGTTGGTAGTTCAACATTTCATGCATAAGAAGAAGATTCAAGGAGAAAAGAGTGGCATCAAGTTTGCATCCATATTATAGGTAGAAGATGGGCTCAAATCCTACATTAGACCTTCTTCATTGGAATGTTCTTTAGAAGATCTTTTCAATGGTGTGTGGAAGTCTAAAAATGGACTCCTTGATCAAAATATATGGTTTGCCGAGGTTGAGGGACTTGAAGCCCTAAGAAGGTTGAAATGTTAGAGGTCAGCATATTGAGAATTGATATTGGAACCCCAAAGACTGGAATATCAAAACTTCTTAACAATCATATTTTAAGAAGTTGCAATATTTAACAGGGCTGATATTGCTAAAAGAGCTAAGGAATGCTTAACTAATGCAAAACCAAGACTAATCGAGACTCTTTCTCTCTCCTCTCATCAGACAGATGGCAACATGTCAGTGGGCTCGAGAAACTAAAGTGGCTAGTGACATCAGGATGATGTGACAATATGGTGGACACGTGGAATCCTATTTTAGAATTTTCAGTGGTCTAATGGGACAAATTAGAGTGATATCTATCACCTCCTAAGAGTTTCCAAGTGTGGAAGTGATGTCAACATATTGGAGGATGAAATATCGGAGGATGATGATATCGTAACTCTTGTAAAATGATGATTAAAAAGTTATGATAAAGGGGGCTTTGATATTACTTGGCACATCATTTTATGGATCTTAAAGTGACCAAGGGTTGGGCAAAGGGAGGTCAAGATATCAAGAATAAGTAATATCATAACATCGTGTTTTTTGAAGTTACAATACAGAGGGGCTCTGATATAGTTCTCATCCATCAGTCAAAGGCTCAGTCCTATGAGAAGGAAAACATTAAGGGAGCGAATCGGTAAGGGAGCTAAAGATATCAGAGCAAAGAAATATTGTAACATTTCAACTGTGTGAGTTAGGATACAAAGGGGCTTTGATATAGCTCTAAGCTGAAGGTCATAGGTTCGGTCATATGTGAAAGAAAACGCTCAAGGAACCAAGCGCCAAGGGGGCTAAGGATATTAGAGCAATGTAATATTGTAACATTTCACTTATGTTAGTTACAATATGTTGAAGTTCCAGTGGATCAGTACAACGAGCTTAATGGATGGTTAAGTCGATAGTTGAGGAACTAAATGCAGAATGATAGTGGTGGTTGTTAACGTTGCCTAGACTGTAGAAGGCTCTGATACAAGGAACAAGGACAACATTTAAAAAAGGCGAATTTGAGGGAATGAAGAAATAAATCGACTACTTCGCATACACGTTTGGTTGAGTTAAATGAGGATGAGATTCGCCATTCCTGAGGAATATCAAGCTCTATGGAGCAATAAATAACAATGGGAGTCTTAGAAGAGTGTGCAGGATGCCTGAGATTAAATTTTCAACATGGAGATTTACACAGGGAGCCAGTGGAGAAATTGAAAGTCCATCTCTTTGTTTAATTCTATGATAGAGTTCAACATGAACAAAAAACAAGAGCAGGAGGAGCCATGCTAACACATGTAGAAGCGATAGCCTTTTGCAGTATGAATTAGTGAATCAAAACCTTTGATTTCAATCAAGAAATGTGGGGGAGAAGAGAATATTTTCGAAGTGTTGAGTAGTGAGAACTCTGTAAAAACAGAGGTGTAAGAACTATGAGCAGATAAAGTGCTTGAGAGGTGAGAGTAGTGGGCATGTTGTGAGAAGAACAATGAGGGTAGAGCTGAAGTGTTTGCAACAAAGAGCCTATGTGAGAGAAGGTATAGTGTTGAGGATATGTTGTTATGAGAAGCGAGTAAAGAATAGTTGCATGAGATCAAAGGGATTTTATTAAACGATAATGGACTGAAAGCAGAAGTTGATTCTGTAGCCAACCATTTTGGTATTTTACTTCTAATGTATATGCCTCTATTTTTAGTATGAAAATTGTATGAAATAATAGAATAGTGGCAAGAGCAGGTTGGTTTTTGCATTCAGAAGAGGTTGGTTCTGTTAGTGTCGTTATCTTCATCCCTCCATCAGTGATCAAATTTCTCTTTTTGCATGCATATTAGGTGTCCCATCCGATCAGCTGCATTCCATTAGGTCATGGATCAACTGATGGTAGTGGTTCATTGTCAATACCCTCATGGCATTGACCTGCTGGCCTGTTTTCACATGTTTAGGTCATTTATTGTCATTTTTGTTTCATTTCAGTTACAAAAGTTAGTTTTAGGGTTTTAGTCTCATTAGGTCTAGGGTTTTCCACCATGATCATCCAAAACTCAATAAAAGGTCAATAGGCACATGAGGAGTTTTTATAAGTTCAAAGAATCATAAATTCACTGATGATATGCTCAATAAATGGTTTTTACCTCAAAACTCTGTTTTGAGGTGAAAACAGGGTTTTTTATTTTATGTACAAATTTTATGTAATTTAAAGTGTTTTGTTATGTAATAAGTTCCAACTGCTGCCCTTGCTCACCTTTCCAACTCTAGCCACTGCAAACAAAAGCAAAAGCATCAATGCATCAGTTGATCAACTGATCAAGAAAAGTCAATTCAAATGAAAAACGGAGTTTGAAAGCAAAAGTGACTATGAAATTATAAAAGTGGGTTTGAAAGAAGGAAAAATCAAAAGGCATCCATATATAAAGGGAAAGGAATGCTATTCATCTATTTCACTGTGAAAGATACCATTAGAGAGCTAAAATCTCGATTTGGAGGAAAATTGAACAAAGGAAGTTGAAAACCCTATTTTCCAAGCAAATCTACCTAGTGTTGCACATCAGAGGCAGTGCGCTACGCATCAGATTGGTGGCATGCATCAGTGGGTTTCTACCAGTGTTAATTTACAAGGGCACTTCACATCAAGAGGGCGCTGCGCATTGGGCCCAGTGCGCTACGCATCAGTCAAAAAGTTGCCAAAACATTTCAAATCACCCAATAACACTCAAAAACGTTGCATTTCTCTTCCACAAGTAATTCTTCATTGCATTTGAGCTAAATTTGATCTTCTACATGTTTTCTTCATGAGTTTTGCATTTTAAAACATCAAATCCTAGCTTGTCTTCATCATTTTCCATTTCATTGTACAAATTTCACTCCATAACCAAAACCAACATCATTTTCCCCTTTTCTATCTTACATTGCCCTAAATCAATCCATTAATCCCATTTTCCATATCCCACTCCCCTAAGACAACTCATTCCCTTCATCAAACCCTAAATCCCTCACAAAACCCTAGTTTCCTAAAACCTATCCCTTCATTCCCCAACTCCATTTCCCATTAGTAAAATCTCTTCATACTCATCTCCCTTGTCCTCCCCCATTATCATTTTCCACCATATTATCATCACATCACTTCCCTAAGACAAGCACCAAGCACCATGACAAGAAACAGTGAGTCAAGTTATGAAGAAGAAACACTAAGTGACAGCTCAAGAGAAAGAAATGTACAGCCTAGGAGACCTCATAAGGGTGGAAAAATTATCAGAGAAGAACCTATTAGCATGACTGAACTCCTTGCTTCCCCCTTGCTACCACTTGTTTCAGATACCAATCTTGCTTTGAGTTTTGTGAGATGGTTGATAGGGTTAAGTACCATCATGAGTTAGCAAGGCAGTTTGTCATAAACATGGAGAATAATGTGGTACACCTTGCTGGCATCAATTTCACTCTTTCACCAGCTATTATTACAGAAGCCACTAGAATGCCAGAAGTAGGGGAAAAGTGGAACAAAAGGAAGAATATCAACAAGCAGCATTATGAACCATATATTAAGGCCAAATATCATGTTAAACTAAGTAGGATGTTTCCTTTCAAGTTCTTGGAGGACCGGTATGTTCCACTTATGAAACTTATCATCAAATACTTCACATGTGAGGGTAGGTTCTTCAAACTCTATGCCTACCATATCAGATTACTTATGCACTTCACCAGGGTCAGAATGATGAGTATTCCATATTTCATATGCAAAAACATAGAGAGAATGATTGTGATTGCAAAAAGAAAACCATACCCACATCAGCTCAACAGTATTTATCACTTTGTTGTCATCAAAATTATTGTTTTGCATCAACTCACTCAGTCGGGAGTGTCATGGGAAACTTTCATTGCCCATGAAATCTTCAAGGGGCCTCAAATTTTTGCAGATCCTCAAGAGGAAGGTGAACATTTCAGACAACAAAATGAGCCTGAAAGAAAAACTAAAGAGGCTCACATTCCTATGTTTATAACTTATGAGAAAGGAAAAAGGAGGCTTTTTGCAGCTGCTAAATGAGTATTATCTCAACCAGGGGTGGAAAAGGTCTCGTTTTCTTCACCAAATCACAAGCAAATGCTATCTTCACCTGGGGTGAAAGGGGCTTTGCCTTCTTCTTCAGCTGAATAGGTACAGGACAGAGACAAATAAAAGCAACAAGTGCATGATGAAGTCCCTATTGAAGGTTAGGACAGGGATTTTGTTTTGGTTGAGGAAGATGAAAATGATTTGGGCTCTCAAAGCTCAAGACTCAAGGATATGATCATCAAGGAGAAAGAGGCTGAAGTCCAAGCCTTATCACTTGACCTTGAGAGGGCTAAATGGATCATTAACTTCCTTGGGTAAGAGAACAAGCAACTGGAGGACAAACAAGCAATTATCGAGCTGCAGACAATTAGAGAAAACAGGCAGTGGTAAAAAGAAGAAAAACCAAGATGACATCCCTAGAGCAAGAAATTGAGGCTGACCGAGAATCATGGGCAGAAAGAGTGAATATCCACCTTGAGAAGCTGCTTGACAAGGCTAATAAGGAGAAGAAAATGTTGTGCCACATGGATTATCATTACTTAGCTCAGAATAAAATTTGCAAGACAAGGATAAATGGCCTAAAAGGTAAGTTAAAGAGAGCCTTGAGAGAAAAAAAGGAACAAGACAAACTTAGAATCTTGGTTGAAGCTTCCTTGGTTTAGCAAAGAAATTAGTAAGCTCGCCTCTTGCCAAATTTGAAGCAATTTTGAGAAAATTTTGTCATTTCACAATTTTTAAATGTAAAACACAGGAATTTTCAGCTGATGCACAATGCCACCGGTGCTGCGCATTGAGTTGGCTAGGAATTTTGCAAAATGGCTTACATTTTTGGATTCCTCATGTAAAAATAATGAAAGCCAGAAAGTTTCATGAAAATTGGAGGAGATATGGGTCACCTAAAGGGCAAAAAACACCTAAAAAATGCCCTTTTTGCCACTTTTTGGACCCACAGGAACCAGTCTTGGGAGAAATGATTTTTGAAGGAGCAAATGGACTCCCAATCCAAAACTTCTAGTTTTCCTAGAAAGTAGATAGGTAGTTATTTCCAACAAGCTATCTTGGGCCTAATTTGGTGAAGTGGAAGGCCTTCAAACTCAGCCTTGAAGTGGTGACGCACATCAGGCTTAGGGCGCTACGCATCAGGCAAAATTTTGCCAATTTTCCCTAAAAACTCATAATTTCACCTAGTTTGCTGCCAGTTTGACTTTTTCTTCTTTCTTTGATAAATTGATGATGTAATATGATGTGTGATGTAAAAATTATGAAAAATGACTTGAGGAGGTAGATACATGAGTTAGAGTTGGTTTGAGGATGAATGAATCAATTTCCATAGTTTTAGAGGCAAGCTATTCCACTGCCTATTTTTCAGTTCCTAGTTTAGATCTTGTTGAAACATCTCCTTGACTCATGGATTCAACCCCTTATGGCTAGCATAGGTGGTTTTATGCCTATATCTTGTACTTTCTCAGCCATTTGTCAAGGTTGGACTCTTGTGGATGTATTAAGCTACTTTGTAAATCACTTCTACAGTTTGGCAAGGAAATGAACGAGGGTTTTGCAGCATTTTGTGGGATTCTTGTGGTAATGTGAATTAGCATCATTTTCCTCTATGTTATTTAGTGTTTCTCTTATGTGTATATGTTCCATCATCTATCTTTTTTTGAATAACTATGTTCCATCATCTATCTTTTTTTGCATAACTAAATGAATCAAGATTAATAGGTGGAATCCATTGATGTTTAGTTCTCTGCCTTGGGGTGTCATTTCGTTTTAAATGTTTTCTATTGTTTGAAGAGGTTTCATGAAACCTGCATTCCCTCTCCAACTCCTCAACAGTCTTTAGACTCACCATCACATTCATTTCAAAGTGCTAAAACACTTGCCTACCTCACCCCACAAAAACCTCTGCAAATCTGAGTTTATTTCCCGAACCCAAAGCTGCCTTCCTCATTTGATCCAGCAAACAACCATTAAAATCAATCAAATTCCTCTGAGCATATACCTAGCCTAAAATTAGTATTCATTTCAGTCATCTCAAGCCTTACTTGCCATATTTTCTTTGAGATTGGCAAGGAGAGAGCCCTCTCCTGACTTGGCAGGGCTAGCTAACAGGTTAAGCGTGGTTTGATGTTACCCTAGACCTGCCTTTCTCAACTTGAGGTAGATTTAGGCTATAACAGGTTCCTATTGGCAAGTTGGTGCTTGCTAACCTAAGGGGGTCGGTGCCTCCTGTGAGTGCATTCTCAGGAACAAAAAAATGTAATTAATTAGGTGCTTAATTTACATCATAAAAGAACAACAATTTGGTGGTTTTTCCACTCTGGGTTTTCACAGAAAAACAGGGGTGTCAAAATGTGTGTGCTTCTCACATGATTGGTTGTATGAACATATGAATGCTTATATTTGATTCTTACTTTCCTTATGAATAAAAGCTCTCATAAGTAGCATAAAATATAAAGGTACTGAAATCATATTCAAGAAAAAGAAACAAGAATGTCACTGTTACTAATTTACCCCCCCTCTAAGTAAATCCTTATTTCAGAAATTGGTGTCAGAGTCAATTCCTTCAAGAATAGTATAAATACTGGAAGGTAGATCTATAAGGAATTATGTCTAGTAAAGAGAGTCAAGTTGCTTACTCAAGTAGAATACTATTCTTTGACGGGACAAACTATGCCTTTTGGAAAGTAAGAATGGAAGTGTATCTTATGTCCCCGGGAGTAGATGTTTGGACTTCTATGCTAATAGACTACAATGTTCCTGTTATTCCTCCCATTGATCAAAATGGTAATTTTTTTAATGGAAATAATGCTAAATCCAAGAATTCCATTCTCTTTGGTATTATAAAATCAAAACTTGTAAAATTTATGCACTGCAAGTCTGCTAAGGAAGTATGGGTAAATCTTAACCAAAGTCATGAAGGAGATGACAAAGCCAAGTAGGCAAAACTTCTAACCTTTAGAATGAGGTTTGAGAGCTTGAGAATGATTGGGGATGAAAACATAGCAGAATACTTCCTCAAAGATGATGAAGTAACCAATATGATTAGAGGACTTGGTGAAGAGTTCAAGGAAGATATGATTGTTTAGAAAATATTAAGATCTCTACCCATAAGATTTAATGTGAAAGTCTCAACTATTGAAGAAATGACTAATTTAAAGGATCTCAATATGGACCAACTACATGGCACTCTCACAGCCTATGAAATGTTCGTAGGAAGAGAAAATAATGAACCTAAGGAAGCAACATTCAAAGTATCTAATAAGGGAAAGGAGCACAAATATCATCAAGACTGCTCCATCTTTGAATCTGATTAGGAGTTCCGTCAACTAGCTAGAAAACTAAAGTGTCACTTAGGAAAATATAAAGGGAAGTTTCCCTTTAAATTTTTTGAGTGTGGAAGAGTTATAATTTTTTCATCCAAATGCCCTTATAAATAAAAGGATTAAAAGGAAGATAATCAGAAATTTGCAAACAATTCTCACAAAAATTAGAAGAGAAGGCTCTATAAGAAAAAGGGATTCTACTCTAAAGAGGATAACTCAACACCAAAGTCATACAATGAAAAATATTCGAAGGATGATTCAGATAAGCATTTAATCATGGATTTTGGAATAGACTCTAAGAAACAAAGTATTATGGACTTTGAATAGGAAGAAGAAGAACAAGGAGTAGTGGACCTTGAAGGGGAACTCATAAGGAATAGCTACAACGTGCTGAAGAAGGTATGTATAAATCTGATAATGAGGAGTTCTCTTATCAAAAATAAAAAATTGAAGAAGCTATCAAGAGAAATGTAGTTTATTCCTTCTACTAGAAGGAAAAAAAGAACATGTGAGAAACTAGAAGAAGAGAACAAGCAATTAAAACAAGATTTGGTCAAGTTAGGGAAGGAAATGATCTCAAAGACATGCAAAGATGATATCCTATCCTTGAAATATAAACTAGAAGAGGCTAAACAAATGGAAAAGGTTCTTCAAGACTTGATCTAGGAATGGGAAGAGAATTATCAGAGTCTTTAAGTAAAGGTTTCTTGGCATTATGATACAGGTATCACACAAGTGTTGTCTTTGATGGCAACTCTCTCAGATGAAAGATCAAAGTATAGCAGGTAAAAAGCAAGAATGAAGAAAGAAAGGTATACACAGGTTCAATATATACCAAGCCGCGTATAAATGCAGGTTCACTATATACAGAGGCATGTATAACGTACACACACAGTTTCATAGAAGGAAAGGTGCGTAGATGTTGGAAAACCATGTTTTGGTCCGTGGTATTTGGACCATGGTATTTTGATATTGGTCCATGGTATTTGATGTGAGGTATCGACCCTAGGTATTGGGTCCAAGGTATCGGTCCTACATGGTTTTGGACCATGGTATTGAGAGAGGCCTAAACCTATATAAGGAAAAGAAGATCATTAGGCCAAAGTGTAAGTGTTCAAGTGATGAATATTTGATGAAATGTGAGATCTAGTATGCTGGTTATGGGTTTGTCATGATTTTCTTGATTTGAACCAAGGATACACTACGTGGTTGATGATGGATGATGGATCAGGATCATAAAGCTTGGAATGTAGTATCATTATGTGGTTTTATCATGGATAGACTAGATCTGAATTATTGACGCATTTTTTAATGTATAAATGTTATGACCTAGGTATGACTAATGTCTGGAATAGCTGAAAAGTTATGAGTAAATATTTGCAGATCTGTATGTAGGTTCACTTTGGTAAAAGCACGTATACACATTGGTTCGGCTCATCAGAATAGTGTATACAGTATGAAGTATGATATTTGAAGTTGCAGTTAGATCTGGTTGTTGTTGCAGATTTCTGTGGTTTGCTTTGTGTTCTAGTGACTGTGTTTTGTTGACAGGGTTTTAGTGATTCAGTATTGGGTGATTCAGAAATTGATGATTGGTTGATGCAATAGTTGTATCGCAGTGGTGATTGATTTTGTGCCTCAATGTTGTTGGTAGGTCCAGTATGAAAATTTTATGAAACATGGCCCTCAGATTATGGTGTTGTGCTTCAGGAGTATCCAGTATGAAAATTTATGAAACATGGTCCCTGGAGGAAGAGAGAAGGTCGTAACCTTCTGTAGGCTGGCACCTATGTACTGGTAAACATATCGGCTAGTGTAAGAGCCAGGGGGTTGGAGCTCCCTTCCAGTAGCAGCTGGAAAATGAGTGAAGGTTGGAGCCTTCAGTACGTTGGTGCCTATGTACTAATAAACATATCAGCTAGTACAAGAGCTAGGGGGTTGTAGCTCCCTTCCAATAGTAGCTAGAGAACGAGAGAAGGTTTTAGCCTTCTGCAGGGGGGTGTATGCGTACTGGTATGAGTCTGTGCCAGTACAATATTGTAAACAGGTTTTTCTTATATTAAAGGAAGATGGCAACAGGTGGTTTTTGTCCTGCATTGGATTTCCACCTTATATCATGGTGTTCATGTGTGTTTATTATGTGTGATGATCTATTCTATTTTACTGTACCTGTTTACTGTTTATATGGTTAATGAAGTTCTGATGCACTGATTAAAGATCAACATATAATGGATTAACTAAATCTAGATATACGCTAGTTGCATTAAACACCGTTGCGTGTACACGCGGGCTCCCTTAATTGAAGTAGCGTATATGAATCTAATTATGGAAATGAAAAATTTAGTGATTTTCTAATACTAATTCACCTCCCCCCCCCCCCCCCAGTATTATTTTGGTAGAAGCTTGATCACTTGAAGGAGATCCGTAGAACAATAGGAAAGAAAGCACGTCAAAAGAGGAAGACAACTCAAACGAACAGTGACAACCTACTGTTAAGTGGAAGCAAGTATTGAGATTCTGAATCACCTCAGATTGAAGATGAACAAGAAAATGAAGCATCAGATAAAATCATAGGTCAATGAGATATATTTAACAAAAGGGAGAGTGCCCTAAAAGGAGAAGTTATCAGCTTAAAATATCAGTTGGAGTGTGTCTTCAAAGTATGTAAAATGCTGCAGGAGAAGAATGAAGAACAAGAAAATGAGATTCTCAAACTAAGGCAACAAGTGGAAGAAGGAAGAAATTCTGAAGAAATCTTGAAGAAGGAATATCTGGAAAAGGAAGAACAACATCAGGTTGAGGTAAATATCTTCAAAGGTAAATTAGAAGAAAAAGATAAACTATTACGATTTCAAGATAATAATAAGATTTTGGCTGATATTCTTAGTAGTCAAAGGACGCCTGCTATCAAAATTGGTCTTGGTTTTTATGAATCTGTTGAAGGTAAATCTAGCTAACAAGGTGACGCAAGGAACTCTGATACAAAATCTGAAATGCTCAACAAGGAGATGAGAGGTCAACCCCATCAACAACCAAAGAAAGAAAGTCTTAAAAGAAAATCCTTTACTCCTAACTATGGAAGTGATAGACGGTTATTTCCTCTGATGAATAATGTTGCATGTTTTATATATCATAAATTTGGGCATGTTGTAGCCAGATGCAGAAGTAGAATGGTTTAATACCATCACAGAAGATCATCACATTCTAGGTACTTTAAGGGATACTGTTTTGCTTGCAATATGTTTGGTCACAAAGCCATTGACTGTTATGGAAGGAATATGAAAAATATAAGATGTTATGCATGTAACAAGCTTGGACATATAGCAAAGGAATGCAGGAGAAGATTTTGGGCACCATACCAAAAGGATAAAACATCATCACAGTCGAAGACATCAAAGAAAAAGGAAGTACAGTCAGAAATATGTAGCATAGCAGAGTATACAAACATGACAGACTCAGAGGGAGCTAAAGGTGTGGAACCGCAGTGTTCTAAATATCATATGCAAGTTTCATAAAGACAAGTCACATGTATGCATGATTTTAAAGCTGCACAATCGCGTATATGTTGGTTTGAGGAAAAGTAGTGGGATAGACTCAAGAAAAAGGGTCTGGTATGATTTAGTCAATTATTTACTCTATTTGACAATGGTTACAATCTGCTGATGATCTGTGGAAATGTGTTGGTAGTCATAAGATTTTGTTTAGAAGTTATTTTGATCATAACTTGATGATGATGATGCCTTGATACTTCTTGCTGATATATGCATGATAAAATATGACAGCGAATAGATGGAACAGTTTAGGTGGAGCATAAGCTTTGAATAATGCATTTTTGGCATTATGGTTAGAAGTCTTTGGTGATGATGCTTATGTGGCTAAATGATACATCTTGCTACTTATTGTTGGTTAGTCAAGAGAATGGTATTACACATTACAGAACTAGATGTTGTTGATAGATGCTTATGGTGTAGATCATATATGGTGTACGATAGTTGTTGATGACTATCATGGTCTTGTTTAGATTGATGGTCTTTGTTATGGAAGTCATGAATATAATTTGGTGTAAAGGTCTTGCAAAGACCTAATTTGTACCCCCATTATTCATGGGAAGGATGATGTAATAATTTCTATTTTTAGTCATGTATAAACACTTAGTAAACCCCCACTTGGTTGGGTGGATGAGTAAAATTGGTGTATCCCCACTTAGTTGGGAGATTGAGGTATGTATGAGTCATTGGTGATGGGGAGGTCATACTCACTTAGTTGAGTTGTAGAGTCATGTTATTCTTTCAAAAAATATTTTTGCAGACTTGGGATGTGCTCAAGGGGAGCATGGATGGATTGGTACATCTTAACATGTACAAAGGGGGAGCTCAATCAAAGATTTCAACATGTACTCAAGGGGAGTATGGACAACAGAATGTATATCAAGGGAGAGAATATCTTGGTCTGCCCTTTGCCCTTGATGTCAAAGGGGGAGAGTGACTTGGTGTGGTTGTTGCCATCAAGTCTAAAGGGGGAGATTGTTGGCATTATGATACATGTATGACACAAGTGTTGTCCTTGATGTCAACTCTCTCAGATAAAAGATCGCAGTATAGCAGGTAAACAACAAGAATGAAGAAAGAAAGGTATATGCAGGTTCACTATATACCAAGCCGCGTATACACGCAGGTTCACTATATACAAAGGCGTGTATAATGTACACACACCCTTTCACAGAAGGAAAGATGCGTACATGTTGGAAAACTATGTTTTGGTCCATGGTATTTGGACCATGGTATTTTGGTATTGGTCCATGGTATTTGGTGTGAGGTATTGACCCCGGGTATTGGGTTCAAGGTATCGGTCCTACATGGTTTTGGAACATGTGTTGAGTGATAAAAGGTGTCTTTTAACCCGTATTTATCCCACATTAATTACCAATCTAGGCACGATTTTTTTATCTCAAGAGTGTACTCAATCTGAGGCGGTCACTTGTTCAAGAGTAATGTTTGCAGTATAGTGCTTGCAAAAGTAAATGAATGCTGGAAACAAAATCTAATTGTAATGGCAAGCAACTTAAATGCTCTGTAACTAAATTGTTTATTCAACAACCATCAGTCGTGGATTCAGTAACGATAACTCCTCCCCCTATAAACTGATGTAAATGAAAATCAAGCACCAACAAGATCTCCAATCTGAGAACTTATACAGCAGTAGTCAATGTTTGTTACAGTTGTAGATCTTTCCACTAAAGAAAATACTAGAAACAACAAGTTGATTGGTAGAAAAGGAACAACATCTAAATCTATTGAAAAGGTCAAACAGCAACACTTAATCTATAGAAATGAATTGAATAGCAGTCTTAACTGAAATGAATTGAACAACAATCTTTAACTAATAAAGGAACAACAAACCTCACTAAGTATAAACACACAACGAATATAGAGTAATTGAATCAATAATCTTATTCTAGTGTAATGGACATTAACCATCGGTATAAAGAAATGACAATTGCAGTTATAATTGAATGGTAGTTAGATGAACAGCAATCGCAATTGTAAGTGAACCGTAGTTAAATGAAAAGCAATCGCAACTGTAAATGAACAATAGAATCCAAATTAGATAGTGCAATATTGTTTGAGAATGAAAAACATGACATTTTAAGTTGTGAATAATAATCTTGCTATCCAATTACAATTTCGATACAACAGAGCAGTTCAGTGAAATGTTTAGAAATAGAAGATTACCAAATAAAGCATGTTAAGGAAATGCAAAGGAAATCAAACCACACACAACTGTAATTGTAAAGTAGTGATACAAGAAGCATGTGGATCGACTAGGGTCGGGCTCTTAGCCATGAGGGAGGCACTGTTGTGTTTACTCTAGAATCAGATAATGGAACAACAACTAAGTTATATATTAATCATATATGGCAGAGTTACAGCTATCGCTCTTCCAAGAGAGTCGATGATAAAAGTTACGATTACAACAGTAAATTCTACAAATTGATAATAATATCCTCCCCCTGGGCTACCAGGGCTTTCCCTTTCTATAATGTCTAGAAAGAAGTATCAAGAGTACAGATAAGTATTGAAGCAGTGATCCATCAGGATCAAAGGATCCTAAGGGATTTTCTATATTATTTACCTCCAGTTTATCATTTTGTCTTCTTGTGCTGATGCCGCGTTTTCTCTTCCTTTTCTTAGACCATGCACTCCGATATTGATCTCCTTGTCTGGATACGGCTTCTTGTCGAAGGGACAGTAGTTGCTTCTACTTTATCTTTTCCTCCTGAATAGTGATTTTCTATTTCCTTCACTTTATGTATAGAAAAAGACAATTGTATCAATCACAAATCTCCTTAATTCTATCATAATTATTTAACATATTACCATCTTAGAATGTGAAAGAGTTATAATTTAAAGGAAAATATAAAGAAATGAATGGCAAATACATACCTTTTCCATTGCTCAACACACCCCCCTGCTTACCCTTTTTCATGCCCTCATGAAAACCGTGTAACTTACATGCAAGGCAGTTAGGGAATAGGCTGGAGAGGGATTTTCATGAAGAGGTCTAAAACCATGATGTGTAGCTAAAACTTCAAAAATACGCCCGGTCTAGCTTTTAGGTAATTCATATAGGGCCTTATACCCTGCTGCAAGATACCAGATAATTAGACTTCGAAACCTACAACCTAGCCAATACGGGCCTTCTCGCAAGATGAGGTTACTATAGGTAAGTAGGCAATCAACAACTAACTTAAAATTTTCATAATTGAATGGCTCTCTGTCCTAAACATTCTGATTGGAATTCTTCCATCAAAGTTTAGCTGCTACTATGGTAAGCTCTTTGATGGATAGGAAGTATTCTACCGCTCACTGGACAACTACTTTGTGAATGGGTCCCAATATCTAGATCACACCCTTCTTTCTCATTAAGCTTCTATGCTTATCCCATAGTTGTAATGGGTTTTTTGGTTCACCCCTTACCCAAAGGTCTAACCCATTTTCTTGTCTCTGAAAGGTGTTATAGGCCTTCAGCCACTTTAACTGGTTAACAGCAAAAGGGATCAATGCCTGAAGTTGGATATCACCCAAAAAAGGACCGGGATTCTTTTCCATTTCATCGTCCAACACAAAATTATGCAAATAAAACTCACATAGCAATCACTGGACTTTCGCCCCATAATGTTTACAACAGTTTATAAAATCATCAATAGTTTTTAACTCTATAGGCACCCCTGCCTTGACAGCCTTAATTTTTAACTTTAAATACCTTTCCATAAAAAAAAAAAAACATAATTTTTGGCTGCTACCCTACATGCTAGAACATCAACTTTAGTCTATTGGTTACCTTTTCAACTTTTTCCTCTGCCTTCGGACATCTATCGAAGGCCTCGTTCTTCGATGCATTGATGTTCTTTATTTGCTGTTGTAGCTTTTTATATTTCTCTTGAGGAATAGTTTCTTCTGTGAGATTTTCTATAGTCTGTTGGGCCTGTGCCAGATACTCTTGGAGTTTTACTACCCTAGGGTCATTGTCTATCAAAACACTTTTAGGTTGAAGATCTACCTGGATCTTCTTATTGTGACATATGGTTTCCTCAGTCTGTGCTTCTTTGCCATGAACTGTCTGGTCGGTCATGACGCTAGAGGATAATGCCTCTGTCTAGACATCCTTATTATAGACTGGTGTGTCTTCTATTTGGTTCTCTATGTTTGTAACAGCCACATGCTGTTCCTTGTTGTCCCTAATGGATATGGACTCGGTTTGAGTCCCCTTGGCCTTTATTTTATGGGGTTTCATCTGGGTGGATGTATCCTTTGTTCCTTGGGTTCTTTTTGAGATTCTCACCATTTTTAGGACCCTTATTTGTTTTCTGAGTTGTTTTACCACATTTAGTAGCCTTTGTTGTTCCTTTCATAGCATTTTGATTTCATTCATCTTCTTCTTCGAAGGAACATCTATTTCTTTTATTGGACCTGGGCTTTGTTCCCCATGGATTGTACCCTCGCCTTGGCTTATTTCCATATTTTCTGTTTGGAACACTTCTTTAGTGTTCTCCTCCTCCTGATTAGGTTTCTCAGGGGAGGTAACCCTGGTTTGATCTACTCTTTCCTGGGTGGCTTCTGCTTCTACTTCTTCTTCGTTGTTCATCTCCTTAGATGCACTCTTGTTGTGAGCAGAGTGTTCCTGTGATTGTCTTATCTCAATATTGAGGATGAATGGGCTGTGGGGCTAGATATACTCACCCATATTGGCCAAAATTTGGGCCAATTCATCTTCTTGCAGAGGGTTTTGTAATGGGCTTCCACTGGGTGTCTTTGCTTCCTCCCCTTCTTCCTCGTCGGAGTGCTCAGTTTCCTCTTCTAGTTCCTCTTCTATATTTTCTTCTACTTCTTCTTCTTCTTCATTTTCCCCTCCTTCAAGTTGTGGTGGTTTGATCCTCTAAGTCATATATCTCTAAGGGTTGGCCACTGTTATCTTGGAGAGTTCCCAACATTCCCATGCTTCTCCCCAATCTGGCAGATTGTCTGCATTTCTACGGTCTAACTGATGTGCTAGCAGTTCTTTTTCATTTCGGGGTTGGTAAGGCCAATCCCCCATCTATTGAGAATATCAATTCTTCCCAACTAATTTGCTATTGAGCGAGAATATAACTAACTATTAGTCGAATTAAGCCGTGATGACTTACTACCATCTCTATATGATGAGATTTCCTTATGCTTCGAGCAGCATCATGCAATAAAAAATTTAAATATGCAGGCAAATTTACATCACATTTTTTTTAATACTGCTAATAATTTGAGATGGCATGGTCTTACCACATCCTTTCTCCCATCGCATGTGATGTAGCTTTGCACAATTCTGGCTAATTCTGCCCATGGTTCTCCCAAGGTTGCAGGTAGGACTCCTTTTCCTTTGACAGTAAGGTTCTATCCTTCGTCCTGGAAGATGGCTATGGCGTCTTGAAGTCTCACTTTTTTCTAGGTTCATACTGGTCTAACAATTGGTAGTATCGATACTTCAGCAATTACTGCATCTGTGACTACTATTTGCCTCCCCCTCACCATGGAACGATCTTCTCGCAAATTTTGCAGAAATTCGATGGCTACCGTTTCATGAGACTGTTGTAGTTGGTTAAGGTAGGCAATCCGTCTTACTCTCACTAGAATTTCGTGTGTAGTGTGGAGATTATTAACACTTGCAGTTCACTGCATACTGATCTGCCTCCCATTTTGTTCAAGCTTAGCACACTGTTAATTTTTACAGAGAAAAAACACAGAAATGACAATGGAACAACAAGTTGTGCATATTGGGGAATATCAATACCATTAAAATTGCTATTTCCAAGTTCTGATGGAGTCATAGTACCTCCAAATACAAAGTTGATACATATGCCAGTATACTCTGGAGGTCACTCGCGCCCCCTTGAAATGTGATAGGTCGTCCTTGACCGGCAAATGAAGGAGCAGTGCGCTAGACTACAGTCATACAGTAAAATAAAGGAACGGTGCATATATCCATGACATGATTACAAAAAGTAGAGGATTATTAAAATTGAGGCTTATGATGGAAATCGTGAATAGATATGGAAATGCTATGAAATGATGTGAAAAATAGGGGATAAGACAGCTGACGTAAGTAAAAATGCTTATGGTCATTATCCACTTTAACCATTATGATTGATTTATAAATGTTTTTGCATGTGTAAGATGTTTGAAAGGGTTATATAACATAATATCATTTGAAATCAAGATAAAGATATAAGAAAAGGGTTTATAATGACTATTGGTGTATGAAAAATATGACTTCAATACCATCAACAAAGCTCTATTGCCCACAGGTGTTCATAACCTTGACAAAGTTGCTTGTTTCACCCTTGGAACCATAATCCTTTATTTATGCCTAGGAAAGTGTTGTGTGATGTTAGAATGGATGCCATTGTGTTGGCTTGGTAACCAAATGAATCACAATACCATTCACCAGAAAGGAGTGAAAGGTGGGTAGGCTGGCTCGTGATGAGACCTCCTATTCCAAGGACTTTTTTTATTTTTTTGATATGCCTCTTGGATCATATCCCTGGTGTGGTGGCCATAGTGGGAATGCCACTTCACTACTTCCTTATGATCATGGTAGGCTAGCTCTTGATGAGACCCCCTATCCTTCATCTGACAAATCATGTTAGTAATCATATAGATATATAATTTTCTCTTCTTTTTTTTCTTTTCTTTTATATAACACTTTCATATTTATATTCAGAGGATGGCTCAACACTCCTTAAGAGTAGGGATGGTGGAAGAAGTCTGAACATCTCAATAGAGAAAAATATACCCTTATTCTTATTCAATAATAATGATAAAAAATAATTATGAAGATTAAGAAAGAACCAACATGATAAAAATAATCAATCAAATTGGTTTTAGTGAAAATAAAGACAACAAAGTGATATAAATAGTTGTGTCCTTTCCTCTTTCTTCTTATCGATACTCTAAAGATAATGATTTTTCTTTGGTTTGATAATTTCAGTTTCCTCTAGTTTTTGTGTTCTTGCATGAATGTATACCTGTGCCTTAAAGGGATCATAAACAGTGAACCGTCATTCAAAAAAATCCTCTCAATGATGTTCTCTAAGAAGCACACACGCACACGAAAAAAATGCACTCAAAAAGTGTTGTTTGTTAGATGGAACAACTATTGTTCCTTAAGAGGGACAACAAAAAGAACATCTACATGCAAAACTGTGGTTCCTTTAAGAGGAACAGCAAACAAAAGAAAACAATACACTAAAAACTACTATTCCTTAAGAGGAACATCAGTTGTTCCTTAAACGGAACAACAAATAAAGCAAGCGCGAAATAAAATACCAATCCTTTGGTAGAACAGCCTAAGATCATCTGAAATCAAAACTGTTGTTCCTTCGAAAAGAATGGCAAAAAGAAAAAATGTGAAGGAGGGTTGTTCATTTAAAAGGAATGGCAAAAACAATCTGGTAGAAGTGTTGTTCCTTCATAAAGGAACGACAAAAATGCGGAATGTTTTTCCTTCAGAAAGGAACAACAAAAATGCAAAAGTGTTGTTCCTTTGGAAAGGAACAGCAAAAATGTAGAAATGTTGTTCCTTCAGATAGGAACAACAAAAAATGTGGAAAGGAACAACAAAATGCGAAAGTGTTGTTCCTTCGGAAAGGAACAACAAAAATGCAGAAATGTTGTTCCTTCAGAAAGGAACAACAAAAGTGTGGAAATGTTGTTCCTTCAGAAAGGAATAGCAAAATGTGAAAGTGTTGTTCCTTTAGAAAGGAACAACAAAAATGTAAAAATGTTGTTCTGTCGAAAAGGAAGAGAAAAACTGTTGAAATGTTGTTCCTTCAAAAGGAACAGCGAAATGCGAAATTGTTGTTCCTTCGGAAATGAACAGCAAAAATGCAGAAATGTTGTTCCTTCGGAAAGGAACAGAAAAATGTGAAAAAGTTGTTCCTTTGGAAAGGAACAACAAAAATGCGGAAATGTTGTTCCTTCAGAAAGGGACAGCAACATGCGAAAATGTTGTTCCTTCGGAAAGGAACAACAAAAATGCAGAAATGTTGTTCCTTCGGAAAGGAACAACAAAATGCGGAAATTTTGTTCCTTTGGAAAGGAACAGCAAAATGCGAAAGTGTTGTTCCTTCGGAAAGGAATAGAAAAAAGCGAAAATGTTGTTCCTTCGAAAAGGAACAGTAAAAAACAAAAAATGCAAAAATCTGTATAGAAAGTAGTTTATACAAGCAGAAAAGAAAAAATTATGTACAAAATTTAAGAACAATACGATTATTTAACCAATGTTGAGGAAGGATTATTTTCCTCAGCAAGAATCTGCATATCAGAATCTTCCCGTAGCTGCTGGTAAAAGGATTCCCAAGTAAGTGGTTTATGGTACAGTCACACTCAATGACCATTTGCTTTAAAGGTATGTCCAGATCTATCAATAGTAGTGAAAGTAATGGTGCCATTGTCATGCACTTTCTATATTTCATACGGTCCAAGCCATTGAGTCTAAAGTTTTCCCAGAAAATCAAAAAACCTGGAATCATATAGGAGTGCCCAATCTCCTTTATGGAAGATTTTCTTTTTGATCAGGGTGTCATATCATTTTTCTCTCTGTTGTTGAATTAATGCAGTGTGTTGAAGAGTTGAGAGCCTAATTTCATCTAGCTCGTTAATTTTTTGTAATCTGTTAGTCTAGGCTTCATTTAAATTCAAATCGATCTCTTGTGCTGTTCTTAATGTTTGTATTTCGAACTCTATTGGAAAGATGGGTTCTTTTCCAAATACTAGCTGATATGGTGAATAGTCGGTGGTGTTTCTCCACATTGTTCGGTATGTCCACAAGGCTTCGGGCAACCTTGAAGCCCAATCACGTCTATGCAATGCAACTATTTTTGTAAGTATAGCCTTTATCACCTTATTCATGCTCTCTACTTGGCCATTTTCCTGTGGATGATACGGAGTGGTAATTTTGTGTCGAATGTCATAATTTTTTAATGTTTCAGAAATTTTATTACCTACAAACTACAGTCCTCCATCCGTGCTCATGTCCCTCGGGAGGCCATATCGCACAAATATTTGGAACAGGAAATGAATCACAGAGTCCTCTGTAGCTCTTGGTGTTGGAATTATGATTTTGGTATGGCTCTATGCTACAGGTGTTGTACTTGATGGCAACTCACTCAAGTGGAAAAACTCTATTCAGGCTCTCAAAATGATGGAAATTAAGAGGTTCGCAGGTGAATTGTTCAAAAGGTGCGGACCCGCAGGTTCTCCGTCCAGGAAGTGCGGTCATACCCGCAGTTTATCCGTTCAGAAAGTGCGGTCCCCTAGTTCACTCACTTCAAGGCAAAGAAGTGCGCTCACATGGGGTTTCTTATGTTTGGCCTGTGGTATTTAGCCCGTCGTTCATGATCCTATGGTTTTGGCCCGTGGTATAGGATCTAATTTAGCCCCGGTTTGGATCCCTTGTATTGGTTATTGATGGTTTTGTCCCATGGTGTGAATAAGGGCTTGACTATAAATAGGGAAGGAGATCACTTGGCTGAGATATCTTTGAAATTTGAATATCTTAAGATCTGAATTTTGGGTTATCAATTTTAAAAGCTAGATCTAAATTAAGGTAAAATTTAAAGGAGAATCTATTGCTAAGTTGTGATCTCTCGGGCGCATGATCAGATCTGTGGATCTGACTGTCTGTGGTACATTGGAGGACTGTTAATTTGGCCCTAATCGGAGGTTCGCAGGCGATTTACAGCGTGAGTGCGAGGGTACGCAGTATAGAGGAAGGCACAGTGCGGGTATACGCAGTGTAGCTGAAGGCGCAGTGCGGGGTACACAGTACAGAGGAAGGCACAGTGCGGGTATACGCAGCGTAGCTGAAGGCGTAGTGCGGGGTACGCAGTACAGAAGAAGGCGCAGTGTGGGTATACGCAGCGCAGCTGAAGCTGAAGTGCGGGTATCCGTAGGTGTATATTGGTGAAGTTGCGGACCTGTTTTGAAATATTTGTTGCCTGCCTGTTTTCTATTTGCTGCTGTGTTCTGGGTTTAGGTTAGTGGTGTTGGTTTTCTGCTTACAGCATTCTGAGAAGTTTGGGTGGCTCACTGGATTGATTGTATAAGGAGATTGGTTGATTCACATGTTCTTGATGTTTATTTGATGTTCTTGGATCCAGTCTGAAAATTAATGAAAAGTGGTCCTTGAAAGAAAAGAAGTAGGGGGTTGTAGCTCCCTTCTAGGAGAGACTAGAAAACAAGAGAGAGTTTTAGCTCTCTGCAGGTTGTAGCCTGCGTACTGGTAAAGGATTGCACCAGTACAAAATCATTGTAAAGGAGTTTCTAATTGAAAGAAGATAGGAACATATTGCAGCAGGTGGTTTTCACCCACATTGGGTTTCCACCTTATATCTGGTGTTCTTTGGTGTGACTATCTGTTTTTCTTGTTCATGCTCATTATTTTATGGTACTGACATACAATATCTGAAGAATAATTCAAAGTATAAATATATTAGATAATACTGATTCACTCCCCCCTCTCAGTATTATTTCCAACAATTGGTATCAGAGCAAGTCCTTCTGAAGTAGCTTGATCGCTTGAAGGAAGATCCATCATGAGCAACTATGAGAGGGAAGCATCAATCAGGACACAGATTTTTGATGGGACAAACTTCGTGTATTGGAAGGTAAGAGTTACTGCCTATCTTCAATCTTTGGGTACAGAAGTCTGGGACATCATAGAAACAGGGTATACTTTTCCATCAGCTACTCCTACAGATCGAGCTGAGAAGAAGAAATATGAAACAAATGCAAAGGCGGTCAATACTCTTCTAGGATGTCTATCTCAATCAGAATTTGTGAAAGTTATGCAGTATAAATCCGCAAAAGAAATATGGGACAAGATTGTTATGAGCTATGAAGGAGATGATCAGGTAAAACGTGCAAAACTTCAAACCCTCAGGATTCAATATGAAAATCTCAAGATGTATAATGATGAAAGTGTGGCTAACTATTTTCTTCATGTGGATGAGATTGTTAATTGTATGAAAAATTTGGGTGAAGAAATAAAAGAGGTTGTTGTGGTTGAAAAAGTCCTAAGATCTTTGTCACCTAGGTTTGAATCTAAAGTTTCTGCTATAGAAGAAAAGGAGAATCTACAACATCTTAAAATGTCACAACTGCATGGAATTCTAACTGCTTATGAAATGAGGAAAGGAGGTCCATCTGACAGGAGAGAAGCTGCCTTCAAGGCTTCAGGCAAAGGAGAGTACTATGAATCAGGACATGGGTCAGAAGAAGAAGAAGAATCAAATTTTGTCAGAAATCTTCAACGGGGTGTTGGACGGTTCAGAGGTAAGTTACCATTCAAATGCTTTGCTTGTGGAAGAGTAGGTCACTATGCTGCCAAATGTCCTCATGAGGATAAGATCGACAAGGGAAAGGAACCTACTAGATGGAACAAGAAACAGAATGCAAACAAGAAAAACTACTACACTCATGAAGACAGTGATGGTCTATCAAATAGTGATGAAGATGAACGAGGTAATGACTATAAACTTTTAATGGCCTTTGAAGATGATGATTACATGGATGCTATAGATGTGGATAGCTTTTATGAAGAGATTTCTAGACTCAAGACATGTATAGAAGAAAAGAATGTGATCATTGATACTCTACAATTTCAAATTTATGAAAAATAAAAATTTCTTGAAAAGTTAGAATGTGAAATTGTTGGCCTTAGAAAAGAAATTGAGAAAACAAAGGCTATTAATCTTAAGTTTGTCAAAGGATCTGAAAATCTGGATGAGATCATCAATGTACAACGTTCTCCGCTAAACAAGACAGGTCTGGGTATAATGGAGAAACATCTCAAGCATCCACCTCAAAGAGTTATCTTGATGCAGCAAGAAGGAATGAGCAAAAGCACAATGGAGATCACCAGGTAAAGCAGGGACGAATTACATCAAGAACAAACAAAGACTACCAGGTAAACCAGGGGCAATCTGTCTTAAGGGTGAACAAAAGCTACAACCAGCCACAGGTAAAATCTTCTCAATTTGCTTCAAGAATGGATGACAATAGAAATTACAATCATTTGGCTAGTAGATTTGATAACCACAGAAGTTTCTTCAATGGCCAATGTTTCTCTTGCCATAACTTTGGTCACAAAGCAGATCAATGTGTTGCATGTAAAACAATCATGACTAGAGAAGATCAAAAACAAAGAAGTATGACTGGGATTACAAAAAGGACCTATAACAACTTTTCGGCTCTTGAAAATGAAATTAAATGTTCTATTTGTAATAACTTCGGTCATGAAGATTCTGAATGCAGGAGCAGGTTTCAGCAGACAAAGGAACAAGCCACAAGCACCAGAACATGGAGAATAAAAGAACCACAATTAGAAAGATGTGGGATAGCCTTTTATGCAGAGGGACAGGAAAATCTATGGTACATCGACAGTGGATGTTCGAAGCATATGACAGGTGATAAAGAAAAACTTGAATCATATTCTGCTTTAGAAAAGGGAAAGAAAGTTTCTTTTGGAAATGATACTCCTGCAGCTATAAAAGGAAAAGGCACAGCTCAGTTGAAAGAAAAGGTCAAAGCTGGAAATGTTTTGTATGTTGATGGCTTGAAGCATAACCTTCTGAGTGTCAGTCAGATGTGCGATCAAGGAACCGAGGTAATATTTCGATCAAATGGATGTAGTGTTCGTGATCTTGATACAGGGAAAACAGTGATCAAAGGTAGAAGAACTCCAAATAATCTATACATATTTGAAGAAGGACAACAACAATGCTATTTGAGCAAGGATGATGAACATTGGTTATGGCACTGGAGGTTGGGGCATCTAAGCTTTTCACAAATAAGGAAGGCATGCAAATATCAGGAAGTTCATGGTCTTCCAGATATCAAAATTCCAGACAACACCATATGCAAATCATGTCAGTTTGGTAAGCAAACCAGAACCAACTTCCCGGAGAAGGAAGGATCAGCCAACAGGCCTCTTGAACTAGTCCATACAGATGTATGTGGTCCTTTCAGGACAAGGTCACCTCGAGGAGAAGAATACTTGATATTATTTATTAACGATTTCTCCAGGTTTGTTTGGTTAGGACTTTTGAAGCACAAAGACGAAGCATTCGAAAAATTCAAATCCTTCAAAGCCTTGGTTGAAAATGAATCAGGTTACAAAATTAAGTGCCTCAAGTCCGACAGAGGTGGGGAGTTTACCTCAAATGAATTTTTCGATTTCTGTGAAGAACATGGGATAAGAAGGGAATTCTCTATAGCTAGAACTCCTCAGCAAAATGGAGTGGTGGAAAGGATGAACATAACAGTCCAACAAATGGCTCGTGCTATGCTTGATGAGTCTGGAACTCCCGCAACTTTCTGGGGTGAAGCTACATATGCTGTGGTTGTTATTCTCAACAAAACATATGTCCGAGTGAACAACACCCAAACTCCTCATGAGCTCTGGTATGGTGAGACTCCTTCCGTAAAGCATTTCAAAATTTTTGGGAGAAAATGCTATATTAAGAATACTGATGAGCAACTGGGAAAACTTGAACCTAGAGCAGATGAAGGCATTCTTCTTGGTTATTCTCCGCACAACAAAGCATATAAGTGCTACAATAAAATACTTGGAAGAGTTGTTGACAGCATTGATGTAGTGGTTGATGAAAAAGGATACATTCCTAGGCAAGTAAATCATGAAAATATCGAAGAAAATGAAGACTACCCTCAAAGATAGAATGATGAAGAAGAAGAACCTCAAGTAGCACCAGAGGAACAGATAAGGATAGAAGAGAAGACTCCATCCAGGTACGTTCAGAAGAATCATCCAGAATCTCAGATTTTAGGGCAGAAAGAAGTAGGTGTACAAACAAGAAGAACAATTGCAGAAGCTTCAAGCTATTTGGCATTACTCTCCTCCACTGAACCACAAAATGTAAGAGAGGCATGCAAAGATGAATGTTTGGTCAAAGCAATGGATGAAGAACTTGAGTAGATCGAAAAGAATAACACTTGGGAGTTGGTTCCCAGACCAAAGGATAAGAATGTTATAGGGACAAAATGGATCTTCAAGAATAAGTTGAATGAAAATGGGGAAGTAATTAGAAACAAGGCCAGACTTGTTTGTAAAGGGTATGCCCAGCAAGAAGGAATAGATTTTGAAGAAACTTTTGCTCCTGTTGCAAGACTTGAGGCCATCCGAATGTTCCTTGCTCTCTCAAGCTTTCAAAAGTTCAAAGTATTTCAAATGGACGTGAAATCAGCCTTTCTGAATGGAGACTTAGAAGAAGAAGTATACATTGAGCAGCCAGATGTTTTCATTCTTGGAAATGATCCAAATCTTGTATGCAGACTAAAAAAGGCTCTCTATGGTCTTAAACAAGATCCAAGGGCTTGGTACTATCGTTTGGACAAATATCTTCATCAACAAGGTTTTTCAAAAGGATCAGCAGATAGCAATCTTTATATAAATATTGAACATGACAAATTGCTAATACTTGTTGTGTATGTAGATGATATTATCTCTGGCAGCAATGAAGAAGCTATGAGTCAAAGCTTTGCCTTGGTGATGCAGAAAGAATTCAAAATGTCTTTGCTTCGAGAACTGACATATTTTCTTGGATTGCAAATCCAACAAAATGAAGGAGGGATCTTCTTGTCTCAAACCAAGTATCTCAAGCAGATTTTGAAGAAATATGGTATGGAAGATGCAAAACCAGTATGTACACCCATGGTCACAGGATGTAACCTCAGTGCAAATGATGAATCAGCAGTAGTGCATCAACCAACCTACAGATCTATGATTGGAAGTCTACTTTATTTGACAGGTACCCGACCAGACATCATGCATGCAATGGGAATAGTTGGAAGATTTCAGGCAAATCCAAAGGAAACTCATCTTCAGGCAGTGAAGAGAATTTTCAAATATCTTCAAGGGACTCAAAACTATGGCTTATGGTATCCTAGAGATACAGATCTCACACTTCATGCTTATACAGATGCAGATTGGGTTGGAAGCGTGGATGACAGGAAGAGCACAAGTGGTGGTGCATTCTTTATGGATTCCAGATTAGTATCTTGGTTAAGCAAGAAACAGAGTTCAATTGCTTTGTCTACAGCTGAAGCGGAATATGTGGCTGCTACATCTTGCTGCACTCAACTCCTTTGGATGATGCAGACCTTGCAGGATTTTCAAATCACTTGTACACCACCTATCTCCATCTTATGTGATAATACAAGTGCAATCAGCATTTCAAAGAACCCGGTCATGCATTCAAAGACCAAGCACATACCAATCAAGTATCACTTTCTCCAGGAACAAGTGCTTGAACAAAAGGTCCAGTTGGAGTATGTTCCTTCTAAGGAACAAGTTGCTGATATACTCACCAAACCATTGCCCAGGGAGACCTTTGAATACCTCAGGCAAAAGCTGGGGGTTGTTGATGCATCATCTTGTTGTTGACTCTCTTCTGATTTTTGGTTGTACGCAAGGTTCATCTGGGTACATTTGCTGAGTTGCGGATTGGTCGAAGATCGAATGGCACGGGTTCTGGGGGAGCATATAATGCATTGTTGGCATTATGGAGGAAGTACAGAAGAAATATTGCTGCAATATGTCTCTATCTCTTTCATGGTCATTTATGGTGTTTGGTGGATTAAGGGGAGCATGGTCTTAGGGGGAGCATAACCCTTTGCCCTTGATGTCAAAGGGGGAGAATGTCGTTGAGGATCTTGAGGTTGCCATCAAGTCCAAAGGGGGAGATTGTTGGCATTATGATTCTGGTATGGCTCTATGTTACAGGTGTTGTACTTGATGGCAACTCACTCAAGTGGAAAAGCTTTGTTCAGGCTCTCAAAATGATGGAAATTAAGAGGTTTGCAGTGAATGGTTCAAAAGGTGCGGACCCGCAGGTTCTCCATCCAGGAAGTGCGGTCATACCCACAGTTTATCCGTTCAGAAAGTGCGGTCCCCTAGCTCACTCACTTCAAGGCAAAGAAGTGCGCTCACATGGGGTTTCTTATGTTTGGCCCGTGGCATTTAGCCCATCGTTCATGATCCTATGGTTTTGGCCCGTGGTATAGGATCTAATTTAGCCCCGGTTTGGATCCCTTGTATTGGTTATTGATGGCTTTGTCCCATGGTGTGAATAACGGCTTGACTATAAATAGGGAAGGAGATCACTTGGCTGAGATATCTTTGAAATTTGAATATCTTAAGATCTGAATTTTGGGTTATCAGTTTTAAAAGCTAGATCTAAATTAAGGTAAAATTTAAAGGCGAATCTATTGCTAAGTTGTGATCTCTCGGGCACATGATCAGATCTGTGGATCTGACTGTCTGTGGTACATTGGAGGACTGTTAATTTGGCCCGAATCAGAGGTTCACAGGTGATTTACAGCGTGAGTGCGGGGGTACGCAGTACAAAGGAAGGCACAGTGCGGGTATACGCAGCGTAGCTGAAGGCGCAGTGCGGGGTACGCAGTACAGAGGAAGGCACAATGCAGGTATACGCAGCGCAGCTGAAGGCGTAGTGCAGGGTACGCAGTACAGAAGAAGGCGCAGTGCGGGTATACGCAGCGCAGCTGAAGCTGAAGTGCGGGTATCCGAAGGTGTATATTGGTGAAGTTGCAGACCTGTTTTGAAATATTTGTTGGCTGCCTGTTTTCTATTTGCTGCTGTGTTCTGGGTTTAGGTTACTGGTGTTGGTTTTCTGCTTACAGCATTCTGAGAAGTTTGGGTGGCTCACTAGATTGATTGTATAAGGAGATTGGTTGATTCACATGTTCTTGATGTTTATTTGATGTTCTTGGATCCAGTCTGAAAATTAATGAAAAGTGGTCCTTGAAAGAAAAGAAGTAGGGGGTTGTAGCTCCCTTCCAGGAGAGACTGGAAAACGAGAGAGAGTTGTATCTCTCTGCAGGTTGTAGCCTGTGTACTGGTAAAGTACTGCACCAGTACAAAATCATTGTAAAAGGAGTTTCTAATTGAAAGAAGATAGAAACATATTGCAGCAGGTGGTTTTCACCCACATTGGGTTTCCACCTTATATCTGGTGTTCTTTGGTGTGATTATCTGTTTTTCTTGTTCATGCTCATTATTTTATGGTACTGACATACAATATCTGAAGAATAATTCAAAGTATAAATATATTAGATAATACTGATTCAACCCCCCTCTCAGTATTATTTCCAACAGTTGGAAATATGTTTTCTGATTTGATGATGGGTTGATTGGACCAACAAAATTGAGCACCAAATGCTCAAATGGTTCGATTACTAACTATGGGTTTAAAGTCATTTCGTCAGACTGTCCAAGGCATCCTGCTCTTTGGAAAATGTCACAAGCTTGATCAATTTTCTTAGCATCTTTAAAGATTGTGGGCTAGTAAGAACCTGTTTACAAAACCTTGTGACTAGTCCTGCGATATGCGAAATGTCTGCCACACAGTTTGTTATGACAAGCTTTCAGAATGTCAAATATTTTTTCTTCGTGGATGCATCTTCTAATGTGCATATCTGCCCCTGTATGAAATAGGTAGCCCCCAATCCAAGAAAATTGGGGACTAGGTTGCACAATCTGTTTTCATTCATTGGGGGTTAGATGCTTTGGTAATTTGCCTACTACTAAATAATTTGCAACATCAGCATACCAGGGTGTCTTGACAGTAACAACAAACAAATATTCATCTGGAAATTGATCTTCAACTGCTGCCGCGTTTGCTGGCCTCAGAATTCATGAGAGAGAATTAGCTACAAGATTCTCTTTCCCAGGTCGATCTTTTATTGTGATGTCAAATTCTTGCAATAAAGTCAACCATCTTTTTACTCTACCGTTTGTAACAAGTTTATTTGCTAAGTATTTTATGGTAGAGTGATCTGTATATAAAACAACAGGATATCCAGTGATATAATGCCTAAATTTATTTACAGCATGTATTATAGATAAAAACTCTTTTTCAGTTACGGTATAGTTTAGCTCAGCAGGAGACAAATCCTTGCTAATATAATAGATTGCATATGGTTTTTTGTCTTCTTCCTGCCCAAGGATTGCTCCAATAGCTGTGTTGGAAGCATCCAATAAAATTTGAAATGGCAGATCCCAATTTGGGCCTCTGAGCATTAGGGCTGTTGACACAAGATTTTTCAGATCCTCAAAAGCATGGTCGCATTTATTTGTCCAAATAAAATCAACATTCCCTATCAGTGTGTATAGAGGTGCAACTATTTGAGAAAAATGCTCTATGAATCTCCTATAATAACCAGAAAATCGTAGAAAACTGCGTAGCTCTATCTGTGTGGTAGGAGTAGGTATTAATAAAATTATTTGAATTTTGGCCGGATCTACCTGTATTCCAATTGTTGAGATATAATAACCTAGGATTAGCCCTTCGGTCATCATCATGTAGCACATTTCATGGCTCAAGCAGAGCCTGGTGGTAATACATCGTTGCAACACCTTTTCCAATGTGTCTAGTGCTGGCTCAAAATCATCGCCATATGGTGTGAAATCATCCATATATACTTCAAGCCCTTCATTTATTAAATCTGAAAAGATGCCGAGGATGGCCCTCTGAATGTGGCAGGGGAATTGCATAGGCCAAAGGGTAGGAATCTGTAAGAAAATGTTCCCCAAGGACAGGTAAAAGTAGTTTTATCCTGGTCTTCAGAGGCAATCTGAATCTGATTGTATCCACTAAAGCCATCCAAGAAAGAAAAGAATTTCTTTCCTACTAATGTGTCTAATACCTAATCAATGAATTGAAGGGGAAAGTGGTATTTTTGGGTTGATTTGTTTAATTCTCTATAATCTACAAAAATCCTCCATTTTCCATTCTTCTTTGGTACCACTACTAGTGGAGGACCCACTTGGTATTGGAGATTGGATAAATAAAGTTTAAATCTAAAAGTTTTTGTAACTCAGCTTTCACAATATATTTCAGGTGAGGGTTGAGTCTCCATTAGGGTTGGTGAATGGGTCTAGAATCCTCTTCTGTATAAATGTGGTGCATACAAAGTTGGGGATCAAATTCCCTTCATGTCCGGATAATCCCATGCAAAAGCTTCCTTATATTTTCTCAGTAGTTGGACTAGCTTCTCTTCTTGTTTAGGAGTCAGGTTTTTGTTAATGTTCAAGGTTTTTCCTGGCTCAATCTCTATAGTTTTTCTGTTTGAAACAGAGGTAGTGGGTATTGATTGATCATGAGTGTCCTTGAGGGGATCTTCTTCTAGTTAGTTGTCAAATGATGCCTCTATCATGTGACATTGTACATGGGATCTGGATTCAGATTGGTTAATGAAGTTGTTAATAATGTCATCCTCTATTTGGTCTTTAAAATCGAGGGCATCTTATATGGTTAATGGGGACCTAATTTTTTCTGTGAGGTATGATACAGGTTGTTTGTTGGTTTTCATTATTGTTAAACTTGGTTGGGCTAGAGGGTATAGGGCTAGATTCTTGATATTACTCCCTCTAGTTATAGTCATACTGCCTTGTCGGGAGCCAATGTAAGCATCAGCAGTCATAAGCCAAGGTCTACCTAAGATTAAGAGGTGTCCATCGAGTCGGTTTTTGGGGTTGATTATCAGAAATCAGCAAGGTATTCCTAGGAATCTACGGATACGATTACATCGTGTAGAGTACCTTTTGGCCTAACTACTGATCGGTAAGCCATTTCCAATAAGGTGGAGGTGGGTTCCACTGATGTAATGCCAAGTTTTTGACAAGTGGTGGTTGTTAAAATATTAATTGAAGCTCCTAAATCAACTAGGGAATTTGAAAAGGTTTGTCCATTGATTTGCACCGCCACTATAGGATACCCTCGGTCTTCATATTTGACAGGTGCTTCTCTTCCTGATAATAGATCAAATAGGGTGCCAACTACTTGGATGGCTGGGTTAGTTGTTATTCTCCTCTTTGACTTTCTTATACATAACCCTTTGATGGTTTTTGCATATATTTGGATATCTTGGGTAGCTTGGAGGAGTGGGATTTTTATACACAAATTTCTTAGTTCTCCCAGAAGATCAAAGTCAGGATGTTCTATAGGGCGTGGTATGATTAATCATTCTAGTAATGGGGGAGAAGACGTGGTTTCTTGGTAATGAGTTTGTTTTCTGACCACATCCTCTTCTTGTAGTGGTTGTTTTGTAGGTAACAAATTTTAAACTTGAGTATTTTTATCTCCCTCAGTTTCTATTATGCGCCCAGACCTTAATTGAAGGTCGTTGCACTCCCTTACATCGGTTTCTAGTTCTGGTGTTTCAATTATTTGAACAGATTGAACCGGTCTATTATTAGGGTTCAGGTTGGGTTGGGCTGGGCTGCGGTATTAAGTTGGACTGGGAATTTTGTTGTAGTGTATATGGTGCTGGCAGTGTGGGTTGAGGTAGAGGGATGGTTCCAACTGGCTAATTCATCGGTCTTTGCCAGTTTGACTGCCAGGCTTGACTCTGCGAGGTGGAAGGGGACCACTGTGCTGGATATGCATTATTTTGCCAACATGGTGGAGAGTAGGGAAAGTTTGGCCAATTAGTTTGGCTTGTTTGATTTGGCCATCGTGATGAAGGAAATGGTTGTTGTGACTAGCTTGGGAAGGGTGGCTGATTTTGCCACATTGTATTATATTGCTGAGCATGAAATTCCAGAGGTTGGAAAGAAGAAGATGGATCGAGGGCATACCTGGTTGTCATGGCTACATTGACAATGCTGATTGAGTAGGTACATTGGTTTTGATTATTCTTCCACTTCTTTATACACTGTTTTCAAACCCGGGAGTGAGGGGAAGTTCTCTATGGAGTGATCTTTTGTACAAATAGCGCAGACTTCAACTGCATCCAGTGCGCACTCTTTATGGTTGTGTTACTTTATACATCTAGGGCAAAATATTGCCAGGTTTTGCTCTGCTTCTGCTTGTTTCTATTTAGCTTGCATAATATCGAGCTACGTTGTCAGAGTCCCCAATATATCAATTTTGAAATTCTCTAGTAAATTCCCAATTTCTACATGGGTTACTCCTCCACCAGAGATCTTGTTGTCTCTTGTGAGCATGTCACATTCCATTGGTTTTTGGCTTGTACTACCTCTCAAACTCCTGATACACAAATAAATAATGTCAACAAAAGTTTCTTCAAAGATGTCACCTTTTCCCATAATATTTAGTGTTTCAACCCATTGTTCCTTCATCCCTTTAATTAATGTCATTTTTAATACATTTTCAGGTAAGGGTAATGATGCATTAGGAGATCTCTAAAGATTATATTGAAAACGTTCAACATACTCTTCTAGTGTCTCATTAGGTCTGGCTACCATCTGAAATATTTCATCCTTTAATTCTCTAGACCTACAATAATCCTAATCTTCCTTTAGAAAAGAACCGTTCATCTGATCCCAGTCATTTATAACACCTCCACCTAACCCCATAAACCATTGTAAAGCTTCTCCTTCTAATGTGGAGGGAAATAATTTTAGCTTTTGGGGATCGGTGGTATAGTCATACCCCCGGAATAATACATCGAATTCGAATAGAAATTCATCTAGGTCTTCCGATGTTAGGCCATGGAATGTAGGAATATGTTGGAGAGGAATGGCCTTCATAAGTGCATTAACTGCAGTATCTACAATGGGATATTGCAGTGTATAGGTTTGAGGTGTTTGCTAGTTCTGGGCCATTTCATCAAATATGTGCCAATATCCTTCTGGGATTTCTAGGGAGTTATTCCTAGGCTGACTAGGAGTAGGAATGGCCTTAACAACACTTCCTTGATCTGGGATGATGAGAGTTCCTTGCTGAACTAATATCTGGGGGGATATTAGCTCTTCAGGTTCTTCAACTTTGTTCTGGATGATTTTGACAGCACTCCCCTTATCTAGGTTGCTTAGTGGTTGAACTATTCCAAGAAAAGATCTTGGTTCTTCTGTTTCCCCTGTTTCTCCTCCTCCTTCGCAGAGATTACTAAGGTTCCCTTCTTGTAAAGATGTTGGGCTAGAATTCTCAATTTCTTGAAAATATTGCTCCTCTGTCTGGCTGTGTAACTCAGTAAAGGCTACAAATTGTGATTTTGTGGCCCGAAGGGAGCTAGTAGGTTATCTAGAAGCAACTTTTCTAGGGCCTACTGATGGCCAAGATTCTTCTTTTTTAATGATATCGTCTATAAAGGTCGATCGGCCAAGGGTCACCAGTCCCTTAGCTTTATTAGGTTTGGGTAGGGGTTTTGGGTTCTTTTCAGGCTTTTTTTGCTTAGTCATGCACACAAGTCAAATACTTATTTCTACCAAAAATAATCAACAAATATATAGGAAAGCAGGCAGGGGAGCAGGGCTATTACATGCTCCATATGCAAGTTCCTACCTTCCATTTTTAAAACCCAACTCTTTCCTATTAGGTACTCACACTACTCTCTTTTCAAAAGAAACAAATGGCTACACTCTCCCCAGAAACAGTGCCAAAATGTTGAGTGATAAAAGGTGTCTTTTAACCCCTATTTATCCCACATTAATTATCAATCCAGGCATGATTTTTTATCTCAAGAGTGTACTCAGTCTAAGGTGGTCACTTTTTCAAGAGTAATGTTTGCAGTATAGTGCTTGCAAAAGTAAATGAATGCTAGAAACAAAATCTAATTGTAATGGCAAGAAGCTTAAATGCTCTGTAACAAAATTGTTTATTCAACATCCATCAGTGGTGGATTCAGTAATGATAACTCCTTCCCCTGTAAACTGATGTAAATGAAAATCAAGCACTGACAAGATCTCCAATCTGAGAACTTAGACAGCAGTAGTCAATGTTCGTTACAGTTGTAGATATTTCCACTAAAGAAAATACTGGAAACAACAATTCGATTGGCAGAAAAGGAACAACAACTAAATCTATTGAAAAGGTCGAACAACAATACTTAATCTACAGAAATGAATTGAACAACAGTCTTAACCGAAATGAATTGAACAACAATATTTAACTAATAAAGGAACAACAAACTTAAGTATAAACACACAGTGACTATAGAGTAATTGAATCAGTAATCTTATTCTAGCGTCACAGACATTAACCATGGGTATAAAGGAATGATAATTGAAGTTATAATTGAACGATAGTTAAAGGAAAAACAATCGCAATTGTAAGTGAACCGTAGTTAAATGAACAACGATCGCAACTGTAAATGAACAACAGAATCTGAATTAGATAGTGCAATATTATTTCAGAATGAACAACATGACATTTTAAGTTGTGAATAATAATCTTGCTATCCAATTACAATTTTGATACAATAGAGCAGTTCAATGAAATGTCTAGAAACAAAAGATTACCGAATAAAGCATGTTAAGGAAATATAAAGGAAATCAAACCACACACAACTGTAACTGTAATGTAGTGATACAAGAAGCAAGTGGATCCACTAGGGTCGGGCCCTTAGCCACCAGGGAGGCACTACTATGTTTACTCCAAGATCAGATAATGGAATAGCAACTGAGTTATATATTAATCATATATGGCAGAGTTACCGCTATCGCTCTTCAAAGAGAGTCGATGATAAAAGTTACGATTACAACAGTGAATTCTACAAATTGATAATAATATCCACCCCCTGGGCTATCAGAGCTGTCCCTTTCTATAATAGCCAGGCGGAAGTATCAAGATTATAGATAAGTCTTGAAGCAACAATCGCTCAGGATCAAAGGATCCCGAGGGATTCACTATATTTTTTATCTCCAATTTATTATTTTGACTTCTTGTGCTAATGCTGTGTTTTCTCTTCCTTTTCTTGGACCATGCGCTCCGATCTTGATCTCCTTGTCTGGATACGGCTTCCTGTCGAAGGGACAACAGTTGCTTCTGCTTTGACTTTTCCTCCTGAATAGTTATTTTCTATTTCCTTCACTTTCTGTATATAAAAAGACAATAATTAGTTATTTTGTATCAATCACAAATCTCCTTAATTCTATCATAATTCTTTAACATATTACCATCTTAGAATGTAAAGGAGTTATGATTCAAAGGAAAAGATAAAGAAATAAATTGTAAATACATACATTTTCCATCACTCAACACCATTGTATTGAGAGAGGCCTAAACCTATATAAGGAGAAGAAGATCATTAGGCCAAAATGCAAGTGTGCAAGTGATGAGTATCTGATGAAGTGTGAGATCTAGTATGTTGGTTATGAGTTTGTGATACTTTGCTTGATCTGAACCAAGGATGCACCTATGCAGTTGATGATGGATGATGGATTAGGATCATAAGGCTTGGAATGTATTATCATTATGTGGTTTGATCATGGATAGACTAGATCTAAATTATTGATGCATGTTTTATTACACAAATGTTATGATCTGGGTATAACTGATGTCTAGAATAGCTGCAAAGTTATGAGTAAATATTTGTAGATTTGTACGCGGGTTCACTTTGGTAAAAGTGCATATACACGCTGGTTCGGCTCATCAGAGTAGCATATACAATATGAAGTATGATATTTGAAGTTGTAGTTGGATTTGGTGGTTGTTGCAGAGTTCTGTGGTCTGCTCTGTGTTCTGGTGGCTATGTTTTGTTGACAGGATTTTAGTGATTCAGTATTGGGTGATTCAGAAATTGATGATTGGTTGATGAAATAGTTGTATTGCAATGGTGATTGATTTTGTGCCTCAATTTTGTTGATAGGTCTAGTATGAAAATTCGATGAAATGTGGCCTTCAGATTATGGTGTTGTGCTTCAGGAGTATCTGTTGGCATTATGATACATATGTTGTACTTGATGGCAACCCACTCATCTCAGATAATAAATTATAGTGTAGAGAAAAGTTCACGCACTTATATGCAGAGAAAAGTTTATTTCATGTAGAGAAAAGTTCACGCACTTTTATGCAGAGAAAAGTTTATTTCATGTAGAGAAAAGTTCACGCACTTTTATGCAGAGAAAATTTTATTTCATGTAGAGAAAAAGTTCACGCACTTTCATGCAAGGAAAAGCGCGTATATGTTGGAGAACTTACCTTTGGTCCATGGTAGTTAGTCCTTGGTATTTGAACCTATGAGGAAAAGCGTGTATATGTTGGAGAACTTACCTTTGGTCCATGGTAGTTAGTCCTTGGTATTTGAACCTATGAGGAAAAGCGCGTATATGTTGGAGAACTTACCTTTGGTCCATGGTAGTTAGTCCTTGGTATTTGAACCTATGGTTTTGGACCATGGTACGCACTTTCATGCAAGGAAAAGCGTGTATATGTTGGAGAACTTACCTTTGGTCCATGGTAGTTAGTCCTTGGTATTTGAACCTATGGTTTTGGACCATGGTACCTCGTCAAAAGTGTTGATATCACACAATTTCATGGTTGGTTCATGGTATTAGTCCGATAGTTTTTGATCCTATGGTTTTGGCCCGTGGTATTGCATCCAAAAGTGTTGATCTCACATACTTTCATGGTTGGTTCATGGTATTAGTCCAACAGTTTTTTGATCCTATGGTTTTGGCCCGTGGTATTGTGAAAGGCATAAGACTATAAAAGAGGAAGGAGATCATTTGGCAAAGCATCTTCTGAATTATCGAATATCTGATAAAGTGCTAGATTTGGAATATTGTGATTGGGTTTTGGTGCAGATCTGGATCTGAATGAAGAAGGAACTTGAGCGTAAGGAGAAGGATAAGTTCTATTGATGGGTCAAAATCTTAAGGCTGGAATAGTGTATCTCTATATGATTTTGATCTGTGATATGTGGCATACGCTTGATCTATAAATCTAATAATCTGGGTCTGAATTATTGATGCATGTTTTATTTTACACATGTTATGATCTGGGTATGTAAGGAAATATTTGCAGATCTGTATTGATGATGCAAGTGTAGTTGATGGGTTTTTGATGTTCTTGGATCCAGTTTGAAAATTTATGAAAAGTGGTCCTTGAAAGAAAAGAAGTAGGGGTTTGTAGCTCCCTTCCAGGAGAGACTGGAAAACGAGAGAGAGTTGTAGCTCTCTGCAGGATGCAGCCTACGTACTGGTAAAGGACTGCACCAGTACAAAACCATTGTAAAAGGAGTTTCTAATTTGAAAGAAGATAGAGACATATTACAACAGGTGGTTTTCACCCACATTGGGTTTCCACCTTACATCTTGTGTTCTTTGGTGTGACTATCTGTTTTCTTTGTTCATGCTCATTATTTTATGGTACTAACATGCAAAAATAATTCAAAGAATAAATAAGGAAGATTTATTAAAAGAACTTGATAATACTGATTCACCCCCCCTCTCAGTATTATTTCCAAAAATTGGTATCAGAGTAGGTCCTTCAGAGAAGCTTGATCGCTTGAAGGAAGATCATTCATCATGAGCAACTACAAGAGGGAAGCATCAATCAGGCCACCAATTTTTGATGGGACAAACTTCAATTATTGGAAGGTAAGAGTTACTGCCTATCTTCAATCTCTTGGTACAGAAGTTTGGGATATCATAGATACAGGCTACATTTTTCCTTCAGCTACCCCTACAGATACGGCCGAAAAGAAGAAATATGAAGCAAATGCTAAAGCAGTCAATACTCTGCTGGGATGCTTATCTCAAACAGAATTCGTGAAGGTTATGCAATATAAATCCGCAAAAGAAATATGGGACAAGATTATCTTGAGCTACGAAGGAGATGAACAGGTAAAGCGTGCTAAACTTCAAACCCTCAGGATTCAGTATGAGAATCTCAGAATGTATAATGATGAAAGTGTGGCTAACTATTTCCTTCAGGTAGATGAGATTGTTAATTGCATGGAAAACTTGGGTGAAGAAATAAAAGAGGCTATTGTGGTTGAAAAAGTTCTAAGATCATTGTCCCCCAAGTTTGAATCTAAAGTGTCTGCAATAGAAGAAAAGGAAAATCTACGAATTCTTACTATGTCTCAGCTACACGGAATTCTAACTGCTTATGAAATGAGAAAGGGAGGTCCATCAGACAGAAGAGAAGCTGCTTTCAAGGCTTCAAGCAAAGGAGACTATTATGAAGCAAGTCACGTGCCAGAAGAAGAAGAAGAAGAATCAAATTTTGTCAGAAATCTTCAAAGGGGAACTGGAAGGTTCAGAGGTAAGTTACCTTTTAAATGCTTTGCTTGTGGAAGAGTAGGTCATTATGCTGCAAAATGTCCTCATAAGGATAAAGGAAAGGAACCTGCTAGATGGAACAAGAAACAGATTGCAAATAAGAAAAGCTACTACACTCATGAAGATAGTGATGGTCTATCAAATAGTGACAAAGATGAACGAGGTAATGACTATAAACTCTTAATGGCATTTGAAGATGATGATTATATGGATGCTATAGATGTGGATAGCTTTTGTGAAGAAATTTCTAGACTCAAGACATGTATAGAAGAAAAGAATAGGATCATTGATACTCTACAACTTCAAATTGATGAAAAAGAAAAATATCTTGAAAATTTAGAAGGCGAAATTGTTGGTCTTAGAAAAGAGATTGAGAAAACAAAGGCTATTAATCTTAAGTTTGTCAAAGGATCTGAAACTCTGGATGAGATCATCAATGTACAACGCTCTCCTCTAAACAAGACAGGTCTAGGCTATAATGGAGAAACTTCTCAAGCATCCACCTCAAAGGGTTATCTTGATGCGGCAAGAAGGAATGAGCAAAAGCACAATGGAGATCACCAAGTAAAGCAGGACCAATTACAAACAAAGACTATCAGGCAAATCAGGGGCAATCTGTCTTAAGGATGAACAAAAGCTACAACCAACCACAGGTAAAATCCTCTCAATTTGCTTCAAGAATGAATGGCAATAGAAATTACAATCGTTTGCCGGAAGATTTGATAACCGCAGAAATTTCTTCAATGGAAAATGCTTTTCTTGCCATAACTTTGGTCACAAAGCAGCTCAATGTGTTGCATATAAAACGATCATGACTAGAGAAGCTCAAAAACAAAGAAGTATGACTGGGATTACAAAAGGACCTATAACAACTTTTCGGTTCTTGAAAATGAAGTTGAATGTTCTATTTGCAATAACTTTGGTCATGAAGATTCTGAATGCAGGAGCAGGTTTCAGCAAACAAAGGAACAAGCCTCAAGCACCAAAACATGGAGAATAAAGGAACCACAAACAGAAATATGTGGGATAGCATTTTATGCAGAGGGACAGGAAAATCTATGGTACATTGACAGTGGATGTTCGAAGCATATGACAGGTGATAAAGAAAAACTTGAATCATATTCTGCTCTAGAAAAAGGAAAGAAAGTTTCTTTTGGAAATGATACTCCTACAACTATAAAAGGAAAAGGCACTGCTCAGTTAAAAGAAAAGGTCAAAGATGGAAATGTTTTGTATGTTGATGGATTGAAACATAATCTTCTAAGTGTCAGCCAGATGTGTGATCAAAGAATCGAGGTGATATTCAGATCAAATGGATGTCTTGTTCGTGATCTTGATACAGGTAAAACAGTGATCAAAGGTAAAAGAACTCCAAATAATCTATACATATTTGAAGAAGGACAACAACAATGCTATCTGAGCAAGGATGATGAGCACTGGTTATGGCACCGGAGGTTGGGGCATGTAAGCTTTTCACAAATAATGAAAGCATGCAAATATCAGGCAGTTCGTGGTCTTCCAGATATCAAAGTTCCAGACAACACCATATGCAAATCATGTCAGTTTGGAAAGCAAACCAGAACTACCTTTCCGGAAAAGGAAGGATCAGCTAGCATGCCTCTTGAGCTAGTACATACAGATACATGTGGTCCATTCAGGAAAAGGACACCTCAAGGAGAAGAATACTTGATATTATTCATTGACGATTTCTCCAGGTTTGTCTGGTTAGGACTTATGAAGCACAAAGATGAAGCATTCGAAAAATTCAAATCCTTTAAAGCCTTGGTTGAAAATGAATTAGGATACAAAATTAAGTGTCTTAGATCCGACAAAGGTGGGGAGTTTACCTCAAATGAATTTTTCGATTTCTGTGAAGAACATGGGATAAGAAGAGAATTCTCTACAGCTAGAACTCCTCAGCAAAATGGAGTGGTGGAAAGAATGAACAGAACTGTCCAACAAATGGCTCGTGCTATGCTTGATGAATCTGGAACTCCCGCAACTTTCTGGGGTGAAGCAGAACATGTTGCGGTTATTATTCTCAACAAAACAAATGTCCGAGTGAATAGCACTCAAACCCCTCATGAGCTCTGGTATGGTGAGACTCCTTCCGTAAAGCACTTCAAAATCTTTGGGAGCAAATGCTATATTAAAAATACTGATGAGCAACTTGGAAAACTTGAACCTAGAGCAGATGAAGGCATCCTTCTTGGTTATTCTCCACACAACAAAGCATACAAGTGCTATAATAAAAGACTTGGAAGAATTGTTGACAGCATTGATGTAGTGGTTGATGAGAAGAGATACATTCCTAGGCAAGTAAATCATGAAGATATCGAAGAAGATGAAGGCCATCCTCAAAGATAGAATGATGAAGAAGAAGAACCTCAAGAAGAACCAGAGGAGCAGATAAGGATAAAAGAGAAGACTCCATCCAGATATGTTCAGAAGAATCATCCAGAATCTCAGATTTTGGGACAGAAAGAAGCAGGTGTACAAACAAGAAGAACAATTGCAGAAGCTTCAAGCTATTTGGCATTACTCTTTTCCACTGAACCACAAAATGTGAAAGAGGCATGCAAAGATGAATGTTGGGTCAAAGCAATGGATGAAGAACTTGAGCAGATCGAAAAGAACAACACTTGGGAGTTGGTTCCTAGACCAAAGGATAAGAATGTTATAGGAACAAAATGGGTCTTCAAAAATAAATTGAATGAAAATGGAGAAGTAATTAGAAACAAGGCCAGACTTGTTTGTAAAGGGTATGCACAGCAAGAAGGAATAGATTTTGAAGAAACTTTTGCTCCTGTTGCAAGACTTGAGGCCATCCGAATGTTCCTTACTCTCTCAAGCTTTCAAAACTTCAAAGTATTTCAAATGAATGTGAAATCAGCTTTTCTGAATGGAGACTTGGAAGAAGAAGTATACATTGAGCAGCCAGATGGTTTCATTCTTGAAAATGATCCAAATCTTGTAAGCAGATTGAAAAAGGCTCTCTATGGCCTTAAACAAGCTCCAAGGGCTTGGTACCATCGTTTGGACAAATATCTTCATCAACAAGGTTTTTTAAAAGGATCAGCAGACAGCAATCTTTATATAAAAGTTGAAAATGACAAATTGCTGATACTTGTTGTGTATGTAGATGACATTATCTTTGGCAGCAATGAAGAAGCTATGAGTCAAAGCTTTGCCTTGGTGATGCAGAAAGAATTCGAAATGTCCTTGCTAGGAGAACTGACATATTTTCTTGGTTTGCAAATCCAACAAAATGAAGGAGGGATCTTCTTGTCTCAAACCAAGTATCTCAAGTAGATTTTGAAGAAATATGGTATGGAAGAAGCAAAACCAGTATGTACACCCATGGTCACAGGATGTAACCTCAGTGCAAATGATGAATATGCAGCAGTGCATCAACCAACTTACAGATCTATGATTAGAAGTCTACTTTATTTGACAGGTACCCAACCAGACATCATGCATGCAGTGGGAATAGTTGGAAGATTTCAGGCAAATCCAAAGGAAACTCATCTTCAGGCAGTAAAGAGAATCTTCAAATATCTTCAAGGGACTCAAAACTATGGCTTATGGTATCCTAGAGATATAGATCTCACACTTCATGCTTATACAGATGCAGATTGGGCCGGAAGCGTGGATGACAGGAAAAGCATAAGTGGTGGTGCATTCTTTATGGGTTCCAGATTAGTATCTTGGTTCAGCAAGAAACAGAGTTCGATTGCCTTGTCTACAGCTGAAGCAGAATATGTTGCTGCTGCATCTTGTTGCACTCAACTCCTTTGGATGATGCAGACCTTGCAGGATTTTCAAATCACTTGTACACCACCCATCTCCATCTTATGTGATAATACAAGTGCAATCAGCATTTCAAAGAACCGAGTCATGCATTCAAAAACCAAGCACATACCAATCAAGTATCACTTTCTCCGGGAACAAGTGCTTGAACAAAAGGTCAAGTTGGAGTATGTTCCTTCTAAGGAACAGGTTGCTGATATACTCACCAAACCATTGCCTAGGGAGACCTTTGAATACCTCAGGCAAAAGCTGGGGGTTGTTGATGCATCATCTTGTTGTTGAATCTCTTCTGATTGTTGGTTGTACGCAAGGTTCATCTGAAGTATATGCATACATGTGCTGGGTTGCGGATTGGTCAAAGATCGAATGGCACAGGTTCAGGGGGAGCATATCATGCATTGTTGGCATTATGGAGGAAGTACAGAAGGAGATCATGGATGCTGGTCTGAATATTATTGCAATACGTCTCTATCTCTTTCATGGTCATGGATTATGGTTCTTCTTTGCAGATCTAGTTTATAGTCAGGGGGAGCATGTTCTTAGGGGGCATAACCCTTTTCCCTTGATGTCAAAGGGGGAGAGTGATTGGTTGTTGTTGCCATCAAGTCCAAAGGGGGAGATTGTTGGCATTATGATACATATGTTGTACCTGATGGCAACCCACTCATCCAAGATAATAAATTATAGTGTAGAGAAAAGTTCACGCACTTATATGCAGAGAAAAGTTTATTTCATGTAGAGAAAAGTTCATGCACTTTTATGCAGAGAAAAGTTTATTTCATGTAGAGAAAAGTTCACGCACTTTTATGCAGAGAAAAGTTTATTTCATGTAGAGAAAAAGTTCGCGCACTTTCATGCAAGGAAAAGCGCGTATATGTTGGAGAACTTACCTTTGGTCCATGGTAGTTAGTCCTTGGTATTTGAACCTATGAGGAAAAGCGCGTATATGTTGGAGAACTTACCTTTGGTCCATGGTAGTTAGTCCTTGGTATTTGAACCTATGAAGAAAAGCGCGTATATGTTGGAGAACTTACCTTTGGTCCATGGTAGTTAGTCCTTGGTATTTGAACCTATGGTTTTGGACCATGGTACGCACTTTCATGCAAGGAAAAGCGCGTATATGTTGGAGAACTTACCTTTGGTCCATGGTAGTTAGTCCTTGGTATTTGAACCTATGGTTTTGGACCATGGTACCTCGTCAAAAGTGTTGATATCACGCAATTTCATGGTTGGTTCATGGTATTAGTCCGATAGTTTTTGATCCTATGGTTTTGGCCCATGGTATTGCATCCAAAAGTGTTGATCTCACATACTTTCATGGTTGGTTCATGGTATTAGTCCAACAGTTTTTTGATCCTATGGTTTTGGCCCGTGGTATTGTGAAAGGCCTAAGACTATAAAAGAGGAAGGAGATCATTTGGCAAAGCATCTTCTGAATTATCGAATATCTGATAAAGTGCTAGATCTGGAATATTGTGATTGGGTTTTGGTGCAGATCTAGATCTAAATGAAGAAGGAACCTGAGCGTAAGGAGAAGGATAAGTTCTATTGATGGGTCAAAATCTTAAGGCTGGAATAGTGTATCTCTATATGATTTTGATCTGTGATATGTGGCATACGCTTGATCTATAAATCTAATAATCTGGGTCTGAATTATTGATGCATGTTTTATTTTACACATGTTATGATCTGGGTATGTAAGGAAATATTTGCAGATCTGTATTGATGATGCAAGTGTAGTTGATGGGTTTTTGATGTTCTTGGATCCAGTTTGAAAATTTATGAAAAGTGGTCCTTGAAAGAAAAGAAGTAGGGGGTTGTAGCTCCCTTCCAGGAGAGACTGGAAAACGAGAGAGAGTTGTAGCTCTCTGCAGGATGCAGCCTACGTACTGGTAAAGGACTGCACCAGTACAAAACCATTGTAAAAGGAGTTTCTAATTTGAAAGAAGATAGAGACATATTACAACAGGTGGTTTTCACCCACATTGGGTTTCCACCTTACATCTTGTGTTCTTTGGTGTGACTATCTGTTTTCTTTGTTCATGCTCATTATTTTATGGTACTGACATGCAAAAATAATTCAAAGAATAAATAAGGAAGATTTATTAAAAGAACTTGATAATACTGATTCACCCCCCCTCTCAGTATTATTTCCAACAGTATCCAGTATGAAAATTTATGAAACATGGTCCCTGGAGGAAGAGAGAAGGTCGCAGCCTTCTGTAGGCCGGCGCCTACATACTGGTAAACATATCAGTCAGTACAAGAGTCAGGGGGTTGGAGCTCCCTTCGAGTAGTAGCTAGCGAATGAGAGAAGTTTGTAGCCTTCGGCGCCTATGTACTAGTAAACATATCAGCTAGTACAAGAGCTAGGGGGTTGTAGCTGCCTTCCAGTAGTAGCTGGAGAATGAGAGTAGGTTGTAGCCTTCTGCAGGCAGGTGCTTGCATACTAGTATGATTCTATGCCAGTACAATATTGTAAACAGGTTTTTCTTATATTAAAGGAAGACAGCAACAGGTGGTTTTTGTCCCGCATTGGGTTTCCACCTTATATCATAGTGTTCATGTGTGTTTCTTATGTGTGATGATCTATTCTATTTTACTGTACCTATTTACTGTTTATATGGTTAATGAAGTTATGATGCACTAATTAAAGATCAACATATAATGGATTAACTAAATCTTGATATACGCTAGTTGCATTAAACATAGTTGCGTGTACATGTGAGTTCCCTTAACTGAAGTAGCGTATATGAATCTGATTATGGAAATGAAAAATTTAGTGATTTGCTAACACTGATTCACCCCCCCTCTCAGTATTATTTCCAACAAGGTTGTATCTCTAAGAACTGATCTTGATGGAACAAAGACCGAGAGGGGTTTAAATGAAATATTTGCAGAAGGCACAAGGAAACTATATCAGATTCTAAATATTCAAAGGCCCTCAAGAATAAAAATAGGTATGGGATACTTAAAGACATAAGAATATTCTATGGAGAAGATCAACTTCAGGTCTGTAGGATTCAAAGAGCTAAAGAGCTATGCGAAGAAGCATCAAGGAAGAATCCCTGTAGACAAAAGAGCAGCAGGGCAAAGAGAAGATCATTAATGGAGAATGAATCAATCAACCATACAACCAAGGTACCTTCATGTACAATCTAATAAGACTTGCAACAATAGGAATGCCTATTTATTTTATGGTCAATGTTATAAGTGTCATATATTTGGACATAAAGTTTTTGATTGTAGAAGGATCAAAGTTGAAAGAGATGAAAATCCTAGATATAATAAGTATCAGAATTTTAGATCTCAAAACTCTTCTCTTAGAGATAAAAATGGCTTCTCTCCCTTGTTAAGTGAAGTAGAATGCTTCAAATGAAATAATTTTGGGCACAAATCAAGTGAGTGCAGAAGTAGGTTTGAATACCTATCTAAGTCCCAAAATATTAGGCAGTCAACCATCCAAAAGGATAATGGTAGCTAGAAATGAAAGACTAAAAAGAGCATGCAATGTGGACTCGCTTTATTAGTCCATAGTCGATAGAACAAATGGTATGTGGATTATGGTTGTTCCAAATATATTACTGGGGATAAAATAAAATTTATGTCACTAAAATAGAAGGATAGAGGAAACAATGTCACCTTTGGAAATAATGTTCCAACAACAATCAAGGGTAAATGCATAGTCAGTCTTGATTAGAAGACAAAAGCACAAAATGTGTTGTATGTGGAAGGTCTCAAGCATAATGTTCTTAGTGTGACCTTTCGATCCAAAGAATGTGATATTTGCAACATGAAGAATGGAAAGATGGTAGGAAAAGCAATCAGAACCCACAATAATGTATATGTGTCTAAATATTCTAGGGTTAACTACTATTTAAGAAAAATGAATGAAGCACGGTTGTGGCATAAGAGGCTTGGGAATATGAATTTTGACAATTTGAAAAAATTTAGCAAGATGAGATCTGTAAGAGGATTACCAAGATTGTCAAAGCATGATAACTCAATATTCAAGTCATGTCAGTTTGGCAAGTAGAATATAACTCATTTCAAGTCAAAAGAGTTCTCCTCATCTACACCGCTTGAGCTCATTTACACAGATATTTGTGGCCCAACAAGAGAAAAAGCCCCAAAAGGAGAAATGTATTTCATGCTGCTCATTAATGAATTTACCAGGGCCACTTGGATTGTGCTCTTAAAAGAAAAGTTGAAACATTCAAGCCTTTTAAGAAATTTAAAGCTCAAGCAAAAAATGAGAAAGACTTAAAGATAAAATGCTTAAGATGAGATATATGAGGAAATCACAATTCAAGAGAGTTTGAAGAATTCTGTGAAGAACATGACATAAAAGGCAATACTCAATGGCTAGAACTCCACAACAAAATGGAGTAGTGCAGAGAAAGAACATAACAATCCAAGAAATGGCCAAATAACTCTTGAATGAAGTAGATGTGTCTCACATCTTCTGGGGAGAAGCAACATAGGTAGCAGTGTATCTATCAAACATAACTCAACTCATGACTAATAATAATATAACTTCCTATGAGTTGTGGAAAGGAATAATTACATCGGTTAAACACCTCAAGGTGTTTGGAAGCAAGTGCTTCATCAAAAGGAATGATAAGAATCCTCGAAAGTACTTAGGGACTTTTCTTTAAGTGAATGATATAAGCGTTAAAACAAGTGGACAAAGAAGATTGAGGATTGCATTGATGTGATAGTTGATAAAATAACTTCACAACTTGAGTCCTCTGAAAGAAATATTAATTCAGTTGATGAAGTAAATTCATATATGAGGTCCGCAAATCTAGAAGGAACATATTCATATAGTGAAGGTGAGGAAGAAAGAACAACTCCTAGGCCAAAGACACCTTCCAGGTATGTACATGTTGGGCATGGAATCCCCCCAAGGCATGTTTTGGGGCTCAAAGCCCAAGTTTTGACCGAATGGTGTTGTAAAGCTCCGTGAATTGTGGTTGCAGAAGTATATTAGAGTCACAGGGTTGTCTACCCTAGTCTTGTAATGTAATGTCGGCCTACCTATGGTCCACAGACCATGGGATTGTATAAATAGAGCGAGGCTCTAAGTGTAAAAAAAAGAAAGCGATGTAGAGAGAAAGGTGTTATACAACAAATTGACCTCCTCATAAACTCAAAGGGGAAAGACATGATATTTGAAGTGAAGACCACAATCACAAGCCTAGATTCCACACTAACGCTGGCTGTGCATTAACACCCTGCTTTATAAAGCTTGTTTGCAAGCCTAAGGGTGTGTTAGTGACCCTACTAACTCAAGTTGCTAGTAAGGGAACAACGTTAGTGAAACTTGGTGAAGTTCTAAGGTTCAAAGGAATGAAATGACTCATAAATATCTAGATATCTATTCCTAAAATTACTCAAGAAAATCCAGGAAACATCCAAAATCAACCTATTTGGAGGATTTCTAATCTGAAAGAAGGAGGCAAATGGGAAAGAGATTAAAAGCATGGCAAGTTCATTGCTTTTGCCCTAGGGAACTCAAGGAGGAGCTTGGTAACCCTAACTCAATTGCTACATAAGCAAAGTTAGGGTTATGGTGATAGGGGTCAGAGCATTTCAAAGGATAGCATACTTGATTGTTGAGAATTGTCTCAAATCATAAGAAGTTGGGAAGAAGGGAGAGAGAGAGGGAGAATCTAGAGGGGTAAAGGAAGGCTGATGCAACAGATGGTTGTAATCACTCTTCCAATATTAATATATAACTACAGTTGTACTATCTACTTCGTGGTGTTGGTACCATCATTCATTCAACTATTTTTCCAATACCTTGTAGCATGAGTAGCTTAGTTATATGTAACTAAATGTTCTTTTATTTCATCACGTATTAGTTATGAAAGTTGTATGCTTTCATTATGCTTGTCTCATCTATGCACAAGACTTGATCTGGAGCCGGCTCAGGGGACTTCCACCTAACTGCATCGTACTCTCCAGCAAATCTACACGGAGGCTTGAGGCAATCTCCTTCTCTTAAGTTGATCGTTATTTATTGTTTATGAACATGCATGTAACTTTGTGATGGTTGCAGATAATCTTACATTCTACCGAAGGTCCTGGGAAGACCTATGAGGGTATCTTCATTCTCCATACACTGTGCATTTTATCCTATAGCAGAATTGGCTACTCCGCTGGGGACTATACATGTAGTTCCCGGTTTACCCAGACAGATCTCAATTTTCGCCTCCTTCTAAGACCTCCCTATACTTTTGCATTCCCTTTTTGACCCACCAAAAACCCTGTTGCATCTTTCCTACATGTATTCATCACTGAATCTGATTTAAGAAGCCCTATTTTTTACTGTTTTCCCACACTAACACAGGTTAGCAGACTACACAGTGCTCTATAAAGCACTGTGTCTGCTCACAGGGAGCATTAGTGGACCTATTAACTCTCTATGGCCACTACTACAGAGCATTAATCTCCCAAAACCTTGATTTCCAACTGTGTCTGCAAGCCAAAAGGGATAGGAAGCCTCCTCATGGACTGAAATAAGATCTGTTACTACATTTTGTTAGTAAAATACGTGTCCTAAAAGTTTTTTTTATGGAAAAAAGTTTTGTTTTTCTTTCTTAAAAGCATATTTTACGAAAATAAAGATCCACATTTTTTATTCATTCTTCTGTTTAGCTGGTTAAAAGCTGCTTTATTTTTTGTTTCAAGTAGATGTTAAGAAAACATTGGAAAGATTTCCATTGGTTATGCATCTGTTAAATGACTAAGATGCATTAAAATAATATGAATATGTGAAAGACTCTCACCTGTAGAATACAACTTGTTTTCATCGAATTGAAATTTTTTTAAAGCATTGTCTTGTGCATGATTTATTGAGTCAGAGTCTCATTACATTTCATACATCAACTCCCCTACCGAAGACAACAAAAAAGTACACATAAAATTTACCTAAAATCAATCAGTAACTCTTTATTGAGCAAACAAACATTAATTCAGGGTAGGATCTTGGGATAGGCAGAGTGAGTAAACTGCTCAAGATCGAAAACCAACAATAGTGTCATTAAAAGAGAGAAAATTCTTGCTGCACTCATACTACTGGGACCACTCTAGTAAAAGCGAAGCAAAATACGAGACAACATTGGACTATAAGTGAATGTAGCCTGCCTTCACTTGCAACTTCTTTGGGTATTCTATGTATTGGGGATCCCTTCAGGGATTTCAGAGCTGAGTCGGGGACTCAAGTATCCTGCCCACACAGTGTACTATCTGCGACTATGTCCCCCCCAGTAGTGTCTATGATTTGAGGTGTCCTTAGTGGCCAAGCTTTTAGGGACTTACACAAGGTGACTAGGGCAGGCTGCCCTGGTACCTAACACAGATGGACCTACTTTGTCTTTAGGTTTTGGGAGGGTGCTCCTCTTCACGAGAGTACTTGGCCCCTCAATCTGAGGTTCGGCCAAAGCTCAAGAGTAACCGTAACTGTACATTTGGCCAACCCTCTCTGTTATTCGTTGTGATACTGGGTTTCATCTTCGGTGATCGGTGCTTATCAGACAAGGTCATTTCCCTCTGTTTTCTGATTGATCAACTTAGTGTATTTTTTATATTTTTTAGGTACCCTAGTGTTATAATTTGAGCCTCTAACAAATACCACAATAAAATTTATTTATAAAAATTAACGTTCATCGTGGCTACATCCGGCCTTCGTCGTCAATGTAGACAATTGCTAGGACTTCCTCCACTCATTGTGGAAGATTCGTCGAGCTCCAGTGAACTGGATTCCCCATCTTCAAGGAATCAGTCTCCTAGATCTCACACGAAATCTATTTGGACAACCGATGATTTAAGTTTGTCGAAGGATTTCTTCACCGAAGGATTTCTTCCTCACTTTAACCCTCTGATCACAAATCCGTTAGACCCACTTTTGATTCCAGCAGCACCTATGCTCCCAATTTCTGTAGGTGGAATATTTCCATCCATTCCGTCGATGACTAATGGGTCGTGAAAATTTGCGAACACTTCTAGTCCTCCACCACTTCCCCAGTCGACAGTCACCACAACACCGTCAATGGCGAACCCCACTATCCCATTTGTCCGAGGTACAACCACTTACATGACACCCTCTACAAGTGGAACCCATCCAATGCTAGGTTCCACCCCTTTAGTGTCAAATTGTATACCTTTAACAAGTGCTACATACAACACTCCCTATAACACTCAATATGGCACTATGGGCGTAGTTCCCATCCACCAACAATATGGTTGGCCACCTTGTACAATTAAAACCCCCAAATTCAAGTATCTAGGGGAATTGCCAATATGCACATGCCAGTAGGGAATGTAATAGTCTGCCCTCCATTCTCAGGTATGCATGGTCAGTCGCTAATTGGCATGAGCATTCCTTATGTCAATCAAGGACAAATGGTTAGTTTTGTGATAGGAGGGAATCCTCAAGGAGGTCCCAACCAATCCATGGGGACACCCTACTCATATATTCAAATGAGTCAAGGGGGCACCGCTTGTCCTGGGGGAAATTCTATACCCCACTATCAAAATCCCCATGGAAATCCACACTACAACACCATACCCCAAGGAAACTACTATACCACACAGCCTATGTATAATATTGGGACTCAAACGATGGGAGGACCACAAGGCTCCTCAAGTCATATATCATCGGCTTAGTCTGAGTCGGGGGCACCACACAATCTTCCTTTCTTATCAACGTTGGATATCCAGGACTTGTACAAACTTACAAATTACCCCATCTATCATAACTTACAATGGCCTCCAATCTCATATAGGATACCAATGGACATCCCCAAGTTCGATGGGAAACAAGGGGAGGATCCAGGCACTCATATCACCACCTACCATATTTGGAGTGTTTCTAACTCCATGGTGGATGATAGTGTTTGGTTACGTCTTTTTCCCCACACTGTCACTTGAAACGCAATTAAAGGGTACATTGAGTTACCACGCGCGTCAGTAAACACCTTCGACACTCTAGTGATGGAATTCCTAAAGCATTTCCAGCTACCCATCTGCTATGAGACTTGGATAGAGCTCCTCACTTCATTATGTTAGGATACCTCCACCCACATCTCTGATCATATACATGAATGGAGACGTAGGTGGAGGTTAGTCAAAGCTCCCCTCCTAGACTATCTCTTAGCGGATTGGTTTTGCAAGTGCTTACTCCCGTAAATCGCTAAGATGTTGCTTAAGGTGGTACGGTCATAGAATACCAATCCATACGTCGTGCCCAGCACTTGGATCTGATATATTCGCAGTCTGGCACTCTTTACGACGTAATCCCCAATGACCCTCGTAACTCCAATGTCTCTGCTACTCAGCACCCTAGAGCACACGCTGACGGGATTGTCAGCGCAACCTCTGGGGCTGCTGTAGAACAACTCAGTGGTCACATTGCCCAGATGATAGTGGACCCCTCTACCAAATCGACTGCTCTTCCTACCACCGCGATAAACTCTGTGTAGTCTACGCAAAGGACTGGTGGTAAGAACAAGAAGAATAAGAAAAAGACTACTCCTTCTGAGGAGCAGTAAAAAAAGCAGCCAAACCCAAAACAGAAGGTTGCTACATCTCATGATGATGAAATGCATAAACCTGCCAGATTTCCCTGCAAAATCTATGCTGAAGACCACATGACCTATCACTGTCCATGTCTTCAGGAATGCACAGAATACATTGCTAAAAAGGATACTGTCCGAACCCCTGTTGTCCTCAAAAATCCTTTTCTTGCTCAGCAACAACAACCTTATTTCCAACCAACCATGGCCCTCGCAAGGGGGCAATCATGGTTCACAACATCCTTCAGCTAGGGAAGGATATTCTACTGTTTACACATTTGAAATGGTAGATCTACAAACACGAGCCAAATCTTATGGATCTCCTATCGCTCATGAAGAGGAATCTTCATCAAGTCCAAACCCACTGCCGCCCAAAGATTTGCATATCGAAAGGCCGATTGTGGACCTTGTAATTTGCCCCCCCAAGGGGGCACTTCGATGCACAACACACAATACACCTGCACGTGCCGCCCAAAACTACAGCATTGTAGAAGACTTGGCACAAGTAATAAGTACCATTGGCTATGTTGGTGCTCGAAGTATTACAAACATGCCCAACACAATAGAAAGCTTTGCTTTTGGCTATTGGTGGTATTGACCCACAGGATTCCATGCTTGCAATTTTTGACATGGAAAAGTGTAAGCCTCCCCTTTCTCACTAGCTTGCATTTCAAGTGCAAATTTCTTTGAAAGGTAAAAGTATACACACAATTGTCATTGATGAAGGTGCTTCTACCTGCGTCATGTCGGCTTCATGCTGGCTCGCCCTAGGTTCTCCAACCCTATCCACACTATCAAACTCCCTTAAATCTTTCAACGGCCACACTTTCATCCCAAAATGTTACTTGGGTAGCTACCCCATCACCTTGTATGGGAAAACAATAACGGTGGACATCGAAGTCGTAGACAAAAAAATCAACTGTAATCTCTTGCTGGGTCACAGTTGGACATATGCCATGACAGCCATAGTATCTACTATCTTTCACATCATCCTATTTCCATTGGGTAGAAAGGTAGTTACAGTGGATAAGCTATCTTTCTGCACCCCTAATTATTCACCATTACCAAGTAGCGTCGTACCCCTAGTAGGTGGTGTTCCTGACTCTTATGTCAGTCTCAGTATCGGTCTACTGAAGGCTTCTTCCCTCATGGGTTGCTTACCTCTTTAGCCACCCAAGGTTCCATAGACAGTCAACATGCTTTCATCTATTCCTCATGAACAGACCGATCCATGGATCCTACCAGCTCCTTCAAACCTTGACACATACAAAGACCAAATGTCATTGTCACTAGCTAAACTGGCCTACCAAGCCATTCAATCTGTATCGCATCTCCGGTCACATTGGTTACGGCAAATGGTACCATGGCATCTCCCTTAAATGCACCTCCTTTCAATCTACTCGATCAAGTCCTACCTACGGACGAAGCTATTCGAGAAATCATGAGTTTAGGAGAGCAACCTTGGGAGGATTGGCACCATCATGTTTCGATATCTAATTCAGACATGATGCCTCTTCAAATCTTGTCCCCTGACATACCAGAAATCGTTTCCTCACCCTATACGATCCTCCAAACTTTGGAGGTGGAAGGAAACATGGGCAATATTTCAAAAACATTGCTCATCGATATTTCTGTCAAGACAGGCACCGTGGAAGACATTCAGATTGGAGCCGATTGCAATCCTGAGGAAATTGCAAGCTCCACATGCCTATTTAAGGAATTTTATGATGTATTCAGTGGATCTTATGAGGAAATTCTTGGCATCAATTCGTCTATTGTCGCACATGAGATCTAGCTTTACGACAATGCAAAACCCATCGAGTGTCAGATCCATTCCTTGCAAATAATCGTTGAACTGCTGCCCAGAACTACTACTGAAGAAGAATGCTTACTATACCTTAATCAGCTGGACAAAACCCGTCAAGATGCTGCATTAGCACTCAAGGCTCACAAGCGCAAGGTAAAATCACAATACGACAAAAAGGTTAAGCTTCGTTCTTACCAAGAGGGCGACCTTGTTTTGCTCTATGATCAGAAACATGATATCTTGGGGGTAGGAATGCTCCAACCCTTATGGCTAGGTCCCTATATCATCAAGAAAGTCCTCTCAAAACGGGCATATGAACTGCAGGACTAGGAAGGAGTCCCGCTCACGGAGCCCAGAAATGGGCTCTACCTGAAAAAGTATTATACCTAGTATTACACTAGGCATGTGCTTGTGTAATTTTATGTATTCTCAAAAGAGCACTTTTCTTTTATGGGATATTTTCTTGCTCTTAAAAAAAAAATTGAAACATCTCCAAGTTTTTCATCGTTGGGCTCATTAAACATATATGACGATGGTCTGAGCAACTCTTTTTCGATCTTTTTCTAGCTCATTAAACTGAAAAAGACCAATGGAGCATTCTTTTGAGACGCTTTTTTCTCGCTCATTAAACTGTAAAAATCCTGAGTTTTGTCTTTAGGCTCGTTAAACATTTATAAAGATGACCCGAGAATTCTTTTAGGTACTTTTCTCACTCGTTAAACTGAAAAATCCGTGAGTTTTTGTTATTGGGCTCATTAACAATATAAGGCAGCAACAAGAACACTTTCTTTTTGGGACCATTTCTCGCTCTTAAAATAAAAAAATCACTGATTTTTTCCTCTCCTTCAGGCTCGTTAAATCTATGAAGGAGGAATGAGCAGTTCTTTTACCTCTTGTTCACGCTCACTAAACTGAAAAAGATACCTTGATTTTTCTTCATTTGACTTGTTAAAATTTGATGAAGGCATTAAGTTTGTCGGTGTGTGACTCATTAAAAATTCACGATGAAAAATGAGTTTACTTCGTCTCCTCTTACTCATAACAAAATGAGGTCGACATCTATTGAACATAGGTTTCTCTTTATCCAGATTCAATAGATTAACTAACATAAAAGTAACTGATCTGGGTATACGATTAACTTTTTGTCGCACCCAGTTAACAACTATGACAAAGGGACCACCATGGAGTTGCTCTTTACGATCTTTTCAAACTCTCTAAATATGAAAATACCACCAGGTTGTCTAGTCTGGACTCTTTAAATTACACAGACAAGGTATAGAGTCACTCTTTTTGTGGTCCTCTTCAGACTCTTTAAATATTAAAAGATCGATGAGTTTACCCGTCTATACTCATTAAAATAATCAGATAAGGCATACAGTCGCTCTTTTTGCGGTCCTTTTCAGACTCTTTAAATATGAAAATATCGATGAGTTTACCCATCTGGACTCATTAAACTAATTAGACGAGGAAACTGGACAGTACAATTGTATTCCATATTAGAAAGTGTGGTTTAGCAGCAGTCATTCCCTTGAACATGGCACTCCCTCAGATAAACCTTCCTTGCGACGGCCTCTCAATATGAATCCTACCATCCTATGAGTTTAGCCTATATACCCTGATGTTCTTCCATCTCCGTATTGTAACACTCTTTGGTGTTCATGAGTCTAGTGTTGTCTGGTTAAAACCGTTGTCATGCCTTCTATTGTTCAAGGGTTAATCTTTTGTTTCCTCCATCAACCCATCAAGCATATCCTTTCATCATGCCCTCTGTTGTTTAGCCCCATATGCTCAAAAGATTCATCAAAAAACAAAATCATTCTTGTCCCGTTTCGTGTCGATTGATGTAGGACACATTATTGCCTACCTTTCGACAGGTTTCTTCCTATCAACTTCAACACTGTATCTAGGAAGATAACCCATAAACACATTCTGTGCCTTGGTACTTGCAAACATTAGTGGTAAGTTGCCTTGTGTTTGATTAGGGATTCTCATTATTGGCTCCTGGTTAAGTGATCCTACAGGTGTTCAACGACAAAGACATCTTTCACACTCGTTAGATTGTACTGTGCATCTTGGAGACCATCACCATTATCAGTGGCCTTCCTCGCGTCTATTAATGGTCTCCATTATTGCCTAGTAATCAGATGATTTTGTGCATGTTCGACATTAATGCATATATTCACATGTATCAATCTATGCTATTCGGTGAAGCAGAAATCAAGACCATGGGTAGAGGCTTACATCATTCGGCCTTGTTTCCTCTCCCAAGTTGCAGATATTGTTTTTTGGAGACAGCTTATCAGGATGATTCTATTATGACATCGGATCAACATTACGCTTATCAGTGACTAGTATCATCATATCTCTTCGGAGAAAAATCACTCTGACATAGCTACTGAGCATGGGAATGCTCGACTCAGGACATGATTTTAGTAGTTTCATATATATGTGTTGTATCGGGTTTCCCTTGCCACCCAAAGCTTCAATCCTCTCTTTCTTTTTGAAGGAAAACTATACTTAAAGTAAAGTATTTTGGCCATTGTCCCAACCTTTGATCTCATACTTTAGGGGGCATCTGTTATACAACAAATTGACCTCCTCATCAACTCAGAGGGGAAAGACATGCTAGCTAAAGCAAAGACCACAATCATAGTCCTAGATTCCATGCTAACGATGGTTGTGCACTAACAACCTACTTTATAAAGCTTATTTGCAAGCCTAAGGGTGCATTAGTGACCCTACTAACTCAAGTTGCTAGTAAGGGGACAGCGTTAGTGAAACTTGGTGAAGTCCTAAGGGTAAAAGGAACGAATTGACTCATAAACATCTAGATATATGTTCCTAAAATTACTCAAGAAAAGCAAGGAAATATCCAAAATCAACCTATTTGGACGATTTCTAATCCGAAAGGAGGGAAATGGGAAAGACCTGAAAATCATGGCAAGTTCATTGCTTTTGCCTTAGGGAACCCAAGGAGGAGCTTGGCAACCCTAACTCAATTGCTACATAAGAAAAGTTAGGGCTATGGTGATAGAGGTCAGAGCATTTGAAAGGATAGCATACTTGACTGTTGAGCATTGTCTCAAATCATAAGAAGTTGGCAAGAAGGGAGAGAGAGAGAGAAGCTGGAGGGACAAAGGAAGGATGATGCAACAGATGGTTGTAATCACTCTTCCAATATTAATATAGAACTGCAGTTGTACTGTCTACTCCATGGTGTTGGTAATATCATTTACTCAGTTGTTTGTCCAATACCTTTTAGCATTAGTAGCTTAGTTATATGTAACTAAATGTTCTTTTACATATTCATGTATTAGTTATTAGAGTTGTATGATGTGATTATGCTTATCTCTTCTATGCGCGGGACTTGATCTGGAGTCGGATTTGGGGACTCCCACCTAACGACATCATACTCTCCACCAAATATACAGGGAGGCTTGAGGTAATCTCCTTCTCTTACTTTGATAGTTAGTTATTGTTTATGAACATGCATGTAACTTTGTGACGGTTGCAGATAATCTTACAGTCTTCCAAAGGTCCTGGGAAGACCTTTGAGGGTATCTTCATTCTCTATACACCGTGCATTTTATCCTATAGCAAAAGGGAAAGAGTCTAAGTGACTAAGTACGTCTTTGGGTCATAGAGTAGGAGAAGGCTCTGCAGTTGTGTGCGTAGAGGCCTAGTAGTCCGCAGACCCCTGCAACTGAGTGCGCAGGACGGAGTCGATTATGTAACTGAAGAAAGGATTAATAAAGAGAAGTTTGATATCAATTTGTGTATTTGTTCTTGGATTAATGCAGGTTTGATATAAATTGCAACTATACTATTTATTTACTGTGCGCACCTGTATGAATGATTTATGTTGTTAAGTATAACTTAAAGCATGCAAGTAGGCTAAAATAATCAACTAACATTGGAATAGTAGTAAAAACTTTGGTAGTAACAACATTCAGCCCTCGAGTAGGGCTGCGTGAAGGCAGCATCTCAGGTTGCGAGGTATGGGAAAGTGTGCATAGCAACGTGTGCGTAGGGTCAAATTGCAGATCACTTGAACTCATCAGACATCTCCAGGGTGCGAAATCCTAGTTCTACCACCTTCCCATACTACTTCAGGTGAGACCTCAGTCCATGCTCCGTGGACTATTGCCGAAAGGGCCAGTAGTATCGAGATTTGTTTGGATAAATCAACTCTAAACCTAGGTCAGGGACCAATAAGCCAACAAATGGCTCTGTTGCAGGGACCAAGATTTTCATAAGTGTTTTCGGGAAAAGTGTCTATTCAGAACGACCCTATCCCACAGGGTTGTGACAAAGACCTCAGAAACAAACAAGGAAAACTACTCTTGTATTCTTCTTTATGAATTATAAACGAAGATGATTAAGATGAACCAACCTGTGTCTTGCGCTAGTTGTTCGATCCAATCTATCCTCTCTTTGCCAGCTTCCACCGATCTGCTCCCTCACTTACCCAGCGTCACCAAGTTCCTGCAAGTTCACAGAAGAGAGAAACTACACAAAGACATAGATTTATGTTCATAGAAAGCTTAGGATCAGATTTAAGCTAAACATACAAATATAACACACATCAGATATACAAGCATGTAGGAGAAACTCAAGTAGTTTTATTGATAAAACAAGAAGATCCAGGAGGAGTTACAACCGATGATTCCTGATCCAGCATCAGCCTCCCAGCATAGAATCCCTTCTTCACCTCCAACAAAGCATAAATCACCCAATACTCTGATATCAATCACAAAACCAACAACAATTCTCTGCAATGTACAAAATTCCAGCCTCTGGATCTCTTGGTGAGGGATCCATATATAGATGTATGCAAAGAGGATGAGTCAACTCTTGAATTGATTAGTGGCTTCTCTCTGTCAGTTCTTGCTTCCACTTGGAGACTGAGAGCCTCTTACTCATCACTGGTCGAATTCAGTGAGGCAAGTGTCATTGGAGAAGATTCTGGAAGCTTCCATTGTCTCTCCACCTCGTTGAATGACTCTGCCACTTGTCATTTTCCGCTTAACGTACCCTAGTAGTGCATTCAAGTGCGTTGCAACACACCTAGCCAGTGTATCTGGGTGCTTTGCAATGCAGCCAGCTAGTTGAGCACTTGAAATGATCCTGTTTTGACTAGTTTTGAGCAGTTTCTGGTGGAGAACTTCTGGGAGAAGCTATAATTTGTTGACCTTGTTTCTTTAGGAGATGGAACAACACCTGTAGGGATTTAGGATCCCTTGGTTTATGGACATTTCATGCTTATAGCTGTAAGGCACAAAAATGTCTATAACAGTTGCCCCCTAAAGTATGAGGCCGTTTATCGGGTGAAATGCTTTATTAGGAGGATCCGAAGTTCTTCTAATGCTGGAGAGGAGACCTGTAATGAGATACAATACAATACATTTTTTTCATACTATTTTCATGATCTAGCTGAGGTGGGAATTCCCATGCTCAGCTTTATAAATTCATTTTCATGTACATAGGACAGACAATCGTCTGGTGGTAGACTGATGATTCTGATGAATTCATCATCCTTTTGGTAGGATGATTATCTGTGCTGCAATGCTGTACATTTCAATGTCTTTATTTTTCCTGAATATATATCACAGCCCGGATGGATGAAACTAGATCCGGGGTCTTCAATCTCGTCCGATCTTCACTCTAAGTACAAGTCGATCCATGTGAGAAATGTTTTGAAGTTGAACATGGAAAGACATCGCTTGATTACCAGTGAATGATGTAAACTGTTAACAAGCGCGAGAGGAGTCACCGATAATGATAATGACCCTCAAGGTACTGCAGTACAATTCACGTGGTGTGAATAAAGGACTTGGCGTCGAACACCACGCAAAATATTTCGGTCGAAGGTCATTGATGTATACCTGTCGCCGGAAGTGAGAAACTTGCCATTGAGGCATGCAAGCTTCAAAGTACTGAAGGGGTGTTCCTAGATCAACTTCTTGGATAATGAGCTGATGTCGACAAGAAGTGATCCGTCAAAGGAGGGCCTTAATGAATCCCACATCAATGACACGGAACAGAGCAAATGATTTTGATGGAGGTGAAAACGATCTGGTGACATACGGTTCAGGGTGGCGGTCATGAAAGAGTGAAGTATAATGTATGGTAGTGGATGGGACACGGGTGACTTCTCTAGATGACTTCTCTTGAACATGTCGGTGACACTTATGTGATGGATCGGTAGCATTTACCCCAAATGTGGATGGTATGGCGTGACCATGGTGATGTGACCAGTGAATGAAACAACCCAACCTGACTCTGGCACGGAGTGGAAGTGTCATGTTCAAGAGTGACTTGCTACCAATAAAGTTTCTTTGAGTTTTCTTCCCAATTTTTCCCCAGTCATTTCTAACCAGTACCTCTTTATTTTTGTCAAGCTTGAGGAGGATAACATATGCTTGTTCTATAATTTGCCCTTCGGGCAAACCCATCGCTATGTTTTAACGAGCCTAGCGATAGTGAAACTCGTTCTCGTCTAAAGACAAGTTTGTCGCTATTAATCTTTTTAACGAGCCTAACGACAAAGATAACTCGGTCCTTTTCCTTTTTAGGGAGTCTAAAAAGGTACGTAAAGATAACTCCGGAATTCCTTTTTCGTCATCTAATCCCTTAAGTCCGAAAAGTATAAAACAATACAGAAGGGATGAATTTTCGATAGTTTTAACGAGCCGAACAAAACAAGCGCTCGATCTTTTTGTGCAATAATCCCTCAGGTCCAAAAAGATTAAAATCTAGAGGAGGGATAGCACTTCCTGTCGCTTTAACGAGTTGGAAGGCCAAAACTCGGCAATCTTTTCATATTTTACAAGTTAGATGAAAAGAGCTTAAAGAAGACTCATCTTTTGAGGAACGAGTGATAAGATGGGTAGCAGCTGATTCCAGGTAAGGTTTGGAATTTTCCAATCACGACAGTGTCACAAGGATGGCTAGTGAAATCACTCTTCGCAGCTGTTCCTCAAAATGGGTAAACAATCAAATGGAGGTGAACGATCGGCCAATGGAAAAGTGGAGGTGACGGTGCAAACACGACCAAGGCTTTAATGGCTGAAAATGTTTCATTCACGATGGTTATTTACCGGAGGATAGTCCATTTTTTAACGAGCTTAAAGGCGAGTGGAAACATTTGCTCGATCTTATGTTTATTTTTTAACGAGCTTGAACTATGTGTTAAAACTGCTCGATCTTATGTTTATTTTTTAACGAGCTTGAACTATGCGCTAAAACTGCTCGATTAATCTAGTCATATGATAAGAATGTCTCATATAAAAACGGCAACTTTTAGATTTTTGCTCCACATCCTTTCTTAATGCAAGTTAGGAAATGACTAATCCAAAAAACAGATAAATAATCGCTCTTTTGCTTGCATGCCAAAAGGTTTGCATGCCCCCAGGTATAAAATATGGTTTCAAGGTTACCCCTCAATTTGCAGGCAAAACATTTGTTCTATCGGGAGAGGCCTACCTCTTAAAGTTTACCCAAAGATTGCTCTATTCGCAGTGCAAACAAAACACTTCCTCGGCGATGTCTACCGAAATAGACAAAGGTGAGTGGCGAGATCAACCAACTCTCATAACTTTGACAAGAGAATCTTATTCTAGAATAACCCCTCTTCCAATCACGGACGGGGTACAGACCAGTCATATTCTCCCGCGGAAACCTACTCTATACCCGAAGTTTTCTTGCCGAAGCAGACCAGGATGCATGCCCCCTGGGTTTCAGTCATATCCCTCCGAATTACTCGCACTCATCGGGAGGACGGACTAGGAATTGAGACATTTCTTGCGTGAAGAGACCATTTAGGGATGGTATATGACTATTTGCTATGCGTGATCCGGGAAATGAAAGCTGGTCCACAAGCTTGACCACTCTTCCTTCATGCGGAAAACACATTACTCTAAAGAGTGAGGAAACGATGGCTCCTATGCAATAAATATAGTCTCATCCAAGGAGTAGGTTATAATCAAAGGGTCCTTGAACGACCATGACGTTCATGCGAATTGTCTTCCCTCTCAGTGTTATGGGCACATCGGGAAGGATCCCTAAAGGTCGACTGGTTCCTTTATCAAAGCCTGTCAGATTTCTCATTTCAGGCAACAGCGATGGTGAACCAAGCGCTTTCCAAGCAATAGAGGAAAGGATACTCACAGATGCCCCCTCATCTATGATGGTGCCAGCCATGACCATTCTGTATATTTGAACGATAATTCGGAATGGTATGCTTGCTGGCAAATGGGGTCTGCCTAGTTGATTCCAGTCAAAGGATACAACTAGGTTGCTTGGAGGTGGGACCGAGTAGACGGCCGGGTACGACTCTGACGAACTTCCTTCCTGCGATAAAGGAATGGGTGGATTGCCCCTGTGTTCGTCGGAGTGTGTGTTGATGAAGAGGATTTGGACGGTGTCATCCTTATCCTTTTCAGTGACTGTATCATTCGAAGATAAAACCTCTGAAGGCAAGACCGGGTCAACTGCCGCCTCGACCTTTTGACTTTCGTCTGGTATGGATTCAGTTGGTTTATCTTCAATGATAGACGCTTCAGCCGACCACTTGAGCGGGCCAGCTGGGTTCTCAACTAGTGACGGACTTGGCAAGAGTTTTTTGTATCCAGGAGGAAGTCGTAACGGTGAAACCGGACGATCATCCAAAACTCTTTTAGCCTCGTCTAAGAAGGGACAACGGTGGAGGGCATGGTCGCCTTCGCACAGTCTACAGGGAAATCTAGCTTTCCCTTTTTGTCCTGGGGCTTCACTTTCACTAGTTGACGGTGTGCTTTCAACATGATCTCCAGAGGTTGATGACACCGGATTGTGCAAACGAGGAGACCAGTCCCTTAGTATCCGGGGGATGCAAGGACAATCTCTGTGAAAGTGGTCTCCTCTACAAATGACACATGGTGATTTAGGCCTGGTCGGTGCTGTGTGTGGATTTTCATTAGACGACACTCGTTTTCCCTTATTCGCCTTTGGCTCCTTCTTCTTTTTCTCTTTCTTCTTCTTTTCCTTCTTCTCCTTAGGAACTTGGTTTTTAGCTTTACCAGTCCCGTCAAGCGAAGAGGAAGGAAGAGAGGAAGAATTAGAGGAAGTAGAAGGTTGGTGGGTAACTCTGGACTCGTCTAACTGCTGATTCGATTTCTCAGGAATGGTGGTGTTCTGAACGACATTGGTTGAGAAGAGCCAAACTGGCAAACCAATTGTCAGTCCTGGAAGCGACAATGTGGCCATATGGGGCGCACCAACATCTCCCCAAGAGGAGAAGGGACTAGGATTTCCACCAAGGGGAATTCCTTGGTTGGTAGGCTCCATCTTCTCAACCTAAAGATCAACGCAGGAAAAGGGTATGAATATTCCGTTTAAAATAAATTTTAACACGCTTTGACACAACTTTGTTTTTTCAGTTTTAAAGAGTCGAGAAAAAACAAAAGATGACTCTAGTCTCCTTCGATTTTTAATGAGCCTGAAGTGACAAGTGCTCAGATGGACCTTTTCCATTAAGGAGTCTGAAAAGGAACGAAAGGGACTACTCTGGAGGTCTAGGTAGAGGGAGTGCCAAACCAATCGCAAAACCGCAAAATACTTTTTAGGGTATGGCAGTCAATCTTCCCGAATGCTGTGTTCAGTGCATTGCGATCAGTAGGGCAGCCGACACGGCTTCCTATGGATAAAGGTTTTATGCCTATAGGGGTCTCCCAATATATACTCAACGGTACGTGGGAGCACAAGTCCGTACTGGAACTTATCGTCTCAAAGTGGAGGAATCACCCAACCAACAGTGAGGACAACAGTTACCAGGCTTTACGACGCCGGAATACGTATCTAGCCTAGACCTCTAGATGTTGTGCGTTAAGTTACAAAGCGTTGTTAAGTTCATTGAATTTATTTTAGGTTGATCTTTCTTATGAAGTTTGCCTTTTTGGTTCACCACGAGATGCAGATGTAATTCCTAAAATGCAGTCTAAAGATGATAAGCAAGCTTTTATCTCTTTTCAGCAATGAAAATCCTAGCTACAAGGGGAAAAGAAAGACACAATCTTTTCTCAAAGAGCAAAGAGCACACTGTAAATGCACTTTTCCTAAATCAAGCCATACAAACTGTCAATATGAAAATGCACTTGTGCATGTATTTGTTTTTCACTTTCTTAATATTGATGCCTAAAAAGAAAGTTGTTGTACAAATTTGAATTTGATTTCAAGTGAAAAACACAAACAAGCTTCTTTTCGAAATCAAAAAGTAGAGACGATTACAACACCTTATGATTTTGAAGTAAACACTTGTTTCGACACTAGAAATTCACAAATTCAAACCAAAGGCAAAAGTAAAAGCGTAATCAACTGTCAACAACAAATAAACTTTCTCCTAAGATCAAAACGACACTTACGACAAATCTAGATCTAAGGGCGACAGTATGACCAGTTTACTTTTGCAATGGGAAACTGTAAATGACGTAACAAATACACAAAAACAAATACAGTTTCTTTTATACAACTGAGGCAGAATTAAGGCAAAGAAAAGGGGCTTTTAAACAGACAAACACACTGATCACAGGCTGCAAAAATCAAAGACAAAACTGGAAAAAAATGAGCAAAGAACCTCAGCTAGGTAGGGCTAGGCTAATCAATGCACCTGCTACACAGAGAAACTGAATTGCAACACAGGTAGCCCTCTCGGGAACTGCGCTGAAATGCAGAGTCTCTTCACAGAGCCTGTGTTGAAGCAGAAACGAGAATTTTCTCTGGGTTCTAGGTCACGGTTTGCAGTTTAATCTATGGTTTTTGGCCGGATAAAAGCAATCAAATGTGTACAATCAAAGGGTTGATTTACAAGAGGTTTGAGAGCTAACACAAAGTGTAATCAGATCATTTGTGAGTCAACTGTTCAGATCATAAACAGGCCTAGTGAATGGACTAGAGTAGCAGATGTCTACTTTGCATTTGTAAATGGCAAATGCAGTTCGATTCTCCACTCCTAAGTTTATGAGATGAACAACAATAGAAACACAAATAAACTAACTAGACACGATCCCCAGTGGAGTCGCCATTTTCTTTTCGGGAAAAGTGTCTAGTCAAAACGACCCTATCCCACAGGGTTGTGACAGAGACCTCAGAAACAAACAAGGAAAACTACTCTTGTATTCTTCTTTATGAACTATAAACGAAGATGATTAAGATGAACCAACCTGTGTCTTGCGCTAGTTGTTCGATCCAATCTATCCTCTCTTTGCCAGCTTCCACCGATTTGCTCCCTCACTTACCCAGCGTCACCAAGTTCCTGCAAGTTCATAGAAGAGAGAAACTACACAAAGACATAGATTTATGTTCATAAAAAGCTTAGGATCAGATTTAAGCTAAACATACAAATATAACACACATCAGATATACAAGCATGTAGGAGAAACTCAAGTAGTTTTATTGATAAAACAAGAAGATCCAGGAGGAGTTACAACCGATGATCCCTGATCCAGCATCAACCTCCCAGCATAGAATCCCTTCTTCACCTCCAACAAAGCATAAATCACCCAATACTCTGATATCAATCACAAAACCAATAGCAATTCTCTGCAATGTACAAAATTCCAGCCTCTGGATCTCTTGGTGAGGGATCCATATATAGATGTATGCAAAGAGGATGAGTCAGCTCTTGAATTGATTAGTGGCTTCTCTCTGTCAGTTCTTGCTTCCACTTGGAGACTGAGAGCCACTTACTCATCACTGGTCGAATTCAGTGAGGCAAGTGTCATTGGAGAAGATTCTGGAAGCTTCCATTGTCCCTCCACCTCGTTGAAGGACTCTGCCACTTGTCATTTCCCGCTCAACGCACCCTGGTAGTGCATTCAAGTGCGTTGCAACGCACCTAGCCAGTGTATTTGGGTGCTTTGCAACGTAGCCAGCTAGTGGAGCACTTGAAATGATCCTGTTTTGACTAGTTTTGAGCAGTTTCTGGTGGAGAACTTTTGGGAGAAGCTGTAATTTGTTGACCTTGTTTCTTTAGGACTGGAACAACACCTTTAGGGACTTAGGATCCCTTGGTTTATGGACATTTCATGCTTATAGCTGTAAGGCACAAAAATGTCTATAACAATAAGAGATGTCTGATGTCGTGTCATTGGAATCCAACAAAGAAAGAAATTGAAAAGTGGTTGGACAGAAAGATTCATGAGTTTGCGGTGCAGGAAAATAGGAATCCGTGAGTATCAAAGGAAGATTGGTTAGAGCACTACTTATATATGGAAATCCACAAAATTTTCATTGCATCCTTCCCCTTTGAGTTGTACAAGTGGATCGTGAAGCTAGCAAACAGTCAGGGAAGGTGTAGGCTTGACAAACTGATTGTGTGGACTTCAGAGTTGGTGCATAGACTGGAAGCATTGAAAGATAAGATCATCCACATTGTGGACCATTGGCTCAATCGAATTATAGGATGGTTTATCACTGAGTTCGTGGTAGATACTTCAATCAGCTACAGCGAAGCAGAATGACGCTTCCTCAAATGACCGCGAGGTAAGTACGTTAAATCTTTGAACACTTGGATTAAGATGCTACTGTGTGAAAAGCTGGTTATGCGATAAAAATTGATGTTTGGGGCTACACAAAGTGGGAAGATCTACAGAAACTAAGGTAGCGCATAGATAGAAACTAGCCCCTTGATTTCACCTTTGTGAGAAAGCAAGGAAGAGCTCGTGAAAGTCTCACCAAGAAGTGCGATCAGTCTGATGAGACAGCAAATTCCACGCATACCACCCCCACCTACACCACCATAGTTCAATATGGCAAGCACAATAAAATTTCCAGTGTTCAAAGGAGTAGGGAATGAAGATCCAGACCAATTTTGGTTCGTGGTAAAGATTGTATAGGAAGCACAAGGAGTCATGGATGACAATATAAAGAAGGCAACACTAGTGAGCGTGTTGCAAGATTGTGCACTAACGTGGTACATTAAGTATTCTAATGACAATCCAAACGCAGGGATTGCGGATATCCAAGATGTTCTAAATAGGGAATTTAGCAGGCCAAAATCAGAGACACGGTCGATTATTGGATTTAAAGAAATTGCGATGCTTCTAGGAGAGACCTCCTAGGAGCTAGATCGGACACTAAAGGGTATGATTCGTGAAGCCAACATGACCTTGACGGATGGGCAACACCATGCATGGTTTGTAGTGTCACTAACACCACATCTAAGGAATGTGCTATCACAACTAAAGCTCTCAACTCAGGCCAAGGCCTTGGAAATCACAATGAGACTACACAAGACCCCAATACAAGATCCTAAGCTGGGAATCCAACAAATCCATGCACATTTGAAAAACTTGTGCCTTGACATGTAGAGTTTGAAACAATATAGGACAACTCACCCAGAAGCGCGCGAGGAGGCATGGTGCATAAAGTGCAAAGGCCAGGGACATGACAAGGACCATTGTCTAGTCTTCGCAAACTACCTAGTGGGAGGAAGGCCAATGCCATTATGACCAAAGGCACAACCAGGATGAAGCGCGATGCCTGCATTATGGTGCACGATTTGTCAGATAGGAGGGAAGCATGCTACAGATAATTTCCATCTATTATAGAAGTATATGCAGCCGTCCCAACAGTTGTTCTGTAATTTTTGCAGATCAGTAAGCCATGATGGGCACACCTGCAGAAGTTATGAACTGATGATGGATCATACTCCTACCTACAGAGTTCAGACCAAAACGTGAGCCCTCGATCAAAATGTAGGGATGGCATGGACTAGATTTCAGGGGCACGAATTAGATCGAGGTGGAATGGGGCTAGGAAGGGGTCACAGACAGCTGATCTATTACAATTGTGGAGAGCCAGGGCATTATGCTCATGATTGTACAAATCTGATGAGAGCATCATGTTTATAGTATACCCAGTTTGATCATGAGATGGAGAACTGCCCCACACTGATAACAAGGTTGCGCGATAAAGGAACACTCCAACCTCCCTCAACTCAGAACCTACAAATGATAAGGTCTAAGCTGTGCGAGGAGGACCTGAATGTAAACATCGTGCTTCGAAGCCATATAATTATAGGAGATGACAAGGGAAAGTAGCCTGAAGAGAGTGCTTGGGTTCGCAAGGCTCCAACAAAGGAATCATAATTCGATTTGGAGTGTGCGAAGGAGACATTCATGGTAGCTAAGAAGAGCTTCACGGAGGCCTCCACTTCAGGTAGTAAAGACAAATTAGAACTGGAGATGGACCCATCAATGCTTACTACCTTTTTGGAGACATGCATGATGCTGCTGCATGACAGGAAAGCGGTGAAGGGACTGCAAGAAATCATCACTAAATGTGTTGGCATGTATTCCAAAAGCTTAGAAAGCACACAATGCGAATAGGAAGGGAGATGTGATTGATTGCACAAAATGGTGAATATGAAATGGATCAAGTGATTTTGGATCTAGGATTAGACACGAACATCCTACCAAAGCAGACATGGGAGCGCATGGGCAAGCCCACATTGCAATGGTATCCTATTCAATTGTGAATGGTGAACTAACAAAAGATCCTACCAATGGGAAGATTGCAAGGAATAAGGACAGATATTGAAAGTGCGAGTGCACTTGCATATTTCAAAGTAATAGAGATTTTTGATGACAAAAATCCCTATCTCACACTACTAGAATAGATTGGGCCACTGACATGAATGGAGTGATAAATCTAAAGAAGCGCAAGATGATTTTTGAGAAAAAGTCACTACGCGTAGTGGTACCTTTAGACCCTGCGGAAGGATCGCGCTACACAGAGCCGGTGTGCGACTACGACAGGATGAAGATCTAGACTATATCTATAAGATAACCATGGCAGAGTAGGACTCAGTGAATCCAATAGCAGATGGAAAGATTTCATGGGAGCGTGAAAGCTCCTGCACCTCAAATTCAAACGAGGAGATAGAATGGTGGTAGAACCGGTTACACGAGGTAACCACACTCAATTGTAACATGACAATAAGGTTGCTTCACTATGTGACCACAGAGGTAATAGATCTACCTATGTATGATGGGTTGAGCAAGATGGATGATTTCCTGAACAAATTTGAAGAGAAGTGCTAGAACAACAATGTTTCGATGCTTTGAAATGGGCACTGCTCGCAACACCCGCAATATGGTGGGGTATGCATCAAAGAAGTTTTGAGGACTAGCACGAATGTAGAAGGATGACGCTCATGCGGTTTGGAAAGCCTCAAATGTGGATGAAAGCTGGGTATGATGGACGAAACAACCTGTGTGCCCACCTCTCCATATGGGTACCAGCATATGGTACTCAACCTTCATGAACACACACTGTCCTCGCGATAGGAAACAGGACCAACAAGTAGGAGCGGGCAAGACGATGGCGCGAATGATGATGTTTTGGGTTGTGTTATATTCTTTCCACATAGTTAACAAGGGGTTTGAAGGGCACCCATAACCCCATTTTATGGGGTCCGAGGTAGCGTGCCAGAAAATTTTGGTTTTGGACCCTATGTTAGGTTGGGCAAACCCACCTATGGTTTTGTGTATGATTTTCGCACATGATTTTTTGGACGCAATGGTTTTCAGTCCATGGTATTGGATGCGATAGTTTTCGGTCCATGGTATTAGAGATGATGGTTTTTGGTCCATGGTATTAGATGCTTTGGCATGTATAAATATGTATTGTAACATTGAAAGGAACATAATAAAAAATCAAGCTAGTAGTCCCGATTTTGGGATCTAGGGGAAAATCTCTGTGTATATGTGTTTTATGTGTTATGCTCTCACATTTCTTATTTTCTGTGCTTTTTAGAATTCTTATGTAGGTAATTACCGTACGGGGTTAAAACCTACATTTGGTATCAGAGCATATTTGGCTTCAAGGGAACGCCTTTGTTGCTGAGGGGTTTTGCTCAGGCCTGTGGTAGACCCTGTTCAGTGGGAGATCTGCGAGATCGATTCTGGTGGTGAAAGAAGATGGTGAGTAGTGGAAAGATAGAGATCGAGAAATTTAATGGTCAGATTTTTGAGTTGTGGAAACTCAAGATGGACGATCTGTTGGTGCATAAAGATTAGTGGATCGTGGTAGATCCGAGTACTAAACCAATGGGAGTGTCCGATGAAGAATGGAAGAAGTTGTATTGGAAGGTAAAGAGCACAATATGATTGTGTGTCTTAGATTCAGTATTGCTGAATGTATCAGGGGAAGCTACCGCAAAGGCTCTATGGGACAAGTTAGGGACTTTGCACCAATCTAAGTCTTTGGTGAATAAACTATTCCTGCGGAAAAAGCTGTATAAACTGAGGATGAAAGATGGAAACTCGGTGACAGAGCATCTAAACACATTTAATACTGTGGTAAGTTAGTTAGAATCTGTTGATATTAAAATTTTAGATGAAGATAAGTGCATCAGTTTGTTGTGTTCTCTACCAGATTCGTGGGATAGTCTAGTTATTGCAATAGGTATCAATGCAATTGCCTTGTACTTTGATGAAATAGTCTCAGCTTGCTGACGGAGCAGATGAGATGAAAAAATATGGAGAGCCAGAATGGTGATGCCTTGTCTGTACGAGGACGGTCCCAGAACAGAAACAAAAATAAGTCATCGAGTGGGAGATCTAAATCTAGAGGGAGATCTAAATCTCCAGGAAAACCTGTAAAGGTGGTGTGCTGGAAATGTGGAAAGGAAGGCCACTTTAAAAGGGACTGTAAATCTAAAGCTCCTGACAAAGGAAAGGGATCTAATGAGGCTCCTTCTGCAAAGGCGAAAACCGCCTCAGATGAAGGTGGGGATTTGTACTTGGCTTCTTCAAGTACACATGTAGATCATGAGGCATGGTTGATTGACTCAGGTGCATCCTTTCACTTCACTCCCCATAGAGAGTGGTTCTGTGAGTATGAGAAATATGATGGTGGTGATGTCTTCTTGGGGGATGACCGGAAGGCTAGAATCATTGGTCGCGTAAAAGTAAAGTTGAAGTTGCAAGGTGGAAGGGTTAGAACACTTCCAGATGTTCTACATATTCCTGCATTAGCCAAAAATTTAATTTCTATAAGCAAGTTGGATGATGTAGGTGTAAAAACAGTGTTCAAGAAGGATACCTTTAAGATGGTTTGAGGAGCATTGGTATTCATGCAGGGAGTTCGGGTTGGAACTCTGTACAAGCTGCAAGGTAGCACTGTTGTTGATGGGTGCAATAGTTTTATGGTTCCTGAAAGTGGAGCAGAAAATCTAGTGGTATCTGGAGAAAATACCATGCTATGGCATCAAAGGCTTGGACATATTATGAGAGAAGGGCCTTCTAATACTTCATGGTAAAGGTATGGTAGAAGGTATGAGTAATAGCTCTTTGGATTTTGATTTATGTGAAAATTGTGTATACGGGAAGCAGAATCGAGTGAGTTTCCCCTCTGGTGGTAAGATGGTGATACATATATTAGAGCTTGTGCACAGTGATGTGTTTGGACCTGTGAAGGTTCCATCACTGAGTAAGTCTGTGTACTATGTATCATTTATAGATGACTTCTCAAGGAATACATGGATATATTTTATTAAGAAGAAATCTGAAGTCTTTGATAGGTTTAAAGAATTTAAGGCTCTAGCAGAAAACTAGATAGAGAAGAAGATAAAGGTGCTGAGGACAGATAATGGTGGAGAGTTTTGCAACAAGGAATTTGAAGAATTCTGTAAGAAGTGTGGTATAGCATGGCAGAAGATTGCTCCATATACACCTTAGCAAAATGGAGTTGTAGAAAGAATGAACAAGACGTTGATGGAAAGGGCAAGAAGCATGCTCAGTGGTTCTGAGTTAGAAAAGGAATTTTGGGCAGAGGCGGTGGATACTGCATGTTACCTGGTCAATAGGTCACCTTCATCAGCGTTGGAGTATAAGACTCCACAAGAGGTATGGATTGGTAAGAAACCCTCTCTTTCACATCTAAGGGTATTTGGATGTGATGCATATGTACATGTTCCAAAGGAGAAACAAACCAAGCTGGATAGTAAATATGAAAAGTGCATCTTTATTGGGTATAAGGATGGTTTAAAGGGTTATAAGCTTTGGAACCCATTAACAAGGAAGGTTATGTACAGCCAAGATGTGGTGTTCAGAGAGGTGAAAGATGTTATTAAACATGAAGTCCAACCAAAGGAACCTGAGAAGATAGAGTTTGAGCTAAAGGAGGAAGAATTAGAATCTACAACAGAGGAGGAGTCAGAAGATGAAGAGCCACAAACTCCGGCTGTGAGAAGATTAGTTCGAGAAAGAAGGAAGCTAGAAAGGTATAGTCCATCTGCTTTCTGTTCAAATTTTTCTTTGTCTATTACTGATGATGATCCCAGAACTATGAAGGAAGCAGTGGATTTAGAGGATGGAAAACTTTGGAAAGAGGCCATGGTTGATGAAATGGCATCATTGCACAAAAATGAGGCTTGGGATCTAGTGGAGTTGTCGGCTTGAAGGAAACCCATTGGCAGCAAATGGGTGTTCAAAAAGAAGACAAATGCAGAAGGAAAAGTGGAGAAATACAAAGCTTGGTTGGTAGTAAAAGGTTATTCCCAGGTGCCAGGAATTGATTTTGGTGATCTTTTTCCTCCTGTTGCCAAGGTAACTTCCATTAGATTACTTTTATCTGTTGCTACTGCTTTTGATTTTGAGGTAGAATAGATGGATGTGAAGACAACATTTCTTCACGGGGATCTGGAAGAGGATATATATATGAAGCAACCTGAAGGCTTTGGGATGAAGGGTAAGAAAGAACTGGTATGTAAGTTAAAGAAGTCTTTGTATGGGTTAAAAAAGTCACCAAGGATGTGGTATCAGAAATTTGATACATTTATATGGGGACTTGGCTTCACCAGAAGCAAAGAAGATCACTGTGTGTATTTTAAATTAATTGGTGACCATGTTATTTATCTGGTCTTGTATGTGGATGATATGTTGCTGGTTGGAAATGACAAAGAAGTTATCCTAGATTTGAAGACCCAATTGTCCTCCAAATTTGACATGAAAGATCTTGGTGCTACAAACTATATTTTGGGCATGGAAATTAAAAGAGATCGGGCAAAGAGGAACCTCTGGTTAAACCAGAGGAAGTATGTCGAGAAAATACTACAGAGGTTTAATATGTAGGATAGTAAACCGGTGAAGGTTCCTATTCCTATAGGTGTGAGGTTATCTGCTGAACAGTGTCCCAAGACACAAGAAGAGGAAGAGGACATGTCCCGTGTTCCATATGCAAGTGCAGTCGGTAGCCTGATGTATGCAATGGTATGTACTAGACCTGGCATTCCACATGTAGTGGGATTATTGAGCAAGTTTATGTCAAAACCAGGAAAGGAGCATTGGACAGTAGTGAAGCAGGTTTTCAGGTATTTGCGTGGCACTAGTGATTATGGTTTGTGCTACCAAGGAAGACCATGATTGGAAAGAGTGTTGGATATTTGTGGCTTTGTTGATGCAGACTAGGCTGGAGATCTGGATCAAAGAAGATCTACAAGTGGGTATGTTTTTAACCTATTTGGAGGTGCATTCAGTTGGGTGAGTAAGAAACAATTTGTAGTGGCACTATCAACTACAGAGGCAGAATACATGGCAGCCACTCATGCAAGCAAGGAAGCAGTTTGATTGCAGAGATTGTGTTCAAGTATGGGGTTAGTATAGGGAGCTATAAGGATAGATTGTGACAGCCAAAGTGCAATTTTCTTGGCAAAGAAATCCGCATATCATTTAAAGACAAAGCACATTGATGTTCAGTATCACTTTGTGAGGGATATGATAGAAGACAAAAAGGTGTTGCTGGTAAAGGTGGACACTTTGAAGAATATTGCAGATGCATTGACAAAATTTGTGAGATCTGAGAAGTTCTCTTGGTGTAGAGAGACAATGGGCATTTCAGGGTTGGAAGAATGACTAAGCTCTCTTGTGGCCCCCTATGGAAAGAAAACAACAAGTGGGAGAATGTTGGGTTGTGTTATATTCTTTCCACATAGTTAACAGGGGGTTTGAAGGGCACCTGTAACCCCATTTTATGGGGTTCGAGGCAGCGCACTGGAAAATTTTGATTGTGGACCCTATGTTAGGTTGGACAGACCCACCTATGGTTTTGTGCATGATTTTTGCACATGTTTTTTTGGACACGATGATTTTCAATCCATGGTATTGGACGTAATGGTTTTCGGTCCATGGTATTGGACGTGATGGTTTTCGGTCCATGGTATTGGATGCTTCGGCATGTATAAATATGTATTTTAACATTGAAAGGAACACAATTAAAAATCAAGCTAGTAGTCCCAGTTTTGGGATCCAGGGGAAAATCTCTGTGTATATGTGTTTTATGTGTTATGCTCTCGCATTGTTTATTTTCTGTGTTTTTTAGAATTCGTATGTAGGTAATTACTGTATAGGGTTAAAACCTACAGTATGATAAGACCAAGCGCACCAACGATTATCCACGTGGAATCCTTTGACAAAGTGTGCTAAGTAGTGAACACGGTCCACCATGTGAGATGCACAGACTAGGACCTACAAGTACCAACGATTCTATGGGCTTATAGAACCATGTGAAAAACCCTGACCACACGGGCACTTTTGAAGTTGAGGTATGAAGTAGAGGCTGTAATCACTATGGAGCATGCAAAGCCTAGACCACGCACAGTAACACCTGTAGATATGATGGTTCATGAAGCCTGGAAAGGAGGGATCACATACTAGCAAGAAACATAATGCATGGGACTTGAGGAAGAAATCCAACAGGGAAACCTTAGGCTCTGCGAACTTGAAAAAGAAAGGGTACGGTTAAGGAAGAAAAAAGCCCTTTGATGGACGCAGAGGTCAAAAAGCTGGAGGAAAAGATAAAGGAAGAGTTTCTCACTGAAAGAACTAGGATGATAAGGTAAGGTGCACATGATCATACTGACAAGTTTGAGAACTATCGTCGCGAATTGGTTAGTCTGATGCCTTGGCTTGGATCGCATATCACCAAGCGTAGTGACCAGGGTAGCACATTGTAAATTGTGAAGTGCGCGATGTCGGCCACAACAATAGAAGGTGGGGATTTTCCAAGAACCTTGATGGGGGATAGGATGGAGCTGCCCTTCCATGTGAGACACTATAATCTGTTACAATCTAGCTGCCCTTCCATGTGAGACCTTGGCCTTAATCTGGCTGCCCTTCCATGTGAGACACTATATCTATTACAATATGGGATAATGATAGAGTTGTGCACTAGGGAGAGCTACGCGATCCAAGTCCTCAGTGAGTAAAAGATAAACATGGAACTACTCAGCTTGCAGTGTGACAAATTGGTGTCAAAAAATCAACAGTTGGTGCAAGTGGTAGATGACGCTTGCCATAGCATCCCAGACCTAACCATCCCAACAAATATACCAGTGGAGGTGCAGATCCACAGGTTAGCAATAGGAGTCTGTGAGGCCAGGGAAGAAATGACCAAGGTTCAGCTAGAGCTGAATCTTCAGATCGCTAAGCTGCGATTAAAGGTGTATCCATCCACTACCCTAGAAGTCAGAGAATAATGCACTAGCGCTATCACAGTGGGACTGGAGGAAATTGGAGGTGCAGTGCAAGACTGTACCAGCATGTTGGAAGAAGCACTTGAGGTGCTCACGACTTTGCAGGAGGACCACAACATCTAGCACTTGGAAATAGAAGTGCAAGAACTCCAACAGCAATACAACAGTGTCCGAGGAACTGCGCAGACAGTAGTCCTTACCTAGAGGCTTGCAAGGATGCAGCAAGCTAAAGCAGTAAGGAAGCAGGTGGATGTGGCGCGACACAAGGAGGCAGTTCTCAAAGTTCGCATCCATCCTTGGATCGATGAGGCCTTCACTATCACATCAAACATCGAAGGAAAGCTCGTGCACATACAAGGGATGCACCCCAAACATAGAGGTCTCGGAATAGCGGATGTAGCAGATTCAACAAGTAGTAGCTCAATGCACTGCTGACCTCAGCAGAGTTCGAGAGTAGTTGGAGCGACTTCGTCCAAAGATCGCCACGCCAATAGAGTGAATCAAGGGTGAGTCACGATGTTTGTGTTGGGGGTCTGTTGGGCATGGAATCCCCCAAGGCATGTATTGGGGCTCAAATCCCAAGTTTTGACTAAATGGTGTTGTAAGACTTCACGAATTGCAGGCACAGAAGTATGTTAGAGTCATAGGGTTGTCCACCCTAGTCTTGTAATGTAATTTTGGCCTACCCATGGTCAACGGACCATGGGATTGTATAAATAGAGCGAGGCTCTAAGTGTAAAAAAATCAAGCGAAGTAGAGATAAAGAGAAAGAGTTTGAGTGACTAAGTGCATCTTTAGGTTGTAGAGTAGGAGAAGGCTCCACAGATGAGTGCATAGAGGCCTAGTAGTTCGCAGCTGAGTGTGCAGACCCTTACAGCTAAGTGTGCAGGGCGGATTTGAGTCTGTAATTGAAGAATGGATTAATAAAAGGAATTTTGATATCAATTTGTGTATTTGTTCTTGGATTAATGCATGTTTGATATAAATTGCAACTATACTATTTATTTACTGCACGCACCTGTATGAATGATTTATGTTGTTAAGTATAACTTAAAGCATGCAAGTAGGCTAAAATAATTAACTAACATTGGAATAATAGTAAGGACTTGGGTAATAACAACGTTTGGCCCCCGAGTAGGGTTGTGTGAAGGCAACATCTCAAGTTGTGAGGTACAGGAAAGTGCATGTAGCAACGTGCGTGCAGGATCGAACAACAAACTACTTGAACTCATCAGACATATTTAGGGTGGGGAAACATGGTTCTAGCACCCTCCCATACTACTTCGGGTGAGACCTCAGTCCATGCTCTGTGGACTATTGCTGAAAGGGTTAGTAGTACCGAGATTTGTTTGGCTGAATCAACTATGAACCTAGGTCAGGCCTCAATAAGCCAACAATACAGAAAGAACATCTTGAGAGTTAGATACTTGGAGATCAAAAACATGGTGTCTGAACTAGGACAAAACTTGTTGGAAATACAAGTTATGCAAGTCTGACTATGTTGTCATATATTGAACCGAAGAATATCAGCCAAGTAAGTGAAGACAAGTTCTGGTGAAAGCTAAAAAGAAGAACTTGACTAGATTGAAAATAATGACACTTGGGAGATTTTTCCAAGTCCTAGAGAGAAAAATGTCATTGAAACCAAATGGGTTTTCAAAAACAAGTTGAATGAGCAGGGTCAAGTAACCAGGAACAAAGCTCGATTGGTCTACAAAGGGTATGCCGAAATAGAAGGGGTAGATTACGAGGAAACCTTTGCACTAGTAGAACGACTAGAAGCTATCAAAATCTTTCTTGCACTTGTCTGCCATAAAAACATCAAGGTATATCTTAAGGATGTGAAGTCTGCATTTATCAATGGAGATGTGGAATAAGAAGTTTACATTGAGCATCTAGAAGGATTTGTAGTCACCACAGATGAATGGTTCATATGCAAATTGAAGAAGGCTCCATATGGATTGCAACAGGCTCCCAGAGGTTGGTACGAAAGATTAGATAAGTTTCTTCAACAACAAGGCTTTAAGAAAGGAACGTTTGACAACAATTTATACATAATGTCTGAAGGTGATCATCTACTAATTGTAGTAATGTATTTGGATGATATAATCTTTGGAAGTGGCATGAAACAATTGGGGCATCAATTCACAAAATGTATGTAGATAGAGTTCGAAATGTTCATGATCAGAGAGTTGTCCTTCTTCCTGGGTTTGCAAATTACTTAGTCTCCATAAGGAGTGTTTATATCCCAATCCAAATATCTCAAGGAAACTATGAAAAATTTGGGTTGAAACATTGCAAGCCAATAAGCACACCTACGACACAGGTTGCAAGTTGTGCAAAGAAGATGGTATGCCACTAGTAAATCATACTGAATATAGATCCATGATAGGAATCTTGTTATATATTACATCTTTGAGGCTAGACATCATGCAAGTTGTGGTTCTTGTGGTTAGATTTTATGCTTTCTCCCGTGAAATTCATGTTGTTGTCAAAAGAATTTTCAAATATCTTCAAGGAACAATGAAATATGGATTGTCATATGCTAAAAGAAAAAAAATTAAGTTGAAGGTCTACACTAATGCAGATTGGGTTGGAAGTCTTAATGACAGGAAGAGCACCTCTGGTGCAACTTTCTTATTAGGGAAATGCTTGGTGTCATGGCACAACAGGAAACAAGCCTGAATTTCTTTATCAACTACTGAACCTAAGTATATTGCTACTACTACCTTTTGTAAGCAAATTCTATGGATGAAGAATAATTTAAAATATATTCAAGTAGAGCTGACTAATCCTATTCCAATTATGTTTGATAATACAAATGCCATCAACATCTCCAAAAATCTATTCATGCATTCAAAGATTAAGCATATTCCTATTAGGTTCCATTTCTTGAGGGAACAAGTTGCATCCAATATTGTCAAACTTGAATATGTGGCCACTAAAGAGAAACTTACTTATATATTTGTTGGGCAACGGATCCGCCCATAGCATGTTTTGGGGCTTAAAGCCCGAGTTTTGGTCCATGTAATGTAAATACCCCATAAAATGCGGGCGCAAAGTGCGAGAGTCTACGGTTGTCCACCCTAAAATAATGTAATTTAATATAGAATGTGTCAGCCTACCCATGGTCCACGGACCATGGGATTCTATAAATAGAGCAAGGCTCTAAGTGTAAGGAAGTCTGAGTCTTAGCTTTAAAAAGTAATATGGGTTTTTGAATGAGGAATTCATTTTGAGTCTGTAAGTCTAAGTCTTTGGTCGTAGTAGTAGTAAGAGGCTCTACAGCTGAGTGCACAGACCCCTGCAGCTGAGTGCACAGGGCGAAGTTAGGATTGTACTTGAATAGAGGATTAATAAAAGATAAGTTGATTCTGGAATACTATGTGTTTATTTCTTCTATGATATTTATGCATCTCTTTACATTTTATTATTATGCGCACTGCCTATAAATGTTGAATGATTAATGTGAATATTGGGCCCACATAATTACATAAAGATCTATAATAAAAGCACAGTAAGGATAAGAATCTAGACAACACCTCTTCACAACCTTTATAGAGCTACGCAGAAGCAATTGCACAAGTCGTGAAGGACAAACAACTGCGCGGAGCAGCGCAAGTGCATAGGATCAGTTTGCGAACTTCCCAGACTTCGTCAAGGCATCCCTAGGGTGTGGAAACCTAGTTCCAACACCCTCCCATACTACCTTAGGTGAGACTTCAATCCATGCACCGTGGACTATTGCCGAAAGGGCCAGTAGTACCAGGATTTGCTTGGCTAAACTCACTGTTGAACCTAGGTTAGGCCCTACGTAGCCAACAAATGTTTTTGTTGCTGGGACTGGGATCTGCCTAAGGTATGTCTGATGTCGGAACATTAGAATCCCCCGAAGAAGGAAATAGAAGAGTGGTTGGATAAGAATATTCATGAGTTCATGGCACAGGAAAACAGAACTCCACAGATATCTAAGAAGAGATGGCTGGATCGCTACCTATATACGGAAATCCATGAGATCTTCTTCACATCCTTCCCTTCTGAACTGTATGAGTGGATGGTGAGGTTAGCTGACAGCCAGGGAAGGTATAAGCTCAATCAACCAATAGTTTGGACTCCAGAATTAGTGCGCAGACTAGAGACATCAGAGGATAGGATTGCGCGAATTGTGGACCACTGGCTCAACCAGATAATAGGGGGATTTATCACTGAGTTTGTGATAGACATGACTGTGAGCTACAATGAAGCAAAGCAATGTTTTCTCAAGGGACCGTGAGGTAGGTACATTAAATCCCTGAATAGATAGATTAAGATGTTGTTATCTGAAAAACGGTGATGCGAATACATTAATGTTTAGAACAATGTGGAGCGGAAGGTGTAGAAATTTGAATAATATAAAACTTATTCATAGAGATTATCCTGATTATACAGTATTTGCAGAATGCATGCATAATACATATCCTCCTCTACCATTGATCATCAATTTGCGGAATTAAAAAACAATTGTATGCGCACATTGAAACATCAATCACACATACTAACACAATATGTAATGGGGAAAGCATACAGATGAAAACCCCCAACTATCTATATATTATAATGATAAAGAACATGTAACAATACATAGTACAATACTCCTCACAAGTACTCAGTACTATCTCCACTTGCTACACACAAACTAGCTCAGATCTGAACAAGTCACGGGTTCAAATCTCCTCCACTGTTTGCCTGCCTCTACTACTCAATCCAAGTTGAGAATATATCAGATCCAAGTTCGAATTCCCTTGGCTTGTACTACGCAATCCTCATTGGCAATCTCAATCAATGATTGTGCAAATCTCATGCACAACTATAGTCACAACTGATAGTAGTCTCACCCTTTCACCCACCTCTAACACTTGTCTCCACTAAACTGTCCATGCACTGAGTTAACTGATGTATTCTTTAGTTGATTTATGAGTTAATAATTAGTGAATTAATTAATAATTAATTCACATCATTCATCACTAGTGTATTTGGGAGTTATACTAAATACAACTAGTTCAACTAAGTCAAACTGAACACAACTCCATCAACTCCACGAAACTGAATCACTTCAGTTCTAACTGAAATCCATCATGCAATAGCTAAACTAACCCATAGGAAAAGCATATTTCCTTCTGGCAGTTGCATGTGCCACATCCATAGCTCGAATTGAAGTGCTGCAAGAGGATAAGGTAATGTTTATAGTCCAAATATTATTAAGAGCTAATAATATTCGACTGTTCTATTTTTAGACTGGCAGTCTAAAAATAGACTCCGCCCATAAGTCTAAAAATAGAGGTCCATCTATTTTACCAACATGACCAATCATCCTAAAATAGCATCCTGCAACACATAGACCATGATCCATATGTCTAAAAATAGAAATAGTCTAAATATAGACTTTGCGCCAAAAATAGCCTGTGGGCCCACTTAGTGAAGGCAACTTCTTTTCACTAAGCTCCATCATCTTGTTGCATTTTCAACACTCCCTATCAACAAGATATGGATTATCTGCAACACCTATCCTGCCTCTGTGGTATTCAAATTTTCTCCTGGTGAGCGCCTTCGTCAAGATATCAGCATCCTGATCCTCCGTGGGAATGTATGAAAGTAACATGATTCTCTGCTGCACACAACCTTTGATATGATGGTACCTGATGTTGATGTGCTTGGATCTATCATGAAATACTGGATTAGCCGAGAGTTTAATGCAACTCTGGTTATCACAATAAATCACAGTAGGGTCCAAGTGTGACCCGAACAACCCAACCAGGATCTTCCTCATCCATATAGCCTCGCATGCAGCCAAACTTTCTGCCATATACTCGGCCTCTGCTGAACTAAGTGACACGGATCTCTGCTTCTTTTTGTACCAAGAAACTGCTGTCGACCCGATACTGAAGATCCCTCCAGATGTGCTCTTTCTGTCCATTGGGTTCCCTGCCCAATCTGCATCCGTGAAGCCACATAGCTTCACCTCATCCTCCTGTCTGTACCACAATCCATATCCTGATGTGCCTCTGAGATAACGCAATACATGCTTGCCTGCCTTCCAGAAGAGCTTGGTTGGCTTAACCATAGCTTGTGAAAGCTGGTTAATAGCATAGCATATATTGGGTCATGTATTGACCAGATACATAAGCGACCCCACCAACTGTCGATAAACAGTGGCATCCACTACCTCCGCTAAAGTAGCATCCTCCTTCCTCCAACCTCCAGGAAGAGTAGTATCAATAGGCTTGCAAACATGCATCTTGAACTTCTCCAGTATTTCCCGGGCATACTTACCCTGAGAAATAAATAGTCCATCACTGCGCTGCCAAATTTCCAATCCTAGGAAATAATGAAGGAGGCCCAAATCCTTCATCTCAAACTCTCTAGCAAGATCCTCCTTGCATGAAAGTATCAACAACTCATCTCCCATCAAAATCAAATCATCTACATAAAGTACAATTATCAGCAACTTACCCTCCGGTCTTGGGACAATCTCCCATGCACTGTTTCTGACAATCGAATCATACTCTTCCACCATGGCATCTACCCATGCGGGATCCTCCACAGCTTCCTCGAAAGAGTATGGCTCAGTCATGACACATTTTCTCACAAGAGCCATGTATCCAGTGTACCAATCAGGTGACTGTCTCTGTCTGCGTTGTGCTGTAGGTGGTCCTACAACCTTCTTTGCATCTTGAGCCAGTCGCTCAGCTTCTATAGTTCGCTTTCGCCCTCTGATGGTTGGCACTGCATGAGTGGTCTCTTCCACTCCATGAACTTCATCTTGTGGCTGATCCACATCCTGAAGCTCATTCTTAGGAACTAATAGCTCCTCATCTGCATGCAAGTGTGGCTCCCTCTTAAGCGAACACTTCATGAATTTCTCCTCCTGAAATTTGATATCCCGTCGCACAACAGTGTTGCGACTATCTAGAAAATACACACGATAGGTGTGGGTGTATCAGTGTACCCCACAAATATCCCAACCTCTGCGGTTGGCTCCAGCTTCTTCTTGGCATCCTTCGTCACATGCATGTAAACAGGAGAACCAAAAATCCTCAAATGGGAAATATCAGGTCTCTTACCAGAATAAGCCTCCTTGGGTGTACTCATGCCAAGTATCTTGTGAGGACAACGATTCTGCACATATACTGCAGTATTGCATGCCTCTGACCACAAGTGAAGGGGTAGGCCCTAATAATGCAACATCGCCCGTGCAGCACCCACGATCGTTCTGTTCTTCCGCTCAGCAACCCCGCTCTGCTATGGGTTATGGGAAGCTATGAGCTCTCTTCGAATCCCTTCTGCGCTACAAAAGTCCTTGAACTCGCCAGGGATGCATTCACCACCATTTTCACTCCTAAGAGCCTTCACCTTCTTCCCTAATTCCTTCTCAACCAGTGCTTTGAACTCACAGAACTTTGAGTATGTCTTGCTCTTCTTCTGAATGAATAAGATCCAAAACTTTCGAGAGAAATCATCAACAAAGATCACATAGTACTTGTGCTTTGCTATCGAAGCTACTGAGAAAGGTCCACACACGTCTATGTGAATTCTCTCAAGGATCGTCGTGGCGTGACTCTCCTTCTCGTGAAAGGTGGCTTTCATAAACTTTCCCAAAGTACACCCCTTGCACTGATTTGACTGCGCAAGAGTGCCTTTAGGAAGCCCAGTAGAAATCTGCTGCAGTATCTTGGAGGCTCCGTGGTGAAGGTGGCCCAATCTCTGGTGCCACAGCTCACGATCATCCTGGCTCACCAATCCTTCTACCTTGCATGTCATTGCTGCGTAGCCATCTACATGTAATTGATAAAGGTTCTTGACTCGAACCCCTATCTTCCAGGTTTCTCCAGTTGTCTTACTGCGCAGGAAAGCCTTTCCCTCGCTGAAGACAAAATCATATCACATGTCTTCTAACATCACCACAGAGATAAGATTCTTCTTCAATCCTGGAACATGCATCACTTCCTTCAATATGAAGGGTTTACCATACTCCCTCTCAAAGGAAATGGTACCGATACCGGTCGCACTATATCTACCATCATCTCCCATCTCGATGTGCACTCCAAGATCTTTCTCATCCAGATCAGAAAACAAATCTCGATCTCCTGTCATGTGAAAAGATGCACCACTATCCAAGAACTATAATGATCCCATCACACTTGATACCAAGCATGTGATCAACAAAAAATCCATCTCAAACTGCGAGGCTAAGGCCTCTCCCGCTGCAGATCCAGCAGCTTGCTTATTTTTCTTCTTTTGCGGACAATTTGTGGCATAATGTCCATGCTGGTGACAGTGAAAGCACTTCACCTTGGACATGTCCTGCTTCTTGTCTTTCGCACCAGAATGAGAAGCTTTCTTGTTCTTCCCCTTCTTTGCTTTATCATCCAAAGCACAATTTTCTTCATCAAATGCCTTTGATGAAGATCCGTCCCTGGTATTCCGCCTGATCTCCTCTTGTACAAGATTAGACCAAAGTCTCTCCCATCCTGGAAATTTCTCCTGACCATTGACAGAGTCCTGATAGGAATGACAACTCTTCAGAAGACCAAGGAGAGCCAAGCTCACCAAGTCCTCATCATCGACAGTCACCCCCACACTTCCCAGCTCATCCTCGCATTGGGTGAACTTCGTGAGATAATTGGGCATACTGTCTCCTTTCTCACACTTAATGTTTCTGAGTTTATCCTTGAGAGCCAACTTCCTCTAGTCACTCTTTCTTTGGAAAAAATCTGCCAATGCTTTCCACATCAAGTATGGAGAATCCTTTCCATGCAGGCTGGATACAATGTGATCCTTCACACCCTCCAATAGAATCCTTCGACACTTTGTTGTCTTCTTTTGCCAAGCCTCAACTTGAGCAACATCAGTAGGCTTTGGGACCTCAACATCTATGAACTCCTTCAACCCATTGTCATCTAACACCACCTCCATCCTGTCTTTCCATGTAATATAATTCGAGCTGCCTTCAAGGGCATACTCCAATCGCAATCCGTTGAAATACATTTCAACTTCGACACCAAGAAAACACTGCTGCAAATTCGAATTCCACCAGCTCAAAAACTCAGCCGCTTCTAATCTAAAATTCATGAGAACAAATTATTTCTCGTACAGAGATTGACTGTATGGGCATTTACTGGATATCTCACCTTCCAAAAGAAGGATGAATCCAGAGGCTACCTGGCCCGATTACAAACTCTGCCTGAAGAAATAAAATGTAATCACTTTCTGAATAATAGATCTGATGATCAAATTCGCTCCGATACCATGTAGAAATTTGAATAATATAACACCTATTCACAGAGATTATCATGATTATACACTATTTGTGGAGTGCATGAATAATACATAACCTCTACCATTGATCATCAATTTGCGGAATTAAAAAACAATTGCATGCACACATTGAAACATCAATCACACATATCAACATAGTATGTAATGGGGAAAGCATACAGCTGAAAACCCCCAACTATCTGTATATTATAATGATAGAGAACATGTAACAATACATAGTACAATACTCCTCACAAGTACTCAGTACTATCTCCACCTGCTACACACAAACTAGCTCAGATCTGAACAAGTCACGAGTTCAAATCTCCTCCATTGTTTTCCTGCCTCTACTGCACAATCCAAGTTGAGAATAGATTGGATCCAAGTTCAAATTCCCTTGGCTTGTACTGCACAATCCTCATTGGCAATCTCAATCAATGATTGTGCAAATCTCATGCATAGCTATAGTCACAACTGATAGTAGTCTCACCCTTTCACCCACCTCTAACACTTGTCTCCACTGAACTGTCCATGCACTGAGTTAACTGATGTATTCTTTAGTTGATTTATGAGTTAATAATTAGTGAATTAATTAATAATTAATTCAAATCACTCATCACTACTGTATTTGGCAGTTAGACTAAATACAACTAGTTCAACTAAGTCAAACTGAACACAACTCCATCAACTCCTCAATCAACTCCACCAAACTGAATCACTTGAGTTCTAACTAACCCATAGGAAAAGCATATTTCCTTCTGACAGTTGCATGTGCCACATCCGTAGCTCAAACTAAAGTGCTGCAAGAGGATAAGATAATGTTTATAGTCCAAATACTATTAAGAGCTAATAATATTCGACTGTTCTATTTTTAGAATAGAAATCTAAAAATAGACTCTACCCATCTGTCTAAAAATAGAGGTCCATCTATTTTTACCAACATGACGAATCATCCATAAATAGCATCCTCCAACTCATAGACCATGATCCATATGTCTAAAAATAGACATAGTTTAAAAATAGACTTTGCGCCAAAAATAGCCTACGGGCCCACTTAGTGAAGGTGACTTCTTTTCACTAAGCTCCATCATCTTGTTGCATTTTCAACAGAAGGATCTACAAAGGTAATGGGGAATTAGGAAATAGTCCCTTGATTTCACCTTCACGAGAGAGCGAGGAAGATATCGCTCAGGTCTCTCCGAGAAGTGAGGTCAGTTTGAAAAAGCAGCGCATTTCCCAGTTTCCACCTCCACTTACACCACCACCTACTTCACCTCCTTCACCTCCATCTTCACCCACTCCACCTCCACCACCCCCATAGTGTTATAGCTCCAAATCTCACTCTTGAGGTTTGTGATGCTGCACTCATGGCCCAGGGCAACCCCTCCTTCCAGACCTGGTCCAAAATTTAAAAAAGTGTTTTATTCCCTATACGAGAAATTTCCCGAAGCTAAATGCGTGTATATGTGGGTCTGTGTATACCCAACCCACGTATATGTCTTATAACACTTCAAAAAAATTAAATCTCCTTAATTTCGGGTGGAGATCGTGGGTTTTATCTGTTGATCACCTGTTAGTGCCGGTGGCCCAACTGTTCCCAACGAATTCCCAACTAAAAAACTACTTTGGGAGAAGTACAAAAAGGCTTCAATGGGAAGGCCTAAAGGAGGAGAGAAGAGAGAGAAAGGTTATTATGCTGAGATTTCCCTGACCAGGTCTGAAGATCCTAGTGCCTCCTGCACTTCCCCGATTTACAGGAAACCCTTGTTTCCTTATGTGATGATGTCTATCTATTACTTGAGATATCATGGAGTAAGTCATGGAAGGAGTTTGTTAAAGGCTTGAGACTGGACGAATCCGGAGGACGGTTCCGCTTGGAGCCTGCGAAAGGACGAATCAGGTGAAATTATTCCTTTATGTACTTTATTTGTCTATAATAAAAGAAACACTTGTCTTTGTTCCTAACATAAATCTTCTTCATGTTTATGATATCCATGTTATGATTCATATATGAATGGTTGTTTAATTTCATAACTAACTATCTTTCACTATATTATGAAGATGATTTCTTTATGATGTTTAGTCCATATATTGTTGTACTTTCTTGAATTGATTGTTTTGCAGGTTGAAGGAGCAAAAGGAACTCCAAGAGGGTTTGGACTCTGGAAGGCTCTTCTTGAACGTAGGACCCCCAGGTACACCCCTTATCATATAGTTTGCTTATCTTAGCATTATGGCTGTATGGAATGTGTGTTTCTCTGTATAGACAACCTCTGATCTGCTAGGGTTTCAACCCAAAGACCCTAGGGGAATTTGTCCCTTAACAGAATTGGCGACTCCACTGGGGACAATAGTATTGTTGTTCCTAGTTTGGGTTTATTCAAGCCAATCAGGGCTCAACTATCTGTTTACTTGCTGTTGCTGTGTAGTCTGTTCCTGTAGGAACTTGAATTGTAAGTTTGGTCAGTTTCTTCAGACTGTTTTTTATTTTTTCTTGAAATCTTTTACATACTCTGTTTTTCTTTTTTATAGAAGTGTATATATGCATGTTTCCTTAAGTAAAACCGCGTATACGTAGGTTTCCTTAGGCTCAGTCACGTATACACGCAGTTGTACAGCAATATAGTCACGTATATTTTGCAAATTTCAAGATTTTTTAAATCTTTTTGTTTCTGAAGGTCTGTCTGCTGGTTTGATTTAGTCCCAAACAGTTACTTTTCAGTGTCAGTTTGTAGTTTTATAGAAAGTATATGATTTCAAATTCTCTCTGATTTTGGAAAGTGTTGGTCTTATTGGTTTTTTTTGCAAGCATCATCGTTTTGTTAAGCACACAAGATTTCTTGTTAGGAGTCTTGGCTGCTCTGTTTTGCTAGAGAAAAAAGGCTGATCTTAGTCTTTGTGTCAAATCTTGTTTTGGCAACCTTTTGTGTTTGCTTGTTAAAACTACATTTTTGTGACCATCTACTTTTCTTGCTTTCAAAATTTGTTGATTGATGCTTTCTTCAAAATTGTCCTTTTGATATTTTTGGTCTTTGTTGCCAAACCTCTCATTGTTGCTTTTGATTGTTAAAAGCATATCGAAACACATCTTTGTTGTTTAGTTTTGATCCAATTTGTGTTGTCAGCTTGCAAAGTGTTTGGTGCTGATTTTTCAATCATAAAGTTTCAGCCTTGTTGAGAGCATTTTTGAAAAGACATTTTTGCTCTTGCTTTTGAAGAAAAACTTTTTGAAAAACTTAGTTTTGCTTTCTTGAACTTTGTTTTGATTTAGTTTCATTTTAGTGAATGAAAGTGCATTTTTGTTTGTCTTGAAACTTGTTTTTAGTGTTTAGACGAAATGAATGGTAGCAACTCATATTCCATCTAAACATTTTAAGTGGCAAAATAAAAATTGATAAAGAAGTAACTTTCATTTCTTGATTTAGAGTAGTCTTAAGTCTTGCATCAGCATGTACTCACTGCATTAGGATAGAGTTGCACATATTTTTAGGCATCCATAGTTTTGTTAACTTTTGTGAGTGTGAAGCATGAGTAAAAGAAAAGAAAAGGAAAATTTGTTGCTTTTTTTGAAGTTCCTCTGAACCCAGTAGAAATTTCTTTCATCGAAAAACAAAAACAAGTGCATTTGCATGTAGTTTGGTTTTTATTAATTTCTTTTGCATCAAAACACCAATAGTTTCACTTCCACTTATTCCTTGACTTAAAGAACAACCCATTTAAAAACAAGTGCTAACTAAAATATACTAGAACTTTTTATAATTGTCAAGTTAGACACACCAACAAGTTTTAGGATATTTTAGGGCCTTGGATTAGGCGAGTGGAGAGATAACTCTCCAAGGCCATTTAAACTATCAAACATAGGAGTCTGAATAGTGAGTGAAAATCCAATAGCGTTAGGGAGACCAAGAAAGCTCTGGATCTGGGAGTTAAGCACGAGGGTTTTTGAAGACATGGAAGAGAGATACCCCCTCTCCTACTTGTCGGATCTAACCTCAAGACTGTTCCGCCTGGCTTCTGATATGAGTTGGAAACCTTAGTTGCTACTCCTAGGGATCTACACAGGTGGCTATGGAGGGGAATCTCGTGGCACCTGAGGTCGAAATTGTATCACTCTCAGCGGTACTACTGGAGGGCACCCTTTCGAAGCTTGGGGGCTTGCACCGACGCAGGCTGTTGTTAGGAGGTCAGCGTAACTTCCTCTATTACCTTCGCTGATAGGACTAGGCCATAATTATCCCAGACTATCTTCGGAAGGCCCCTTACTTCACTTTCTTGTATTTTGGTGTCCGGTCCTCATCACCCAGAGCAGAAATATTCGAAAGTTGTTTGACTGGCTGACTTCTTTTATGGACTTTTTAGTGAGTGCTCTTTGCTCCTTGTATATAGTTGGCTTTAGGTGTTTTTGTCTAGTCACATTTGGAATTTATGTTCTAAGTGATTGGCTTACCACTCTACCGATCTTGAAAGGCTTTTGGTCATTCTTTCAGAAGTTGTGGAGTTGCCTCCTCAAGGGTAAAGGTTTTAATTGCGTATCTATCTTCCTTGAAAAGTAATTTTTGCATTCCCGTAAGGGAAGGGTCTGCGAATCAGTTAGATATGGCCAATATTCCTATGGAAGCCAACCAATGTACTCTTCCAAAAGGAGATCCTTGTGCTTTTAATTTCTTTGAAAACATTGGTACTCCCTTGATGGCCACTTTAAATATTCCTGGGTTGAATGTTGGACTACCCGTTTGGCTGTGGTCCACTCCGAATATTCCAAATGCTCTTGAAGCTTCTCAGTTGAATGCTTTATTTCAAGGGCATCACATGAGTGCTAATTGTTCATCTTCTTTCAAAGAGAAATATGGGATTCATTTTTCTCCTCTTTCGTGTAATAAGAAATCTTAAAAAAGGAGAAAGAGGAAGTCAAAGAAGAAGAATAATTCTATCCATTCATCTTCAACCTCTGCCAGTCATGTTGGAGATGAGCCTTCAGCCGCTACAAGTCATGCTGGGGGCACAAGTCTAGTCACTACAAGTCACACTAGCACTTCATTCTCATCCTCTACCAGTCATGTTGGAGATGAGACTTTAGCTACTGCAAGTCATGCTAGGGGCACAAGTCTAGTCGCTGCAAGTCACACTAGCACTTCATCCTCAACCTCTACCAGTCATTTCGAGATGAGCCTTCAACCGCTGCAAGTCATGTTGGGGGCATGATTCTAGTCACTGCAAGTCATACTAGCAAAGAGTCAGGATCCTCTGCAATTCATTTTCACGACTCTCCACAAACCACTACTAGTTATGTTGGAAAAATGGAGGTTGATAAGAAACCTGGACGTAGAAGTTTTAAACCTAAGTTCCCTTGTAAGATATGCAAGGGAGACAATCTTACTCATTTATGCCATGGTATTCTAGAGGTTCAAAGGATATGGTTTGAGTCTGAAATTACTTCTACTCCTAGATCTAATATGGTTTCTCATCAATCCCACCAACCATTGGTTGATAATGTGGTAGGGCCAGTGCAATCTCTAGCCGATTACACTCCTTTTTTGGGGGGTGAAGTGCCTAACAAAAGAGTTTGTTTGATCTCTAGTGTAGAGTCTTCTGGTATAGGGGGCATTCTAGCTACTTCGAATGTTCCCCCTCCAAGTTCTAGGAGTGTCTCCTTTGATTGGGATAGTCTTGTTGAGCCTCGTCTTCCTTCCGCTGCACCTTTCCAAATAAAGGTCGGGGTTAATTCCACAAATGTCTATCGATGTATGGTGGATGAAGGATCCTCTGCAAGTATTATATCCTCTTTGACTTGGAAAGCTTTGGGTTCCCCAAAGTTGTTGACAGCTCAGAGTCAGTTGTTGGCCTATGACAGAAGGACTGGTGAATCTATGGGTGTTCTTCCTCAATTGCCTATTACTTTAGGTGGGAAAATTGTCTTAATCGATATGATGGTGGTTGATAGCCATTTAGAACTTAATATGCTACTTGGGCGTGATTATGTCTATGCTATGAATGTTGTGGTGTCTTCACTCTTTCGAGTGTTGTGCTTTCCTCATAACGGGAATATTGTCACTATTGATCAGCTTGCATCTGATAAGTACCACCCTAATTCGACTTTACTGTAGAATACCCCTTGGTTTGATCCAAGTGTTCAAGTAGACTCTACCCCACTGATGAGCCCCAATTTTTGGTAACAATTTGGGCTCATTTGGCCTACTTACCTTGCTCAACCCTTCATTTTTTATCACTTATGCATCATTTCTTAGTATATTCGTGTTATTTGTAGGAAGAAGGGCAGTCATTATGCCTATGTGGCTAATACATGATGATTTCAGGTTTTTTGACACTAAATGGAGCAAAGACCATGCAGATGGAGACAAGGAGACAGCCAAGGTGGCATTGCGGGTTTGTAGGAAGGTTGTCCACAACCTTGAATAACCTTCCTCATGATCTCCACCCTAACTCCGAGTTCCAACAGCTATCACCACCGAGCTAGAAGGCAGCCAACGGATTCTACAGGAACAGCAGTTTACTTTTAGTTGGACAGCCAAGCCCCACTAATTGAGGAGGCCAGCTTGGCCCTCATCATGTATAAATATTGAGGCTGTAGCCTTCGATAAGGATTCTTGAACCTTTGTTGTAGATTTGGAATCACGAACTGTAGCTCTGTTTTTGCTCTTTGTAAGCCAATTTTGGCATGTTGTTAGACTCATGATTATGATCTTTTAATAAAAGACAGGCAGATTTGGATTCAATTCTGAGTTCTTAGAGGAGCTATAGCTCTCAGGTTAGGGCCCAACCTGAGAGCAATAGACCTCCTTTTCTTTGTATTGTTACTTGTCTTCCCTTTCAGCATTTCATTTCTTTGCCTTGACATGCATTTGGAAAACACAGTCTACTGATTCAATTTTCTTGATGTGATTAAGTAGGATTAGTTTATGGATAAAGTGCTTTCAGCAGCTTAGATTAGAATAGGAGGATTAAAATTCATCAGAGCTCCAAGAAAAGGTTGATCGTGCACTCACTGCCACCTCTGTTTAGAGATTGGGGGTGTAGACCGTGCCAACCACCAAAAAACCGCAGTCTTATATGTTCATGCAAGCTTTAAAGTCATATTTCCATTGGTAGAAGTATCCATGCAGCTAGATCTTGAGCAATAACCCCTTGTTTCAGCTCCATGCACGATTTCTCTCTTAACTTCCATCGCTGTTCTTTGATTTTTAATAAAACAGATAGAATAGGATGATGAATTCTCGGTTTTGTGCAAGACAGAGGTGATTTGTTTCATTTACACTGCGCAACACCACTTCAACACTTCCTTATCCTCCTCAGTCGTCCCTAAGCCATCTCCTTACCTCGCAGCTAGATCCTTTGCCCACCAACTCTTCTATTATCCACGTTGCCTCATCTTTTCAGTCTTCCATTGTCTCTACCCTTCTATCGACCAACCAGCTTTATACACTCTCTCCCCATCTCATCTCTCTGTCCCTAAGCCATCATAAGCTCCCCTTTCATCTTACCTATCCACCCATACAGCTCCTTCACTCCTCCATCACCCAAAACTCCGACTGCAGAACATCCTGTAGAAGTTAGCAGACTTCCTGTAGAAATCCCGAGCTTCCTGTAGGATCCCCTGCAGACATCCTGTAGAAGCCTGCAAACACGGTTGCCAAGCACCTGAACGTTGTGAACTTCTGTGGAATGATGTTAGGGATCCCCTGGAACCTCTCAGAGTCCTCCTGACCTTTCCCAAGCCTTCCTCCCCTTTGAACTATCCCTACACAGTCAAGACCCAGTAAGAAGCACAATCATAATAACTCCAACCACTTGAGCAAAAATACAAAAAACATGTTCTCTTCAATGGAAGTAGTTTAAATTCATGCATCTCATATCACTAGAAGTAATGGCATCATTGTTAGGGGTTGCATTCCACATCATTGCATTGTAAGGATTAAGCTGGTCAGATTAGGGTTTACTAGGGTTTCCATGTTTGGTTGGCTTTCAGTTCATTCTTGCAAAGTAGGTTAATTTCCTTTGAGATAGCCTTCGTTCATCATTTAGAAAGCTTCTTCTGAGAACATATAGAAGTTGGCTTGAGCCCTAGCGGACTTGTGCCAGCTGACCAAGTGACAGCTGCGACAAGAGCTAGTACTTGTGCATACAGCACCGTCGCTTCCAAGTTTGTTACGAACTACCGGGTTGATAAAATTAGAGAAGGAAGCTCCAGGAGTTGTAGAATTATTGCTACAATACTGGAGCCCACCATCTTTTTGGCGCCGTTGCTGGGGAAGCGTCAGAGTATTAGTAATTGTTGCTTTTCTTCTGTTTTCTTACTCTCGCCTTCTGCCAAGTAGTTTATTTCATTTCCATTCTGCAAAAGTAGCATAGACATTTCCTGCTTTCATAGACTATCATTTCAATTTTGCAAGCATAGATTAGCCTTTCAATTCTGCAAGCGTAGACTAGCATTTCCATTCCTGCAATTCCATTTGAGCAAAGTAGATTAGTTCTTTCCTGCTTTCATTTCAATTCTGAATTTTATTTCAGCAAGATAGTTAGTTGTAGATCAATTTGTTTCAGTTTTGCAGGTACCCAAGAAAAAAACAAAAGTAATCAAAAAAAGTCTTTCCATTTCATGCCTCGTAGGAATCGAGATAAAACAGGCAAATTCCTACCCAACACCCCCACCACATCACTGAGTCACCCTTCTCTCTTCTTCGGTGACAGTGATCCAGAAGAACCTATAGGTGAACCTCCTGAGATATACGAAGATCCTATAGCAGAAGAAGAATTAGAGACCATCCCATCTGAAGCTATGGCTGACAATAGAGGAGAAGATGAGAGAATAGAAGGTGCCTTCCCCATCCGAGAAACCAATGGAGACATGAAAATGAAAAACATTAGTCCCTCTGCTCTACCTCACTTCCATGGACTGACTACTGAAGATCCTGATACCTTCCTGTTTGAGTTTGCTGTCCTTTGTAGAACCTATGACTATACTGAAGATGAGCAGAAGCTTAAACTCTTCCCTTCAACTCTTAAGGATGCAGCATTACGCTGGTTCATGGGCTTACCTGGGAATAGTATCACCACTTGGGCTCAGATGCAGCAAGCTTTCAATACCAAGTACCGGGACTACTGTAGGTCCAAGGAAACCAAGGGAGAGATCTTTCGGATGACCATGGGAATTGATGAGTCCTTAGAGGATTATGAGGAGAGGTTCCAACTTAGCTATAAGCGGGCCAGGTGCACACTTGACCCTGAATCCCTCAAGTTGGTCCTGCTCCGAGGAGTCCCTGAAGACCTCTTAGATACCCTTCACATGTTAGCTGGGGGAGATATTTACCAACTGCCTTATGAGGACATCAAGACTGTGTTTAGAAACCACTCCAGGGCAGCCCGGAAACGAGGTAGAGGAAACCTCCTCTCAGCTGGTACCCCTTTCTCCAAGCATGGGTTTGCAAATCAATTAGAAGATCTTAAGAGTGAGGTGAGACAGACCATTGCCATGCAACTAGACACATTCAGGATCCAGCAGAAGAAGGAAGAAGTTGAGAGGGACTTGGCTATCTTCTGCCCTAGATGTACAAGGAGACACCCTAAGAACGAATGCCCATTGCATTCGGTTGAAGTGTGCTTCGTTTGTGAGGAGGACCATCCCACAAATCAATGTCCAACCTTACCTGGGCTTAAAGCTATGTACCAAGGGACAGAAGCTCCCACTGAACCTCTCTATTTCCTCAACCAAAGGAGACCACAAGGACCTAGACCTTACTAGCAGGGGATGCAAGGGGCACCCCAAGCTTATTACAGCCCCAACCAATCGACTCCTATGCCCTCCTGGGGTCCCCCTACTCATCCTTCCTGGTCTATGCCTCCTCCATGGTCTTATCCACCTCAGTACCCTACTCAACCCACTACTCATTCATATCACTCACATGCCCAGCCACAGCCTCAGTGGAATGCACCTCAGTTGGGGTGGAGGCCCCAGTACAACACTCCTCCCGCCATTTTGCCTCCACCACCAGTTCAACCTCAACCATTACCTCCTGCTCCTCCAAGGCAACCTCAAATACCTGCTCAACCGAACCCGAACCCCAACAATAGACAGGCCCAGCAGGGATACACTGGGGAAACATCATGCCCTACCTATGTTGTGGAGATCCAGGAGATCAATCTTCGATCTGGAAAGACTCTTCCGGATCGCCAACCTCCTCCCCCAGAGGACGAGGAGGACAAACAGGAAAGTGAACCAAAGGCTATTCCACCCTTTCCTGAGAGACTAACAGCCACCACACAACCCAACCCAGAGGAGGATGAGCTTCTGGGAGAGCTCAAGCAGTTGTGTGTGAAAATACCACTTCTCCAAGCCATCAAGGATGTGCCAATATACAACAAACTGATTAAGGAAAAGTGTTTCAAACACCCAGGCAGGCGAAAGAGAGATGCTTCAACCATCAATGTCTTAGGACAACTGTCTGACCTTATGTTAGGACAAGTCATCTGCCCAAAGTATCTAGATCCTGGGAGTCCTGTAGTAGATGTCCACATCAATGGCACCAGCATACCTCACACCTTGATTGATTTGGGGGATGCCATTAATGTGATGACCAGGGATACCATGCTCAAACTCAATCTTCAGGGTTCCTTGAGGAAGACCTCGACAGTCCTGCAACTAGCAGATCGCTCCACCGTGACTCCCGAAGGGATTGTGGAGGATGTCTTGGTCTCTGTCGACTCTTGGGAATACCCTGCAGATTTCTTGGTTCTGCAACCGAAGGCAAAGCTTACTGGATATCCTCTTATTTTGGGAAGGCCTTGGTTAGCCACTGCAGATGCTTACATAAGTTGTCGTGCAGGAAACACGACCATCAAAAATGGTCCTATGTCCAAGCAGCTAGTCCTATACCCTCCTGCCCAACCCTCCTTAGAGCATGACTTACCACTGTGGTTGGAGGAAGGAGAAGAGGATGAGGTGTACTCAGCACCTTTGTGCACCCTAGATACCACTAGAAGAGACCCCCCAACCGAGGATGACTTGATTGAGACTTTGATCCAGAATCCACCTTCCAGTGCACTATCCTTAGAGAAATTGGTGGAGGATGCCCGAGCCAGCACCTTAGTGGACCTTTGTGCCACCACCCCTGTCACTCCCAGAGTCAAGAATGTGGAGTTCGGCCCTGAGAAAACGTTAAAGATCAGCTCCTCCCTATCTCCTTCCCAGGAAAAGGAGCTGTGTAGCCTGTTGGCCAGCCATCTAGATGCTTTTGCTTGGAGCTATAAGGAGTTGAAAGGAGTCCATCCTTCGGTCTGTACCCATCACATATACATCAAAGAGGATTGTAAGCCGGTTAGGCAACCTCAGAGGAGAATGAATCTAGCCCTTAAGGACATTGTCAAGGAAGAATTGCAAAAACTGCTGGATGCCGGATTCATTTACCCCATCTCAGATAGTGAGTGGGTGTCCCCTCTGGTGTTGGTTCCCAAGAAAAATGGGAAATGGAGAATCTGTGTGGACTACCGAGAACTGAACAAAGCTACCAAGAAAGACCATTTCCCTCTACCTTTCATAGATCAAGTGTTGGATGGACTGGCAGGAAAGAAGTTCTTCTCTTTCCTGACGGGTTTAGCGGGTACAACCAAATCCAAATCAGCCTGGAAGACCAAGATAAGACCACCTTCACTTGTCCTTGGGGTACCTTTGCCTACCGAGTTCTTCCCTTTGGGCTATGCAATGCTCCTGCTACCTTCCAGAGAGCTGTCTTGAGCATCTTCTCGGAGCTGGTCCATGATGCGGTGGAAATCTATATGGATGACTTCACTCCTTATGGGTCCAACTTCCAGGAAGCATTGTCCAATCTGGGAAAGGTCCTAACCAAATGCATTGAGATGAACCTGTCCCTTAGTCCTGAAAAATGTGAATTCCTGATGACTGAAGGGACCGTGCTAGGCCATACCATTTCTTGCCAAGGGTTACAAGTGGATCCTAACAAAATTGCTCTCATCAAGAAGGTTCCACCTCCCCAAAAGGTAAGGGATGTTCGGAGTTTCTTAGGATTAGCAGGGTATTACAGGAGATTCATTAAAGACTTCAGCAAGCTAGCCTCGCCATCGTTTGGCCTGTTGGCAAAAGATGTGGAGTTTAAATGGACTGACGATTGTCAGAGGGCTTTGAATGAATTAAAGGACAAGTTGGTGTCAGCCCCAATCTTGAGAGGTCCAAACTGGGCCCTACCTTTCAACATCCACACTGATGCCTCGAACAAAGCCATAGGGGCAGCTTTAGGACAAGTTGAACAAAAACTTCCATATGCCATTTACTTTGTTAGCAAAAACTTGTCCAAAGCCGAGCTGAATTACACTGTAACCGAGAAAGAATTCTTGGCTGTGGTCCATGCACTGAACAAGTTCCGACATTATATTACTGGCTATCAAACCTTTGTACATACGGATCATACTGCGATTAGATATTTAATGAATAAACCAGATGTGAATGCTCGTATTATTAGATGGTTACTTTTGTTGCAGCAGTTTGATTTGACCATTGTTGACAAACTAGGTAAAGAAAATGTTATTGCTGACTTTTTATCTAGATTGGATTTGTCTGCAGATGAGGATGGAACAGTGGATGACCAGATGCCTGATGAACATCTGTTTTCTATCTCAGTACTCTCTCCATGGTTTGCTGATATAGCAAACTACCTTATTTCAGCACAGTTCCCTCCGCACCTATCTTCAAGAGAGAAGAGCAGAATCATCAGAAAAAGTGCCTCATTTACTTGGATCGGGGGCAATCTGTTCAAGCTTGGCCCTGATCAGATCTTAAGGCGTTGTGTAAGGGAGGAGGAAGTCTTTGATATCCTCCTCACCTGTCATGATGGGCCTTGTGGAGGACATTTTGCAGCAAAGAGGACTGCCTTCAAAATCCTGCAGGCAGGCTACTATTGGCCCACACTTCATCAAGATGTCAGAAGGTATATCAACCGATGTGACCAATGCCAAAGAATGGGGAAACCGACTCAAAGGGATGAGATGCCTCTCCAACCTCAAGTGACTCTTGAGCCATTTGAGAAGTGGGGTATGGATTTTGTGGGTCCAATCAACCCTCCTTCGAGGCAAAGGTCTTACATCATTGTGTGCACTGACTGCCTGACAAAGTGGGCAGAGACTAAAGCAATCAAAGCAACAATAGAAGAAAAGGTGGCCAAGTTCTTAAGAGAAAACATCTTCTACAAGTTTGGCTACCCAAGAGAGCTGGTCACCGATCAAGGGAGCCAGTTCACATCCAACCTAATTGAAGACCTACTAGCTCATCACAAAATCAAGCATAGGACTTCCACCCCTTATCATCCACAGGCAAATGGGCAAGTGGAAGTCACCAACAGAGCATTGGAAGGGATTTTGACTAAGGTGGTGAGCAGCAGTAGGAAAGATTGGGCAGATCACCTGATTGAGGCCACATGGGCTTACAACACCACCTAGAAGACCACCACCGGCTTCACACCTTATGAGCTGGTCTATGGGAAGAAAGCTTTGCTATCCATTGAATTTGAATACAACACTTTGAGGATGGCAGCTCAGCTGGACCTAGATCTCAGCCATGCACAACAAGAAAGGTTATTGCAGCTGAATGGACTGGACGAGCACCGGATGCAGGCCCTCCTTCACTCAGAAGTGGTTCAACTTCAGAGAAAGGTGTGGCATGACCAACACCTCAATGACAAGCAGTTCCAGCCAGGAGATTGGGCACTGTTGTATGACTCTAGGTACAAATATTTCAAGGGGAAGCTAAGAACCAGATGGCTGGGACCATATGTAGTGGAAAAATGTCATGACAATGGATCTGTTCTTATCCGGACCATTGATGAGGAAGCCATCCCCATGCTTGTCAATGGGCATCGATTGAAGATCTACAGGAAACCTCTCTCCAGACAAGAGTTCATCAAAACTATGGAGAAGTTAGTGTTGGTCATAGAGAAGGGTTCTGCCTCTACTTTGGGCATACCCTGAAAGATCTAAAAAAAAAAAAAAAAAAAAAAAATAAAGATCCTTGGGTGAAAACCTTTCTGAGGCTCCCAAGGCAGGTGGTAGGGGTGAAAACCTCATTGAGGCGCCCCTATTGTCTTTCAAAAAAATAAAAAGAGATTTGAAAAAAGATCCTTGAGTGAAAACCTCTCCGAGGCGCTTAAGGCAGATGGCAAGGGTGAAAACCTCATTGAGGCGCCCCTGCTATCTTTCAAAAAAAAGAGAGAAAAAAGAAAAAAAAGAAAAAACAATAAGCAAAAAAAGGTGAGGACAGCAAGTTTATAATGTGAAAATGCATGCAGGTTGCAGGTGTTCTATGAAGGAGAGGAGGTCTTTTAACGCAAAGCCAAAGATCCTTATCGTGCTGCCAGGAGACCTCACCAACACCTCCTCCAATAATACTCATCTTCTCCAAGGTATGTGCACAATTTCATCACGGCTTGAGTCTTCTACAGGAAGGTGCAGACTTTCTACAGGAAACGCAAACTTTCTACAGGAAGTTCTGTATTTCTACAGGAAACTTCCTGTAGAAGTTTGGTACGGCCCAGAATTCATTTTATGAGGAGATCTAACGACCAAGGATCGGTTTAGACGCATGCAAACTACTGTTGTCACCCTTATACACTGTTGTCACCTCTTTCTACCATCCCTGTCGACATGCAATGAAGTTACCTGCACCATCAAAGCAGATCATTGAGTTATCAAGAGAAAAGCAATTTTTAAGATGAAAAAACGCTGAAATGTCATACCATATCCATCCCAGCCATCCATGAGCTCTGTGAGCATGATCGTGGGGCCATTGCCTTCATCGTGCAGCATGCACCCGAGGAGGAAAAATGGTTACAGGACATCCTGCAGGAGTCCCGTAACAGTTAAGCCCGCTAGAGTGCACACCATTCACAGCGCTTGCCATATGCAACGAAAACGCGGGCGCATGCAGCCGAAGCATCAAATCCATCGTCAGCGGCCTATGAATATGAACCTCCGGGCCTGTGCAAATCCACCACTAGCAAATAAATCCACTCATCAATAATAGAGTTTAAGCTTCTGTGATCCATATCAAGTTAAGAAAGATTCTTCGGTGAAAATCACATGGAATATCATTTGTCGACGCGTTTCGAACCAACTAGTGTGGTTCATCGTCAGGACAAGTTGAAGCAACAGATCCAGCTTAGCATGATAAATAGTTTGAGCAGAGACTCCAACGGCTAAATTAACGGCTAATTTTGACCTTAGGCCAGGTCAAATTCTTATTTACTATTTTTAAGGAAATCAGTTGAATTCGGTAAAGAGGATGGTTATAAAAAGGGAATCTGTTTATTTATTAAATTAATATATATATATATATATATATATATATATATATATATATATATATATATATATATATATATATATATATATATATATATATATATATATATATATATATATCTATATATATATATATATATGTATATAAAAGGTAGGATTAAATGGTTGGTTTGATAGTATATTTATTTATTTATTTTATTCAATTTATAAAATAATTATTATTGGTATTCTACATATATATATATTTTGATTAAAATAATAAGATGACTAGTTTTTTATTCAATAATTTAATGGTTAGTTTATTTTTATGGAAGTTAGTTAAAATAATTTTAAGGTTAAATATATAAATATATATATTCTATGATTAAAGTTAAAATATTCGGTTATTAAGGTGAAAGTTAGGGTTAATGGTTAGAATTAAAAGGATAATTTATTTACTTATTTAAATTATTTAATAATTATTATATATATATATACATGCCTATATATATAATTAATCATAGGTTGAGAAAGTAATTAATAATAAGTTTATAGGATGAACCACACTAGTTGGTTCGAAACGCGTCGACAAATGATATTCCATGTGATTTTCGCCGAAGAATCTTTCTTAACTAAATCCACTCATCATCATCCAAGAACCGAAAAATCGTGTTGCGGCCGCACAGGTAAGTGTCTCGACCCTTTCTTCTGTCGAATTGCATGAATTTTACTTTGAAAATGTTTGCAAGTGTGAAGTGAATGGGTTGAGCGGTTGTATGGCCATTCGACTGGCCACGTCGATCAGTTAATGGTCTAGTCGGATGTTTGGGTGGCGGTCGTGGCAAAAGAAACAGGCAGTACACACGTGAGATCAATCCCGTCGAAAAAACGAGTTTAACAGAAGAGACGGCGGCGGATCTGCGGGGAATGATGCATCAGTAAGGGAACTCGCAGGAAAATGATGGGATGACGTCGTCCAACAGTCCGGCAGGGACAGCTCACCCCCGCGCCACGGATTCCGCCGATTCAAATCTAATCGGCTAGATTGCCACCCCATGCATTTATCATTCACCGTTTGAGACTCGAGTGATCATCCGAATCCCTCTGCAGCTTGATACTCCGAGTCTTTGGCCATCAGAACGCCTATGAAGCAACACCAAGAGCTCAGACCCACTGCAGTATCCCCTGGAAATCGCGCGTTGCTCCTACAAGAAAGCTGTTTCTACAGAAAGTCGGGTTCCTCACGTCAAAAGGTGGCGGATTAAAAAGGTAAGCCTGAACTCTCCATGCAATTGGTTTTTGAGGGTGGCAGAATCGTCGTCTACAGTCTGGTCGTAGAAAATTGTTGCAAATGTTGTCTGCCGTGCATGAACTGTCGTCCTACAGGATGTCAGTGTAATTAAGCTGTGTTAAGGTCCTCAGAAGATAAGCTTCGTGAATTATATGCATGACAGAAGCGTAATTCTACGCTCTGTCCCAGTAGGCCAAATTTCTTCCGCATTCGCCACCTCTAGCTAAAGCAGCCGTTTTTCACCATGCCAGGTGGGTTCATCAGAAGGGAACCCACTGATTCAACAAAGTTAAGAGAAAATCCTGAGGTGGTGGAGCTCTTCACACGAGCACAATGGATATCCTTCTGTGACAAATTGCAGGGCTATGACGACGAAGTGGCAGAAGAGTTTTTGCAAGCTCTGAGGCCGAAATCCAAAACATTGGCCACCGTTAACTTCAGGGGTTTAAGCCTCAAACTCACCCCACAATTCATCAGCCGAGTTACGGAGCTCCCAATGGGATTACCATGGGATAAAGAAGAAAGGAAATTGGGCCAACAGGCTAAGAAAGAATTCTTTCCACCTGAGGAGGAATTCTCAGAAGACAAAAATGGGGTTCGTAGAACCAGTTTACTGCCACCATGGAATGAAGTTAGCCTGCAGATTATGAAGTACATCACCTGTGAAGGCCGTTTTAGCATTGTATACGGGTACCACTTTCGGTTACTCACTGAATTAAGGCACCAGATGGATCTACCTGTAGAAAACAAGCTCAGTCTCCCCTACTTTCTATTACAGTCTCTGATTGAGTGTGCCACCAAGTTGAAAGAAGGCACACCAGACCAGGTAGCCCACCATGGACTGATCAAACTCCTCGTGGAGGATGCGCTCCACACATACAAGGTTCCTCTCTCATGGGAAGCCTTCAGAAATTTGACAAAGGATGGGGATATAAAGATGCTGACCGAAGAGCTCGGTTCATCTAGCAGTGAGGAGAAAGAGTCAGTGCCCGCGGGAAAGAAAGAAACAGGCCAGAAGACCACGACCACGGAGCAGAAGAAAAAGAAAGAGAAGAAACAAGAGAAAAAGGGTGCCAAAGAGAAAGATGACACACCCATCTTGACAGCAAGAGAGAAAAGGTTGCAAGGCAGAGTGGACAAGGCTGAGAAGGTCCACATCAGCAAAAGTGCCTCGACAGCAACCGCAACCAAGTCAAAAAGCAAAACTCATGCAGCAAAGCAAACCAAGGCGGTGACACCTGTTTCTACAGGAAAACCGAAACCGGCTTCTACAGGAAGCCCGAAATTAACCGAAAAAGGGTCTTCTACAGGAAGCCCGAAATTGACTGGAAAAGGGTCTTCTACAGGAAGCCCGAAATTGACTAAAACAGGGTCTTCTACAGGAAGCCCCGAAAAGGTGGAACCCAAGGAGAAGAAAGCTGACATTCGTGAAAGGGAGGCAGCAGCTGTGCTGGCCGCCCTCAGCGCACCTCCTAAGCCAAAGGAGAAGAGAAAGAGGGAGACCCCTCTATATTTTAAAGCTCGAAGAAGTGTGAGGATAAAGACGGGCAAGCCACAGCCTCCGTCCAGCAGCCCGATCATTATTGAAGATGCCCCTACTTCGCCCAAGGAAAGGTCCCCCTCGAGGATATCAGTCACCTATGAGAGGGGGATCCCGAAGAAAACTACGTGGCAAGAAAAGTTAGACCAATTGACTGAAAAAGCTCGGCTACAGGATGCTGAAGATGCTCTACAGGAAACCTTAGCTAGGCTTAAAGAAACTGAGAGAATGGAAGGAGAAGCACCCTTATCACCACCAAGGGAGGGTGAAGTAGAGCCACTAAAGGAAGTGGAAAAAGAGCATATACCAGAGCCCAGCCCTCAGCCAAGTCTGAGTTCATATTACAACTTTTTAGAGGCTGGAAAAATTATACCTCAGAAATTTACTGTGCCACTATTTTTTGCATTGGAGGAAGAAAGAGTCCGTACACACACGTGGATGAAAATAGCCAAGTCAAAGGGTGTGGCGGACATAGGTCCCTTACAGGAGCAGCTCAAGGAGGCCAGAAGTGAATTATCCATGGCTAAACACGTGGCAAATTGCCAACGCGTGTTCCTACAGGAAGAAAACCAGAAGCTGAGATTGCAGCTACAGGAGCTGAGGGCAGGGACAGGCACATCCTCCAAGGACACCACAGAGGAACAGCAAGGCAAAAAGGAACTGAACACCGGTCTTGGGGAGCCAACTACACATCTACAGGAAGCAGAACAGCAAGCACAAATTGAGGTGCAAGCTCTCAGAGAACAGCTGCAGCAGAAAGAAGCACAATTGGCCTGCATGGCCAGCTGGGCCATGGATGCTATCCAATGCAGGCAGCCGACCAAATCCTATGGCTTCAACTTGAAAGACCAATGGATACAATTCCAAATCAATACCTTGGTGCAAAGAGGTATCTCTCAGCTCCAAGACCCGCAGCAATTCACTGAAGTTTGCAGTACTAGTTCATCAGAGGATAGGGCCAAATTAGCGGAGTTCTACCTCCATAATCTGGCCCTGCCTAATGTAGTTTCATGGGATCCCAATACGGCCTTGGGAGATATGCAATTAATGGCATTTGCCTCATGGCTGAACCATGAGGACAAAAGAGCAGCAGAAGCCAAAGCAATCATGAACCGAGAGCTGAACGAGCCATTGCTCATCAAACCAGAACCAGGGGATCCAGTTTCACTAATCTCGGCACACCAACATTTGTCCACTGACCCTCAAGCTTCATTAAGATATATGGATCAACAGGCCCAAGCCATAGCTCACTTTGAGGACATGGAGAGACTGCTAGGAGACAACGCTGTCCAAGCATGCACACGCAGATGGAATACATTGGCACACAGTCTGAAAATCCGAGAGTACCATACCCCAACTCGGATGAGGGAAGCTCTGGTACGGGTAGCCCTCTATAAGAAATTCATGCAAAACCTCTAGGCCAGCTGGATTGGCCTTAAACTCAGCCCACCACTGCTGCTAGGATTAATGGAAGGCAGCACAGAGAAAGATGATAATGAACAGTGGGAAGAGGTAAACAGAAGGGCTGGGTTTCATATCAGCAAGGAGGACACTACTACAGAGGCTTGGGATGTAAGGGTAGCAGTAAAGGCAATGAAGGATGAAGAGTTGGACTAGTTGCTCAAGGATGAGCAAATATTTTAGCTGAGGGGTGATGATGAGCCCCAATTTTTGGTAACAATTTTGGCTCATTTGGCCTACTTACCTTGCTCAACCCTTCATTTTTTATCACTTATGCATCATTTCTTAGTATATTCGTGTTATTTGTAGGAAGAAGGGCAGTCATTATGCCTATGTGGCTAATACATGATGATTTCAGGTTTTTTGACACTAAATGGAGCAAAGACCACGCAGATGGAGACAAGGAGACAGCCAAGGTGGCATTGCGGGTTTGTAGGAAGGTTGTCCACAACCTTGAATAACCTTCCTCGTGATCTCCACCCTAACTCCGAGCTCCAACAGCTATCACCACCGAGCTAGAAGGCAGCCAACGGATTCTACAGGAACAACAGTTTACTTTTAGTTGGACAGCTAAGCCCCACTAATTGAAGAGGCCAGCTTGGCCCTCATCATGTATAAATATTGAGGCTGTAGCCTTCGATAAGGATTCTTGAACCTTTGTTGTAGATTTGGAATCACGAGCTGTAGCTCTGTTTTTGCTCTTTGTAAGCCAATTTTGGCATGTTGTTAGACTCATGATTATGATCTTTTAATAAAGGGTAGGCAGATTTGGATTCAATTCTGAGTTCTTAGAGGAGCTATAGCTCTCAGGTTAGGGCCCAACCTGAGAGCAATAGACCTCCTTTTCTTTGTATTGTTACTTGTCTTCCCTTTCAGCATTTCATTTCTTTGCCTTGACATGCATTTGGAAAACACAGTCTGCTGATTCAATTTTCTTGATGTGATTAAGTAGGATTAGTTTATGGATAAAGTGCTTTCAACAACTTAGATTAGAGTAGGAGGATTAGAATTCATCAGAGCTCCAAGAAAAGGTTGATCGTGCACTCACTGCCACCTCTGTTTAGAGATTGGGGGTGTAGATCGTGCCAACCACCAAAAAACCGCAGTCTTATATGTTCATGCAAGCTTTAAAGTCATATTTCCATTGGTAGAAGTATCCATGCAGCTAGATCTTGAGCAATAACCCCTTGTTTCAGCTCCATGCACGATTTCTCTCTTAACTTACATTGCTGTTCTTTGATTTTTAATAAAACAGATAGAATAGGATGATGAATTCTCGGTTTTGTGCAAGACAGAGGTGATTTGTTTCATTTACACTGCGCAGCACCACTTCAACACTTCCTTATCCTCCTCAGTCGTCCCTAAGCCATCTCCTTACCTCGCAGCTAGATCCTTTGCCCACCAACTCTTCTATTATCCACGTTGCCTCATCTTTTCAGCCTTCCATTGCCTCTACCCTTCTATCGACCAACCAGCTTTATACACTCTCTCCCCATCTCATCTCTCTGTCCCTGAGCCATCACAAGCTCCCCTCTCATCTTACCTATCCACCCATACAGCTCCTTCACTCCTCCATCACCCAAAACTCCGACTGCAAAACATCCTGTAGAAGTTAGCAGACTTCCTGTAGAAATCCCGAGCTTCCTGTAGGATCTGCTGCAGACATCCTGTAGAAGCCTGCAAACACGGTTGCCAAGCACCTGAACGTTGTGAACTTCTGTGGAATGATGTTAGGGATCCCCTGGAACCTCTCAGAGTTCTCCTGACCTTTCCCAAGCCTTCCTCCCCTTTGAACTATCCCTGCACAGTCAAGACCCAGTAAGAAGCACAATCATAATAACTCCAACCACTTGAGCAAAAATACAAAAAACATGTTCTCTTCAATGGAAGTAGTTTAAATTCATGCATCTCATATCACTAGAAGTAATGGCATCATTGTTAGGGGTTGCATTCCCCATCATTGCATTGTAAGGATTAAGCTGGTCAGATTAGGGTTTACTAGGGTTTCCATGTTTGGTTGGCTTTCAGTTCATTCTTGCAAAGTAGGTTAATTTCCTTTGAGATAGCCTTCGTTCATCATTTAGAAAGCTTCTTCTGAGAACATATAGAAGTTGGCTTGAGCCCTAGCGGACTTGTGCCAGCTGACCAAGTGACAGCTGCGACAAGAGCTAGTACTTGTGCATACAGCACCGTCGCTTCCAAGTTTGTTACGAACTACTGGGTTGATAAAATTAGAGAAGGAAGCTCCAGGAGTTGTAGCATTATTGCTACAATACTGGAGCCCACCACCCACCACGGGTCAATTATGTGGCATTGAATCCTCAATGTTCAAACACTTCTGAGAAGGATCCTTTGACTTATTATTCTCCTTCTTGGGACTTGGTCTCGACAGTTGACCGAGAGATTCTTCCTATAGGGACATGGGACCCTTTAATTCCCTCTTTTGATCCTTGTAGTTCTCATGGTTTTCTAGAACTTGATTTTCTTTCACGGGAGGAACTCTTTGAAGCCATGAGTGTTGACTACCAAAGGAGTCCTTGGCCTGAGCCCTGCAAGGGGTTTGTTCAGCAGAACTATTATACATAAGCCGCAAGGCTGCATGGTTCCCTGTACCATATTGTATACATAAGGTACGCATTTTCAAGTTTTGTATTCTATAACACAAGATTTTATATGAATTTTATATGTGGGATGTATTAACTTCTTGTCTAGTGTTCCTATTTATGTTTACAGAACTTGGAAAATTTCTCCTTTGGAATTTTATGGTTGGTCCGTTCTGACAGGTATTGGTTCTCGAAACTGGCATATAGGTTAGGTTTTTCCACCTGCATTGTGCACTTATCAGTTTCCTTTCCCATTTGGGCTTAGGATAGACCCCACCAAGTTATGGTGCGGAACCTTCTCATTGCTTAGAAGTATCATGATTTGTGTTGTAGAGCCTACCTTATCATGGGTGCCCTAGTTAGTACCTTGTTGTCACTTGGCACTTATGCTGATGTTTTATCCCTAGGCTCGGGAGTCCTCTTTAGTCCCGCCATGACTTATGTGCTGAAGACTCATTCCTCTTGGCTTCCTCGTTTCATTCTGGACTTATACCCTAGAAGCTCCTTTGTGTTGAATTGTACTACTGCATTGCATTTTGACCATTTGCACCCTTTTGGCCTTATGCTGACTTCACTTGGACTTGTGTAAGCCAACTTTTGACCATGACGACTGCAAAATCAATCTTGCATACCTTTAACTTCTGCAACTTGACACACCTTGACCCATGGAAGGAACACGCCTTTGAGTTTCATTGACCAGTTTTCGCCTCCCTGCATTGAGCATAGGAATGTTCCAATCCCAGGAACTAGATCATCTGTTTCACCGACACTTGCTCTTTCCACTGTACTATAGCATTCTTTTATTCTTTTTCTAGCTTAAAAGAAAAAGACAAAAAATATATATATTCCAAAAAAGAGCGGGAACAGGACAATATTTCCATTTATTGTTGGCAACTAGAGTCAGTCGTGTCTCCCTTGAACAAAGCACTCAAAGCAAAGTCTCCTCCATTTGGGCAGGATTTAGTTTGACTTAGGTAAGCCTTAACCTTGTTATTGAGTCAGTTCTCCCCCGATTGGTTATCTCTTCCAATCATATGGAGGGTTTGTTCGTGCCTCCTGCATGACAGACTTGTACAGAGTCATCATATGCTTCCACATAGTCACATTGAGTCGTGCTTTTGTTCAGGGGAAGTTAGCCTAAGTCAGCCTCTTTGTGGTGTCTCTTGACTCATTTTTCAGTAGGCCATCCCTAATTGTTAGTATCATGTCTATCATCACATCAGCTATATTGGTCCTTTACTCATGCCAGTTTGAGAAGGTCCCCATTGACTTCTTACTGGCGGGTCTTGTCCTTATCGACAATGACATCTTTCTCTGAGGACAGGCCTAGAGCTGCACCTTGGCCCTACTTTCATTATTGATAGGTTACCTTGTGCTTAGCATCGATCAGTATCATGGCTCTTTGACTGAGTGTTTTCCCTTGTGTTCGACATCGGCTTAAATTATCACACATTGGGATTCGTGTAGTACCTTGGTTTCCATTTGACCCTATTGGTGGATACCTCTCCTCTGTGTCAGCTTTCATTATTGGTTGGTTCAGAGGGCTTCTGTCGTGCGCTAGCCATATCTTGTGTATTCCGAAAACATACTTCAGTTGGGTTACTACATCTTTTTTCGTTCGATTCCTTCCACATTATTGGCCTACGGGTTACACTCGCACTAGATTGATGAAGGATGCCTTAATGCCTTCCTTCTAGTGGATCTTTCCCTATCGACTCTGACTCATTGCTCTGGGGCAAAGATCTAGAGTCCATTTAGCAATACCTTGGGGTTTATAGTCATTAGTGGCAGATCCTTTGCTATCGACAGTGGGAAACCATCATTGTCGCCTGATCGATAGATTCTTACAGGTGTTCGACTCTAGCTCTTCTATTCACACTTGTTAGATTGTATTGGGTACCTTGACACTCATTATCATTATCGGTGAGTAGTCTCATGTTTGTTAGCAGTATACATCAATGACCGGTAATCAAATGATTTCTCACATGGTTGACTTTAGATCATTTATTCCCATGGTGTAGAAATGTAGCACGGTGGTCGATGAAGACCTCAGGTTGCATCAGCATTCATTGTTTCACTTGACAGTTGCTCCTGTTGCTCCTGGTTGATACCACTCCACCTTATATGTTGCAGTCATTCATGGCGACATTCTATATGCTGGCACCTGAGTTTTCAATGTAGTACCATCCTATTCCATCATGTTCATTTGGTACCTTTTGTGATCAGTCTTTCATATCAGTGATCCGGTTTATTCTTCAACATCATTGACATTCTTCTATGTGATATTCAGACATGTACTTGTTTGATCATGATCAGATGATCCATTATGTATTTTCTAGTTCTTTATACTTGTATACTTGGTGGATCCGCTTGTACTTGATATGCAAACATGCTTTATTTCCTCTGAGCATGGGTATGCCCGCCTCAGACAGTGTTTCTTTCTGATCTATTTTTGTGGCTTGGCAGGCTGAACTCTGGTGAAGTCCTTCTCAGTTTTGGAAAATTTCCTTTCCATATCTTGCTTAATATATTTCAGCCATCTTGTACCCCTTCTGACCTCATATAGCTCCAAATCTCACTCTTGAGGTTTTTGATGCTGCACTCATGGCCCAGAGCAACCCCTCCTTCCAGACCTGGTCCAAAATTTAAAAAACAGTGTTTTATTCCATATACACAACATTTCCTGGAGCTAAATGCATGTATACGCAGATCTGTGTATACCCAACCCGCGTATATGTCTTAAAACACTTAAAAAAATTAAATCTCCTTAATTTCAGGCGGAGATCGCAAGTTTCACCTGCTGGTCGCCTGTTAGTGTCTGTGGCCCAACTGTTCCCAACGAATTCCCAACTAAAAAACTACTTTGGGAGAAGTACAAAAAGGCTTCAATGGGAAGGCCTAAAGGAGGATAGAAGAGAGAGAAATGTTATTATGCTGAGATTTCCCTAACTAGATCTAAAGATCCTAGTGCCTCCTGCACTTCCCCCATTTACAGGAAACCCTTGTTTCCTTGTGTGATGATGTCTATCTACTACTTGAGATATCATGGAGTAAGTCATGGAAGGAGTTTGTTAAAGTCTTGAGACTGGACGAATCTGGAGGACGGTTCCGCTTGGTGCCCGCGAAAGGATGAATCAGGTGAAATTATTCCTTTCTATACTTTATTTGTCTATAATAAAAGAAACACTTGTCTTTGTTCCTGACATAAATCTTCTTCATGTTTATGATATCCATGTTATGATTCATATGTGAATGGTTTTTTATTGCATAACTAATTATCTTTCACTATGTTATGAAGATGATTTCTTTATAATGTTTAGTCCATATACTGTTGTACTTTCTTGAGTTGATTGTTTTGCAGGTTGAAGGAGCAAAAGGAACTCCAAGAGGGTTTGGACCCTGGAAGGGTCTTCTCAAATGTAGGACCCCCAGGTATGCCCCTTATCGTATAGTTTGCTTATCTTAGCATTATGGCTATATGGAATGTGTGTTTCTCTGTATAGACAACCTCTGATCTGCTAGGGTTTCAACCCAAAGACCTAGGGGAATTTTTCCCTTAACACATAGTTCAGCATGGCGAGCGCGATCAAGCTACCCGTATTTAGAGGAGTAGGAAATGAGGATCTGGATCAGTTCTGGTTTGTGGTAAGAGTAGTGTGGGAAGCACAAGGGGTCACAGGCAACAACATTAAGAAGGCTACATTGGTGAGCGCACTGCAGGATCACGTGTTGACATGGTATATCAAGCATTCCAATGATCACCGAAATGTAGGAATAGCGGAGATCCAGAATGCGCTGAACATAGAACTTATCGGGACAAAATCAGAGACACAGTCAATCATCGGATTTAAAGAGATCGTGATGCTTCCAAGCGAGACCCCTTGGGATCTGGATCAACGACTGAAGAGTAAGATCCGTGAGGTTAATATGACGCTGATGGATGTGCAGCACCATGCGTGGTTTGTGGTGTCTTTGACACCACATCTGAGGACAATGCTATCACAGCAAAAGATTTCAACCTAGGCCAAAGCATTGGAAATGACGATGAGGTTGCATGAAACCCCAATATAGGATCCAGGGCTAGGAGTTCAACAAATCCACGTGCAGATACAGAATATATGCTTGAAGATGCAGAGTTTGAAGCAAAATAGGGCACTGCAACCAGAGGCACGCGTTGAAGCATGGTGTATTATATGCACGAGACAGGGCCACGAGAAGGATCATTGTCTAGTATTCGCGAACTACTTGGTAGGATCGGGTGTACCATGCATAGTCTGGAAACTAGGAAAGCATACATTGCACACTAGAATGGAGATGAGATTGACGACACATATTGGTGAATACGAAATGGATCAGGTAATCTTGGACCTGGGGTCCGACGCGAATGTGTTACCTAAGCAAACCTGGGAATGCATGGGCAAGCCTGTGTTGTAGTGGTCCCCTATTCAATTACAAATGGTGAATCAACAAAAGATCATGCCCATGGGAAGGTTGCAAGGAGTAATAGTTGATATCGAAGGTGCAAGCACGCAGACGGACTTTGAAGTAATAGAGATTGTTGATGACAGCAATCATTATCCTACGTTGCTAGGAATAGACTGAACCACTGATATGAATGGAGTCATCAACCCAAAGAAGTGGAAGATGATATTCGAGAAGAAGGTCCTACACGTAATGGTTTCGCTGGATCCATTCGAAGGAGTGTGCTACACTGAACTTGTGCGCAATGATGACAGTGACGTTGAGTTAGATTTCATTTAGCAGATAGTGGCGCAAGAACATGATTGGGTGAACACAATTGCAGATGGAAGAATCTCATGGGAGTGCAATAGTTCCTATACTTTGGATTTAGATGAAGAAGTAGAATGCTGGTAGAACCGGTTGCACGAGGTGAAGAAACTAAATTGCAACATGATGATTATATCATTTTGTCATGTAACGACAGAAATATGGGAACCACCAACATATTACGATGTGACAGTGGTAGAACAATTCTCGGACAAGGTTGAAAGTGCAATACCCGAACAACAACATTACACTATGCTGGAAGAAATACTGTGCACAACACTTGTACGAGGATGGAGTACATGATAAGAGACAATGGTAAGTTGGTGCGGCAGTAAAAGGAAGATGCGACTACAGGTTGGAAGCCCCCATCATCGAACAAGAACTGGGCAGTTAGGACTGAGAAGTTTGCATGCTCACCTCTAATGATGGGTAAAAACGGGGGTTGTGCCATCCACAATTGCACACTCCAAAGTATGGAATGACACTCGGAACCAGCTACAGCAGTTGCAAAAGCGTTGTGCACTGCACAAGTTTTACCTAGAAGCATTCAGGTGGGTATACATGATCTTTAATGACGCCAGATAGAATGACTAGGACTAGCACATACTAGTGGTTTGATGGGCCTCTAGGGCCACGTACAAGAATCTGAGCGCGGAAATGATCCTAAAGATGATGGGAAGAGTCGGGGCCATAGAGTTGGGAGAAAGGAATCCCCACATAATTGGAACGAGTCATAAGGGCCAGGACGAAGGAATTATGTCGCCGCGTAGGGCCAAACATACACATATTCAGGAAGCCATTCGGCAAGGGCACTTGAAAATTCATGAACTTGAAGAAGATCGAGTATGGCTGAGGAAGAAAAGTAGGATCTTGGATGAAGAAATCAATAAACTAGAAACTGAAATTACACAGGCAGGTCACGCCAAGAAACTAAGCCTGACAGAACAAAAGGTAGGCAACCACACTACCGCATTGGAAGGATTTGGGGTTTTTCTACCTTAGCTGTGGCTGCACCTCACTAGACAAAGGAATCGGGGGATCACACCATGTAAGGAAGAATGCGAAGCACTAATTGACATCAAGGTAATTGCGGGGTGCCCGTGCACTAGGCTCGAAGGTGCAGGGAAGCCTCACGTGGGTGGAGTAACCACCTGACTATTCATAGACAGTGTAGTCTCACTGCTCCAAGTAGTTGGAAGAGAGTGCGAGACTATAAAAGAGTATGTATGGAAGCGGTGTGATAGGAGGATTGTGCACAGGGCCAGTCTGTACCAAATGTTGTGTCCGTGCATGGGAGGCCATGCTATCGCGTAGGTAGACTAGGAAGTGAACATTGGGGTCACTGTTCATGATAAGATATCCCATTTAAGACAACAAGGAGCGAGTGGTGGGAAATTAAGACAGAGCGTCAGAACTCGATTTGAAACGATCTGCCGCCAAGATGGCATTAATGAGCCAAAGGAGGGGGAAACATCGAATTTAAATTCCGACAGGCCTATAAATCCCATATGGTCATCCACCGAACAACCCTTGGCATCTTGAGAATTCAGTTATTGCATATGGACTTTGCGGCTTTAAAGGCTTTGAAAGTGAGTTCAGTGTTTGAAGCATTGCTGAAAGAGACACATGACCTTCTGAGTAGAGCGATGTCGACTACCAAGGAAGCCGCACCGAGTCCTATGTCACCAGTGGGGGATGTGCCAGAAATTCCAAAATCTCCCCAAATGCCACAGACTAAAAGGACCAACAGGGAGTAGGACTGGTTCGTATGTCTCCACGCAACCCATGGTTTGGTAAGTTGTCCATGGAGGAGAAGGGAAAAACAATTAATATTGAGAGCGATGATAAGGAGGAGGATTTCTAGGCATTCATAGAGGAGATTGAACTAGAGGTAGAAATGGAGGAAGACATCTCGCCAGTACGTGCCGCAGCAAAGCTGCCCAAGTATGTGCCTCTATGGAAAGGGAGAGTAAAAGTACCTAAAGATTTGGATGCTGTTAAAAGTGCCCTCAAAACCCTGTTCCTCCCTGAGGTAATTATGTTTGAAGGTTCGGCTGTGGGCCGCATACCAATGATGAAGTTTTAAGATTGGTATCTCGTGGATAGTGAAAATTTCCCTCATTTAGAAACTATCCAACTGATGAAACAAAGCAAGGAGGGGGTAGTAAGAGTGTTGTAGCCACGGAAATGGATGCGCAAGGTGGAGGAGGACAGGCTACTCCACCTCCTATGGATTCCACACTTTCATCGGGCGCCAATCATGATATTTGTCATCAGGCAACTGCTTTTCCTGGTGCACGATGAGTACTTGTGGCTGTAGGAGCCCATTCCCATCATAGAAAATCTTATTCATAAGATTTCTCGACTTCCCTATGCGGGAAGGGGCCTCGTGGAAATAGCTAGCACTAGTGGAGACTTGGCGATTGCAGAGGCCATGAAAAAGAAATTCAAGTTGGAGAAAAAGAAGAGGGGTTACGTTATTACTAGCATTCAAGACAAAGGGGTCCTCATCGCTACCCAGTTGCTTGCAGGAAAAGTGATGAAAAAATGTCGTGGCAATGAGGTACTAGCAATGGTAATTGCGTTGGTCGAGCAATGCGCAGAAGTGGTATGGTTCAGCTGGGTGCAGTTCCTCTGCGAGGAGTTCCTGACAAACTACAGGGAGGCCCAGGAGTAGGGTAAGACCTTCCACTACGTGTGGTTTCTCTTATCCATCCTGTTGGTTGCAAGAGAATTGCCTAAGGATAGTCAGTTTCCTCCCCTTGACCAGGACTTGCCAGAGGCAGCAAAATATGCATCGCTATGGACAATAAGGCACGCCACATGCATTCATGAGATCAAGATCTTTTGAATACTCATGGAAGAGAGGATACGGATGTGGATCAACAAAAATCCATGCCTATCCCCCACGGTATATGATAGTCTACGGAGCTTTGTAAACTTTAAAGTAGATATGCATAATGTGTATATCAGGGCACATAAGGATCCGGAGCAGAAATGGACCACACTACCCTTCATCGTAATTGATGATGTTGTTTTCGCGGTGCTCAACTCATGGCCACCGGAATGGCATGCACCAGATCTGGTGGCGTGCGATGAGACAGAGATTCAAAGACAGAAGGATTCCACAAATTTGCGAGCACAACAAAAGTGGAACGAGTAGCTAGTTGAAGAATTACGGGCTTCCTGTGAGGCAGCAAGGGCCGTCGTGGAAAAGGCAGTAGCAACACCAACATTTGAGGCAACCATGACACAAGAAGGAAGTAGCCCGGACCTAACCATAGGAAAAGGGACAAATGAATCAGTGGTAGTCACGGACCCACACACATCATCAACACAGCTAAAGCGGCTGCACAGTAGAGAACGGACAGGGCCCAGGAAAAAGACCAAGGATTCCAAATTATATGGGGAACCTATTATACTAACCAAGGGTGACCTATATGACATCGGTGACATAGTTCGCGAGGTCACTAGGGAGGTACTCCAGGAAGCAATGATGGAGCAGCATAATGTGTTGGGGGCACTCAGGGCACAACTTGAGGAACTCCAGGTGCGGCCCCCACAACAAGGAACAGTAGCCATCTACGGGGCTACGGTACATCAACAACAGAGTAGTTGCTATGGGCCAAAATGGTTAATACCATCGCGCTGCTGAAAGGAGCACTGACAACAGACAACACGAAGGACAGAGCCGTGGTAGGCCAGCTCAAGGGACTTGGCCTAAACTTGGCTACCCTTCCACGAGAGATATTATACCAGTTGTAGGATGGAGCGATGACAGAGCTCCGCACTAGAGAAGGATGTGTAGTACAGATGCTTAGTGAGCAACGCATCAACATCGAGCAACTAAGCCTCCAACACAATGAATCAGTAGCATAGACTCAACAGTTGGAACAAATCATCAAGGAAGCATGTCGTTGCATCCTCAAGCTAGAGATTGCAATAGACTTACCAGTAGGTATGTGGATCCACAAATTGGCCAATGGATTCCACAAGGCAAAGGAGGAAGCAATGAGGATCTAGCTGGACCTCAACCTATAGATCATGGAACTGAGGCTAAAGGCGCAACCCTCTACACCCCCGGAAGTCCAAGAGCAGTGCCACCACGCCATTGAAACAGGGTTGGAAGCAATAGCGAGAACCATATAGGATTGCACGGGCTTGTTAGATCAGTCACTCTTCACCCTCACTTCACTGTAGAAAGACCCAATGCTACAACATTTAGAGACCGAAGCACAGGAGTTGCAGCAAGCCTATGACAATGTCTAAGGGACCTCGCAGACGGTTGCCCTTACTTAGTGACTGGCCAAGATGAGGGAGGCCTGGGCTCTAAAGGAACAGGTGGAGGCCACATGTTAGAAAGAAGCAGTGCTTAAAGCACGCATCCGGCCTTGGCTCGAGGAGGCATTCACAATCACCGCCAAGATAGAGGGAAATTTGGCACAGATGCAGGGCATATATGCACTCAGGCAAGGAATTTCACCTGACAACGATGCATCATAGATACGCACACAACTCGTACAATGGACAGTGGAAGAATGTGCTACGGACATAAGAGAAGTGCAGAAGTTGCTGGATGGACTCCACGCGAAGGTCACTGCACTAGCTGAGTGACTCAAAACGAGTCACAATGATTGTGTTGGGGACCTGTTGGGCAACGGATCCCCCCATAGCAAGTTTTGGGGCTTAAAGCATGAGTTTTGGTCCATGTAATGTAAAGACCCCGTAAAATGCAGGTGCGGAGCGCAAGAGTCTAGGGTTTTCGACCCTAAAATAATGTGATTTAATATAAAATGTATTGGCCTACCCATGGTCTGTGGACCATGGGATTGCATAAATAGAGAGAGGCTCTAAGTGTAAGGAAGTTAGAGTCTTAGCTTTGAAAAGTAATATGGAATTTTGAATGAGGAATTCGCTCTGAGTCTGTAAGTCCATGTCTTGGGTTGTAGTAGTAGTAAGAGGCTCTATAGTTGAGTGCGTAGAGGCCTGGTAGAGTCCGCAGCTATGTGCACGGACCCCTGCAGCTGAGTGCGTAAGGCGGAGTCGGGATTGTACTTGAACGAAGGATTAATAAAAGATAAGTTGATTCTGGAATACTATGTGTTTATTGCTTCTATGATATTTATGCATCTCTTTACATTTTATGATTATGCGCACTGGATATAAATGTTGAATGATTAATGAGAATATTGGGCCCACATAATTACATTAACATCTATAATAAAAGCACAGTAAGGATAAGGATCTAAATAGAACCTCTTCACGCCCTTTACAGAGCTACGCGGAAGCAGTTACACAAGTTGTGAAGGACAGATGATTGCACGGAGTAGCACAAGTGCATAGGATTGGTTCATGAACTTCCCAGACTTCATCAAGACATCCCTATGGTGCAGAAACCATGTTCCAGCAGCCTCGCATACTACCTCGGGTGAGACCTCAGTCTTTGCACCACGGATTGTTGCAGAAAGGGCTGGTAGTACCAGGATTTGCTTGGCTAAACCTGGGTCAGGCCCCAAGTAGCCAGCAATATTTACTAAGCCACTAGTAAGAGAGCCATTTTAATATCTTAGGCAATATATAGGAGCCATGACTCCTCCTTCCAAATGACTTCATTTTGGTAGGTGGTGGCAACTACTTAGCATGTGGGATCCATGGAAGAGTAGGCTGTAATGGTTCAGGAGGAGTATTCAAGAAGTATTCGTTGCAATTGATGCCAAAGGGGGAGAATATTACTAGGGCATCAGAGAATACCATGCCTAGCCTAAGATGGAGCTTATGGTGTTTCCATCAATCCCAAAGGGGAAGGTTGTTGGACAGTTGGTGTTTTTTGGATGACTAGTGGTTGTGTTAGTGTTGACATTGATGTCAACTAGGGTCAACATGATGATCGATGTCAACCAAAGACAACGTGATGATTGGGAGTCGAAAAGGAATCCCATGGAAACTACAGGCTTCATGTAGAGAACCATCATAGTAGTAAGCTTACTAGAGAAGTCATAAAATCATGATTATGATGGTTGGCAGTTCAACATTTCAGGCACAAGAAGAAGAGTCAATGAGAAAATAGTGGCAGAGAGTTTGAAGCCATATTAGAGGTATAATATGGGCTCAAAGCCTACATCAAACCCCCTTCATTGGGAAGTACTCTATAAGAGCTTTCCAACGGCGTGTGGAACTCTAAAAATGGACTTCTGGATCAAAATATATGGTTTGGCGAAGTTCAGGGACTTGAAGTCCTAAGAAGATTGAAATATCGATGGTCAGCATATCAAAGACCCAGTATCAGAACCCCAGAGACTAGAATATCAGAGCATTGGAGTAGGCCAGATCAGAGCATCACAATAGACATGGAAAAATTTAGGGGTTAATATTCATAGATGAGCTAATTTTCCATGATATTTCCAAAAAAACGATTCCGCCAATTTCCATTTTTTAGGAAAGTGATTTGCCTAAATTTTACAATATAAAATTATTTTACCTTAAAAATCGCGAACATTATATAGAGAGTATATATAAAATCATTATAAATTTGAATAATTTTACAAATACATCAATAACATTTTATAGTCTACATATTAGGGACTAGAGAGATTCGCCATTGTTTTTAAACTTCAAGATAATTTTCAATCCTTAAAATTGTCCCTGGCAACAGATGATATTTGATACTGAGATATTAGAATATCAGTGGTCATCGAAATATCAGAGGTATGGGATACTAGAATATTGAAACTTCTTAACAGTGATATTTAAGAATTTATGATATTCAGTAGGCTCGATATTACTAAAATCACCGGGGAATACCGAGCAAGTTAACAAAGGAATTGATGCAAATCCAAGACTAATTTGGACTCTTTCTCTCTCCTCATGTAGGACACATGGTGGTGTGTTAGTGGGCCTAAGAAACTGAAGTGGCTAGTGACGTCAACATGACGTGACAATATGGTGGACACGTTGCATCCTGTTTTAGCATTTTCAGTGGCTCATTGGGACAAATCAGAGTGAAATGTGTCACCTCCCAGGCATCGCGAAGTGTGGAAGTGATGTCAACATGTTGGAGGTTTAAATATCAGAGGATGAGGATATCATAACTTCTGTGAAAATGATGATTGAAAAGTTATGATAAATAAGGCTCTGATATTAGCTGGCACATGGTCGTATGGAGCTTAAAGTGACTAAGGGTTGAAAAAAGGGAGCTAAGGATACGAGAACTCAGTCATATTGTGACATCCTATTTATTGAAGTTATGATATAGAGGGGCTTCAATATATCACTAAGCCATCAGTTAAAGGCCTGGTCCTATGAGAAGGAAAACACTCAGGGAGTTAAGAGCTAAGGGAGCTGAGGATATCAAAGCAATGAAATATTGTAACATTTCAATTATATAAGTTACAATACAAAGGGCACTATTATAGCTCTAAGCCAATGGTCATAGGCCTGGTCATATGTGAAAGAAAATGCTCAAGGAGCCAAGGGATAAGGGGTCTAAGGATATCAAAGCAGTGTAATATCGTAACATTTCACTTGTGTTAGTTACGATATGTTGAAGTTTCAATGGAGCAGTACATTGAGCTTAAATGATGGTTAAGTCAGAAGCTGAAGAATTAAATACAGAAAAATGTAGGTGGTTGCTGAAGTTGGCTAGACCTGCAAAAGGCTCTGAGACAAGGCAATGAAAAAAACATTTAACAAAGGTGAATTTGAAGGGTTGAATGAAGAAATTGGTTGCTTCATGTACACATCTTGTTGAGTTAAATGAGGATCAAAGTGACCATTCTCGAGGACTCTCAAGCTCTGTCTAATAATAAATAAGAATGGGATTCTCGGAAGAGTGTGTAGGCTGCATGAGATTAAATTATCAGCATGGAGATTTACGAAGGGAGTCAGTTGAGAACTTGAAAGCCCGTCTCTGTATTTAATGCTATGCCAGATTTCAATAGGTAGACAAAACAACAGCAGGAGGAGCCATGTTGAAGTACACTTGGGCAGTATGGACAAAGGAAACATAGATAGCCTTATGAAATGTGCATCAATGAATCAAAAGCATCGATTTCTGTCGAGAAATGTGGGGGAGTAGATCATATTTTTGAAGTGATGATTAATGATTTTTGTGTAGACAGAGAGTTCTAAGCACTGTGAGCAGATAGAGTGCTTAAGCAACGAGAGTAACGAGCATGTTGTGAGAAGGACAACAAGGGCAGAGTTGAAGTGTGTGTAGCAGACAGGTTGTGCAAGAGAAGGCAAAGTGTTGAGGATAAGTTGGTGTGAGTAGTGAGTAAATAATAGTTGCATAAGACCAAGGGGAGTTTGTAGAACAATAGTGGATTGAGAGAAGAATTTGAGTCTGTATCCAATCATTTTGGTATTTTACTTGTAATGTATATGCTTCCATTTTCAGTTTGAAAATTGAATGAAATAGTAGAACAGTGGCAAGACCAAGATGGTGCCTACATTCAGAAGAGGTTGGTTCCTCTTGGAAAGTTGGTTCTTTCTAACCTAAGGGGGTCGGTGCCTCCTATGAGTGGGTGCTCATAAAAAAACAAATGTAATTAAGTAGGTGCTTAATTTACATCATAAACAAACAAAACTTTGGTGGTTTTTTCCCTCTTGTTTTCTGCGTGAAAAAACCAATGTCAAAATGTGTATGTTGCGCATGTGATTGGTTGTATGAACATATGAATGCTTACATTTTCTTCTTACATTCCTTATGACTAAAATCTCTCATAAGTAGAAAAAAATGAAAAGGGACTGAAAGCATATTTAAGAAAAAGAAACAAGAATCTCATTGTTATTGATTCAGCCCCCATTTTAGTAATTTCTTATTCCAACATAGGAATGGATTTCCACGATGATCCCGAGCTCATGCTTCCTAAGGGTGAGCGATGGGATGTTATAGGTAATATATTTTGACCATTTGAATTTTTGAAAGTTTTACATTTCTTTTGTGTTTTTGATGTTTCTGGGACTTCAACTATTGATTTGTCATACAGATATTGGTCATGTTCGACTGATAGGTGTGTCATATCTCCATCGTGTAGGAGAACAACAACAAGTAGAAGTATAACTAGCACATGTTTCTCTAGTAGGACATGATGTACTACATTATCTAAACATATATGCGGTCCTAACTGAGGTGGAGCACCACATGGAGTGGTTGACTCACGAGATAGATGAGACCATGATCGGCAAGGTTCCGTTGCGACTTTAGTAACACACCATCAGAGTGCCTAGCCGTATTGGTCGGCTAGTGCGCAAGATAGCTCATTCAATGGCTTGTTATCATTACCACTTTGATAGTCTACTTAGATATTTTCATGTAGTTTGTATATGGGTCATGTGGCCATATGTGTCTCAGGCACAAATTTTGTATAACCAAACTTTATATCTATATATATATATATATATATATATATAGATAGATATAGTGTTTTCATGTTCCTATTCTTGTCTCAGTGATGTGTTGCATAATGAAATTTCTTTACATTCATTGCAAATGTCTATCTAAAACATGATTAGCAATTACATTTGTTAATGTATTTAGATTTCTAGAAATGTCTTCATATTATATGAAACTGAAATGTCTTTCTAGAAGACTAACCCTTAAAATGATATAGAAGATGGTAGGACTTCTGACTGAATAAACATTAGCAAGTTTTAGTACCACGAGTTGTGAGTCAAGTGTGACAACTAAATGATAGATACCATGTGAAATAACATCAGATAGTATCTCGACCACTGTTCTATAGTCAAGGATATTGTTGGTAGAGAAACCAATATAAATCCCTTGCAAACTCACTAACTTGCCTTTTGGAGGAAGGATAACCCATGCTGCCGAGGATATATTCCAAGTACTACAACTAGCACCATTAGCATCACAAAAATACAGTTCATGGGATAATGACATCTTCAAACAATATGTAAAAGGAATCAACAATTTTTTTAGGAAACACTAAAGAGACATGCCCCAAACACACTCAACAAACCTGTGGATAGTATTTACACAGTGTTACTATGCATGAGATCAAGCATAATATTTTTTTAGGTACAACTATCGCACGGAATGAGTCGATCTTGCGGACAAGATAGACCTTCCTATAATCTAAAGAAGACCCAATGACAAGCAAACCAACCAGGCACTATCTTTCTCTAAATATGCTTCAATAAACAATAACAAACAAGTCTTTTTAGGGCCTACCTTTGGTCCAACGCAAGCTTGTGGATGCCCTCGCTCCTTTGATCCAAATGAGCTCCTTTTCGCGAATCTGCAAACACAAACAAGGAAAACAAATTAAATAGCACCTGAAAAACCAATTGCATAAAACATAATTAACATGAAAGTCAAGGAGTCCATGAAACAAATAACATAAGATACTTGTTGAGAAAAATGAGTTTGATTGTATTAATTCAAAAGAAGAAGAAATTTACAACCTTTGCCTTGATGCTGTACAAGCTCCTCCCAGGGTCCAACAAGATGTCTCCTCTACTTTGACAAGTTTCACTCACTCTCCAATGGAACCAAGAGGTATGTGATCTCTCCTCTCAAGCTCAACCAAAGAGTCTTAATTTCACCAACATTTACCCTCAAAATGTTCAGCTTCTAACTTCCCCAGTCCTCACCCCAATGCCTGTATTTATAGTGCAATGGAGGGAAGTTACTAGGTCCTCCTTCAAAGGGATAAAGCCCTCCTTCAAAGGGATAGCTCCTTTAGTCAAGGGATTAGCTCCTTCTCTTTTGGGATGCATGAACCACCTCAGAGCGAACAATCCACGTCAAAATTCCTTCTAGAAAACTCTAGAATTAACCCAAAGTGAGTTTTTTAAGATAAAACTTGCGCCTTTTGACTTTCACAGGGGTCCGCACCTACACCGTTAGGGACAGAGCGGGTAGGTACGCAGCTTTTGTACACAGAAGGTGCGGGACCACAGGTGACCATGAGAGAAAGTGTGGAACCAGAGTTACATTGATTTTTAATGTCTTTCTCCCACTTCCAAAGCTTGATTTGAAGCGTTGAGGTCTTAGACTTGCTTAGGAGGACAGTACAAGTGATGATAGACCCATACTAACTGTAAATAATCATAGTGACGATATTTTTGTGTAACAGATTTCCCCCTAAAGTGCAAAGTCTGTAGTAGATGAGGATTTCATTTATCATATAGTAAGAGTGAAGTACTTTATCATTTCGAGGATCATCTTGTGGAGAGCCCGGTCAGAACCTGTAAAAACATTCAATGTAAGATCTATATATGAGATCATATCATCGCTGAGGTAGGCATTCCCATACTCAGATCAAAACTAACTAGAAAACTATCTACTGCTCTGATATAGGAATGATCTTGTAAAACATCACAAGTATAGAGTCATGTGAACACAATATGGACGCAGCCATCTGTTTATGAATAGTCCACAATACAATGAATACAAAATTCCTCGCAGCCTGGATGGTAGAAACTAGATCTAGGGTCTTCATTTCTACTTCCCGAAAAAGTACGATTCTATCCATGCGAATAAATGTGTTGATGTCGAACATGGTAGAAACCACTTGATTACCAGTCAATGATGTAAACTATTAACAAGTGTGAGAGAAACCACCAGTGATGTCAATGGCTCTCAAAGTGCCCAGTACAATCCATGAGATGTGAATAAATGTGTTGATGTCGAACATATCACAGAATCCTTCGATCGAAAGTCAATGATGTAAACTGTCGTCAAAGGCGAGAAACCTGCCATTGAGGCATGCAGATCTCAAGATACTGACGATTCCTAGATCATCTTTCTAGATAATGAGCTGATGTCGATAGAAAGTGATCCGTCGTAGGCAAGCCCACAACATGAAATCATAGATCAAGTTGAAGAAATTTAGTTGCAAGGACTGACTCAGGGATGGTCAAGATGGATGACAGATATTTTTACATATGAATGGCTTATTGGCAGTGACCTCTTGAACACATAACGACACGACAGATGGCTTGGTGACAATTGACCCAAAGTTAATACCCAGAAACCGGCTGAAGACTTTCAATGTGGTTTGATCAACTGTTAGGCAAAGGATTTCCCAACCCAGGTGAATAAAAGTGTCGTGTTCAAGAGTGGTTACAAAGTATGACAAACAGACTCATTTTTCTCTCTTTTCCCCCACCATTTCTGGCAAGTACCTTGTTGGGCCATGAATACGACCACTTTGTAACACTTATTTCATCCATTTTTACTCTTCTCTATTTTATCATCTATTATAATTTATCATTTAAATCCATTTTATAAATGATTTATGCTCTCATGGATGAATATTATTTATTCTCCTTTATTTCTAATAAATTGATTATTATGCATTATTTTACCAATGATAGTTTTAATAAGTTGGTTATAACATTATTTACCATTTTTAGCCTCCAAGGTAACTTCCAGATTGAAGATTTGATTTTTAAATCTGCCAACTCAGAAATTCGCTGGTTTAAGGAGTGACAGTTTTGCGGTTGAGATTCTGAGCAAATGAAGATGAATTTGGAAAATCCGGAACATGGGTTTTGTCCAGAACGGGCCCAATTAACTTTCTCAAAGAACGGTTTGCCCAAACTTGGCTTGTACAGAGAGAAACGTAGGGTTCTTTGAGCACGATTTTCTCAGATTTGCAGTTGCAGCCGACCTCCAAACTTTAGCTGCAAACCCAAATTCGTCTTGCTTTTGTTGAGAGATGAAAGGAAATATATTTTCTTGTTTATCATCTGGTTAGAATCAACCCAAATTTGTAAAAGAAATCATGTTTTAATTATCTATGTTATAACTGCTCTCTGATCTTTCTCTATTTAAATGAAAACAAAGATCAAAGAGAGGGAGACTTCAGGATGACTTTGGGGATTCGAATGATGGCGAATTGATGATTTGAATTAGAGATTCAGAAGCAAGGATTCATGATAGGATAGGAGGAAGGAAGGATTGTTTTATGCTGTAAGTCTCAAAGCCTCAACTATTGTAATGATTTCACTATTTAATGATTAATACATAATTTGGGCGTTGTTGTTCACTCTTTTCCTTCTGAAGTAACCTAGCAGCGTCCGCTGGCGGCTAAGGGCCCAGCCTCTGGTGGAGTACACTACTGTTGTATGATATCTTTATGCTTCATGTGTGGATTGATTTCTTTTACTCCGTTCAGTAATCTGATGCACGAATGCTATGTTATCATTAATTCATTAATGCTTCCTTCCGAAATCCTTGTGGCGATTCTACATTATATTATTAAATCTTTTACAGAATTGATTGCATGGTATCAGTCTGAATCGGGTATTTCTGTTACAAAGCTTTTGTATTGAACATTACCATCATGAGATTTATTTGAAGTTATGATTATTGGAATCCGGAATTAATGTTGTATTTGGAAACATAGTTATCATCTCAGATTACTATCTTAGTGTGTTGAATGTATATATGATTGACGTTCATGTTATATAATGAACTGCTATTTCATGTTGATCAATCTATCCAATTTGCAGAAAGGATTGCTATTTTCTTACAGAGTGTGAATTTGGTTTCATAGAGCAAGGGATTCTGACTCGCGAGACTTGGTTCTTTAGATTGTCGTTCCATTTACTGTTGTTCCATTTACTGCTGTCCATTTCGTTTCATTCTGCTTTTTGCCATTCCTTTTACTTGCATTTATTGCTTTGGTGTGAGAGAAGGTCCAAGGCTGTCGTGAGCCTCAGCAGATGCTACCACGCTCCCAGATCCATGGTCCATACTCTATTCCATCAATTTCTAGAGGAATGAGTTATTGCTACTATATCCTCGATTGATGGTTGTTTGAATGAATGATTTAGTTTAGAACATTTCAGTTTCTTGCTGTTCCAATTAGATTTTGTTTCAAGCATTCATTTACTTTTGGGTTTTAAGCACTATACTACAAAACATTACTCTTAAGTAAATAGCCGCCTCAGACTGAGTACACTCTTGAAATAAAAAGTCGTCCCTGGGTTGATAATTAATGTGAAGGTAATTAGGAGTTCAAAAGACACCTTTTTATCGCTCCACATACCTCTTTATTTTTGACAAGCTTGAGGAGGATAACATTTGCTTGATTATAAGCTCATCCTTCGGATGAGTCCAACTTAGTTTAAATTTGAACCCTAAGAAGGAGTGGTTCGTTCCTGTTTGTATTTGAACAGGTCCTTTATTGTGAAATTTTAACGAGTCCAGTATAGGAGAAGCTCGGTGTTTTTCAATTTTAGAGAGTCTAAAAAAATGTAAGAAGACTCCAGGGTTGACCTTTTTCGTAAATTTGTGTCTCCCAAGCCTGAAAAAGTATAAAATAATACTTGAGAGAACCGCTTGATCTTTTACAACCAAGAAGTACTTTTCGTTAATAGTGCCCTTGACCCGAAAAAGTAAAAAGTGATCAATGGCACGTCGTTTTATAACCAATATCGAATTTGAAATGACAAAAATCCGGCAATCTTTTCACGTTTTTACGGTCGGAAAAGAGCTATAAGTGGACCGTCTTTTAATTCCATTTTAACGAGTTTAAAAGAAACACTCGACAATATTTTCATGTTTTAGGAGTCAGAAAAGAGCTTAAAGATGACTCTACATGTTTTTCTGTCGAAAATGATAGATTTCGCCTGAATAATCCTTTATTCTGCACAAAAACACAAACATTACTCATACCTGTTTGAAATGGATAAAAGCGTTGCAAAATACCTTTTCAAAGTGAAACATAAACAAATTTGCAATTTATTTACTCAAAAAACTTATAAAAAGGGCCTTTGTCGATTCATTTTTACCGTTCGAGTTTGGGTGAGAAAATAGTGCTTTTGCTTAGAAAAATTCCCGTGAAGATTGTGGAAAATCCAACCATCGGAATTGAGCATCGTCTTCTCCAGGTAATCCACATCATCCTACTCTTCATTTTCAACTGTTTAGTTTTTTGATTTAGTCCTTCATTTCATTTTTTGGGAGGGTTTTTAGGCGCAAAACCCGCGCGCGGGGGTCCGCAGGTTTACCATTGCGGACCCGCGGACCCTGACTTTTTCTCCATTGGGAAAAAGCTTGGGGTCCGCACCTTCCGTGTAGACAAATTGCGGACCCACGCACTGTGTCTAACTCGGAGGGTGCGTACCCCGCCGCAACGGTTTTGAACCCAAAAATTCTAAAAAATGGACCAATCAAAATGTTTTCTAGCAATTTAATTAATCTTTATACTTGATGCAGAGAGTATATCATGCTAGATTGGCGTGAACGAGAGCATGAGGATGTGGATACTGCCGCATGGAATCATCAGCCTTCACTTGATGCTTTGAGGGCATGCAGACTGTACAAATTCTAGACCATTCCTGGCATGAGGGCTCAGGTGGATTTCTTACAGTGGCTGGTTGATAGATGGAGCATACAGGACCAGTGTTTTTTCATTGGCGGCCACCGGCTCGAAATCGAGCCAGCGGACATTTATTTCTTGACTGGTTTTCCTAAAAGAGGCGAAGACTTGACTCTGCACGGGACTAGGCCAGGTGGACAGTCTGTCGATAGCCTCTGGCTAGAGTACTACAACAGCCAGGCTAGAGACAAAGGGATAGACATAAAGACCATATCCTGTCCTGAGCTCATGGTGATTGCATTTACTGTCACCAGACTTTGTGGAGCTGCCGCATTACATATTGCCACCGGATCCCAGATGCATATGGCAGTTGATTGCTTTCAAGGCAGCATCTTCAACTGGTGCAATGCTGTGCTGGCCAATGTGAAAGGCCAACTGACCAGGGCCAAGAGCAGATGACTAAAGACCTTTGGTTATGGGGCTTTGGTCGTGAGTTTTGGCCTGGAGAGGGTTCCTATGCTGATCCCACAGCACCTTACTGTTGGAGCTGGGCTTCCTCGAGTGCCCAAACTGATGCGATGGGTCGCAATCATGGCCCGTCACCCGGACGAGAGGACAGAAGTTGCTCGGTTCAAACCTGAGTATTTCCAATGGTTGGAAAGTCAGGTCTTTTCCATTCAGGATTTCCCTTACGCTGGGATAGATTTCCGTGGTGACCCAGATATGGCTCTTCCACCAGGAGAGCAGTGGGACAAGTCAGGTAAAATCCTTTTCAACTTTTCCTATTTTAATTTTTTTTATTTTTCCATTGTCTCAAAACTGATAGTAAAAATTTCAAATGCAGATGTGGGTCCACAGCGACCAGCCGCTCTCCGGCCTTTCGAGAGGAGGCAACTAGTTGCACCCGCGCCAGCCCCACAGGATGAATTAGTAGAGGTTTTGGCCGATTTGGAGGGTCATCTTGAGTGCTTGACAGGAGATATTCCTGAGACCACTATAGACGACATTCCTCGTCGACTTCAGCACTATGTGATTGGAGTCCCGGGACCTTTTAGGAGGTTCCTTTGCAAGGTGGCCCGGGCAGTGGTTTCTTATAGAGATCATCACCAGTGATAGGATGATCGCCTTTTGTGGGCACATGTGACATTTTTGTTTTTTGTACTTATCATTTTTGCCGATCATAAGGTGTTTTTCAACCTATGATTGAAGATGATGTATTTTTTGACACACTCCTATATATATATCACTATTATCGGTTTATCTTGTAAATCATGTTATGGAATGGTTTTAAATTTACATGTATGATTATTGCAAATGTCTAGTTAACATTCGAGAAGAAATTGCATCTGCTAATGTATTTAAAGACCTTGGAATATGCTGATATTCAATATAATCAAACTCACGTTCCAAGAGATGCACTCTCAAAAATAATCTTAATAACACTGGATTTCTAATGGCATACACTCTATTAAGCTGTAACACAACGAGTTCAGAATCTAACCTCACTATCAAAATCCAAATCCCAAATGAAATAGATTCAGACAATAACTCAATCACTGCATTGTACTCTGCAATGTTGTTTGTTGTTTGACCGAGGCTTACCCCATGCATAGAAACTAACTCGTCAGAGGGCGAATAGATAACCCAAGCTGCGGAAGAGATGTTCCGTGTATTATGACAAGCACCATCAGAAAATCCAATGTATGTTTGGAGAGGCATCGACATCTGCAATATCAAGAGTAAAACCAAGATAAGCAGGAATAATGACGGAAAAAACACTCTCTAAGATAAGCGCACTTTTTTTAAACTAAAACACACCAGCTAGAAATAAAAACTATCCTAACTAAAAATATCCATACCCCATTCTTTTAAGCATAATACCTCTTCAAGTAAAGGCCATTTCTGGGTTTACCCAGAGAGTCCCCATCAAAGTCTACCAATTCATAAGCCCCTTTGGCTAGCTTTCGCTTGACAACATAAGGACCATGCCACATAGGAACAAATTTTCTAGCGCCTAATTTATCATTAGCTTGATCATAAACTAAGACTAGATCCCCTTCCGAAAAATTTCGAGGGGTCACATTTCGATCATACTGAGCTTTCATTCGCTTTGCGTGAGTCTCGATCGCCAATGCAGCATCACGTCGATTCTCATCTAATTGAGCTAAGTATAATAAACGCTTTTCCTCTTCGGAAGTGGCTAGAAGTAACTCGATGGCCATTTGCAGTGATGGGATTTCGCATTCAATGGGTAACATGGCTTCCAAACCATAGACTAGTTGGAAAGGAGTGAACCCTGTTGATGTTTTTACTGAGGTTCGGTACGCCCAAAGCACTGAAAATAGCATGTTGTGCCAATTCGACCAATGAATCCCAATGATTCGTCGGATCATGATAACTAAAAATTTGTTGATGGATTCAACCAAACCATTCGCTTGTGGATAATAAGGGGTTGAACTATCGTGACGTAACCCAAACTGGCCTGTAAGTTCGGTCATCATAACATTGCGAAAATGACACCCATGATCAGTGATTATCACTTGTGGGACACCAAACCTAGCAATTATATGATTGAACACGAAAATTGCAGATGTTTTGTCATCTGCCTCGAATGTAGGCATCGCCTCGGCCCACTTAGTAAAATAATCTACCACAAGGATGATATACGCATGCCCCCCGGCCGAGTGAAGGTTACATGTAATAAAATCGATACCCCATTTGGAAAAGGGACCAACGACAATTATAGGGTGGAGAGGAGCAGGTGGAGCATGCATCTTACGATCAAAAATCTGACAGTTGTGGCATTTTCGGACCGCCGTAATACAATCTTTAAACAAGGACGGCCAGAAATAGCCAGCGCGCAATATCTTTTGGGCTGTGGCATACCCAGACATATGACCGCCACACGCTCCAGAGTGACAGTCATTTAGAACCCTTTCAACCTCTTCTTGAGTTAAGCAACGTCGAAAAATAGAGTCCGCCCCACGGCGATAAAGAGTATCTCCAATAATTTTGAATTGTTGGGACTGGAATCGAATTTTCCAACGTTCCAACCTTGAAATTTATGGCTGAAAGGATTGGGTCTGGAGATAGATTATGATGTCCCCATACCACAGATCTAAAGTGCTGATTAGAAACAAAGATTCGTCCGCAATGGGCTCCTTTGCCACAGTTTCTGTGTCAGCACGCGGGAAGTCACACATTAATTCTGCAAAAACTAAAGATTTCTTAGACTTAGATTTCTCAAACTCCAAGTCGAACTCCTGCAGGATAACAATCCATTTAGAGTACTTGCCCCCTAGCAATTGTTTGGTCAAAATGTAGATCATAGGGTTGCAATCCGAAATTACCGTAGTTTTACGTAGTAAAATGTAGTGACGAAAACGTTGGACAGCTTGAACGGCTGCCAATGCCAATTTCTCCACATGTGAGTATTTTAGCTCAGTTGGATTTAACGTTCGACTAAGGTAATATATCACATGTTCCGTTCCGAATTCATCTTCCTGAACTAAGACCATTCCAATGGTGGAATGGGAGGCGGCGAGATACAAGAAGTAATCCTGGTTGTAGTTGGGAGGATGCAACAACGGTGCATGGGTCAACGCGTGTTTGAGTGCATCAAAAGATTTCTGAGCTATCACATCCCAAGAGAATTGAGTATTTTGTTTCAACAACTGGGTAAAACCATTTGTAACTTCGGCGTAGTTAGGAATGAATCGTTGTAAAAAGTTTGCTTTCCCCTGCAAATTTTGGAGTTGGCGAAGACTCGAAGGAGGAGGCAATTCGATGATAGCTTCGACCTTTGAGGGATCAACGCGAATGTTGGCTTTCGAAACTACAAATCCCAGCAATCAACCTGTTTCTATACAGAAGACACATTTGTGTGGGTTCAACCGAATATGATAATACCTACACCTCATAAAGATTGCTCGTAAATGGACGAGGTGATCAGCTCGATGTAATGAATGAGCAGGCAAATCATCGAGATACGGTTGTACAATGTGTTTGATGTCATGAAACGCATAAGACATCGCCCTTTGAAAAGTTTCTTTGGCATTCTTAAGCCCAAAAGGCAATTTTCAATAAGCAAATGTCCCCCATGTACAAATGAAAGCCGTTTTTGGTTGATCGACAGGTAGAATGTTGATTTGATTGTATCTGGAAAAACTATCCATAAAGGAAAATATTTCGCTGTCGGCACAATCATCAATGATTTGATCGATATAGGGGGTTGGGTAATTGTCCTTTGGACAGGCTCGATTAATGTCCCTATAATCGATGCATATTCTTATTGTTCCCTGCTTTTTGTTAACCGAAACAATATTCGATACCCAATCCGTTAACGAGATCGGATAAATGAAACCTGCTTTCAACAGTTTTTCAACTTCTGCTTTAATTGCAGCAGCTTTTCGTGGGTGAATCTGACGCAAACGTTGCCGGACGGGTTTAGCGTCCAGGTAAGTCTTGATCTCATGAACAATTCCTGGCATTTCCTCATAGGACTAGGCAAACACGTTGCAGAATTCTTGAAATAGGGCCTTATATAATTGAATTTCATCATCTGTACACGAGGCACCTATATGAATGTTCTCAACAATTCCGTGCTTAACCGAAATGTCAATGGGGATAGTTCGAGAGATGTTTCCCAAATTTAACTCTGAGTCAGGATGTTTCATTGGATTCTGAGGTTCCTTGACATATTCAGTCGTAAAGATTGATGAGAAATCATTTTCAAAACGATCATCCTCAGGTAAAAACGAAGATCTGTGATGGAGATCTTCCCATGGTAAATCATTTGCACATAGGATTTCACGAATTTGCTCATCAGAGTGAACAAGTTCAGAAAACATAGTTAAATTCGAGGTTGATGTGAAAAGTGATTCCTCACGGACCACATTCATTAAGTCATTTTCGGTTGAACACGGGTCGGCAAAAGACTTCACGGCTTCATAGGAAATTTCATATGGACTCAAAGGCATGGAATTACCAAATGAGTCTATTTCAGATTCAGAAGGAACGATCCAAGGATCGTCATAAAAAATGGTGTCTGATGTAATCATATGAATGGTTGCAAATGAAGATGATGTGTTGATTGGAGGAATAGGAAAAGTTCCCAGTAAACCGGCATCTTTAACTAATCCTACTCCAACATCCTTATATGGGATAGTCGATTTACCGACATGCTGAATACTCTCCGAAGAGGCTAGATCGGATGAAAAGTAAGCCAGCTGGTCTATTGTTACGATCTTTCCATTATGTGGAAACTTTATTACTCGAAAGACCGATGAAACGACCGCTATCATAGCGTAAGACCAACTTTGACCCAAGAGAAGGTTGTAGTCTAGAGGAACATCAACCACCTCCACATCTAGACTAACGGTTTTTCCTTCAACCCCTATAGGCAAATCCTGTAGAATGCCAAAAGGATGAAACCCACGGCCATCAAAGGCCTTAAGAATTGTCGGGGATTGATTTAGTGAAGGAGAACCAAGCAATCTCCAACACTGTATCGACATAATACACGTTGAGGCTCCCTCATCAATTATAGTCCGATGAATAGGGTTGTTTTTTACTATCACTAGGATCTGGAAAGCCATTTGATGAGGCAAACGCGGTGTACTATTTTCTAGATCAAATATTATTAGGTTCGGGTCCTGAACGTCAACAGCTCCTATAGCCGACAAAAGTAATTTACGCTGTGCTGGGCATGATTGCAGCACTTCCAAAGCTGACATTGCTGAGGGTGAAATAGCTAAATCCTCAATAATGTTATAATTCTGATCCGCTCTTGCATGTGGATTGAAAGCTGACTTTCGAAGTATACCCTTGGCGGGCGGTTTGATTACTAAGTCTGGATTAGGTTTCTCGATCTGTAGTGGATCGGAACCGGGAGCTGAGGTTGATGGATTAGAATGAGAAGATTCTGCTTCTTTACCATCAACAGGACTTTTACTGCCATAATCTTGCGGTCGAGTCGCAATCCTTACATGGGACATCATCAATATGGGTTCTTCATTGGCACTCGAGGAAGAACCTATCATCTTGCTATCTTGACTTGGAAATGGATCCTTCAAAACAGCAGGAGTTTGGGAACCTTTGACGATCTTTGCAACCTCTGCTCGATGAGGGCAGTCTCTTGTAAAACATTCTTTGTCACAAATGAGACATGGATAACGAGGTTTGTGCTTTTCATCATTAGATTTCGCCTTTTCAGATTTCTCTTTTGAACTTTTGTCCGTTTTATTCTTCTTCTTTCCTTTCTTCTTCCCACCGGATTTTGATTTAGTCGTAGATGACTCTACAACGTGAATATCGGCGGAAACCTCTGCAGAAGAATCTCCTGTCGGGGAATCAGGCAAGGTTATGATAGGAGAAGAATTCTTGGAAGACTTCTTCTTAATTTTAGTGTTAACCGTACCAATCATACCGTCAGCGGCATGAGATCCCGAAGGAGCTGCAGTGATTTGATTTGACTTGGGAAGATCGGGGATCTTTTCGTGTAACGTACCTGACTAAGTATAGAACAAGTCAAGGTACTGTGCTTGAGAAATCACTTGCTCCTTAGTAACAACTCTGGCTTTAGCAACATCTTCAGTGATCCTTGGCAGCAAAGATTTTACAAACCACTCAGCCAAGATTTGATCCGGAATAAATACCTTCACTAAACGTCGTCGACGTCTCCACTCATTAATATGATCTGAAATGTACGTGGATGTTGACTGTTTTAGTGAAGTTAATAATTCTGTGCCATTGTCATATCGGACTCGCAACTAGAAATGAGTTAAAAATGAGGTAGCTAACTGACTAAAATTATAAAAAGTGCCGCGTGGTAACTCAATGTACCACTTGGCCGCGAGACCAATTAGAGTGCACTGGAAAAGTCTAAGACGGATCGAATCATCTGTGATGGAGTTAGATGCACACCAAAGGTGGTAAGTCATCACATGGTTTGACGGGTCTTCTCCTGATTTACCTTCGAACTTAGGAATGTCACTGGGAAACTTATTCGACATTGGCGGCCAAAACGGAAGATAATTAATCGAATCGTTCGTTAGGCGCGACAAGTCTGGTAAGTCAAAAGTTGCGATAAATGGTAACTGCCGATTGGGATCCCTAAAACTCTGGGTCATGAGACCAGCCCCAGGAGGAGGATATCTGGGATAACTAGGAATAGGAATCACGTTCGGGATATTGTATCCTCTCGGAAAACCAGGATTAACCAGACCGTACTGGGGTTGTTGAGGTTGTTGATAAGTGTACCCAGGATACGGTTGATACTGATAAACTGGCTGCTGGACAGCAGGACCGAATTGGTACTGTCCCTGGTACGATTGATAGGTGAATTGTGGTTGACTTGTGACAACCGTACTTAAACCAGGTTGTCCTACAGGCATCTAAACCGTAGTTTGAATCGTGGATCCAGACGGTGGTAAAGATGTCTGAGGAGTAGATATAGGAACAATAGAAACCGGAGCTGTCGATACTCCAGAAGTAGGTGGGGTAGATTGAACAGATGTTGCGGCAGTTGCAGCAGTCGTTTGAGATGGAGTACGAGGCGCAGTAGGCCCAGACTGAGAAACTACCGAAGGTATAGAAGTTTGAATATTAGACTGGACTGGTTGCTGGGGTGTACCAGAAACTAAGGGTTGTCCATTTTGAGACGACAACTATACACTTGGCTGCAACACCTATTGGGTTTGCGATGGATCCCACACTATGTTCATTCCAAGGTACTGACCCATAATAGGTTGAGAATATTGAGGACCATAACCGGGTTGAGGGTAGGATTGATAATTGACAGGTACATTTCTCGTTCCTTGAACATAAGATTGACCTTGGGGTGGTTGGAAACCTTGGTTCGAGTACTGACCTTGGGGTAGATACCCTTGAGGCACGTACTGATACTGGGGTTGACCTTGAGGTATAAATTGATACTGGGGTTGACCTTGGGGTACATATTGAGTCTGGGGTTGACCTTGAGGAACGTACTGTATCGTAAGTATGTATTGTCCTTGAGGTTGCCCCCCAGATGCAAATTGTGTACCTTGAGGTTGCCCCCCAGGCGTTAATTGAGGCTGCCCCCCAAGCGGTATCTAGCCACCTTGAGGTTGAGAATTGGGAATAGAACCTGACATCATAAGAATGTCTTCTACGCTCAACGGCTTTGTACTATTGTTTCCAGTTAATAGCCCTTGCTCAATGGGTTGAGGAGATGCTCCCGAAAAAGTACCAGAAAATGACTGATACCCAGAGGGAACAGAAGAACCGCCTTACAAAAAAGATTCAGGCGATTGAGTAAACATGGACGACTGACCTGACATATTTACGGGAGTATAAAAACCTCTAGGATGATAAGGAGCACGAGGTGGTGAAAAACTTAACGCTGGGTTTTCCAAATAATTAGTCAAAGAAAGATACCAAGTAGTACTCCTAGGAGGACTGTAAAAAATTGATTCACGCTCCCTTAGATCAAGAACAGGTTGATTTTCAGGGATAGGGATGCCTACTTCTTCTTCCGGAGCAAGTTCTTCAATAGCAATAAGTCCAGAAGGAAGATCTTGGGTAATTACTCTTTCTACCCTAGGTGAATCAGGACCACTAGAAGTTGGAGAGACAAACCCCGATATTGGAGTAATAGGTTCAGATATCTCAAGTTCTTCACCTATATCACTAGTAGATGAAAAGCTACCAGCAAGTTCGAAGACCGAAATAGATTCAGGATTATAACCTGTTACTAGAGTTTGGTAATCAGGATGTACAACCAATGAAGACTCTCCTTCTTCAGGTGACCCAACTTTACTACCACTAGGAGTTACGAGGACTTTCAAGCCCTTCAAGCTGGCTCGGGACTTCTTCAGGAGGTTGGCCCCGAAGTCTACGAGACTTCCTCAATAAATCAGCCACGGTTACAAACTCAGGAGACTGGCCCCGAAGTCTACAGGACTGTCTTGGTAATTTAGCCACAATTGAAAACTTTTAACTACTTCACACACAAACAACGTAAAATCTCAATGAAAACCACCTAAAGCCTCTAAAGAACCAAACAAATTTGAATCACACGCCTAAAGAATCTAGAGATCAAACACATACAAACAGTAACTTTCTGGACCGAAAACACTAGTTGGTGATGAAATCCAACGTCGCAGAATTGAGTACAGAAATGGCAGTTGGAACAGTTACCCCGGCAACCTACTTAATGAATAGACTGGACCAAGTTCCTCCACTTAACCGTCTCGAGTGAAGTGAACCCCCCAAAAAATCCAAGTGAGTCTAGCCGACGTCTGCTCCAGGTACAGTGGGATCTTCCCACCACTATCACCTTAGGAAGAATCCTAAAGAATATGGCCACTAAAGTTACCAATTGAGACAAATACACCTGGGGGAATAGTCTACGATCCGATACGCATGCAAGGGCAGAGTAGCAAGCTCAATCCCCTTGAAGGCTCCTTGACATAATCCAAGGTTTACCAACAAGTGACCCCAAGCTCCTCGACAATCGTTAATCCGAGGTTTACCGTTTTTAATACATGAATATCTGGCGTCATTCCCAATGAGGAAGGATTGATTCCCACACTGGTTCAGACACGATCTCGTGCTTCTCCTTTAAGAGGAGCTTTCCCAGAGCATAAATGCAACAATTGGATTTATTCCTACCACAAGATATAGCTACTTGTTTGTTTTTACTGTCTTGGAGAGTTAATTACTCTCCTACTCCAAGACACTAGCCTAAGCTAGGTTGGTGTATCAGAGCCCTAGAAATAAAATGTTACTAGGTGAATTTTACTTTAAGCGTTAATTTTAGTGGTTGTTGTTTAAGTCAAGAGGTGGCGAAGATGAAACTCGTGGTGTAAAGACTCGACTCGAAATCACTAAAAAGATGCACCTAAGATGATTTAAACAATCTTTTCTCTTCGATGAACTTCTATACTAAGAAAGAGTTTGAGAATGCAAATACTTTGTAAAGACAAATCTTTCTCAATTAAACAAATTTAAAGAAGAGCTTTTTCCTTTCCAAAGCACTCAAAACGAGACATCTAGTTATTTCACAAAAATTTCCCTTTTCTTTTCAAAGCACCCAATCACTGCAAAAACAAACTTTTTCCAAAAGAGATTTTTTTTTTTATATTTTGTAAATAAAACACTCAAAACTAATGAAAATGACTAACTTTGAGAGCTACAAACTATAAAAAGCTACTTGAAGTCAAAGCCTACTAAAAGTCTTTTTGAGGATGTTTTACTTAGCTAAATGTGAGCTAAGGACTAATTTATGCAGAATCACAATTAGTCAAAAAACAACCAATCTTTCGTTTTTCTTTTTTAAAAATGAAAATTCCAATTTTCAAATACAAGTTTTTCGAAATTTTGAAATGAGAAAACACAAAGTGGATTCCTCAACAAGGGGAGTTTCATAAATGGTCAGACTCATAAGAATATTGGTAGACACCAAGGTAATCTGAGGTCCCTACGACTTCTAAGCTCAGAGCCACTACACAACCAAAAACGAAAAACAAACCCAACAAGCAAAATTCCTAGGAATTCCACCTAAAACCCTAACGCTAATGAAATTAAACCAAGGAAAGTTTTTGACAGGGAACAAGCAGGTCTGGGCAATGGCTAAAACCTATAAACAAATTCTAAACTGATAAAAAAGAGAAAAATTTAAAATTTTTCAAATTTTTGACAGGGTACGCAGGCAACCTGTTTACACAGGTGCATCCACGCTCTGTGCACAAAGGAAAAGTGCGTACAGGTACGCACTGTGCTTAACTCAGAGGGTGTGTACCTCTCCCAAAACTATGAAAAATAAAAACTGACTCAAAATTAACTAAATTCACCCAATCTCACAATCATCAAGTCAAAAACAGAAACAGAAAATACAGTTTCTCAGGTCAAAGTATAGACAAGGAAAACAATCAAGTCCCTAGTATGGTTGCCATTTTGTCGCACGGAATGAGTCGATCTTGCGGACAAGATAGACCTTCCTAGAATCTAAAGAAGACCTAATGACAAGCAAACCAACCAGAAACTATCTTTCTCTAAATATGCTTCAATAAACAATAGCAAACAAGTGTTTTTAGGGCCTACCTTTGGTCCAACGCAAGCTTGTGGATGCCCTCGCTCCTTTGATCCAAATGAAATCCTTTTCGCGAATCTGCAAACACAAACAAGGCAAACAAATTAAATAGCACCTGAAAAACCAATTGCATAAAACATATTTAACATGAAAGTCAAGGAGTCCATGAAACAAATAACATAAGATACTTGTTGAGAAAAATGAGTTTGATTGCATTAATTCAAAAGAAGAAGAACTTTACAACCTTTGCCTTGATGTTGTACAAGCTCCTCCCAGGGTCCAACAAGATGTCTCCTCTACTTTGACAAGTTTCACTCACTCTCCAATGGAACCAAGAGGTATGTGATCTCTCCTCTCAAGCTCAACCAAAGAGTCTTAATTTCACCAACATTTACCCTCAAAATGTTCAGCTTCTAACCTCCCCAGTCCTCACCCCAATGCCTGTATTTATAGTGCAATGGAGGGAAGTTACTAGGTCCTCCTTCAAAGGGATAAAGCCCTCCTTCAAAGGGATAGCTCCTTTAGTCAAGGGATTAGCTCCTTCTCTTTTGGGATGCATGAACCACCTCAGAGCAAACAATCTTTGTCAAAATTCCTTCTAGAAAACTCTAGAATTAACCCAAAGTGAGTTTTTTAAGATAAAACTTGCGCCTTTTGACTTTTGTTAGCTACCTATACCAATAGGTTTCATATTTCATGATTGACGGTGAAAAGGTCCAAATATGCTCTGCTTTGATGATACAAAGATCCCATATTTCCTAGAGAATACAAGGTGTGTAAATAGCTTAATGTGACTCAATTTTGATGGATGGTCCAACAGTCTAATCTGGATCATTCCATGGTTTAAATTTCCAGTTGTAGAATAGAGAAAGAAGTCTGTCCAAACTGTTTAATCTTGGCAGACAAGTAGTTCAGGTAGAGAAATTAAGGTTCCCAACTGCTTAATCTGGGACCTTGGAAGAAATAAGGGTAGAAGTAGATAGAAAAAACAAGAGAAAAAGCCAGAGAAAAGAAAAGGCAAGTAAGGGTCTGCAAGTCCAAGTGCACCCTCCAAGAAGAAATAAAAAATGCTAGGCAAAGTAGCTGGGTAAGTAGTTGGGGTTGCAGAAAGGTTATCTTTACCATTGTAGGTATGTTAACTTTGTTTACTAAAGCAAAGTCAAAACAATTGAGAAGGTGTTCTTTTTCATCAAGTTGCAGCAAGCAGAAAGCATGTCTAACCTCCCTTCTTCCCCTTTCCACTTCATTACTAACACTCCCTCATCAGCTGAGACTCATGGAAGAAGATTATGGTTTCATGGTGGTTCTTAATCTTTTAGAAGCCACATTTCTTGTCTAAACTCTTTTCATTTTGATCTACTCCCTAAACTAAGTAAGTTTCAAATAAACTTAGTGATTTTCCCCCCTCATTCACATCTCCCCCCATATTAACTCTAACTTTACTATGTAAATCCCCTATATTACCTTTCCCCTACTAGTATTAACACCATGGTGTATAAACCCCAAATTTTGTATAAATATCCCCTCCCCTTGGCATTATAGCCAATAAGTCCTATGTTAGGGATCAAATGACACCTGGTCATCTTGATTAACCTAAGCCTAAACTCCTCCCCCTTTCCAAATCCACTTTTTAACTCATTACCCCTCGTTTGCACATAAACTTTGTAAAAACCTTGTTTTACCTATACCCGCTTCATTTGCAAAAATAACCCCTAAATACCCACTTGGTTCTCTTATCCAAAGTATTGGGGCTGTATTATTGCGCATTGGAAAAACCTTACAAATCCCCTTTACCCATGAAACCCCTTTGAAACTACCAAAAAACCCAAAAAACCCACTTTCCGCCGTTTAACCAAAGTTGGCGCATATATTTGATTTTTCGGAATATATTAAAAAAAAAAAAACATTGAAGAACACTATATCTAAACCTTCCCCGCTAAGCACGTATCCCAAAAGAAATACTTGTTTATTCCTCCGCCCGCGTCCGTATCCACCTATCATGTCATCATCCCGACTACCGTCGGATCGGACCCACGGGATCCGACGGCCCTCATTGATATCGGATTGGGCCCGGCGTCCACGCTTTAGCACCCGAGAAGGTGACGAAGTGGTACGTCAGGCCTCTGCCACGCGTCCCCTTCTCGTTTTCTCGGGTCAGACTCTGACACAAGCCAGGCCGTATCATAACCGCCCCGAGAAACTGTAACAGCTAGCGCTTAACCGTAACCGTCAGAGCATTACCGCCCGGTTTGCCAGTGCCACGTCATGCCCACGACATCTCCGTCCTGCCATCGCATCAGCACTTTTGTCCGCTTCTGGGCCAACTCACCTGCCACAGCATCATCCACATGGACCAACAGTAGCCCGCCACCTCACCTGATGATGTCATGCTGACGTCATCTGAGCTTGACCCCACCCTATGACATCATGCTTACGTCATCACAGAAAAGGCGCCAAATTGCAAAAAATCCATATTATGGCCAAAAATCGCGTTTTTTCATACTTTCTGCTTATTTGCTATTGTTTCTTCTGCATGGTGTTTTACGTTCAAGACTGCGCCACCCCGTTGGAATCGACCTGAAGACCTCCAGAGCACCAATTCCACCCACATTTACGACCACTGCTCACTGTTTGCCAGGTATTTCTCGCCGTTCATCCTCCATATGCCTAACTTGACTGTAAATTACTCAGAAGGCTTAAGGAACACTGAAACTCACAATTTCACCGGCAATTTCCCTCTGCAACACCTCTATTTACAACTGCAGCCTTGAAAAACACTAGCCGAGCCTTAATTCCCGAGTTTCTATCAAAAACTGTAAACTGCTCGCGCAATCGTGAGACAGTGGGTTAGTCCATTAAAAAACCTGCCACAAGAGACAGAGTGAGAACTGACAGTGGTCCTATTCCTAATTTAAACAGTATTTCAATTGCTGTTTATTAGAACTACTCTCTGTTCCTTATAAATTTACCTCCCTGATAAAGGGACATTCCTCTATACTGTCCTGCTCAATTGAAACCACTTTGCACTCAATTCAGAATCCTCTTTTGCAATGGAAACTCCAATTGCACTGAACATCAAGCCTCTCAATGCCCCTCATAGGGAGTTGGAATGGAAAGCTCTGGGAGATATGGATTATCAAATGTTAGACATTTTCCCAATGCGCTCTAAATACAATATTCAGATGCTAAATGAGTTGAAAGCCCAACACCTTAGTGGAGCTGATATCCTAGGGATTTGGGACTCAAATTTGCCCATCTACAACCTCCCTCAGGTCGATCCTATGCCAGAATTGATCCACAGATGCCAGGAGTGCTATGATCCATGCCAAAGAGCTGTTCTCAGCCCCACAGGCTCAATTCTATTCTATATCACCCCAGAGAGCATAAATGAGATGCTGCATTTCCACACTGCTAAATCATTGACCCCCCTCTACATGCAGAATTTGATAAAGAAGGGGACCAAGTTGTCAAATGATCAAATCAGCAAAGTTAATCAGCTGTTTATACAACCAGGCTCTGAAGCCATCAGAACTCCTCCTATTGGATATCCATACTTGAATGACTTGGGCAGAATGCTGGTGGACTTGATCAGCTATGTCCTAGGGTTCAGGGGAATTGAGGATGTGGATGATAGTATAATGGCAATGCTGTCTATATTCTCTCCCGGAAAGCCTCCAGCTGTACATTATGACTATGCCACATACATTGCAGACAATATCCATGAGCAGCTAATGAATCTGCAAAGGGAGAGATTGTTTAGATACTCTTCATACATCTACCATCTACTCTTGTTTTATCAACCAGACAGCTTCCCAATTCCCTTGAAGAAAGTTAATGCCCAGGGGAATCCAAGGTCAGTTGTGTTTTGGACCTCAGTTTTTCACAGCAGCCCTGTGTCACCATACACATACTGTGAGTTCGTAGACTTGTTCATTCATCCAGCTATGACATTATTGTATGGTGTTCCTCCTCCAAGGTTAACTGATGACATGAGGAGAATTCTCCATCTCTCTAAAAAATACAGCATTGGTGATTGGTACTTCTACCAACACCACACAGTAATCAGAATATATGGCTGTGAGTTGAAGCCTTATAGGTTGCCTAGGTATGTCCCTATGAGACTTTTTGCCTTAGAATACTTCAGGCAATTTGGAAACGCTGACTGCCACCACTTCCAAAGCATGAACAAGAAAGTGCAGCTGAAGGTAAGGAGCCAGATGGGCCCTTTCCTATATAATAAAAGAGAAGAGGGATGGAAAGAGGCAAATGATATCCTAGAAGGTCTCAAATTGCAAACTAGCTTTGAGTGGATACCCTATGACCCCAATCATTTTGTTTCCCTCAGAAGAATAAAATACAAATTGGGTACCTATGCACATATGAGACTGCCAGAGATTGAGCAGTATGCCAATACATTGAGATGGACAGAGGGCACCCTAGAAGAGGAATTTACTGATGAAGAGCTGCTAGAAAGAGAGGCTAGAAATATTCAAAAACAAGCTGACTTGGAAACTTGTGCACAGGTTCCCCTCTCATATAGAAGGCAACTCGGAGCAGCCACCTCATCATCAACAACACATCAGCAAGCTGCCGTGAATACTGCACAGACATCCAGCAAAGGCAAAGAAAAGCAGGTGGAACAGCCACCTCCTTTGACAGAAGAGCAAGTGGAAACATTGCTGCAGCAACAAGAAGAGATGGAACAACAGCAAGAAGAACAGCAACAACAGAAAGAACAAAGGCAGGAACAGCCTGCCCAGCAAGAAGAAACAGTGGAAAACCCCAAGACCACTGAACAAAATATGCCTCCAAGGCAAGAAGTTTCACCTGATGCATCAATCCTCCAAACTCCTCAAAAGGAAGATACATTTATTTTTAGAAAAAGGGACAGAGAGACTCCCCTTACAACATCAGCAACTCATGGGGAGAAAAGACAGAGAGTCAACCCCTTCTCAGAAGAAGAGATGCCAATGGGGAAATCTTTTGGTATGGGCCCACCTAGCAGGGAAGCTTCAGCCAGTTCCTGCCAGCAGGAACAAGACAGAACTATGGGAGGAGAGGTCAGCTCCTCCAGCCAGCAAAGGGAAGGAGAAAAGAGCATCAAGCAGCAATTTATAGACATTAAAAGGAGAAATGAGCCCATCCGGATACAGTTGTATAACCATCTGTTAAACATGGCTCCCACCAATCAACAAAGACTCATGTCTTCCTTTGATGTGCAGGAAGGCAAAATGATCATGAGTCATTTTAAGCCAACAGCAGTGCAGCCCCAATCTGCCTCTGACTACTTAAGGACTAACCTGGAAGTCCTTGCCAAAGATATCCACCCAATGGATAAGATAGAACTGCACAAGCAAACAGGTGAAATGGTCTATGCTTCCTTAGCAGACCAAACATTGGATAACTACAGGCTACAGAATAGCCTTAATAATACAGCCTCTCAACTAGAATTGGAGAGAGCATCATCTCAGGCAAAGGACAACAGAATAAAGTCCTTAGAGGATATCATCATAGAGATTGGACATGATCCCAAAGATATCAAGGGCATACAAGAGATACTAAAGCTGAGGGATGCAGACATGGTAGCTTTGAGGAGAAAGATTAAACTTCCAGCCACAATTCACCCTCAAACAGATGAAGTGGCTCAGCAGAGACATGAGCGGGATGCCACAGATCTGCTCATATCTCTCTACAAGCAGCTCCTCCAAACACAAGAAAGGCTGGGTGAATCAGAGGCCACACAAGCAGCATTGCAGGCAGCCTTAAAACAAAGAGAAGAGGGTCAGACCTCTCAGCCTCCTCCTCAGATCATCAATCTTGAGGAAACTGCTCCTACCACTACTCCTCCTCCTCAACAGACTGAACAGACAGCAACATCTACTTCAGCAGCGCCAATAACTACAGAGCAGGCCCAAAGCCTGGATATGCAAAAGCTGAAGAATGAAATCCAAATCCTGGAAGCTCAAATGACAGAGTTAAATGAGACCAGGGAAAAGTTAGCCAAGGTAAATGACAGGCATGATAAATCAAAGAGAGAAGTGGCAGAAAAGGGCAGGGAAATCAAAGCCCTTAAAGACAGGATAAAAGAGCTAGAAAATGAGCTCAAATTAGATAAAGTTATAGCTGGGCTTAAGGCAATGCTATGGGCCAACATTGGCCAGTCTATTACTGACCAATGGCAATATATAGAGACGATCGATGAGTAGCTAGAACTCATCCCAAGAGCACAAGCTGAAATTCACAAGTCAAGGGCTGCTCTAGGCAACATGCCTGAAGTTGCCACCAGGATGATCAATGTACTGAATTATAAAACAAGTACTCAGTTGGCAAAAATGGGAATTCCCAACAGAACTGAGACCATTCAGTTGATCAAAAGGGTTCTCACATTGAGAAATTTGGTGCAGACATTAGATAGAAGAACCCAGGACATGCAGACAGAGGTGAAGAGATTCATGGATAAATTCCTGGTGCTGCAAAACAAAGGACTCCCTAGCTTACTGAACAGCGCAGGGAGACTTCTCATTCATGAGCAGTATGCCAAAAGAGTGAATGCATTTGCCACAAACGAAATCAATGAGAAGCCCAGCAGCTCAGAAGAAACAGGGCCAGCTACAGGACAGACTATCTACAACAGGGTAGAACATCTATTTTTTATAATGCATGAGATCAACCACCTGTTTGAGGTGGCTCCCAATTTTTTCAAATATACAGAGGCAGAGGAGACTATGGATGCAATTCTCAGGCATCAACTCCCTACGCAAGACTGGTGGACAGATGCAATACAGAGAATTTTATAGACAGTGAGCAGTTCATCAAATTTTGTTTTTTGAAAATATAAATTGTTGAGCAAAGGACAGCTTAAAAAGATCAGCATACATTCAAGATTAAAGCCGAGCCAACTCAGCAGAAATTTCGTCCAAAAAAGCAAAGTATAAAGCTACAGGTGTCCAGGCCGAGAAGCTACAGCAGCGCAGCTCCAAAAGCACATTTATCAGCATTAAAGCAAAGCGTTTCAACCGACTCAGTGACCTCCAAAGGTCAAAATATCCTCTGACAGATTTAAAGAGCATTTATGTTGCATTCAAAGCTGTAATAACTTCTTTTCTACTTTCTCAACAAAGTAATGAAGATATTTCTCCCTCAGATGACTCAATGCCTGAGATATTTTGTGTAAGCTTTCCTATAAAGTCCCCTTCGCATGAGTTTGCAAGGGTTGTTGTTGATTTCTCCTGAAGAAGTTCTTATGTTGTAATCCTTTCAGAAGTTTAATAAAGAAAGTGATGGAATTTCTCGGATTTCTGAGGTGTTGAATGCGTTCTGGTGTTTGTTGAAAACTGCTGGATTCCTGTGTATCACACAATACAATAAGTCTCCGTAACTCTCTCTGTTATGTATTTTCGATCCATATATGTTTCTAATTTTGAATATTTAGCAACAAGGAAAAAGAATAACTTTCAGGATTTATTCAATGAATACCCTGAGTTCAATCCGTGTTGATAATGAATGTTTTCTTCAGCTGTACTCTTGATAAGTGTAATTCTTAATTGCTGCACTTTCAGAATGCATCTTTCACAGTGACCTTCGTCACAGGAATTCAAGTTTGCTCCTATGCGACGTATTTCACTTTCACCTCACCAGTTTAATAGAAAATTCTTAATTGCTTTCTGTTGGCTGACATGTTTCACCATTCAAGTTAAATTTGTTTGTCTGAGATACACAATAGGCCCTCCAGTTTGAACATCACCAATCCTGCATTTCAAAGCATTTCACAACTCCAGACTCCATTGCCCAATGATATATTACTCTTCAAACACTACATCTTAAGCCCTGAAAGAAATCCTTCAACCAAAACATAAACCAAAACCTGAGCATAATACCTAGCCTAAAACACCATCATAACAGAGACAAATCATAAAGAGAGAGCCCTCTCTGATTACAGTTTGGCTAGAAACTGTGATCCAAAGATTGGTTAGTGGTTACCCCGGCCGTATTCCCTTGGGAGTCATAGGGAACAACCTGGGTGTTAACATCTTTCACAGGGGTCCGCACCTACACCGTTAGGGACAGAGCGGGTAGGTACGCAGCTTTTGTACACAGAAGGTGCGGGACCGCAGGTGACCATGAGAGAAAGTGCAGAACCATAGTTACATTGATTTTTAATGTCTTTCTCCCACTTCCAAAGCTTGATTTGAAGAGCTGAGGTCTTAGACTTGCTTAGGAGGACAATACAAGTGATGATAGACCCATAATGACTGTAAATAATCATAGTGACGATATTTTTGTGTAACAACAACCCATTCCTAGGATGCGTTAGTGGAATCCCAACAAAATCAACTAACTCATAGGCCCCTTCTGCAAGGACTGTTATCACCAAAAATTGATCATCTAGCCTAATTTACTAGATGGATCGAAGTACACCATGTAGACCGAATTTTACCATAGTAAAATTTCTTTCACTGTGAGAAATTATATAATAAACCACCTTTGTTAAGTAATTTATAGTTAAACCCATGAAGAATAATTAACTAAATCACTATTCATTTGATTTTCTTCAAGGAATAATTAATTAAACCATTGTTCAATTATTATTCCTTGTCATATTTGACCCAATCATGAAAAATAAACAAATAAATCATTAATTATCTTATTTTTCTCTAAGAATAATTAACTAATCACTAATTAATTATTATTCTTTATCAAATTTGACTAAATCCCTTAGCAATAATTAAATAAATCCTTATTTTTTTATTATTCCTTAACTAATTCCTTGAGATGATAAATAAATCATTTATTTATTTATTATTTCTAAATAAAAGTTTAAATACTTTTTCCCTCCTAACCAAATATAATAAAATATTCCAAGTTCTTATTCCAAGAATGGGATCAATAATATTTTATTATTGCTCATTATTTGAGGATAACTCAATATTTTTTTATAAATAGAAGGGTTTTCCATCCATTATTCACTTTTGATTATTTTCATTATTGCACTCATTGTTGTATTTTGGTTATTTTCATTGTCGACGCCATATTTTGTTGGGTTTACACATTATAGAGGAGAGAGACTCTACACAAGCTGAAGATGTTTGAGGATAGCAAAACCCATCCCATAGAGGGGGACTGGTATCACTTATTTGTTCCCTTCATAGGTGTTATAATAAAACTATTCTTTGTATATCTGGTTTCCATTGGATGATTGGAGTTATTACTATTTATTTTTGTTGTTTAACTATGATTGTGGCATAGATCTGGACTTCACAGGTTTTGCTTCTATCAGTTGTTGCAGATCTACAATGTTTAGCAACCATTTATATTGTTGAGATTGTTTGTCATCCACAATCTTAAGTGGGTTCTTTTTGTATATCTTTGAGAAGAAAACACTACAACAAAATTGGTAGCTCTGCTGGGGATTTTATGATTGTTTCAAATCACAAAATTGGCGATTCCACTGGTTTTATACTTCAGATCCAGATACCTGGGTGACCTTTGGCTTTCAGCTTAGGGTTTCTTCTTTTTTAATCTCTTAATGTTTTCTAGCTTTTAACCCTAAATCTATTAAATTTTTGACTTCCACAAGCTTTTTGGTATTTTCCACAGGTCACAAGAACCAGTTGCGACAAAGGTGGCAGTTTTTTATGATATTTGCCCACCGGGATCCACAAAGCATAAATCACACTTTTTAGCCAAAAATTGCTACTAGAGGCCATAGCACACTTATCAGCCCAAAAAGTACAATCCCACCTGAAAAACAGGTCAATACCTACAATTTTCGGGTTTTAGGGTTTTTCTCAGATCCATTTCTGGGTTTTGCAGAGAATTGTCTGCTGGGTTGTCTAATCTCTGTCTCATCCCACTTAGGCCTTGATCTACTTTTATTTACTCGTTGAAGTGGAATTTAGCCCCCCTATGGATTCTAGTATGCTTCCACCTTTATAGGAGGAGTTTATCTGAGTGAGTAATCTGAGTTTCTACAACGTTTTGAGCCATATTTTCCAGATCTGTACCCTTTTGTTTCAGATTTATAAAGATAGGTTGTCACCATCCATAGTTTCACATTACAACTTGTTTCATCATTGGCCTTAAGGTCCCATTGGTTGCCTTAGGTGTTTCACCCATCCCCCTATCCTTTTGAAGCAATCCTCCTCTCTGATTTTTTGCTATTGTTGCACCACTTTCCAACATTTTAGTGTCATTTGATCCTGGTCACACCGAAACTTAGATATCTTAACCTTTTTAGTTTGTTTTCAATTGATTTTTCCACCAACCAGCACAGTGTTTGCAAACCCAGTTTGGGTGGGGTTTAGTTAATTGATTTGATGTTCATTTGCTATTTTCAATTCTAGTTTATTTTCAGCAATCTTTTTTCTTTCTTCAAACACGATCTGGGCTTAATTAATAAACACTCTTGCACACACAAGAACACCTTAAGTAAAGGGTGCTTGGTTTACACCATCAAGCCAAGAATTAACATAATAAATTTATCTCCCCTCATTAAGACAAAGGCATATTGTTGATCTCCCTTCACCATTTTCATGTCACATGTGCCTTAACCACCATTGCGCCAACAAGGCATTTGTTGTGGAGACTATTAGGCCTGCACCCCAGTTTCCACTTTGTCATATTACCCCTCCCCATTAGGTTCAAGTTCATACCCCTCCAAGTCCCCACACTAAATCTTCTCCTAGTTCTTCTGATTCCGAGCCTCCTTCACTGCATATCATCACCATGTCTGGACCCACAGCTGGTGTAGGAACCCAACCTAGTGTTGGCTCTAGTTTTATCTCGGTGGTCACATCAAGCGGAACAGTCTCAAGAAATTTTCCGACAACCCCCATGCTCCCTTTTATGGTTGGGTTAAGTCTACCGAAGTTTAACCAATTGATAAATGACCCCATACACCACAATGCTGGCTTGCCTTCCATGCTGACTAAAATTCCCTCAGAAATCCCAAAGTTTGAGGGTAATGCTAGAGAGGATCCTACCAAGCACGTTTGATCCTTCCACATGTGGTGTTCATCAAACTCCATCACCGATGACTCCATTCATCTTAAGATATTCCAATGCATGCTCACTGGAGATGCTGCAAAATGGTATGTAGACTAGCCTGCTGCATCTCATTCTGTCTTTGTGACACTTGCTAAAGCGTTCCTTTCATATTTCCAATTACCTCTCAGGTACGACATTGGTACGGAGCTATTGACCTCATTTAGTTAGTCCTATACCACTTGCCTTTCCAACCATGTTCAAGAGTGGCGTCGAAAGAGGAGAACAAGTCGTGCTCTACCTTTCAAAGACTATGTCTACCTAGATTGGTTTCTTAGGAGCCTTTTATCACCCATTGGAAAAGATGTCACATCCAATTTTCCTCAGACCGAGGAAGAACCTCTCCAAATCACTTTGAGATATGACCTGATTTATGCACAATTCAGTGATGTTTATACCGTCATTCCAGAAATCCCTCATCCTGGAAGTGCCAATGCACAAGGGGCATCTCATGCCACTGATGGTATCGTTGGAACCCTTTCAAACCCTTCGCCATAAATGCAACAAAGTTATGGCTATTTTCAAGGGGCCACCAGTTCCTCTAACACTCATGCCCCTACTGCTAGCAACATGTTTTTAGGGCTCCAACATGTCTACCAAACTGTTGCTCCTCCTTATGCACAGTCGAGCACTCCAACCAATCAAGCATTAACGTCACATCCTACCATGCATCCTCAGCCCTAGTAGCCACCGCTCCCTCAAGGTCAAGTGTTTACATGACAGAGTGTGACCAGTCCCCAAAATTCAAATAAAAAAGAATAAGGGAAAGGGTAATAAGGGTAACCATGGTAATGAAGGTAATCAACCTAGTGAACCCCAGGGGAACTAGCCTAACGCCAACAACCAGCAATAGGGAAACAAACCCAAGCAGAACAAGGCTATTTTTATGTACAAGCCTTGTGCATGTTGTGGTGTACATGGAAATTATACACGAGTGTCCTCTCTTACCCAAGATGCGCCAAATGTGGGCAGATCAAGCAGCCTCTAGAGGTCAACAATCGCCTCAAAATCCTGCGCCATCTCAACCGACAGTGCTTAAAAATCCATTCCCTCAGCAAGGGTTCACAGCTACTCAACCTTAGCCAAGTCAAGCAACCCATCCTCCCCAACCTTATTGTCTTGATGACTACCAGATCCTTATGACGAAATCTAATGAGGTTATTCCCTCTGATATCAACTTGCAAACTCGGTCGTGTCAATATGACAAGCCATCGAATTTGTCTGCCACTAATTTCAAAACTAAAGCATTTGTTGAGCCCCTTATGACACGAAATGGTCCATTACAGATCCCTCAACCTAAATTTGACGCCATTCCCAAGGTCCCAAAGGGACCATTACACCGTAATGCGGCTTCTAACTGAGTTGCCCATACATACAGTATAGTATATGACTTGGTGCAATCACCTACTACAATGTCAATGCTGGAGGTCCTCAAGTTGTGCCCATCTCAAAAGAAACCTCTACTAACTTCCTTGGGTGCAGTAGATCCTTTTGATGATTGTTTGATTTTCTTCCCAGTTGATACATTAGAACGTCCCCCATTACCTTCATCTGTTGCGTTCTAGATACCAGTCCGAGTCCGTAATGCCATCATCTATCGATGTATTATTGACAAAGGTGCATCCACGTATGTGATTTCTGCTACCATTTGGAAACAGCTTAAGTCACCTGAGTTGTCCCCCTCCACCATCACTTTGCATGCTTGGGACAAACACTCCTCCCAGCCTCTTGGCATGTATTGTAATTGTCCAGTGACCCTTATGGGCAAGACTGTTAATGTTGACATTAAAGTTATTGATGCCCCTTTGGATTACAACATTCTCTTAGGTCATAGTTACACATATGCCATGTTAGTCGTCACGTTTGTGGTGTTCTAAAAGATATGATTCCCCCATGAAGGGAATATCGTTACCATCGATCAGTTGACTTACTACGAGCCAAAATATGTGACCTCCCCCGAGTCCATTATCTTGTCAATGTTAGATAAGAATTCTTCACCTCCCATCACCAGTGTTTCACCCAGAGTCTATAAATATTCCTCATTGTTGGGTGCTTTACCCAGTCGTCCCCGTCCCATATCAGAGCCTAACTCTATGAGTGTTTGCATGTTACAAGAATCATGGGCTACTCTCAAGCAGTCTGGTACATTCGATCAATAGCCATCTCCTTAGTACCCTATTGTTGCCATCCCAGCTGAGCCCTCTAGATCCAGCCCCCTAGGGCCTCCTCCGTTTGTGGGTGCCTCTCCTATGTTTCCACCAAGAACTATTCCTCCAAGTCTCAACCATCCAAAAGTTATTCCGCTGAGACATTACCCTATAGGCTAGATACATTTCTTATACCCCCCCTCGACAATACTTTTTTTCCCTGTCATGGCTTTGCTGGTCCTTCCTGTTACCGGGAATAGTGTCTATGCAGAGCTGTTAATCCCACTAAGGCTGGTAGCTACCTTAGAAACAAACAAACTAAAACTATATTCATTTTCCTTTATGAGAGATGGATGAGAGAAGAATAAAGGAGACCAACCTCTGTCTTGCACTTGGTTCCTTGCTTGATTCCTCTCTCTTCTTATAGTCCTTTGCTACTTGCTTTCTTGTGTACCCAGCTTCAAAGAGTACCTGTAGAATCAAAGCATCATAACACTATATGAGAACATAGATCTATTATCATAAGCAATATAGGATCAGATGTATATTAACCACACAAATGCATAAAACATCAATCACACAAGTGTATGGAGGAAAACTTGAATAGCTTTATTGATAATCGAGAAAGAGCCAAGAGAATTACAACCAATTTTTCTGAACCAGCATCATCCTCTCAGCAAGCCCTTCTTCACCTCATGAAAAGCTTAGATCACCCAACACTATGATATTGCACCAAGAAACCAGCAGTACTTTCTTACAAGATAAAAAATTCCAGCCTTTGGATCTCTGGGATGAGGGATCCATATATAGATGTCTGCAAGGGAGGTGAGTCAGCTTTTGAGATTTGATTAGTGTCTTCTCTTTGATAGTTCTTGATTCCACTTGGAGATTGATGATCTCTTACTCATCCCTAGTCGAATTCAAAGAGGCAAGTGTCACAGGAGAGGTTTTTGGAAGATTCCATGATCCTCCACCTTGTGGATTGACCCTACCATTTGTCCCTTCTTTCCCATCACACCCCATAGAAGGGATTTTTGACATGCATCGCACCTACTGTGTGTATTCAGGTGGGATGCAATGCACTTTGCCTATGGAGCAGGTGAAATGGTCCAGTTTTGACCAGTTCTGAGTAGTTTTTTCATGGAGAACTTCTTAAGATGTAATCAGTTGACCTTGTTCTTTTAGGGGTCGGAACAACACTTTTAGGGACTTAAGAGCCCTTGGCTTATTGACATTTATGATTGGGGTTGCACTGCCCAAAAATGTCTATAACAGTTTCCCCCTAAATCATGAGGTCGTTAATTTGTCGATGTCGGGTGAAATGCTTTATCATAAGGATATGAAGTTCTTTCAAGCTGGAAGGATACCTGTAATAAGATACAATACAATACATTATCTTCATAATATTTTCATGATCTAGCTGAGGCGGGCATTCCCATACTCAGCTTTATAAATTTATTTTCATGTACATGAGACAGACAATCGTCTGAGTGTAGACTGATGATTCTGGTAGAGCCATCATCCCTTAGATTGGATGATTATCTGTGTAGCAATGATGTACATTTGATGTCTTTATTTTCCTGAATATATATCGCAGCCCGGATGGATGAAACTAGATCTGGGGTCTTCAATCTCGTTCGATATTCACTCAAAGTACAAGTCGATTCATGTGAGAGATGTTCTGGAGTCGAACATGGAAAGACATCACCTGATTACCAGCCAATGATGTAAGCCGTTAACAGGCACGAGAGGAATCACCAATAATGATGATGACCCTCAAGGTACTACAGTACAATTCACGTGGTGTGAATAAAGGACTTGGCATCGAACACCACGCAAAATCTTTCGTTCGAAGGCCATTGATGTAAACCTGTCATCGGAAGTGAGAAACTTGCCATTGAGGCATGCAAGCTTCAAAGTACTGAAAGGGTTGTTCCTAGATCGACTTCTTGGATAATGAGCTGATGTCGACAAGAAGCGATCTGTCATAGGAGGGCCTTAGGGAATCCCACATCAATGACACAGAATGGAGCAAATTATTTTAATGGAGGTGAAAATCATCTGGTGATATACGGTTCAGGGTGGTGGTCATGAAAGAATGGAGCGAAAATGTATTATAGTGGGTGAGACACAGGTGAATTCTCTGAGTGACTTCTCTTGAACATATCGGCGACACTGACATGATGGATTGGTAGCATTAACCCCAAATGTGGATGGTGTAATGGAACCATGGTGATGTGACCAGTGAATGGAACAACCCAACCCGGCTTGGATGCAGAGTGAAAGTGTCATGTTCAAGAGCGACTTGCCACCAACAAAGTTTCTTCAAGTTTTCTTCCCAATTTTTCCCCAGTCATTGCTAACCAGTACCTCTTTATTTTTGTCAAGCTTGAGGAGGATAACATATGCTTGTTCTATATTTTCCCTTCGGGCAAACCCATCGCTATGTTTTAACGAGCCTAGTGATAGTGAAACTCGTTCTTGTCTGTTATGGACAAGTTTGTCGCTATTAGGTTTTAACGAGTTTAACGACAAAGATAACTCGGTCCTTTTCAATTTTAGAGAGTCTGAAAAGGGATGTAAAGGAAACTCCAAAAATCCTTTTTCGTCATCTAATCCCTTAAGTTCGAAAAAGTATAAAATAATACAGAAGGGATGAATTTTCGGTACTTTTAACGAGCCGAACAAAACAAGCGCTCGATCTTTTTGTGTAATAATCCCTCAGGTCCAAAAAGATTAAAATCTAAAGGAGGGATAGCACTTCCGATCACTTTAACGAGCTGGAGAGGCTAATGGTGATCCAGGTGGATATTGGTGGCCACCTGCCAAGTCCACCTGGACCCCCACCATTGTCTTTCTCAGCATTTTCAGTTTCCTTAATTGTAGCACAACTTACTATTTTTAGCAGTTTTTCGGGTCCTGAACTTCCGGAGCCGTTTTGAGGCCCTAAACGACGTTTTTTGGGAAATCTGGGGGCAACATGGGTCCATGGACCGATGTTGCCCTTCCCAAAGTGGTAGTGCTCGGATAGATCTTTCTAACGAGCTATTGTACGCGTCAAACAGAGATCGTATGCCAAAGTTACGACCCCGGGAAGTTGATGTACCAATTTACCCAAACGGGGCCCACAGTTTGGCGTTTCATCTCCTAGGGTTAGGTTTTGGAATGTTAAGGGTTGTCCATTGTTTCTCAACAATAAATAGGCCTTCGAGCCTCATTGTAACACAGTTCAGAGGCATGTAGCCATCACATCTCTTCTCAGAGATAAGCTACCATCGCCCTAGCTAGTTTATTGCCATTTCTGTTTGTAAGCATATTTCAGTATTTTCCATTAATGAAATGAAGTATTATTTCCGCTGCATCTTTGTGTATATGGTTATCTCTGTAATTTGTTGCGTTCCTGTTTAAATCCGGATCAGTGGTATCAGAGCGGTCTGCTTTTTCTCTATTTTTCTTTGCATGTCCCCAACAAGGTCGGGATATAAGGAGTTAGGGCTTGAACTGGTTGAACCTTTACAAGACCAGCCTCGCAAATCCCGACGGCCTCCCATGGCGGACGAGAAGAAAGACGAGGGGGCAGGAGATCCCATCAAAATCTTGCTCGAAGAAGCGCTCGAGCGACAACGGAACGCGATGATGGACAGCTTTGCGCAGATCCTTCAGCGGCTACCCAGAAGCGGCGCATCGGCTTCCAGTAGCTCCTCTGGAAACACCACACCCTTTAAGGTACAAGTTAATTTTGAAATCCCCATATTCGAGGGTCAGATAGACGCCGATGCCGTAGATAAATGGTTAAATCTGCTAGAGGGTTATTTTTCTGTTCATGAATTTTCGAGTCGGGAAAAGATTGTTTTTGCTCTTCTCAAAGCAGCCCCCCACGTCAAGGACTGGTGGGAAACCTACTGCGAGCAGAAGGATGAAAGTACTGGCTCACTGTTTTCAGCCGCACCCACCTGGGATTCGTTCCGGGATGCCATCAAGGAGCAGTACTACCCTGTCGGAAGCTATGAGGATGAATACATAAAGTGGACCACGCTGCGGCAGGGAAGGGACCAAGACGTGCCGGAGTTCACCAATCTTTTCCATACCCTTCGCACAAAGTTGGGTATCAAGGATTCGGAGCAACATTTGATACTCAAATACCGTGGCTGCCTGCACAAGTACATCCAGGAAGAAATACAGTTCTTAAACATCCCCTCGCTCGGCGCAGCATACCGGTATGCCGTCAAGGTCGAGCAGAAGTTTAAACAAAAGAAGCGAGACTTTGGATCTGCGAATCCAAAGCAGGGGAAAGGTGCCCCTAAACCACAGAACAAAGGACAAAGCCAAGGCGGGACAGCCCAAGACAACCAGCCGAAGCTGCAAGCAAAGAGCAACGCCGCGAAGCCGAGAAAGGACACTGGAAAATGGTGCGAGTTCCATAAGAGCTCCACTCACAACACAAGTGAGTGTCGGGCCAAGCAGTCACTGGTGGCTGAGCTAAAGGTTTCAGAATCAGATGCATGTTCCGACTCTGAGTCAGAACCCGATAAGGGGTATGAAAAAGGGAAGCATATCATTGATGCGGATCCCAGCGCCACTGTTGCTACCGCAAAGATCCAGAAAAATGAACCCGAAGATCCAGAGGAGGAGGAGCGTCTCTTCCACTCCCAGATGTGGGTAAAGGGCTCCCCGATACAGTTCATTGTTGATAGCGGGAGTCAAAAGAACCTCATTTCGGCAGAGGTCGTGAAGCGGTTGGGCTTACCGACCACAGCACATCCACAACCATACACCATTGGGTGGCTTCACCAAGGGCGAGATCTTCGCGTGAGCCAGCAGTGTCGCCTTCCATACAACATCAAGCCCTTCACGGATGAGGTATTGTGTGACATTGCTCCCCTTGAAGTTTGTGATGTATTACTAGGACAACCATACTTGTGGAAGCGACATGCTGTGTATGAATCAAGGCCCCGTGCTGTTATTATTACATTGGGAAATAAGTTGTTCAGGATACCAGAGGTAGCACCACCTGCCGCCATCTCTTTGATTACTGCAAAACAATGCAGTAAGATCATTTCCAAAACCAGGAAATTTGTTTTCCTGATGATACGCCCTCAAGGGAAGAAGAAGACAGTGGCCACGGCCTCCAAACGGGGTTCCTCTGCACAGCAGCTACAGATGGACAAGATTGTGGAGGAGTACGAAGACATTTTCACCTCCCCGGCAGGGGTTCCTCTGCACTGTCAAGTCAAGCACTGCATCGATCTGACCCCAGGTGCGCCGCTACCCAATGGACCAATTTATCGGCGCTCCGTTCTGGAGAACAATGAAATCAAGAGACAGATTCAGGAGCTCCTGCAGAAAGGTCACATCCGTCCGAGTTCTTCGCCCTGTGGTAGCCCGATAGTGTTGGTACAGAAGAAGGATGGGACGTGGAGACTCTGTATTGACTATCGGGCACTGAACAAGATCACTGTCCGTAATAGGTACCCGATCCCGCGGATTGATGACCTCCTAGACCAACTAAAGGGGGCGAAATATTTCAGCAAGATCAATCTGAAGTCAGGATATCACCAGGTACCAATTGAACCCTCAGATGTGTGGAAGACTGCCTTCAAATCCAAGGAGGGCCTCTTCGAATGGTTGGTCATGCCTTTCGGATTGACGAATGCTCCTGCAACCTTTATGAGGCTAATGGATGACATCTTGCGGCCATTCACCAACTCCTTTGTAGTAGTATACTTGGATGACATTCTGATCTTCAGCCAGAGTTGGGAAGAGCACCTCCACCACATCCGACAGGTTCTCCAAACACTGCGGCAACACAAGCTATGTGCCAATTTGGAGAAATGCACTTTTGGCATGACCGAGGTTCAGTATCTGGGATACATCATTGATGAACAGGGGGTGCATGTCGATCCAGCCAAGGTCCAAGTCATTCGGGATTGGCCCTCTCCAACCACTCTAACAGAGCTCCGCAGCTTTCTAGGTCTTGCCAACTTATACCGCAGGTTTGTGTTGGGATTTTCTCATATTTCTTGGCCCTTGAGTCAAGTCACCAAGGGCGGGGCGAAAGCAAAATTCTTTTGGTCTGAATCTCAACAGAAGTCATTCAGGGAGTTGAAGGATCGCCTCTGCACGGCACCAGTGCTCGCGTTACCAGATTTACAACAACCATTTGAGGTCGAGACAGATGCCTCTGACTATGCTGTTGGGGCAGTCCTTACTCAACATGGACATCCAGTGGCATATCACAGTGAAACACTTTCAGACACAGTCCGGAAGTACCCCACTTATGATAAAGAGATGTATTCCATTGTACAGGCCTGTCGACAATGGAAGCATTACATTTTGGGGAAGGAAACGGTCATCCACACAGACCACCGACCTCTGCAGTTCATACAGACCCAAGGGAAATTGCAGAATGATCGCCATCAGAAGTGGTCTACATACCTGCAACAGTTTCACTTGAATATCAAGTATAAAAAGGGCAGCACCAATAATGTTGCAGATTGCCTCAGTCGACCACCGATCATGGCGCTAACCACCGTGCTCAACTCTTGTGGGCACGAGACTTCTGATTGGCCACTTCTCTACAAAAGCGACCCAGAATTCGACCACACATACCAGACACTCTTGGAGGGTCGGCAAGTTGCAGATTTTCACCTCCAGGATGCCCTATTATGCCACCTCGGTCACCTCTGTGTTCCTTCAAGCGAGCGTGCCAAGATGATTTGGGAAGCACACTACAGTCGGGCTGCTGGGCATTTCGGGGTCGAGAAAACAGTGGCAGTACTGCAAAACTATTTCTATTGGCCGAATCTTCGACAGGATGTTGGGAAGTACATCCGATCATGTACTGCATGTGCCATTGCCAAACCGACCATTAAGAAGCAAGGCCTCTATACCCCGTTGCCTACCCCTAGTCGACCTTGGGAATCCATCTCCATGGATTACATGTCAGGCCTTCCTTCCACTAAGCATGGAAATGACTGTGTTTTTGTGGTCGTCGACAGGTTCTCAAAGATGGCCATTATGATGGCCTGCAAGAAGAATATCACAGCAGAAGCCACTGCTAAACTCTTCTTTGAACGAGTGTGGGTGCACTTTGGGATCCCACAGTCTATCGTCTCAGATCGGGACAGTCGGTTCCTCAGCACCTTTTGGTCCAGTCTCTGGTCAATGCTGGACACCAAACTCACGAAGTCCACAGCCTTCCATCCTCAAACTGATGGCCAGACGGAGGTTGTCAATAGGATGATTGTGCACATTCTGCGCATGTATAACTCAAAGCATCCACGCACATGGGACGAGAGCCTCCCCTACGTTCAGCACAGCTACAACCGAGCTCTTCACAGCTCCACTGGCCATAGCCCTTTTCAGGTGGGTTTGGGATTCCAGCCACTATGCCCCATTGATGTGGCCATGCCACTTGCAGCTACTCACATGAATTCAGCTCATGTCCAGTCCGAAACAGATAAGGCCACCAGCTTCATTGAGCGAATCCAACATATTCGCCAGCAGGTCCATGACATTCTTGAGAAATCAAATGCCAAGTACAAGCAGCGACATGATCAACATCGGGTGCCACACAAGTTTCAGGTGGGCGACAAAGTCTGGTTGCATTTGCAAAAGGAACGCCTTACTGGAGCCTATCGAAAATTGAGACCACTCCGATATGGTCCTTACACCATTACTAAGGCTATGGGAGACAATGCATTTGAGCTCAGCATTCCCCCATTCCTTGGCCTGCACCCAGTATTTAATGTGGACCGCCTTCGGCCATACTTTCCACCATTGTTAGACACATCCGACATTGCAGAACAGCTCAAACCCACAGAATTAAATCCAGATTGCATGGAACAAGCTGCAACTGATCGGATCATGGACACACAGATCAAGAACACTCGCCAACAGAATATCCAACTGTATCGAGTTGTCAAAGCGGGCCAACTCCTTCAGCAGGGCAAGTGGCTCACCAGGGAACAAGTTCAGCAGAAGTTTCCTCATCTCATGGAGGAGCTCAACGCAATGGGGACCATTGCTTCCTAAGGGGGGAGGAATGATCCAGGTGGATATTGGTGGCCACCTGCCAAGTCCACCTGGACCCCCACCATTGTCTTTCTCAGCATTTTCAGTTTCCTTAATTGTAGCACAACTTACTATTTTTAGCAGTTTTTCGGGTCCTAAACTTCCGGAGCCGTTTTGAGGCCCTAAACGACGTTTTTTTGGGAAATCTGGGGGCAACATGGGTCCATGGACCGATGTTGCCCTTCCAAAGTGGTAGTGCTCGGATAGATCTTTCTAACGAGCTATTGTACGCGTCAAACAGAGATCGTATGCCAAAGTTACGACCCCGGGAAGTTGATGTACCAATTTACCCAAACGGGGCCCACAGTTTGGCGTTTCATCTCCTAGGGTTAGGTTTTGGAATGTTAAGGGTTGTCCATTGTTTCTCAACAATAAATAGGCCTTCGAGCCTCATTGTAACACAGTTCAAAGGCATGTAGCCATCACATCTCTTCTCAGAGATAAGCTACCATCGCCCTAGCTAGTTTATTGCCATTTCTGTTTGTAAGCATATTTCAGTATTTTCCATTAATGAAATGAAGTATTATTTCCGCTGCATCTTTGTGTATATGGTTATCTCTGTAATTTGTTGCGTTCCTGTTTAAATCCGGATCAAATGGCTCGGCAATCTTTTCATATTTTACGAGTTAGTTGGAAAGAGATTAAAGGAGACTCGTCTTTGAGGAACGAGTGATAAATTCGGGTAGTAGTTGATTCCAGGTAAGTTTGGAATTTTCCAATCACCGCAGTGTTACAAGGATTGCTAATAGGATCACTCTTCGCAGCTGTTCCTCAAAAGGAGTAAACAATCAAGTGGAGGTGAATGATCGGCTAATACAGAGTGGAGGTGATGATGAGAACATGACCAAGGCTTCAAAGGCTGAAGTACTACATTCACGATGGTTATTTACCGGAAATTGGTTCATTTGTTATTTTAAAATGAGCTTAAACGCTGGGGGAAACACTTGCTCATTGCTTATGTTTATTTTTTAACGAGCTTGAAGTCCACGTTAAAACTGCTTGATCCAGTCGTATAATAAGAATGTCTCATCTAAAAAACAACATTTTTTCAAAGCTTTCCCCGCATCCTTTCTTTATGCAAGTTAGGAAATGACCAATCCTACGAGTTTAAAGGGTTAGAGGACCTACAAGTTTAAAAAATAAATGGTCGCTCTTCACTTGTATGCCAAAAGGTTTGCATGCCCCCAGGTATAGTGAAATAGAGTTTCGACGTTACCCCTCAATTTGTAGACAAAACATTTGTTTTATCGGGAAAGGCCTACCTCTTTCAGGTTACCAAAGATTGTTCTATCTGTGTTACAAACAAAACACTTCTTCGGCGATGTCTACCGAAATAGACAAAGGCGAGTGGCACAGACGCCTCCACTCACATAACTTTGACAAGGGAATCTTATTCCATTCTAATCCCCTTTTCCAAAACGGACGGGTGTGTCAGACTATTCATATATCCCTCTTGCAAACCTACCCTATACCTGAAGTTTTCCTGCCAAAGCAGACCAGGGTGCATGCCCCCTAGGTTTCAGTCATATCCTCTGAATCACTCGCGCTCATCAGGAGGACGGACTGGGGATTGATGAGACATTCCTTACGTGAAAAGACCATTCAGGGTTGGTATATGACTATTTCCTATGTGTGAACTGGGAAATGAAAGCTGGTCTATGAGCTTGACCACTCTTCCTTCATGCGGAAAACACATTACTCTAAAGCGTGATGAGACAATGGCTCCCATGCAATAAATATAGTCTCATCCAAGGAGTAGATTATAATCTAGGGGTCCTTGGACTACCATTACATTCATGTGAATGGTTTTCCCTCTCAATGTTATGGGCACATTGGGAAGGATCCCTAACGGTTGACTGGTTCCTTTGTCAAAGCCTATTAGATTTCTCATCTCAGGAAAAAGCGATGGCGAACCAAGCGCTTTCCAAGCAGTTGAGGAAAGGATACTCACAGAAGCCCCTTCATCTATGATGGTACCGGCCATGACCATTCTGTATATTTGAGAAATGATTCGAAATGGTACACTAGCCGGTAAACGGGGTCTGCCTAGTAGATTCCAGTCAAAGGAAACAACCAGGTTGCCTGGAGGTGGGACCGAATAGACGGCCAGATACGACTCTGACGAACTTCCTTCCTGCGGTAAAAGAATGGGTAGATTTCCCCCATGTTCATCGGAGTCTATGCTTGTGAAAAGAATTTGGACGGTGTCATCCTTGTTCTCTTAGGTGACTGTATCATCTGAAGATGGAACCTCTGAAGACAAGACCGGGTCAACTGCCGCCTCGACCTTTTTACTTTCGTCTAGTGTGGATTCAGAGGGTTTATCTTCAATGATAGATGCTTTGGCCGACCACAAGGGCGTGTCAGCCGGATTTTCAACTAGTGACGAACTTGGCAAGAGTTTCTTATATCCAGGAGGGAGCCATAAGGGTGAAACCGGACGGTCGTCCAAAACTCTTTTAGCCTCATCTAAGAAGGGACAACGGTGGATGGCGTAATCGCCTTCACACAGTTTACAAGGAAATTTACATTTTCCTTTTTGTCCAAGGGCTTCACTTTCACTAGTTGACGGTGTATTTTCAACATGATCATCAGAGGGTGACGACACCGGGTTGTGCAAACGAGGAGACCAGTCCCTTAAGATCCGAGGGATGAAAGGACAATCTCGATGATAGTGGTCTCCTTTGCAAATGACACATGGCGATTTAGGCCTGGTCGATGCAGTGTGTGGATTTTTGCTAAATGATGCTTGGTTGCCCCTTTTCGCCTTTGGCTCCTTCTTCTTCTTCTCTTTGTTCTTCTTTTCCTTCTTCTTCTCAGGTACTTGATTTTTGGCTTTACTAGCTTCATCAAGCGAAGAGGAAGGAGGAGAGGAAGAATTGGACGAAGTAGAGGGTTGTGGGGTAGCTCTGGAATCGTTTAGTTGCTGACTCGATTGTTGAGGAATCGCGGTGTTCTAAATGATGGAGGTTGAGAAGAGCCATACGGGCAAGCCAATTGTCAATCCTGGAAGCGACAATGTGGCCATATGGGGTGCACCAACATCTCCCCAAGAGGAGAAGGGACTAGGATTTCCTCCAAGGGGAACTCCTTGGTTGGTGGACTCCATTTTCCTCAAATTAAGACCAACGAAGGAAAGGTGATAATTATTCCGTTTAAAATAAATTTTAGACACTTTGACACAACTTGTTTTTTCAGTTTTTAAGAGTCGAGAAAAAACAAAAGATGACTCTAGGCGCCTTCGATTTTTAATGAGCCTGAAGTGACAAGTGCTCAGATGGACCTTTTCCATTAAGGAGTCTGAAAAGGAACGAAAGGGACTGCTCTGGAAATCTAGACAGAGGGATTACCAAACAAATTGTAAAACTGTAGAATACTTTTTACGGTACGGCAGTCAATCTTCCCGAATGTTGTGTTCAATGCATTGCGATCGATAGGGCGGCAGACATGGCTTCCTATGGATAAAGGATCAAGCCTATTGTGGTCTCCCAAAATATACTTGACGGTACGTGGGAGCACAAGTCCATACTGGCACTTATCGTCTCAAAGTGAAGGAATCACCCAATCAACAGCGAAAACAACAGTTACCCGGCTTTACGACGCCGGAATACGTCTCTAGCCTATACTTCTAGATATTGTGGGTTAGGTTCCAAAGCGTTTTTAGATTCATTAAATTTATTTTATAGTTGATCTTGCTTAAGAAATTTGTCTTCCAAGTTCACCGCGTGATGTAGATGTACAATTCCCAAAATGAAATCTAAGATGATAAACAGTCGTTTAGTCTTCTTTTTGCAAATGAAAATCCTAGCTACTAAGGAAAGAGAGATGGCATTCTTTCAACAAAGAGCAAAGAGCACATACTATATGCACTGTCCTAAATCAAACCAACAAACAGTCTAAATGCAAATGCACATGGATGTGTTTGTTTTCAGCCTTCTTAATGTGTAAATGATAAAAAGAAAGCTAAGCGCAAATCTGAATTATTTTTTCAAAGCGGCAATTAATAATAAGTTTCTTTTCAAGACAAAATGAGGACAATGACAACACTTTGCAGTTTGGAATTGAAAAATTGCTTTCGACACTAGAAAAAACTACTAATTCAGATCAAATACAAGAGTAACAGTGTAATCGACTATCAAGAACAATCAGATTCTCTTCTATGACTGAAAACGACACTTGCGACACTTTCAAATCAAGAAACGATAGTACAATTACGCTACTTCTTTGTAAAGGAGAACTGAAAATGACTCAAAAAATACATAAAAGCATTTACAGTTCTTTTCACAATGGAGGTGGAATAATAGCAAGGAAAGGGGTTTCAAACAGAGGTGTACTGACTACAGGCAACAAAACTCCTGAATAGAGCTGAAAATAATGAACACAGAAACCAAAATTTAGGAACAAGGCCTTGTCTGATAAGCGCATCTATAACGCAGTGAAACTGAAATGCAATGCACCTACTACACTCGGGAAGTGCGCTGCATTTGAAGTTCACAGAAAAGACAGTGCGCTAGACCAGGGACGAGACTTTGATTGGGTTCCGGGTCATAGTTTGTAGTTCAGTTCAGGGATTTTGGCCGAGCATGTGGTGATCAGTAAATCAATCACAGGGGTAGATCTAAGGAGGTTACTAGAGCCACCACCAGGGCAATTAGAGAGCTTGTAAATCAATTGTTTAATTCATAAACAAAACCCGGAGATTGACTGAAGCAGCGTTGATCTACTTTGCACTTGCATAGAAAATGCAGTTCGAAGGCTAGCTGGCTTGACTTTAGGCTCCGTCTATAAGTTTATAAAGTAAACAAATGTAGATGAACAAACAATCTACTCGCTCCCCAGTATGGTCTCGATTTTGTTACCTGGAATAATGTCTATGCAGAGCTGCTAATCCCACTAAGGTTGGTAGCTACCTTAGAAACAAACAAACTAAAACTACTTTCATTTTCCTTTAAGAGAGATAGATGAGAGAAGAATAAAGGAGACCAACCTCTGTCTTGCGCTTGGTTCCTTGCTCGATTCCTCTCTCTTCTGATAGTCCTTTGCTACTTGCTTTCTTGTGTACCCAGCTTCACAGAGTACCTGTAGAATCAAAGCAGCATGACACTATACGAGAACATAGATCTATTATCATAAGCAATATAGGATCAGATGTATATTAACCACACAAATGCATAAAACATCAATCACACAAGTGTATGGAGGAAAACTTGAATAGCTTTATTGATAATTGAGAAAGAGCCAAGAGAATTACAACCAATTGTTCTGACCCAGCATCATCCTCTCAGCAAGAAGCCCTTCTTCACCTCATGAAAAGCTTAGATCACCCAACACTATGATATTGCACCAAGAAACCAGAAGCACTTCCTTACAAGATACAAAATTCAAGCCTTTGGATCTCTGGGATGAGGGATCCATATATAGATGTCTGTAAGGGAGGTGAGTCAGCTTTTGAGATTTGATTAGTGTCTTCTCTCTGATAGTTCTTGATTCCACTTGGAGATTGATGATCTCTTACTCATCCCTAGTCGAATTCAGAGAGGCAAGTGTCACAAGAGAGGTTTCTGGAAGATTCCATGCTCCTCCACCTTGCGGATTGACCCTGCCATTTGTCCCTTCTCGCCCATCGCACCCCATAGAAGGGCTTTTTGATGTGCATCACACCTACTGTGTGTATTAAAGTGGGATGCAACACACTTTGCCTATGGAGCAGGTGAAATGGTCCAGTTTTGACCGGTTCTGAGTAGTTTTTTCATGGAGAACTTCTGGGAGAAGATGTAATCAGTTGACCTTGTTCTTTTAGGGGTTGGAACAAAACTTTTAGGGACTTAAGAGCCCTTGGTTTATTGACATTTATGATTGGGGTTGCAGTGCCCAAAAATGTCTATAACACCTCCTAACATGGCTCTGGGGATCCCAGTATGGTACATAGATCCCCCTGCAAATGTTCCACCTAGTCAACTAAGACCCTATCATGCTTTGACCCCAATTCAAATAGTCCCTATGGCCCTTTCTGCTAATTTAGTTCCATCACAATGTCAACAAGAACCCACTCCTCTTGCAAAAGAATCTATATAGGGAGGAAACTCTAAGAGGAAAGAACTAAAAGACAAGGCTCCCCAACCTACTCTAGCCCCTAAGGCCCCAAAGCTGTCACCTCCATGCACTTTTTGTAAAGTCATTGGGCATGCCACCAATAATTGTCTCAAGCTTCCTCACCTCAAACCTTTGGTTCATGAAACATTCCCTGAGTCAAATATGCCCAAAATCCATGTTAACTTTCTGGGTCCACCGAAGAAACTCAAAGCATTGCGCTCAAATCACCCTTGTGCCCTGTCTGATCATCATGGTCACTATTCCCATTGTTTATCTTGTCTCGATGAATTTCGTGATTTCCTTGAAGTGCTTCGCGAATACAAGACCACTTGTAGTGGAACACCTACTCCTCTACCTGTGGATTCTGGTACTCCTAGTCAACCAGAACAGGGGGACTTTGGTGCAAACATTATGATCCCTCCCCCCGATGTTGAGATGACGAACACCACATGCCATATCTTTTACCTGTCATCATCCTTGAGTTCCTCAAAGGAAAACCTTTCTGAGGTTTATGTGTGTGCTTCTATCGAACCTATTTCGACAGAATCCCAGGTCTCAACATTTGTAGATCCTCCATATACTAGCTCATCATCTACCATTCCAGATGATGCGTATGTGAACCTTCTTTCTGACATTGATGTACCAGGTAATGCCGATGCATCAAGTAGTTAGTATTCCTCCTGTATGTCCATCTTCCAGCTTGATGAGGACATCATGGAAGCTATGTATACCCCTGATTATACTATCAGAACATTTTAATAACACACCAGCTATCAAGGAGACTGAGTTTCCTCTACTTCATCTCTATAAATGACCTTGGCAACTTGTCTTGTTCTCCTGCTACATGGTTGTTTTGACAGTTTGTTGACCATAGAATTATGCTCCCTATATACATGGGGAAATTGAACTTCCTGGAAATGGTCTTTAAGCTCCCCAGCATGCTATCAGTCCCACACAGCTAGATATTTCTCTGTGTTGTTGTTCCGTTCATCCAAGAATATCATCACTTAAGTATCCATAGCTTTTCAAACTTCAGGTCTCTAACTCTAGCTTCCATAACTATTAACATAAGTAATATTAGAGCATCTACCCAACCTGAGTTATTTTTTTGGTTTCCCAATCCATATTCAAATGTAATCGAGTACATCTTAGAAAGATGTAGCACTCCTAGACATTCATCTCAATCCCAGTTCCTTGCATTCTTCTCAATCCTCAAATCAGTGCCCATTCATCTCAATCCCAGTTCCTGACATTATTCTATCAGTTTGTAACATTGTCCACCAGTCTAGATTTTGTTCATAAGAAACATCTTCTAGAGTATGAATGCGTTGATATGCAAATGATTGATTAGGCCCTGTGAGAGTCTTTGCACTCCTCCACTAACCCAACAATATGATAAGATTCTCACCTATCGCCTATTAACTATGATTCAGCCACATGGTCACCTATACTTGGGAATTTTTTAGCCATAACAACATGGTCACCTATACTTGGGAATTTTGTAGCCATAACACTCCAATATGTGAAGCCTTATTTCACTTATTTGTTTGGAGATCTGAACCATGCTACCACCAATAATGGCTACAATTATTTCCTTGTTGTGATTGTTTCCCATGAGCCCTTTCTCTTTGCAGTGAGTGCCTTTGCAAAATGATTAGGTCATTTAGACCATGTTACCTTTTAAACCTATACTTTAAGTGGTAAAGACCTACCCATTGTTATCACTGTAGCTTTTTCATTTTCTTTAGGCTATCTCTCACCTAACCCAAGGTGGGTTTTCCTATGAAAGTGTATGATGAACTTTAGAGAATAAATGGGATGGTGGATTGAAAATATTTCCTATCCAAATATCATCAAACTATTATTCTGCATCAAGAATCCTAAATCTAAATATTGATAGTGTTATTTTTTATAGGAACATATGCAAGTGTTTCATTATCTAGTGGAGATTTTGTCTATGCAAGGGCTCAGTTTGTTGCGTTGTTTAGCTTGCGAGATTCAAATGAATTTTTCCTTGGAATGATCAATTCAATATTCATTGTTCAGGGAACCCATGGCATTTTCTGATACCACACCTATGGGAATATTTCTAATCTGGGTGAGAAACTATTCCCCTTGATGTTTCTATTCAAGCAATTTCAAATTTAGGGCTTGAAACCTTTTACTTGGTTTTAACCAAAAGCATTATTTTTTTGTGGCATATTCAGAGACGAGTATGATAGATGTAAATATATCTTGGGCCTACAAATTTTCTTTAGTTGGATTCTTTGATCTCATAGGAATGATATTAATCATATCATTCACCACATGGAAAGTTTTGGTGGTTGATATTCTAATGGTCTTTATCACTAGATGGATCCAAGTAAGGTTCCTTCTGCTTATGTACATATTTTTCATTTGAAAATTATACATCTGTTAATACTCTGTCTCTCTGTTTGTCAATATGAGCACATATATCATCTATAGTTTCAGCAAGAGAGTTAACAAGGATAAATGGTACTACTAAAGCACCGATAATGAACAATGCTGCTGAAACAACATTAGGTGTAGTGAGAATCTACATAGGTGATGGAATATAACTTCCATGAAAGCTTGAAAAAATGATTTCCTTGGGGCATTACATTCTCCATCCTATAGTTTTTTATCTCAACATTCACACAAAGTAGATTGATTCGAATTTCAGAATTATGTTCTACAGTTAACTTTTTCTCCTTGAAATGTGTTTTCCATTTCTTTCATGGCTGCCAGACCTTTGAGTTTATTTGTTCCCATCTCTAGGAAGTTGTTAAACAAAAAATTGATGACTCATGTACTGAATATTACAACCATTCACTTGTCAAATCCATTTCAGATCATACAAGCTGACTCAATGTTATGAACTAGATGAGTCATCAATCCATATTTTTCACACTAAATGTAGAATGAAGGATCACATATTGGGACACTGGTGGACATGAAATACACACTTAAAATTCTAACTAGGAGATAGTACTATCTCTTGATTAGATAATGATTTAGTGAGGGAAAATCAATCTCTCCTTAGTGGACTTTTGAGGTCAATGGTTCATCTCATAGTTTTCTTCACATTTCAATGCCTTTGATTGGTAATTCATTCTCATGATGTTATAGAGTATGCCACATCTTCATGGTGTTACTTTGGTATGCTTGTTCATCTAAAGATTTTAAATCCTAATTCATTCTAGTATGAATATGATAGAAAAGATTTCAACCCTTATGACATGGCTTATGTTTACATAGAATTTTATAGAAGCAGTCTTCTCACACTTGAACCCAAATCTATTATCCAACATTTATGAAGTATTGGTACATTGACACACTTTTCCATGTGGCTCTGATATTTTATATATGGATTTCACTTTGATTGGTTGATGTCGCATGGAAAGTAATGGCCAAGCATATTTGGTAAGCATAAATTAAGCTTGCTGCCTTGTTTCAGGAAAATTAGAAACAACCTTCTTATTATATTGGAAATGTTGTCCAAGCTTTCAAGTTGTAAACCATGGTTCCATATCTTCAACTGAGGTAGCATTACACTTGTTGGTATATTCATAGAATCTATTCTTGAGGTCCTTACAAGACGCTAGTCATAAAAATGAGTATTTCTAGATATACGAGCCTAAAAATCCTTTCTAGTGTTGTAAAAAGATTTTGCACAATTTTCTTTTGAAGATTTCCCTCAGGAAATTCCAACAAGGAACCAAAATTAAAGGTTAATTAATGTTTCTAGGTCCTGTTCCATTCAATGCAACTTTTATCAAGAAAATAAGCTCATTTAAGATAAGTGGCAATGCCAATGTATGCTACAATAATACCATTGTTTCTTCTAAGCTTAAGCTTGGTCTTGCTCCATGTGATAGCTCTGACTTTCTTGTGGTGCTTTCAGGCTCATTAATTTCAAAATCCCCCACATATTTGCCTGATTTCCTTGAGTCTAGAGATGTAGATCATCATAGTATCCATCAACATGGACCAACAAGATCATTGTTGGGTTTCTATTGTACTTTCTTCTATTATTTCCTGAATAATCTCTTGTGTTTTCTGATCAAGATGTTGTTTTGAAATATGGAAAAATATATGTTATAATTTAATCTTCCAAAAAGTTCTATGCTTGTATAGAAACAAGGGTGAATACTTTTAGTTTTTTATATGATCCATTCTTATAGTAAAATTTAGTTGTTCGATTGAGAGAGAATAACCACATTCTTATCATATAAACAGGTCTGGCTCTCCAATGGTTGATTGGGTTTATTATGAAGTGGGACTGTCAAACCTTTCATGCAAAAAAAGAAATATGTTAGGAATATCTCTTTCTTATCAAGGTACTAAGGCTAGAAAACAAATGGCCATTCTTTCAAGGTTACAAGTGCCACAAGCATGTACAAGGAGAGGAAATCTAATAGCATACATTACAGTGATCCCAAGCAATGAAAGTTTAAAAGGATAGTAGTTAAAGTTTGAAAGACAAGGTTACTGTTATCACCCCAAGAAACTGTTCTAGGTTTTAGCTTGGAGATGCTTGGGAACATTACAAACTCAACTAAATGTTGGAAATGGATGAATGGAAGGAATCATGCTTGTTCAAGCCAGATAACCACTTCTACTTTGCTTGACTCTAGACATGCGTGAACACCCCTAGACTACAAGGTTTTAGACCACCAATTACTCACAGTTTAAGGATTGGGTGAATATGGAGAATACTGACCACACCAGCAGATGCACAAGACCATGTGATGGCTGGCTACAACCAGTAAAGTGGTCTGCAAATCTAATTCCCTAGTGTACAGATAGGATGATAGCTCTCTATCACTAAGTGAAAAGAAACCTGATTAACACATTCACTAATACATGCAAGATTTAAACACAGAGGTAGGATGGCAGCTCCTCTAATGCCATACATCAAGAGTTCAGGAAAACCGTATATCAGGCACAACCTAGAACAGAAGAAGAATGGAAAGTGAGAAATTAACAACAAAAGAAGCTTATATTAGCTGAAAATGAAGACGAGACGCTGCAAGTATCAAAGGAGTTACAGTCTCCAGAAGTTGAACCTTACATCAAAACAACAACCATCAACCCTCATTACATCTTGTTTCTGGGTATATATATATATATATATATATATATATAGAGAGAGAGAGAGAGAGAGAGAGAGAGAGAGAGAGTCTGAATACGAATGCACTCGGCCATTCTAAGTATGAGCAGGTCATAATTGACCACCAACCGCTTTAACTGCCTGATGGAGTCTCTGGTGCACTTTGCTTGCTTCAGTGAACAAATCCGATCTTCTCAGGTGCTCTACTATCCTTCTTGGGTAGGTGGAGTGTCATATTGAAGAAATTCCATAACTGTTAAATGCATTTATCTGCTTGAGGCTTGTCCTTTTCCTTCTCAGCCATCCTCCCTAATGAATGCGGTTGTTGAGGAGCTACTTTGTCGAGTACAGGTAACTAGCCATCTTCGTCCTTCGAGCACATGGGACAGTTCCAGGACGTGGATAGTCGGGATGAATGGAGGAGGAAGATAGGCCGTTAGATTGGGTAGATCGATGGTGGGGAGTGCTTGGCAAGGAGTACCAGGAGGTATGGAAGCAGAGTGGGCAAAGGTTGTTGGATCACGGGCAGATGGATCCAACGGTCATCGAGCGTTGAAGGTGTGTGGAGGTTATCGGGCGGGAAAAGCGGTTTTGGCGGTGAGCGGTATTGATCACACTACCTCGGGGCATAAGGTGGTAAACGTACAATGGCGTGTGATACTGATCATTGTGCGACACATGGCGGACGGGAGAAATGAAATCGCTTTCTGTCGCGAGTTAACATCCGGGAGGTTTGAAGGTGCAGGGAAAGCGATTACCGTCCAATCAAAGGGGATGATTGGACAGTGGAGACTTGATCGCACGGGTTTTATACTAGCATGACAGGGAAGCATTGGATTAGTGGGGAAAGTGAATGGCCACGGCTTAAAGGTGAGGAAGGGTCACGGGAGCGCAAAGTCACATGAACGAGGTCACATGATGGTTTGAGCTCCGCGCTTGGGGGCTTGAGGAACAAGGGCTTATACATGATTTTAGAGGTAAAACGGAGGCCATGGGGTTATAAGAGGGTAAGCGGAGTGAAGGAGAAAGAAGAAGATGACCAGTGCGATTCCTTTTATGAGAATAAACAACATGGCCAAGCCTACACTTGAGCCTCAGAATTTCAAAGTATGTAGCAGAACTAACACTGGCTCCTTCTGGGGATGAGATCCTCCCTGTGAGGTCTCAAGAACTTGCAAGTCAATGCCTTTCCTGTAAAAACCAATTAGCGAAATTTCCTAGTGTTCCATTGGGCATGCAGTCTAACTGAGCTTATACTAAAAACTGATAAAATAACATATTTACAACCTTAAGGCCAAAAGACCTTAAATGACATGAATTTTCAGAAAATGCCCATTAACTGGGCCATCAAAAACTATCTCCCCTTCCATGCTTTGCAGTATGAAGGTATTGTTCCCTTGGTTCTGAGAAATGGTAAAAGGCCCTATCCAGAAAGCATCAAATTTCCCACGGTTTCCTTTCTTCTCTTTCAGTGCATCCCACTTTAGAACCAAATCTCCAACCTGAAAATTACCTATTTTTGTCCTCCTGTCAAAGGCTTCCTTGATATTCTTCTGATGCATCATAGACCTTTCAACCAGTTGTTCTCTGATTTGGTGTACCTCTGCTAAATCAGTGATCCTTTTTGCCATATCTTCTTCCTCATTCTGCTCTTCTTGTAGGAACTTTGCCACAGGGAGAGTTAACTGAATTGGAAACACAACCTCAGTGCCATATACCAGCTTGAATGGAGAATTCCCTGTGGATTTCTTGGTGGTTACTCTGTCAGCCCACAGTGCATACTTGAGTTTAGAATCCCAATTTTTCTTATTGTCTTCCAACAGTTTTTTAATTATCCTTATCAGGCTTTTGTTGGAAGATTTTGCTAGACCATTGCCTTGAGGGTAATATGAGGTGGAATGAACCAACTTAATGCCCATTGAATCACACATGTCCACCAATTCTTTTGCCTTGAAGGTTGCTACATTGTCTGTGATTATTTTATGTGGACACCCAAATCTGGTGAAGATATTCTCTGTCAAGAACTTCGTGACCACATGATGATCAACCTTTCTGGTAGGGATTGCTTCGATCCATTTAGTGAAATAATCAATGGCTACTAAGATCCATCTATGTTGGCCACTAGAATGTGGATTGATTTCTCCAATGAAGTCTAAGACACACTGCTGAAAAGGGCCATTTGCATATATTGGTTTTAGGGGCAGGGACTTCAATTGCTTTTTTCCTTCAAATCTTTGGCACTTGTCACATGATTTAACAAATGAGAAGACATCAGTAAACAAGGTGGGCCAATAATACCCAGTTCTAAGGATTTTGTGGGCTGTAGTTTTCCAATAATGATGCCCTCCACATATGCTGGAATGAAATTGCTGCATGACTTCAATGGATTGTTCTTTGTCCAAACACCTCAAAAGAATTCCAGAGGGGTCCCTTCAGTAGAGCAGATTTTCATGAATGCAATATTTTGCTACCTTGAGCTTAATAATTCTGGCTTGGCTTGCACTAAAGCTTGTAGGGGTTTCTAGCTTCAACAAGAATTGGGCTATTGTAGAGTACCAATCACAAGAAGCTAGATTTTCTACCAATGACTGATTTTTTCCTGGTTCAGCTATTTCTTCTTCTGTTTGACCACTTTCTGCATCTGTGCTTATGATATTTATGTCCGGCGTTCTGCAGTTTTCTTCTGCCATTAGTCTAGCAAGATCCTAACCTCTGACCAGTTTGGTGGGCTTCAATTCTATATTAAACTCAATAAGCCTTGCAATCCATTTAGCCCTTCTTTCATCAGCATCGGGTTGCATTAGGACATCCTTTATTGAAGCAGAGGGCACATATGAAATTATCTTGGAATGCAGAATGTAAATTCTGAAAGCTTTCAAAGACTTTATCAGAGCATATTCTAGTTTTTCAATGATATCATACCTCAGATCAGCATCCCTTAAGGTTTTGCTGAAGAATGCCACTGGATGTTCTGAGCCTTCTTCATCTGCTTGCAATAAAACTGTTGCAAGGGTGTCTTTAGAGGCAAATGAAAATATATGGAACTCCTTGCTGTAATCTAGACTGCTTAACGTAGGAGCTTCCACAATGGCTTTCTTAATGGACTCAAAGGATTTTCTTGCTGAATCAGTCCACTTGATCTCTGACCCCTTTTTCAATAAGGAGGTAATATGCTTTACAAGTTCTGCAAAATTTGGGATAAACCTCCTCACAAAATTTATTTTTCCCAGAAAGGATTAGATGTCTTTCTTTGATATCGGGATAGACAAAGTTTGTATTTCTTTTACTCTTTTTGGGTCAATTCTGACACCTGCAACAGAAACAACATGTCCTAACAACTTGCCCTCCTCCAAAGCAAACTGTGAATTTTTAGGATTGACTAAAATCCAAAACCTTCTGCACTTCAGGAACACTTTCTTCAAATGCTGCAAATGGTCATGATGGCTGCTGGAGTACACTGTTATATCATCTAGGTAGATAAGGACAAACTTATCCTTCTCTCCCACAAATGCTATATCCATAGCTCTCTAAAAGGTGGCTCCAACATTCATCAGCCCAAAAGGCATCTTGGAATACATAAAAGTGCCCCAAGGAGTGGTGAATGCAGTCTTCTCTTGGTCATCTGGATGTACAACAACCTGATTATACCTGAAAATCCATCCAGGAAAGACATTACTTTGGCCCCTGAGACTTTCTGCAGCAAATGCTCCATCTTGGGCAGAGGATAGTTGTCTTTCTTAGAGCATCTGTTTAAGTTTTTGAAATCAAAACAGAGTCTGATTTCTCCTCTTTTATTCCTTACCACTACCAAATTGGCAACCCACTTTGAATATCTGAGAGGGACTATGATTTTGGTAGCCAGTAACTTTCTTATTTCCTTTTCAATCAAAGGGAGTAGCAGTGGATTTATTGGTCTCAGCTCCTACTTGAAAGGAATGGTGTCTTTCTCTAAAGAGATTTTATGCTGGATGATCTTCTTGTCATATGTTTTCAGGTCACTATATTCCCAGGCAAAGATATCAGCAAATTGCTTCATTAAATTGCAGTATTCAACACTTTGGGCAGCAGATAAATGGGTATACAAGTTTATATGCCTGGGCTGATCTACATTCCTTATATTATGCTTACAGACTACAGATTGGTATTCATTTGGGGCAGCCTTATAAGGCACATCATTTTGGTCAAATAGCCTTTCTAATGGAACCAGACCCTTAGGTATATGGTTTCTAGGCAGTTGGACAATGCTATCTTTGCCAGTTTCATTTCTAAGCTGGGATTGGGGATTTTCTTCCAAGGCTTCGTTCTCTTGGTCAATTTGCATTTCAGAAAATTCATCAATGACTTGGAGAAACCTATTCACTTCATCATCATCTTCAAAGACTTTCCAATGCTGGACATTATCAGGCAAGGATGGTCTGTATTTCATTTTAACTTCATAAACTAGTCTGGGAGGCATGGGAGGGATAAACATGTTAGCAGACACGGCAAGGGAATCGGCAAGCTGATTTTTCACTCTAGGGATATATGAGATACAAAAATTATCAAAAGAATCTTTAAGTCTCCATACCTCATCTCTGTATGCTTTCATCCTTGGGTTCTTTGCTTGAAATGTTCCGTTTACTTGCTGAATGATAAGATCAGCATCTCCGAACACCTTTATGTTCCTGATTCCTCTGTCTTTGGCTGCATTCAGACCCAATATTAGAGCCTCATACTTGGCTATATTTTTCGTGACTTGAAAAGCCAGCTTAAAAGAAAGATGTGTGCTTTCTTGTTTTGGAGATATTAGCACTACCCCTGCTCCTGCAGTTTCCTTGGAACATGCTCCATCAGAGAACATCTCCCAAACCTGACTTCCTTGCTCTCCCTCGGCTTGATTCACTGGTTTCTTGATCTGCATTGAGGCCTTCTGGGATTCTTCAATTTGGAGAATACAAGCTCCAAAGTCAGTGTCAATAGCATATATGGGATGATTAGAAGGATTTTTCACATCACTGAGGATGTATGCCAATTGTGCTTCTCTGTACAATCTCCTGCTTTCTCTTCCAAAGACTGTGATAGTTCCATAGGATAAGTCATTCTGTAATGTCCCACTTAATCTCTTAATCCACCCTCTGGACAACAGCATGCCAAACTTGGGAGGAACGTCTGCTACCACAATATCCATGATCATGCTCTTCATGGGCAGCTGAGTTAGGGTAATGGCCAGGTCTTTGATTAATCCTAGGCATTTTACCTTTCTTGAATTAAATGAGAATAAGTCATGATATGGTCTAGTGATATCAAGGCTGACAGCTTTAGGCATCAAATTGTGGCTGGCCCCTGTGTCTAGCAGGCAATTATGGAGGATTTTGTCATGAATGGTCAAGGAGACATAAAATGATGGACAATTATTATTAGTAGGTTCGATCATGGGGCTAAGCACAACTGCAGGCTTATCATATTGCAAATTGACGTAGTCAGTGGGGTTTTGTGAGGTTTTTAGCTCAAGGGCATCAAGGATAGGCTTTCTAAAAACTTCACTCTTTACAAGTTCTATCAGAGGCACAAATATTTTTAACTTCTGGACTTCTGAGTCAAAACTAAAAGGGGAAGGGGACTTATCAAGACCTATTACCTCTTGAGTTGGTTCCTTGAGGATGATTGGATCAACTGTTGGCTTCCTCTGTTTGACATTATGTTGATCTGTTGGACAACAATCTTTTGGGCAGGGTTCTCCTTGATATTGTTTTCTTTTGACCTCAGATTATATATTTGTTGTTCACTAGTCTACAAAACAGCCTCTCTATTCCACTCTTCACTAGTTTGGTCTTGTAGTAATGATTCTTCATATGTAGTCAATGTCAAAAAGGCAGCATTGCCTTTGTCTTCCATGCAATGAATTTCATCCTCTTCTTCGAACTGCTCCTCCTCCATGACTACATTCTAGAAAGGAGCATTCACTCACTGTTCTTCATTTGCTTCTTTACCCATTTGAATGATTTGCAACTATTCATTTTCTCTTCTAAATGGATTTTGATTTCTTGGAGCAAATGTGTTTTGAAACCTTTCTTTCCCAGAACTCTGCTTGACTTTCAACTTAGATATCTCAGCAACTAAATAATCTATCATTTTAGTCATCTTATCTAATTTGGGTTCTCAAGATGAAGTAGAGGAAGAAGAAGCCTCACCTCTTTGCCTTCTTCTATCAGCATGACTTTTGAGTTTTTCTGCAGCCATAATATTAGATTCCACCTCTAGTGCTACATCTTGCATGTCAGCTAGAGTGGCACATCTTTTTTCTCTCAAAAGTAGGTAGAAATCAGAGTCAAAAGAATTGGCATAGGCAAGTTTGGTAGAGGTCAGGGTTGGCTTTACTTCAGCTGGTATCTTACTATACATACGGTTAAATCTTTTATTAAAATCAGGAAATGATTCCCCATTTTCCCTCTTCAGGTTTCCAAACTCTGTATGGTAATATAGCAGATCTTTCCTATCTCCCCATTGCTTCAAAAATGCATCATCTAAGGCTTCAATATCAGCAATAGACCTAGGGGGCAATTCTCTAAACCACTTTCTGGCCTCTCCATTAAGGCTCTGGACAAACACTCTCATCCACACATCATCTTCATTGATATCTAGGTTATCAACATAGCTATAAAAAGATTCAAGGTGTTCTTCAGCTATTTCTCCCTCTGTACCAGCGAATTTGGGCATATATTTCTGATATTCTCCTGCAGGCATGGCATTCAATGGAACAAGAAAAACCAGGGGTCCATACCTAGCAGCTATGATTCTTTCCATCTTTGTGGGAGCTTGTTGGCCTACCATGACTGGGGTAGGTGGAAGGATACTGGCAGATTGAATGGTAGGGAGTAATGAAATAGATGACAGACACAAAGGAATATGATGGATTGTATGGGAGGCTTTCCTTGGATTGAGATCCAAAGGGGAACTGACTGAGCAAGGAGTTTTATGAATCTTTGAAGGTATTTCTTTACTAACAATGCTAGGCTCTATGTCTTCAAGCTATATATTCTTAGCTATAATATTCTCTTGCAGAGATACATAATATTTCTTAGGCTTACCTAATCCTAAAGCTCCTTTCTATGATGTTTTCCCTCGCTTAGCAATATTCTCAGGGTCAGGCACTGGGTTAGCTGGTGATTTCTGAGGATTTCCCCAGGTATGTCTCACAAAATGAGCCAGAACTTTAATGTGGAGTCGCCAAAGGTTGGTCCTCCAATAGAGTCACCCGATAGATGATTACAACCAGAAATGTGTCCAAACTTTGTCTATCATCAAAGCTGGAACTTTTTCATTTCCGAGGGAAGCTGAGCTTCAATCTCCTCTCCTCAGCAGTGGCGCCAATTAATGTTATCACCCCAAGAAACTCACCTAGGTTTTAGCTCGGAGATGCTCGGGAACATTACAAACTCAACTAAATGTTGGAAATGGATGAATGGAAGGAATGATGCGTGTTCAATCTAGATAACCACTTCCACTTTGCTTGACTCTAGACATGCGTGAACACCCCCAGACTACAAGGCTTTAGACCACCAATTACTCACAGTTTAAGGATTGGGTGAATATGGAGAATACTGACCACACTAGCAGATGCACAAGACCATGTGATGGCCGGCTGCAACCAGTAAAGAGGTCTGCAAATCTAATTCCCTAGTGCACAGACAGGATGACAACTCTCTGTCACTAAGTGAAAAGAAACCTGATTAACACTTTAACTGATATATGCAAGATTTAAACACAGAGGTAGGATGACAACTCCTCTAATGCCATACATCAAGAGTTCAGGAAAACCACATATCAGGCACAGCCCAGAACAGAAGAAGAATGGAAAGTGAGCAATTAACAACAAAAGAGGCTTGTATTAGCTGAAAATGAAGACGAGACGCTGCAAGTATCAAAGCAGTTACAGTCTCCAGAAGTTGAACCTTACGTCAAAATAACAACCATCAACCCTAATTACATCTTGTTTCTGGGTATATCGATATATATATATAGAAAGAGAGAGAGAGAGTCTGAATACGAATGCACTCGGCCATTCTAAGTATGAGGAGGTCATAATTGACCACCGACCACTTTAACTGCCTGATGGAGTCTCTGGTGCAATTTTCTTGCTTCAGTGAACAAATCCGATCTTCTCAGGTGCTCTATTGTCCTTCTCGGGCAGGTGGAGTGTCATATAGACGAAATTCCATAACTGTCAAATGCATTTATTTGCTCGAGGCTTATCCTTTTCCTTCTCGGCCATCCTCCCTGATGAATGTGGTTGCTGAGGAGATATTGCATAGAGTACAGGTAACTAGCCACCTTCGTCCCTCGGGCACATGGGATAGTTCCAGGATGTGGTTAGTCGGGACGAATAGAGGAGGAAGATCAGCCATTAGATTGCGTAGATTGATGGTAGGGAGTGCTTGGCAAGTAGTACCATGAGGTATGGAAGCAGAGTGGGCGAAGGCCGTTGGATCATGGGCAGATGGATCCAACAGTCACCGGGCATCGGAGGTGCGTGGAGGTTATCGGGTGGGAAAAGCGGTTTTGGCAGTGAGCGGTATTGACCACACCGCCTTGGGACATAAGGTGGTAAAAGTAAAATGGCGTGCGATACCGATCATTGTGGCGACACGTGGCGAACGGGGGAAATGAAACTGCTTTCCATCGCGAGTTAACATTCGGGCGGTTTGAAGGCGCGCAGAAAGCAACTGTCGTCTGATCAGAGGGGATGATCAGACGGTGTAGACTTGATCGCACGGGTTTTCAACTGGCGTGATAGGGAAGCATTGGATTAGCGAGGAAAGTGAATGGCCACGGTTTAAAGGTGAGGAAGGGTCACGGGAGTGCAGAGTCACATGAACGGGGTCACATGACGGTTTGAGCTCCGCGCTCGAGGGCCTGAGGAACAAGGGCTTATACATGACTTTAGAGGTAAAATGAAGGCCATGGGGTTATGAGAGGGCAAGCGGAGTGAAGGAGAAAGAAGAAGAGGACCGATGCAATTCCTTTTATGAGAGTAAACAACATGACCAAGTCTGCACTTAACCCTCAGAATGTCAAAGTATGTAGTAGAACTAACAGTTACCTAAAATCCCTGGGCCAAACCATGCAGGAAAAATCATTGAGGATGTTTTTGACCTACTTTAGATGGATAATGATGAAAGATATAAGTCTAATAATAAGAGTTTGGCATGACTGGGAAATGTAATTCTTGGAATTTCCAACAAGAAACTCATCACAAAAAATGATGATATATAGGAATGGAATGACTTGGTGGCACTTATGGAGTCTAGGGTTTACTACAATGTGCCAATTTTCCTAATCACATAAATGATTGATGTTTAAACTTTTAATTGGGACTCTTCAGAAGTGTTATCACTTAGAACTAAAAATTTGATGCATATAATTGTCTGTCCTAGTCCGATGACAAAGGTCTGTGTTAAGTTGATTTCATTTTATTTTTCCTCACTTAGGATTTCGAGTTTTAAAAGTTTTAAACTCAAATCATACTCGACTCCCATTGGTTCTCCTCCACCCATCATTGTTCTATAGTCATATCTTGTCTTATCCGAGTCACTGTGTCTTTTAGTGATTTCGCAGCGTAATCCCATTTGCCAGTTTCGCAGCGCAATTATGATTAGGCCGTTTCGCAGCGCATCATTAGAATTTAAAACTAACAGCGCTGCGAAATCATGGATTCGTGCATTTCGTAGTGAATCTTTCCCGAAATGTCAAGTCCGTTAGGTGAGTCACCAGTTGTGTCCACTCATGTCAGTTTATGTACCTCTCGTATCTCGTTTGAACGCTCATTTGCCACTACCCCACCACTAGATCTGTTGATATGCACAGAAAGATCATTCCCAAGAGATTTTACCGTGCATAGACCTTAATGATAGTCGTAAGTGCTGCATGAGTGACAAATCTGCCTGATTATGTATTGAAGCGTTTTAAATGAAAGAATTTGGATTTCAAGCGAGGCTGATTTCAAGCGAGGCTAATTTCAAGCGAGGCTGAATTAAAAAGGAGCTGAATCACCATTTAAAACGGAGCTGTTAGACTTTGTGTGTGAATATCTCGAAGAAACAATGGAGAAAAAAGAGCACAGATCCGGTAAATGCCAGAGGACTGAACCTGAGGGCCTGGACATAACATTGAGGGATGAAGGCGTGAAGAAAGCGTTCAAAGATGTCGGGTGCTGGAACTTTTGCAAAAAGCTACAAGGAGGACATGCGCAGGTAACTAAAGAATTTGCGCTAAACTTCACTGGTTTAAATTCAAAGGTAGCCATGCTAGAAGTACAGGTTTCTCCAGAAGCAATATCTGATGTGACAGAGATCCCAAGAGGACGAGAAGAATGGTTTAAAAATTTTAAGTTTGACATGAATCCTTGTAAGGAGTTTTTAAAGGAGGCATATGTAAACGAATATTTAACAAAAGCAGTGCCCAGGAATTATGTCAAGGAACATTATGCTCTTCTTCTCACCTGCATACAAAAATATTTGACCTGTGAAGGAAGGTACAATAAGGTTTATTCTTACCATTTCAAACTGCTTTTGCATTTCACTGGGAAAGTCTCCATAGACATTCCTTTTTATTTGTTTCGCAGTTTGAGTAAGATGTGTGATAAGGTGTAGCTGAGGAAAGAGGACTGTGAAACCTCTTTGTTTCATCATGGTTTGATCAAGTTGCTAGTTTTAGATGGCCTCCAAAAAATAGGCAGAGACTGGAATTCGTTTATTTTCATGGCTGGATTCCAAAGCAAGACTGGCCTTACTCCACAACCAGCTAGAGAATTCACAATAGCTGAGCTCCAAAAAGAAGCAAAAGCTAAAAAGCAAACCAAGTCACAGCTAAGAAAACCAGTGAAGCCACTAATCATTCAAGATCAACCTCAGCAATCAACAAAGGAAAAAACTCATGATAAGAAGACTATACCTGAAACAAGCAGATCCGAAGCAGTTTCAAGGGTAAGGACAAGAAGCCAGATAAATAAGGAGAAAGGTAAAGCCATAGCAGGTGAAGAGAGCCCAGTTTCTAAGGCAAGTTTGAATGATTTATTACAGGCCATTGAATTCGAGCAGTCTGAACTAGTCCATATTGATTTGACACAGTCGCCGCAAGAAAGTACCAAGAAGTGTAAGGCCTCAAAAAGGCTTAAATTCGATGAGCCAGGTGAAGAATTTATTTTTAAACCCAGAAGACCTATTACAAGGAAGCAAGTAAAGGAAGCGCTGCCAAGAACAGAGGAAACCGGGAAAGTTAGGCAAAAAGATACAAGCAGAACAGTCATCACATCTCAAGGAGATAATATAGCAGCCATAAAGAGCCAATTAGAAGCAGCTAAATATGAGATTGCCAAATTGAAGAAAGCCGCTAGAGAACATGCAGTCGTGTATGCAAATTATCGTAAAGCTCTGTGGAAAGGGAGTGAAACCCTAGAAAACCAGTTGAATTCAGTAGTTGATGGCCATGCACAATTTCACACATGGACAGTACCAGCAATCAGAGAAGCCAGGTACATTAGAAGGATAAATATGCAACTAAGAGCTAGGAATAAAGCTATGAAGAAGAAAATTGAAGACCTGAAGGCACAGCTAGGCCAGTTACCTGCTAAATGAATTTTCTTTTCAAGAAAGGTTTTGTTCCAAATTTTGTCAAATTTGCTTAGTCTTATTGTTCTGAAGAAAAGTAAATCCCTGTTATACATATGAAAAGTCGAAGGGAGTTTTTGGCAATCAAATGTTTGGGTGATAAGTTTTTGGCAATCAAATGTTTGGGTGATAAAGATCTCAGGTCAAAGGCAAGCTGTTTCAAATAATTCAGCAGTTTCGTAGCGCGCTACGAAACTGCTGTAGGTGATGATTTTAACGCAGACAGGCAGTTTTGTATTATGAGCGGGAATTTTGAAAGGGAAAAGCCAAAAGGGTATGCAAGACATCAGCTGGAGCAACAATAGTCAATCAGATCAATACGGGTGGATGCTTTAAAAAGGTGGAATATTTCGACCCAATTTTAAATTTCTGTTGTAAAGTCCCTTTATCACCGTTCAAGAGGTATCAAACGATTTGCATACAAGGAACTTTTTCCTACACACATGTCCATCGATGCAGCTTACAACACATCAAGAACATGGCAGTGTTTCATGTTTTGGGTTATTAAAGGTTAGAAGACATGCTTCTATACATTCGAACATTTTGAGGAAAACTGAAGCCGAGAAGCAAGGGAAATCTCCTAATACTTCTGAGCAGTTAAAAGATTCAGCGTGCAAGGTCAATATGGAGCATTAAACATCCAGCTCAGCCAAATCGAAAGAGGACCAGGTGTCAAAGAACAAGGAGAAGCCATTTTGCATGGAAAATGGAGTTAGAGTCATAGTTAATTTAGAACTCTTAAAAAGCTCCAGTCATCACTTTATTGTATTTATTAGTTAGTTAAATAGCTGATAGGTGTCATTAGAGATAGTTATCGAATTCCCCTCATGCTGGAGGAGGAATCTCAAATTAGTTAGAATAAAGACTCTATATATAGCTGAAACAGCAATGTAATGAGGGTTGGAAATTTTATAACAGAGTACTGTTTTGGCTTATGTAAAGACAGAGTTTCAGTAATATAATTTGGCTGCTTTTCTTCTCAGGATTCATGAAGGATTTCCATGTTCAGAATGTGTGATTTTATTCTTTCCTTAATGTCTTTTACAGTTGCATAAATGTGTAATCACTCAGAATTCACTGGTTGTGCTCTGATTTCCTGTATGCATTTATGAACTGTGGTTCTATATGAGTTGTGTTCTGAACATCCAAATGCTGAATGCCCTGATTTCTATGTAAAGGCAATATCATTGTTTACTGATGTGTAGTTGACTCCATAGGCCCAATGGAAACTTGTTTAATGTTTGTCCAGCCTCCATATTTGTCACTGTTATTTCATAAGAGTTAGCCATCTTATTCTTAATTAAAATCAATAACCCTTTGAGAGAGCCCTCTCAGGCTAAGGAGGCTAAGCCTTAGTCAAAAGATTGGTTTGAAACAGTTACTTAAAGTCTTCCTGGTTTGCAGCCTTCCAGAGCTTGATTTTGAGATAACAAGAAGAAACAATGTTGATTTCGAATATATAGTAAGATGTGGAGATGCTAAAAGTAATGTTTAATAAATGCAAAAAGTAACCTACTACTCCAAATTTGGATTAAATGTACAATACATGCCTGAACTAAATGCAAAATTGATTATGCCTCCAAAATTTTCATTTAATCTGATATGATTTCTTTCACTTACTCATAAATGAGATAGTCAATTAATTCTTCTTGTCAATTACAAGTGTGTTAGTCTCAAGCTTGAACCTAGATTTTTCAAGTGGACTAATGTCAACTTCCCAAAGGTTGAGAGCTTCTCGACTACAAGAGTGGGAAAACTATCTATTTGAGCTTATCAAGCCTCTAAACTCAACAAAAGAAAGATGTTGTTTCAAATGGAAAATTCATGTTGCAGAAATTGTCTTCAAAGTGGCTTGAATGATATCAAATGAGGGTGAATGTCATGTTTGAATCCTATGAGGTATTTTTGGTTGTCCAACCATTTATACTGTTAATTATAGGGATTATCTTCCTTGGTGGCCTATCTGTATGGTTGGTAAGAAAGTAGGATGAAACAAACTTAGAGAACTCTGTGTGGAGCATAATTCCTTGTTCGTGGAGGAGATACAACCTTGAAATTTCCAAATTCCTCAAAATAAATAGACCTCATGCATGGATGTTAATGAGATAAATGGAAACAAAATGGTGGATGCAAGCTTAGAGTAGGTGATGGAGAATATTAATAATGAAACTGATATATATGGAGTCACTACTGGGTATGGCCTGATATCCCATCAAAAAAACTAATTATTCCATTGAACTGCAAAGTGATTTGATTCATTTTTTGAAAGATGGAGTGAAGGGGAATTGGGTGATTTCCATGGCTGCAATACCAAATCCCAATCTTGTAACTTAGAAAGCTTCGAACTATTTGATGTTGAGCACTAGCATGTGTCTGTCAGTGGGTACTACAAGCATTAAACCATGCATCTCAACTTTTGGAGGAGACCAAATAGAATTCCTTATGCCAAATGGTCAAACCAGAGAAAGGGTTCATATGATATTTTTCTCTTCATTTTTCTTTGCAATTAATGTGTGTGTCTTCCTATTTGTGTTCTTCATGTTGTTGTTGAGGGCTAGTTTTTCATATGCAGTCACTTTGGAATGCTTTCTCTTCTCATGGATCTCTCTATAATTATTTTTGGTCTGACTGGGGATCCTATGTGTGTTTTCCTCCTCCTGGCTCCTCTATGTTGGTGCTTGTATAATTACAATGCATCTACCTGGGTAATTGTACTAAAAATGTTGAATGCCAAAAGTGGGAATCACAATGTTTTTAGTTCAATTTTGTGCTTGTATAACATTCTGGCATGGTTTTCCTACCTTATTTCACTATCTTATTGTCTCTGAATTCTTAGTACATCAACCAAAAAATTCCTTGATATTATTGTTGTTAATTTTAGATAACAATGGTATGTTCTATGCTTAAGAGAAATTTACTTCAATTTTCTTATAAGCCCAATATCAATTTCCAGATTAGAAATCACATTAACGTGATAGTAAATGGAGATAGAACATAAATAAAATAGTAGAAGACAAGCCAAGACAAGAGGACACAAGATATGGTGCCAGCCACAGACAAACCCCAATGTGGGGAAACCCTTTGATCAATTCTTCTTATTATTCTTCAAAACTTCAGTGAAGAGAAAGAATGTAATATTCACTTGCCCAATCAAAGTGAAATTTGTCCAGTCAAACAGTAGCCAGAGAAAGCCCTAACCAGAAAGTCAACGTGGGTCAATAGGGAAAAATTTGACCTCCAAAACAGCTCAGTAAAACCCAGTCAACTTAGCCTCTAATAGTCATCTGAATCAGCCCAAAATAGTCGTGAAAAACTTAGTCAAACTTGGTCAACACAAGTAAACGATTCAATGATACCCTTTTGCAGTCAACGCTGGTCAAATAGTACATATTTTCTCGATTTATGTGCCCAGAAATGTAATCCGCCCAAACAGAAATTATCCCACCAAAATTGTAGTCAAACAAGTCAATGTTGGTCAGACCCTTCCTGAAATATAGTCAATGTTGGTCAACATGCAAAACAAAAAAAAATTGTCCTTTCCTTCGCACGCATGGAGAGAGAAGTTGCCCATAAATTTTTACCCAGTCAGATGAGGAGAGAGAGATGTGTGAGAATATGAGTGATGTCCAAATGAGGCAAAGGCACCTCCTATTTATATGAAAACATTGAGGATGAATAGATGACACTGTTAGGCTTTTGAGCCTACATTAGATTGTTGGCCGATCTTAACAATTTGTCCATAAGAAAAATAAATACATAATTCCATTTGTACATGTTAGAATGAAAAGATCTTTAGATCAATCCTACACTTCTCAAAGAGAGTAATCTGATAAAAATATCAGTTGCATCATATGAGTTGTCCAAGGTGGAGTTTGGCCTTACTTTGTAAATTTAAAACTCCCCCTCAACTAGGAAGAACTCCACCTGCCAAACCATCTGACAATCAGTACCATCCCTGTCATCCCTGCTCTGCTCTGTAGAACCATGAAGAAATAATGGAGAATAAATGATCGAGAATGTGTCATACCATTCTCCACTTACCTAAAGTTAGTCTTTGATAATTGAGAGTGTATCATAATACTCTCCACTAACCCAAAGTCAGTCTCCATTGATCCCAGATCAATATCAGACATCCTAGCATAGGGAGAATGGTAGCACACGATGCATCCATTGGTAGTACTATGGTCTCTATCCTCATTTCCCTACCCATTGACCAGATGAGAGGTACTTCCCATGATTCCCAGGCTGCATGGGTGGGATGAACCAACAGGAGAAGGTGAACCACTCATCCTACTCATATGCCATAGGAGAAGGTGAACCACTTATCCTATGCATATCTCAACATGCTGTATCATAGGGGAAGGTGAATCACTCACCTTGTACATCGGACACCACTAGGGAAAGGTGAACCACTCACCATATGGTTGCTCACCGCTCCAAGAAGTACCCCAAGCCCCCCAGAGTTCCCAGAGCTCAATATCCATCTCATACGGGACCCTCATAAGAGGGTTTCTCCACGACTCCAAGTTGTTCATGGAAGGTTAAGAATTTGACCTTCCCCAGGGGCTTCATAAGAATATATGTAACATGATCATCAGACGCAATATGGAAAAGCATTATTGCTCCTCGCTGTGCCATATATTGGATAAAGTGGTACCTGATATAAATATTCTTGGAGTGATCATGAAACACGAGATTCTCCAAAAGACGAATCCCACTTTGGTTGTCACAATAGATCATAGTGGTATCCAACACATGTCCAAACAGCTCACTAAAGAGCTTCCTCAACCAAATAGCTTCACAAGAGGCCATATTAGCAGTAATGTATTCATCCTCAATGGTGCTCAAATGAAACCAACTTCTGCTTCCTACTCATCCAGGATTTCAAAGAAAAACCTAGAGAGAAGAAACATCCAAATGTGCTTTTATGATCCACCAAACTGTCAGCGCAGTCAGCATCAGAATAACCATGGAGCCTCACATTCCTAGCAGTGTATCTTAGTCCATAGGTGATTGTGCCCCAGAGATATCTCAAGAGATTCTTGGAAACAACCCAGTGTATGTGATGAGGCTCGACCATAAACTGATTCAATGTGTTCACTGCAAAACATATTTCTGGACGGGAGCTCACCGAGAACGTTAGAGCCCCCACGAGTTGAAGATACTCATAAGGATTTCTTAAATCAGGCCTAGTAGCACTTCCACATAACTTCTTAACCTTAAGTTCCATCAAAGTAGTCATGGAATTGTAGTCCATCATCCCAAATCTTTTAAGTAGATTCAAAGTGTATTTTCCTTGAGAAAGGAAAATCTCACCTGGCTTTTTCAAGACCTCCAACCCTAGGAAGTAATGCATCAATCCTAGGTCCTTCATCTTAAATACAGAAGCCAACTCCCTCTTGCATTGATGAATAAGAGGTTCTACACCAGTCACAAAGGGATCTTTCACATAAAGTACCAAGATGAGAGGTCTATCATTCTCAACCTTAAAATAAAGGTTTGGATCAACTTCACTTCTCGTAAATCCCAGCTTCACCAGATAATTGTCAATCCTCTCATACCAATATCAGGGAGCTTGCTTCAACCCACAGAGGGCTTTCTTCAACCTGCATACATGTGTCTGACAATCTTGAACTTTGAACCCCTCGGGTTTTTCTACATAGACTTCGTCCTTAATTGAACCATGTAAGAAGGTGGTCTTGACATCCATATGATGCAGACTCCATCCTTGTGAGGTAGCAAGGGATATAATTGAACATATGTTGGTATATCAGGCAATAGGTGCAAATATATCATCGTAATCCACACCTTCCTTTTGAGAGAACCCTCAAGCAACAAATCTAGCCTTGAAATTTTCAACACTTCCATCAGCTCCATGTTTGATCTTGTAGAGCCATTTCGAGCTGACAACATATTTTTCCTTGGGTCTAGGGACCACATCCTAGACATCATTCTTCATAATTGACTCATACTCTTCATTCATAGCATCCTTCCAAAATTGGTGCTTTACAGCTTCTTTGAATGTGCAAGGCTAAGATTGAACAACGGTGCTCATTGTAATTAAGTACCCTTGGAACCTATTTGGCTTCCTACTTTCACGAAATGTCCCCCTAGGTGCAACATGTCTCTCGACATATTTGAGAGTTTCCCTAAGCCATGAGGGTATCCTTTTTGAGGAGGAGGGTTCATGAGGGGGTGGATCATTGGGATCCATTGGTCCTTCAACATCGAGCATTAGCTCATCATGTGGTTCTCCCTGCTTTCTTGAATCTTCTTCTTTATCCTTCCTTGGAATAGGAAGGTTACTAATTTTTCCAATGGCAAGATCCTCATAAATGGTGACATCGTGACTCATATCCACTTATCTTTTAATAGGCACATAGATTCTATATGGCTTAGAAGTTTCAATGTAGCCCACAAATTTTCTTCTATTTTCTTTTGGCACATGAAAATATACGGTTCTACCAAAAATTATAAAGTGAGAAACATCAGGTTTTTTACCGGTGAAAACTTCTTCAGATGTTTTGGAGTCTAATGCTTGATGAGGGAATCTATTTTGAACATACACGAGAGTGTTTGCAGCTTCTTCCCATAGAAACTTCGGAAGGCTTTGATCATGAAGCATGGCATGAGTGGCTTCTATAATAGAATAGTTCTTCCTTTCAACAACACTATTCTTCTTGGGAGTATATGTGGTAGTAGTCTCCTTCTTAATTCCAACTTCTCTACAATATTCATTGAACTCATTTGATTCATATTCACTTCCATTATCCGTCCTCAATATTTTGATCTTCTTCCTGGTTTCATTTTCGACCAAAGCTTTGAAAGAACAGAACCATGAGAATACTTTGTCCTTATTCTTCAAGAATTAAATCCAAGTCTTGCGAGAGAAATCATCCACAAAGATAACATAATATAATTATCCTCCCAAAGAGTTAACAGGCATCATACTAGATAGATCAGAATGAACCAATTGCAATATGTCAGTAACCTTGCTAGGGGAATGGTCCCCTTGTATGCTTTCCTTTGGCACACCCCTAACAAACACCTTCATGTTCTACTTTAAATTTGAGCATACCTGTCACCATCTTCCTCACATCAAGTAGAGCTTTGTAATGTAGATGGGAAAACCTCTGGTGCCATAATTCAGATTGAAGAGATGTGTTGCAAGACATAGCTCACAATGGACTTCCTCCAACTTGATATAGGCTATCAACCTTGAATCCAAGTGTAAATTCATCTTCGATATTTTTATTCCATACACGTACATTTCCATCGATGAATGCAACCTTCAATCCTTTGTCCTCCATTACTGAGATAGATACCAGGTTATTCTTTAGATTAGGTACACATAGTAATTCTTGTATATTAATGGTGTTACCACAATTCAATTCAAGAGTAACATTCCCAACTCCCTTCACGGGATAGGTGGAATTATCTTCAAGGATAATTTCCAAATTTGTATCCTTTTCAATCAAATTCGAAAGAGCTTCCTTATAACCAATGAAGTGCCTTGAGGCACCACTGTCGGTCAACCAATTTCCCAAGGTGTCTGGAGGAGAGGAAGTAGAGAGGGAAGATATAAGATAAGATTATTTTTTCTTGTTATCAACAACATTAGATTCATCATACTCGGAGTTTCTTGATATTTTTGGGAGGGTGACCATTTCCATGTTGAGTAGCAGGAGCATTCCTTTTTACTCGGTTATTGAATTTGCCATTCCTTTGATTTTTGTTGCCCCTGAAATTGTTGTTGTTGTGGTTTTCATCATCATGAGGTGTATCCCTTCTATTAGGACACTCCCTAGAATAGTGGCCAAATGTTTTACAAATGAAGCATCTTCCCTTCCTTCCATTCTTGAAACCCGGTCTTCCTTGACACTGCTTCTTTAAACCCGCATTGTTATTCTTTTTAGCATGAGTGGAGAATGCAGTAGGTTAATTCCTATTTGAAGGCATATCTCGTTCCATCTTCCTCGTTTCTTCTTGAGAACGTCTAGTCAACAATTCTTCAAAACCTAGAATCCTAACGTTGTTAAGAATAGTAGGGTTGAACATGTGCCATTCACAAGGGAGTCCTCCAAGGGAAATGAGAGTGATCTCCCTATCAGCAATAACTTCTCCAATCAAAAGAAGATCATTTTTTATCTCAGTAATCCTCATGAAGTAGGATTAATTTTTTTACACAAAATATTGTCACCATGACTTTTTGCAGTCAGTGTGAGTCTATCACCACTCATATTGTCCTCCTTTGCAACTCTTAAACCTTAGCTCTTCATGTCAAGCCTTAAAAATGAGAGAAAGTCCTTGAAAATCTCTAAAACTTTGGTTCCACACTTTCTCTTAGCATTACCTGCGGTCCCACACCCCTTGGTCATGTTCCCTGTGGACCTGTCCGCTCTGTCTCTAAAGGAAAGGGTGCGGACCCCTGTAAAAGTAAAAAAGGCGCAAGCTTATTATTAAAAACTCACTTTGGATTAATTCTGGATGCTTCTAGAAGGAATCTTGAGGTGGCAAGTTCGCTCCTAGGTGTTTCATGCATCCCATAACTAAAGGAGCTAACCCCTTGATGAGAGGAGCTTATCCCTTTGAAGGAGGACTCTCTCCCTTTGAAGGTGGACCTGGTAACTTCCTTCCTCTACACTATAAAATGAGGCATTGACTGGGTGCTAGAGAGGTTAAAAGCTGAATATTTTTTAGGGTAAATGCTGTTGGAATTTAGAATTCCTAATTGAGCTTAAGAGGAGAGATTACATACCTTTTGATCTCTTTGGGAGGAGAGTGAAGCTTATCAAAGTAGAGGAGATTCTTGTTTGACCCTAGGAGGAGCTTGTACAACATCAAGGCACCAAGGTTGTAAAGTTCTTCTTTGTTTAAAGTTAATACAATCAAGTTCATTTTTCTCAATAAGCTATCTTGTTGAAAATAATACTGAGAGGGGGGGGGTGAATCAGTATTATCAAGTTCTTTTAACAAATCTTCCTTATTTACACTTTGAATTATTTTTGCATATCAGTACCATAAAATAATGAGCATGAACAAGAAAAACAGATAGTCACACCAAAGAACACCAGATATAAGGTGGAAACCCAATGTGGGTGAAAACCACCTGCTGCAATATGTCTCTATCTTCTTTCAAATTAGAAACTCCTGTTACAATGATTTTGTACTGGTGCAGTCCTTTACCAGTACGCAGGCTGCAACCTGCAGAGAGCTACAACTCTCTCTCGTTTTCCAGTCTCTCCTGGAAGGGAGCTACAACCCCCTACTTCTTTTCTTTCAAGGACCACTTTTCATAAATTTTCAAACTGGATCCAACAACAACATTGAAGCTCATAATCAAACAACCTTCTGAATCACCCAATCACCAGATCCATACATATACAATGATATTATGAGAGTTATCAACCAGATCTAGTACATAAAGATAAGTCATTAATCATGCTGTTATCTGAACTCAATACCAGTAACCAAACATCAGTTATGCACCCAAAACCCTGCAGAATAGTCAAAGGCAGTTAAAACAAATTTTAAGCAGGGATCGCAACTTCACTGGTATAGATCTGCGGATATCTGTACTACCTCCGCACCTGCGCCTTCTGTGGCGCCGCGACCACCGCACCTGCGCCTTCTGTGGCGCCGCGACCACCGCACCTGCGCCTTCTGTGGCGCCTCCGCACTGCGCCTTCTGTGGTGCCTCCGCACTGCGCCTTCTGTGGCGCCTCTGCACTGCGCCTTCTGTGGCGCCTCCGCACTGCGCCTTCTGTGGCGTCTCCGCACTGCGCCTTCTGTGGCGCCACCGCACTGCGCCTTCTGTGGCACCTCCGCACTACGCCTTCTGTGGCGCCTCTGTGGCGTCTTCGCACTGTGCCTTCTGTGGCACCTCCGCACTGCGCCTTCTGTGGCGCCTCTGTGGCATCTCCGCACTGCGCCTTCTGTGGCACCTCTGCACTGCGCCTTCTGTGGCACCTCCACACTGCACCTTTTGTGGCGCCTCTGTGGCATCTCCGCACTGCGCCTTCTGTGCCGCCTCAGCACTGCGCCTTCTGTGGCGCCTCTGTGGCGTCTCCACACTGCGCCTTCTGTGGCGCCTCTATGGCGTCTCCGCACTACGCCTTCTATGGCGCCTCCGCACTGCGCCTTCTGTGGCACCTCTGTGGCGTCTCCGCACTGCGCCTTCTGTGGTGCCTCCGCACTGCGCCTTCTGTGGCGCCTCTGTGGTGTCTCCACACTGCACCTTCTGTGGTGCCTCTGTGGCATCTCCGCACTACACCTTCTGTGGCGCCTCCGCACTGTGCCTTCTGTGGCACCTCCGCACTTCCACAGCTACAGCGCTCAAGAGATCACCCTTCACAGATTCGCTTTCAACTTCCCTTTCATAGATCAAACTTTTAAAACAATAACCCAATATTTTAGATCTTAAGATATTCGATTTGCAAGAATGAATTAGCCAAGTGATCTCCTTTGCTTTATATAGGCAAGATTCTTCCTAAAATCATGGATCAATACCATAGATAACCAATACAAGGGGCCCAAAAACATGGGGCTCAATAATACCAAGGACTAACCACCATGGACCAAAGGTAAGTTCTCCAACATATACACACTTTTGACGAGGTACCATGGTCCAAAACCATAGGTTCAAATACCAAGGACTAACTACCATGGACCAAAGGTAAGTTCTCCAACATGAAAGTGCGTGAACTTTTTCTCTACATGAAATAAACTTTTCTCTACATGAAATAAACTTTCTCTGCATAAAAGTGCGTGAACTTTTCTCTACATGAAATAAACTTTTCTCTGCATATAAGTGCGTGAACTTTTCTGCACTATAATTTATCATCTGAGATGAGTGGGTTGCCATCAAGTACAACATATGTATCATAAAGCCATACCAAAATCATAATGCCAACATATCTTCTATGGTTTATTTCATGGATTCCTTGATCATCATGATAAATATGGTTTATTATATTGGCTATGCAGGTGTTATTTGATGTGTGCTTATTTGTGTTTGCAGGTTCTTTACAAAGAAGCTCATTTAGACGGTCAAAGTGTGGCTGCCACAAACTAGCGTTGGACTTGAGGTAGGGTCTAAAACATCTCTTGGCTTTTATTTATAAATCGAAATATTTAGAGAAAGATAGAAATTGCTTATTTTGCCTGTCACTAGATATCAATAGATACTAGGGAGATCGGTCTTATCCGCAAGAACGATTTATCCGGCCGACAAAATGGCGACTCTGCTGGGGACTTGAATTTTGTTTTTTTGCCTTTTCTTTTACTTTGACTTGAGAAACTTTTTCTCTGTTTCTGGTTTTTGCTTGATGTGTGCGGGATTGGGTAGTTTCATTAGATTTTGAATTGTTTTTGTTTTTCAAGCTTTTGAAAGAAGACCGCACGTTTTGGTTGTGACACAATGCGGACATCCCCGCACTATTGCTTTACTAAACAGAGCGGTATCGCACCTGGTTATACTGGGAGCCTGCGGACCTGTCAAATTTTTGAAAAAATTAAAATCTTTTCATTCAGTTAAGCTTAGGATTTTTTTATGTTTTTTAGCCTCTGCCCAGATCTGCATGTGTCTTGTCAGAAACTTTTTGTAGGTGAATTCCATTGGAATTTAGGTTTTAGGTGAATTTCTAGAAGTTTTGTGTGCCTGGCTTGATTTTCGTTTGGTCTTTGTAGTAACTCAGAGCTTAGAAGCCTTAGAAACCTTATATCACCTTGGTTTTTGCTGATCTTCTTTATGAGTCTGACCGATTTGTAAAGTCTTCTTTTGGTGAGGAATACATCTCATTTTTCTCTTTGCAAAGCTTCGAAAGAACTTGTTTTGAAAGTTTTGGATTTCATTTTTAAAAAGAAAACATAAGTTGGTTGTTTTTTGATTAATTTGTTATTCTGAACGAATTAGTCCTTAGTTTGCTGATAACTAAGTAAAACATCCTTGAAAAGAAATTTTGTAAGCTTTTACTTCAATTAGATTTTTAGAAATTATAGATCTCAAGATTAGATTTTTTTAATAGTTTTGAGTGTTTTATAGAAATTTTAAAAAATATCTTTTGAAAAGAATTTGTTTTTGTACTGTTTGAGTGTTGAAAAGAAAGGGATATTTTTTGTGAGCATAATTAGTAGTCTCGTTTTTGAGTTTATTGAAAAAGACAAAAAAGTTTATATTTTCATTTGTTTGTTAAGGAAAGATTTGTTTTCCAAGAATTTGCATTCTCAACTCTTTCTTTAGCTAGAAGTTCATTGAAGAAAAAGGATTGTTTATCATCTTAGGTGCATTTTTAGTGTTTTGGAGTTGAGTCTTCACACCATAAAGTTTCATCTCCACACCTTTTGACTTAAGAAACAACCAATGAAAATAACGCTTAAAGTAAAATTTATCTAGCAATCTTTTTATTTCTAAGGCTCTTTATCACCAACATAGCTTAGGCTAGTATCTTGGAGTAGGGAGTAATTAACTCTCCAAGATAGTAAAAACAAACAAGTAGCTATATCTTGCGGTAGGAGATAAATTCCAATTGTTACATCTATGCTCTAGGAAGCTCCTCTTATAGGAGTCAAGCATGAGATTGTATCTGAACTAGTGGGGTAATCAATCCTTCCTCATTGGGAACAATAGAAGATATACACGAAAAACGGTAAACCTCAGATTAACCATTTTCGAGGATCCTGGGGTCACTTGTTGGTAAACCTTGGATTATGTCAAGGAGCCTTCAAGGGGATTGAGCTTTGCTACTCTGCCCTTGCGTGTGTATCAGACCACAGACTGTTCCCCCATGTATATTTGTTTCTATTGGTAACCATAGTGACCATAATCTATAGGATTCTTTCCTAAGGTGACGGTGGAGGGAAGATCCCACTGTACCTGGAGCAAACGTTGACTAGACTCACTTGTACTTTCTGGGGGGTTCTCTTCACTCGAGATGGTTTAGTGGAGAAACTTTGTGCCAGTCTGTTCATTAAGCAGGTTGTCGGGGTAACTATTCCAACCGCCATTTCTGTATTGAATTCTGCGATGTTGGATTTCATCACCAACTAGTGTTTTCGATACGGAAAGTTACTGTTTGTGTGTGGTTTGACCTCCTAGATTCTTTAGGTGTGTGATTCAAATTGTTTGGTTCTTTAGAGACTTTACGTGGTTTTCATTGAGATTTTTCTTTGTTTGCGTGTGAAGTAATTAAAATATTTAATCGTGGCTGAATTACTGAGACAGTCCCGTAGACTTCGGGGCCAACCTCATGAGTTTTCACCAAGCTAGCTTGAAGGGCTACGAGCTCTTGTAACTCCTAGTGACAGTAGAGTTGGGTCACCAGAAGAAGGAGAATCTTCTTTAGTTGTGCATCCTGATTATCAAGTTCAAGCACCATAGTATATTATTGAACCAATTTCATTTTCCAAAGTTAATGGTAGTGTTTCTTCTACTATTGAATTAGCCGAGGAACCTGAAATTTCTGAACCTAAAACTGAACCTGCTGCTACTCCATCATCAGGATTTGCTTCTCCAACTTCCAGTGGTCCTAGTTCACCCAGGGTAGGAAGAATCATTACCCAAAATCTTCCTTCTGGACTTATTGCTATTGAAGAACTTGTTACTCCAAAAGAAGGTATATCTATCCCTGAAAATCAACCAACTATAGAACTTAGGAAGCATGAATCAATCTTTTACAATCCACCTAGGAGGGACGCTTGGTATCTTTCATTAACTAACTTTTTAGAAAACCTGGGACTAAGTTTTTCACCACCTCGAGTTCCTAATCATCCAACACCTAGAGGTTCTTATCCTCCTTTGAATATGTCGAGACAGTCATCCATGTTTTCTCAATCTCGAGAAACATTTTTATATGGCGGTCCTTCTGTTCCTTCTGGGTATTAATCACTTACTGGTACTTTTTCAGGAGCATCTCCTCAACCTGTTGAACAAGGGTTATTAACTGGTAATAACAGAACTAAGTCGTTGAGTATAGAAGATATTCTTATGATGTCAGGTACCATTCCAAATCTGCATCCTCATAGTAGTCAGTTACCGCCTGGGGGCCAGCCTCAAGGTCCTTAATTATCACCTGGGGGGCAACCTCAAGGTACCCAATTACCGCCTGGGGGGCAACCTCAAGGACAGTACATACCTTCGGGATAGTACATTCCTCAAGGTCAACCCCAAACTTAGTATGTACCTCAAGGTCAACCTCAGTATCAATATATACCTCAAGGTCAACCCCAGTTTCAGTACGTGCCTCAAGGTTATCAACCTCAAGGTCAGTACCCAACCCAAGGTTTCCAACCACCTTCAGGTCAATCATTTGTCCAAGGAGCTGGAAATGTACCTTTGAATTATCAACCCTACCCTCAACCCGGTTATGGTCCTCAATATGCTCAACCTTCTATGGGTCCATACCCCGGAATGAACGTAGTGTGGGATCCATCTCAATCTCAACAGATCTTGCAACCAAATGTGCAGTTGTCATCTCAATCTCGACAACCTTTGGTTTCTGGTTCAACCCGGCAACCTGTCTAACCTACTATTCAAACTTCTGCACCTAGTGTAGTTTCTTAGCCTGGGCCTAGTTCGCCTTGAACTCCACCTCAAACGACTGTTGCAACTGCTGCAACATCTGTTCAATCTACCCCACCTACTTCTGGAGTATCGACAGCTCCGGTTTCTACTGTTCCTGCATCAACTCCTCAAGCATCTTAACCTCAATCTGGACCTACAATTCAAACTTTTGTTCAAATTCCTGTAGGACAACTTGGTCCAATACGGTTGTCACAAGTCAACCTCAATTTACTTATCAACCGTACCAGGGACCGTACCAATTCGGTCCTACTGTGCAGAACCCAGTCTATCAGTATCAACCATACCTTGGATATACTTATCAGCAACCTCAACAACTTGAGTATGGTCCAGTTAATCATGGTTTTCCGGGAGGTTATAATATCCCAAATGCAATTCCAATTCCAAGTTATCCTGGATAACCTCCTCCTGGGGCTAGTCTCATGACCCAGGGTTTTCAAGACCCTAATCGTTAGTTACCATTCATCGCAACTTTGGACTTGCCTGATTTGTCACACCTTACGAATGATCCAATTAATTATCTTCCGTTTTGGCCGCCAATGCCGAATAAGTTTCCTAGTGATATACCAAAGTTTGAAGGTAAATCAGGAGAGGATCCAGCAAACCATGTGATGACTTATCACCTCTGGTGTGCATCTAACTCCATTTCAGATGATTCAATTCGTTTACGTCTTTTTCAACGCACTCTGATTGGTCTTAAGGCCAAGTGGTACATTGAGTTACCGCGAGCCACTTTTTATAATTTTAGTCAGCTAGCTACTTCATTCTTAACTCATTTTCAGTTGCCTGTCAAATATGACAATGGCACGGAATTATTAACTTCATTAGAATAGTCAATGTCCACTTATATTTTAGATCACATTCATGAATGGAGACGTCGACAACGTTTAGTGAAATTTTCTATTCCGGATCAAATCTTAGCAGAATGGTTTGTTAAATCATTATTACCTAAAATCATTGAGGATGTAGCTAAGGCAGGAGTTGTTACTGAAGAACAAGTAATTGCTCAAGCTCAGTACCTTGACATCGTTTATATGCAGTTAGGTACGTTGCACGAGAAAATCCCCGACCTTCCTAAACAAAATCAAATAACTACAGCTCCTTCAGGGTCTCATGCCGTTGACGGTATGATTGGTTCAGTTAACACCAAAAGCAAGAAGAAATCTTCAAAGAATTCTTCTCCTATCATAACTTTACCAGATTCCCTAATAGGAGACTCTTCCGCTGAAATTTCTACCGATATTCATGTCATAAAGTCATCTACGGCTAAATCAAAATCCAGAGGTAAGAAGAAGGGGAAGAAGAAAAATAAATCAGATAAAAATTTGAAAGAGAAATCAGATAAAACAGAATCTACTGATGAGAAACGTAAACCTCATTATCCTTGTCTCATTTGTGATGAAGAGCATTTTACAAGAGACTGCCCTCATCATGCTAAGGTTGCAAAAATCGTCAAAGGTTCTCAAACGCCTGCTGTCTTGAAGGATCCTTTTCCTAGTCAAGACAGTAAGATGATAGGTTCTTCCTCAAATGCTTCAGAAGAACCCATAATGATGATGTCCCATGTTAGGATTGTGACACGATCGCAAGATTATGGAAGTAAAAGTCCTGTTGGTGGTAAGGAAGCAAAATCTTCTAATTCGAACCCATCAACTTCAACTCCTGGTTCCGATCCGCTACAAATTGAGAAACCTAACCCAGACTTAGTAATCAAACCACTCGCTAAGGGTATACTTCAAAAGTCAGCTTTCAATCCACTTGTGAGAGCTGCTCAGAACTATAACATTGTTGAAGATTTAGCTATTTCCCCTTCAGCAATGTCGGCTTTGGAGGTGCTGCAATCATGTCCAGCACAGCGTAAATTGCTATTGTCAGCTATAGGAGCTGTTGATATTCAGGACTCGAACCTTATAATCTTTGATTTAGAAAATAGTACACCTCGCTTACCTCATCAAATGGCTTTCCAGATTCTAGTGTTAGTCAAAAACAGACCTTGCTATAGGACTGTAATTGATGAGGGAGCTTCAACGTGTATTATGTTGATCCAGTGTTGGAGATTGCTTGGTTCTCCTACACTCAATCAATCCCCGATGATTCTAAAGGCTTTTGATGGCCGTGGGTTCCATCCTTTTGGCATTCTATAGGATTTACCTATAGGGGTTGAAGGAAAAACAGTTAATCTAGATGTGGAAGTGGTTAATGCCCCTCTAGATTACAACCATCTCTTGGGTCGTAGTTGGTCTTACGCTATGACTGATGTTATTTCATCGGTATTTCAGCTTAGAAAAGTTTCCTCATAATGTAAAGATCATAACTATAGACCAGCTAACTTACTTTTCATCCGACCCAGCCTCTTCTGAAAGTATCCAGCATGTCGGCAAAAGAATTATCCCTTATAAGGATGTTGGAGTAGGATTAGTTAAAGATTCTGTTCTACTAGGAACTTTTTCCCTTTTTCATATGATTTCATCAGACACTATTGTTTATGATGATCCTTGGATCGTACCTTCCAAATCTGAGATGGATTCATTTGGTGACACTATGCCTTTGAGTCCCTATGAAATTGCGTATCAGGCCGTACAATCATTTTCCAACCCTTCTTCAACCGAAATTGATCTAATGAATGTGATCCATTAAGAATCAATTTCAACATCAAACTCAGATTCAACAACTTTTTCCGAACTTGTTCATACTGATGAGTAGATTCATGAAATCTTGTCTATTGATGATTTACCATGGGAAGATCTTCATCATAGAACTTTGTTCTTACCTGAGATTGATCATTTTGAAAGTGATTTTTCATCTATTTTTACGACTGATTATGTCAAGGAACCACAGAATCCATTGCAAAATCCTGATTCTGAGTTAAATTTGGGGAATATTTCTCAAACAGTTCCTATTGACATTTCAGTTAAACCTGGAACTATTGAAAACATTCATATAGGTGCCTCCTATATGGAAGATGAATTTCAAACATATAAGGCCCTATTTCAAGAATTCCACGACGTGTTTGCTTGGTCATATGAAGAAATGCCAAGAATTGATCCAGCAATTGTTGTTCATGAAATCAAAACTTACCTGGATGCTAAACCCATCCAGCAACGTTTTCTTCAGATTCACCCGCGAAAAGCTGCTGCTATTAAAGAAGAAGTTGAGAAATTACTTAAAGTAGGTTTCATTTATCCAATTCCCTTAACGGATTGGGTATTGAATATAGTTCCTGTTAACAAAAAGAAAGGAACAATAAGAATATGTATCGATTATACGGATATTGATCGAGCCTGTCCAAAAGACAATTATCTGACTCCCTATATCGATCAAATCATTGATGATTGTGCCGGCAGTGAAATATTCTCCTTTATGGATGGTTTTTCCGGATACAATCAAATCAACATTCTACCTGCTGATCAACCAAAAACGGCTTTTGTTTGTCCATGGGGGACGTTTGCTTATTGCAAATTCCCTTTTGGGCTAAAGAATGTCGGAGCAACTTTTCAAAGAGCTATTTCTTACGCATTTCATGACATCAAGCACATTGTGCAACCTTATCTCGATGATTTACCTGCTCATTCATTACGTAGAGCCGATCATCTTATTCATTTACGAGCAATATTTATGAGATGTAGGCATTATCAAATTAGGTTGAATCCACACAAATGTGTTTTCTGTATAGAAATGGGTCGTTTACTGGGATTTGTTGTTTCGAAAGTCGGCATTCGTGTCGATCCCATGAAGGTTGAAGCTATTGTCAAATTGCCTCCTCCTTTGACTCCTTGCCAACTCCAAAGTTTGCAAGGGAAAGCAAACTTTTTACGTCGATTCATTCCTAAATACACCGAGATAAAAAAGGGTTTTACCAGGTTTTTGAAACAAAATACTCCATTCTTTTGGGATGAGATAGCTGACAAATATTTTGATGCACTTAAACACGTGTTGACCCATGCACCATTATTGCATCCTCCCAACTACAACCAGGACTACTTCTTATGTCTCGCTGCCTCTCATTCCACCATCGGGATGGTATCAGTTCAGGAAGATGAATTTGGTAGTGAACATGTGATTTATTATCTTAGTCAAACTTTGAATCCAATGGAGCTAAAATATTCACATGTGGAGAAATTGGCCTTGGTAGCTGTTCAAGCTATCTAACGTTTTCGTCATTACATTTTACCACGCAAAACTACCGTAATTTCCGACTGCAACCCTATGATCTATATTTTGACCAAACAATTGCTAGGGGGCAAGTATTCCAAATGGATTGTTATCCTGCAGGAATTTGACTTGGAGTTTGAAAAATCTAAGTCAAAGAAATATTTAGTTTTTGCGGAGTTGATGTGTGACTTCCCGCGTGCTGACACTGAAACTCTGGCGGAAGAGCCCATTACGGACAAATCCTTGTTTCTTATCAACACTCTTGATCCATGGTATGGAGATATCATAGTTTATCTCCAAACCCAATCCTTTCGGCCTGAAATTTCAAGATCTCAGCGTCAGAAAATACAATTCCAATCCCAACAATATAAGATTATTGGAGATACACTTTATCGTCGTGAGGCAGACTCTGTTTTCCGACGTTGTTTAACTCATGAGGAATCTGAAAGGGTTCTAAATGACTGTCACTCTGGAGCGTGTGGTGGTCATATGTCTGGGTATGCCACAGTCCAAAAGATATTGCGCGTTGGCTATTTCTGGCCATCTTTGTTTAAAGATTGTATTGACACGATCCGAAAATGCCACAATTTCCAAATTTTTGATTGAAATATGCGTGCTCCACCTTCTCCTCTCCACCCTATAATTGTTGTCAGTCCTTTGTGAAATGGGGTGTCAATTTTATTACATGTAACCCTCACTCGGCTGGGGGGCATGTGTATATCATCCTTGCGGTAGATTATTTTACCAAGTGGGCCGAGGTGATGCCTACATTTTCAGCAGACGGCAAAACGGCTGGGATTTTCATTTTCAATCATATAATTACTATATTCGGTGTTCAACAAGCGATTATCACTGATCATGGGTGTCATTTTCGAAACATCATGATGACTGAACTAACAGATCAACTTGGCCTGCGTCACGATAGTTCAACTCCATATTACCCATAGGTTAATGGTCTGGTTGAAGCCATCAAAAAAGTTCTAGTCATTATGATCTGATGAATCATTGGGATTCATAGGTCAAATTGGCATAACATGTTATTTTCAGTGCTTTGGGCATACCGAACCTCAGTAAAAACATCAACTGGTTTCACTCCTTTCCAACTAGTTTACGATTTGGAAGCTGTGTTACCCATTGAATGCGAAATCACGTCATTGCAAATGGCCATAGAATTACTTCCAGCCACTTCCAAAGAGGAGAAACATTTGTTGTACTTGGCTCAGCTAGATGAGAATCAATGTGATGCTGCACTAGCAATCGAAACTCATGCCAAACGTATGAAATCTCAATACGATCGAAATGTTACACCTCATAATTTTTCGGAAGGAGACCTAGTCTTACTGTACGATCAAGAAAATGATAAGTTAGGTGCTGGAAAATTCGAACCCATGTGGCATGGTCCTTATGTTGTTAAGCGAAAGCTGGAAAAAGGGGCCTATGTATTGGTAGATTTTGATGGTGTCTCTTTAGGTAAGCCGAGAAATGGTCTTTATCTGAAGAGATATTATGCTTAAATCTGGGTGTGGAGATTTTAGTTAGATTAGTTTTATTTCTAGCTGGTGTGTTTTAGATTAGAAAAGTGTGCTTAGTTTAGAGATTGTTTTCGTCATTATTCCTGCTTATCTTGATTTTACTCTTGATATTGCAGATGTCGACGTCTCTTCAAACGTACATTAGTTTTGCTAATGGTGCTTGTCGTAATACATGGAACATTTCTTCCGCAGCTTGGGTTATCTATTCACCCTCTGATGAGTTGGTATCTATGCATGGGGTAAGCCTCGGTCAAACAACAAAGAACATTGCAGAGTATAGTGCAGTGATTGAGTTATTATCTGAATCAATCTCATTTGGGATTCGGAGTTTGATTGTGAGGTTAGATTCTGAACTCGTTGAATTGTAGCTTAATAGAGTTTATGCCATTAGAAATCTAGTGTTATTAAGATTATTTTTGAGAGTTCGTCTCTTGGAACATGAATTTGACTATATTGAATATCATCATATTCCAAGATATTTAAATACATTAGCGGATGCAATTACTTCTTGAATGTTAAGTAGACATTTTCAATAATCAAACAGTAAATTTAAAAACATTTCATAACATGTTTTACAAGATAACTAGTAATAGGGATATAGCATAGCATAGAAGTGTGTCAAATATACATCGTCTTCGATCATAGGTTGAAAAACACCTTATTATCGGCAAAAATGATAGTACAAAAAGCAAAAATGCCATATGAGTCTACAAAAGGAGATCATCCTATCACTGGTGATGATCACGATAAGAAACCACTGCACAGGCCACCCTACAAAGGAACCTCCTGAAAGGTCCTGGGACCCCAATCACATAGCGTTGTAGCCTAAGAGGAATGTCATCTATGCTGGTCTCTAGAATGTCTGCTGTCAAATGCTCTAGATGGTTTTCCAATTCGGCCAAGGTCTCTGTAGAATCGTCCCGTGGGGCTGGTACTGCTGCAGCTAGATGTTTCCTCTCATAAGGCCGGAGAGTGGCTGGTTGTCGTGGACCTACATCTGCATTTGAAACTTTTTACTATGAGTTTTGGGATGATTTAAAAACAAACAAAAAAAATTAAATTAGAAAATTTTGAAAACGATTTTACTTGAGTCATCCCATTGCTCTCCTGGTGGAAGATCCATGTCTGGGTCACCACGATAATCCATCCCAGTGTAAGGAAAGTCCTGAATCACGAAAACTTGGTTCTCCAACCAAGGAAAATTCTCAGGAGGAAATCGAACAACCTCTAAACCCTCCTCAGGATGACGAGCCATAACTGCAACCCAACACATCAGTTTGGGCTCTCGGGGAAGTCCAGCTCCAACGGAAAGATGCTGTGGGACCAACATTGGGACCCTCTCTAGACCAAAGCTCACAACTAAAAAACCATATCCAAAGTTCTTTAGATGTTCGTTCTTTTCTCTAGTCAGTTGGCCTTTTACATTAGCCAACATAGCTTCACACCAGTTGAAGGCGGTGCCTCGATAGTAGTCTATTGCCATCCGCATTTGGGATCCGGTGGCCATATGCAGTGCTGCGCTTCCACAAAGTTTGGTGATAGTAAATGCAATTACTTTGAGTTCAGGATGGGAGATGGTTTTGATATCAATCCCTTTGTCCTTATTTTGTTCATTACAAAACTCTAGTCGGAGGCTATCGACAGACTGGCCACCTGGCCTAGTCCCGAATAGAATCAATTGTTCACCTCTCTTAGGCAAACCAGTCAAAAAGTTAATGTCCTTTGGCTCCATTTCGAGCTGGTGGCCACCAATAATGAAACATTGATCCTGTATATTCCATCTATCTACCAGCCACTGCAGAAAGTCTACTTGGGCCCTCATGCCAGGTATGGCCCAGAATTTAAATAACCTGCATGCCTTCAATGCATCAATCGAAGGTTGATGATTAATTGTGGCAAGGTCCACATCTTCGTGCTCCTGTTCTCGCCAGCTAAGCATGGTGTATATCCTACATTGAAAGAAAAGGCGGATTAAAACATTTTAAATCAAAGTTTTTGGGCGGAAATTGAAGAATTTCAAATTGAAAACCTATGCCACGGGGACCGCACTCTCCAGTTAGAGATAGTGCGTAGGTCCACACTCTTCCCAAACAACAGGTGCGGGCCCTTGGCTTTTTCTTGTGTAGGAAAAAGTCGGGGTCCGCAGGTTTGGTATGCTACACCTGCAGACCCCCGCGAGTGGATTTTTAAACAAAATTCTTCCTACAAATCAAAATAAAAACCTAAAAACAAAATTCAAATGGTTGAAATGCAAGAGTAAAGTGATGTGGATTACCTAGAGGTGACGGTGTTCGATTCAAACGGACGGATTTTCCGCAATCTTCATGGGAAGTTTCTTACCCAAAATCTCTCTTTCTCACTCTGGAGTCAAACGGTAAAAATGAATTTACAAAAGCTCTTTTTATAAGCTTTTTTGAATAAATGAATTTTTAATTTCTTTATTTTTCACTTTAAAAAGGTAACTTTTTAAGCATTTTTATTTATGTTAAATAGGTATGGGTAATGTTTGAGTTTTTGTGCAGGATATCAGATTTTTCAAGAAAAATTGATCATTTTCAAAAAAAAACATTAGAGTCATCTTTAAGCTCTTTTCTGACTCCTAAAATATGAAAAGATTGCCAAGTTTTTCTTTTTAAGCTCGTTAAAACAGAATTAAAAGGACGGTCCACTTACAGCTCTTTTCTAATCGTAAAAACATGAAAAGATTGCCAGATTTTTGTCGTTTCAAATTCGTTAAAGGTTATAAAACGACGTGTCGTTGATCGCTTTTTTACTTTTTTGGATCAGAGACACTAATTACGAAAAGTACTCCTTGATCGTAATGGTCAAGCAGTTCTCTCAAGTGTTATTTTATAGTTTTTCTAGCTTGGGAGACAAATTTACAAAAAAGGACAACCATGGAGTTTTCTTAATTTTTTCTTCTGACTCCTTAAAATTGAAAAACGCCGAGTTTCTCCTATACTGGACTCGTTAAAATTTAACAGTAAAGGACCTGTTCAATTACAAATAGGAACGGACCACTCCTTCTTAGGGTTTGAATTTAAACTAATTTGGACTCATATGAAGGATGAGCTTATAATCAAGAAAATGTTATCCTCCTCAGGCTTGTCAAAAATAAAGAGGTACTTGCCAGAAATGGTGGGGGAAAAGAGAGAAAAATGAACCTGTTTGTTATACTTTGTGTCTCGGAAAAGCATTCAACCACTCTTGAAAACGACACATTTTTTGCACCTGGGTTGGGAAATCCTTTGCCTAACAGTTAATCAAACCATATTGAAAGTCTTCAACCGGTTTCTGGGTATTAGCTTTGGGTCAATTGTCACCAAACCATCTGTAGTGTCGTTATGTGTTCAAGAGGTCAGTGCAAATAAACCATTCATCTAAAAACTATCTGTCATTCATCTTGACAATCCCTGAGTCAGTCCTTGCAACTATATTTCTTCAAACTTGATCTATGATTTCGTGTTGTGGGCTTGCCTATGACGGATCGCTTTCTATCGACTTCAGCTCATTATCTAGAAAGATGATCTAGAAATCATCAATACCTTGGAATTTGCATGCCTCAATGCCAGGTTTCTTGCCTTCGACCATAGGCTACATCATTGACCTTCGATCAAAGGATTCCATGACATGTTCGACATCAACTCATCTATTCACATTTCATGGATTGTACTAAGTACTTTGAGAGCCATTGACATTACTGGTGGTTTCTCTCACACTTGTTAACAGTTTACATCATTGACTGGTAATCAAGTGGTTTCCACCATGTTCGACTTCGAAACATTCATTCACATGGATAGAATCGTACTATTTCGGGAAGTAGAAATCAAGACCCTGGATCTAGTTTCCACCATCCAGGTTGTGAGAAATTTTGTTATTCATTATACAGTGGACTATTCATAAATAGATGGCTACGCCCATACTGTGTCTACATATGTCTATACTTGTGATGTATTACAAGATCATTCCTATATCAGAGCAGTTTAGTTAGTTTTCTAGTCAGTTTTGATCTGAGTATGGGAATGCCTACCTCACCGATGATATGATCTCATATATATATATATATATATATAGATATATATATATATATTGTATTGAATGTTTTTACAGGTTCCAACCAGGCTCTCCACAAGATGATCCTCGAAATGATAAAGTAATTCACTCTTCTTAGATGATAAATGAAATCCTCATCTATTACAGTCTTCACACTTTAGGGGGCAATCTGTTACACAAAATATTGTCACCATGACTTTCTGCAGTCAGTGTGAGTCTATCACCACACATACTATCCTCCTTTGCAAGTCTTAAACCTCGGCTCTTCATTTCAAGCCTTAAAAATGAGAGTAAGCCCTTAAAAATCTCTAAAACTCTGGTTCCGCACTTTCTCTTAGCATTACCTGCGGTCCCACACCCCTTGGTCATGTTCGCTGCAGACCTGCCCACACTGTCTCTAAAGGAAAGGGTGAAAACCCCTGTAAAATTCAAAAAGGCGCAAGTTTATTATTAAAAACTCACTTTGGATTAATTATGGATGCTTCTAGAAGGAATCTTGATGTGGCAAGTTCGCTCCTAGGTGGTTCATGCATCCCATAACTAAAGGAGATAATCCCTTGATGAGAGGAGCTTATCCCTTTGAAGGTGGACCTGGTAACTTCCTTCCTCTGCACTATAAAATGAGGCATTGCGTTGGTTGCTAGAGAGGTTAAAAGCTGAATATTTTTTAGGGTAAATGCTATTGGAATTTAGACTTCCTAATTGAGCTTAAGAGGAAAGATTACATACCTTTTGATCTCTTTGGGAGGAGAGTGAAGCTTGGCAAAGTAGAGGAGATTCTTGCTGGACCCTGGGAGGAGCTTGTACAACATCAAGGCACCAAGGTTGTAAAGTTCTTCTTTGTTTAAAGTTAATACAATCAAGTTCATTTTTCTCAATAAGCTGTCTTCTATGGTTTATTTCATGAATTCCTTGATCATCATGATAAATATGGTTTATTATATTGGCTATGCAGGTTTTATTTGATGTGTGCTTGTTTGTGTTTGCGAGTTCTTTAAAAGGAAGGTCATTTGGACGGTCGAAGCGTGGCTGCCACAAAATAGCGTTGGACTTGAGGTAGAGTCTAAAACATCTCTTGGCTTTTATTTATAAATTGAAATATTTAGAGAAAGATAGAATTTGCTTGTTTTGCTTGTCGCTAGATATCAATAGATACTAGGGAGATCAGTCTTGTCTGCAAGAATGATTTATCCGGCTGACAAATGTCTTCACCTCATCCCTTCTTCATATCCTTTAGCTTGTTTTTTAGAAAGAGAAGTTGGTTTGCATTGCTAGCTTTGACCATGCCAACCAACCTGTCATATATCTCCTTTGATGTGTTCAAATCGGAGATGTGAGCAACCAAATGGTTATCAATAGAATCTATGATGATATTCTTTACTTTGACTTCATCCTTCTTATACTTTGTCTTAGCAGCAACTGGTGCATTAGAAGGAGGTTTAGAAAATTTTCCCTACACATAGTACATAACATCTTTCTCTTCTAGTGTCAACTCAAGAGACATCTTCCATGTATGATAATTATACTTATCATGAAGCTTGTCGTCAGATTTGAAGTAGGATGTGGAGGCCATTAACTCTTGTTCTTGTCCAACAAATCTCAATGATTTCTCTTCTCAGTGATTTCTCTTCTCACTCTTGCTTGGGCTTTGTCTTCACCTCATCTCTAATACCATGTTAATTTTAGATAACAATGGTATGTTATATGCTTAATAGAAATTTAATTATAAACCCAATGTCAATTTCTAGATTAGCAATCACATTAACATGATAGTAAATGTAGATAGAAGATAAATAAAATAGTAGAAGACAAGCCAAGACAAGAGGACACAAGATATGGAGAAAACCAAGGACAAACCCCAATGTGGGGAAACCCTTTGATCAATTCTTCTTATTATTCTTCAAAAATTCAGCAGAGAGAGAGTACAAAATGTAATATTCACTTGCCCAATCAAAGTGAAATCTATCCAGTCAGCACTGGTCAAAAGGGAAGAATTTGACCTCCAAAATAGCTCAGTCAAACCTAGTCAACTCTACCGACAACAGTCATCTGAATCACCCCAAAATAGTCATGAAAAACTCATTCAAACTTGGTCAATGTAGGTCAATGTTGCAGCCAAACCCTTTTGTAGTCAACGTTGGTGAAACAGTAAGGATTGCATCGATTTACGTGCCCAGAAATGTGGCCAGCCCAAATAGAAATTATCCCACCAAAATTGCAATCAAACAAGTCAACATTGGTCAAACCCTTCCTGAAATTCAGTCAACATCCAAAACAAAAAATTGTTGTCCTTTCCTTCAGACGTGTGGAGAGAGACACTGCCCAGAAATCTATACCCAATCAAATGAAGAGAGAGAGATAGGTGAGAATATGAGTGATGTCCAAATGAGGCAAAGACAACTTCTATTTATATGCAAACATTGAGGATGAATAGACATGACTATTTGGCTTCTGAGCCTACATTAGATTGTTGGCCAACCTTAACAATTTGTCCATAAGAAAAATAAATTCATAATTCCATTTGTACATGTCAGAATGATATGATATTTAGATCAATCCTACACCTCTCAGAGAGAGGAATCCAATAAAAATATCAGTTGCATCATACGAGCTGTCCAAGGTGGATTTTGGTCCTAGTTTCCAAATTTAACATTTGTCCAGGATGACCCTTTTGAAATCTTTCTTGATAGTAAAGGTGCATAGATTGGATTTATTTACCTCATAATTATACAAAAAAAGGTTGGATATTTCTAACCTGTCATAATATAACATAGGCTATGTTCTAGCCCCAAGGGTTAGCTCAGTTGGTCAAACACTGTGCCTCACTATTGGGAGGTCACAGGGTCAATTCTACCCGAAGCCCTTGGGGTTAGGTCTTGCTAGTAGGCCGAGGGGCGATTAGCCCAAATTTTCTCGTGGACGTAGTGACCACTCCCTAACAGGGTGTTCGTGAACCACAACGTAAAAAGAAAAAAGAAAAAAACAACAACAAGAAAAAATGCAAACAAACATAGCCTATGTTTTAGCTATCAGAAATATCTTATTAAAGGGGATTCTTTTTGTGACAAAACATTTATAGTATTCGCCACTATTTTTGGGGCTGCATTCCTTTTTGTCTTCTCTTTTGTTCCTGAGATGAAAGGCATAATTATGAAGATGTTTCTCTCTCCACTACCTTGCAATGATGTTCTTTTTTTTTAATTATACTTGAATTTCACTAATAATAACCTGGATTTATATATTTCTTTTAACACCAAATTGACATCATGGTAAACATATGAATATCCCATTAAGTATGACCTAAATATGGTTCAAAGAATCTCAGCTTTAGCCCATACACATGGCAGAGTAATTTCTGAGGTGTGAAGTTTTATTAGAGGCACTATTTGTTTATTTTCTTTGGTTAGAAAAAGGTTTTCTTTTGGTTTTATGTGACTTCCAATTTATCATTTGTAGCATGTTGAGAAATGGAAAATGACAACATGTGGCGTTTATCTTGCAGAAATTGATGTTGAATGAAAGGACATAGAATTTAACCAAGCTACAATTTGCTTTGGTAAAAGAAAAAGAACATCTTAAAAGTTTCCTAGGAATACACCATATACAGAGTTTGAACATGAGTAATATATGGATTTTTATTTTTCAGATATGTTATTTTTTCTACCAAGATATCACAACAAGAAAAATATTGATATTGTAGGAATTGTTTGAGGCCTCATTAAGGTCAATTTTCCTGATGTCATACTTGATTAATACCTTCTCATGAGAGGAAGGCTTTAAATATGAATTAATATGTTCCTGAAACAAATCAGATTCAAAGTTTATATATAAGAGATAAAAAAAAAAGTATCAATGCCTTCATTTGATTGATACTTGAATATGGTGTGGGCAGGTTATAGGAAATGGGATTGGAAAAAGGATGGGGATACAATGCAGAACATGTCTTGGATATGACTCATTTTTTGTTGGAGATCCTTCAAGAACATGAGCAATTGACTTTGGAAATGTTTCTAGTAGGGATTCCTATGCCTTTTAATTTTGTGATTCTTTCGCCTCATGGTTATTTTAGGTAAACAAATGTTTTAGGAATGCTAGATAAGGAACTGGTGGAGAGGTAAACAAATTTCTTATAATTGAAATGTTTATTCCATGATATCCTCTTTTTATTGTTTGATTGTATTTTGAATGTTTCTTTTTATTTTGTTGTCTTCTAACTATGAAATTGAAAATTCTTGGTATCATGTCCATTCTAAAAACATCAAAAGCTTGAAGATGAGTTTAGTATTACAAGATATTAATTGAAATCCCTTTAGTTGTTTTGTGTTAAAATATTTTCATGACTAATAAAAAAGTATATTTTTCATGTTGTTATTTGATCACAGGTTGTCTATACACTTGACCAAGTTCACACATTAGAGAATGAAACGTTGTTTCCAATAAAATGACAAGGGCTAAACATCACACCTCATATTATTTCTTTTAACAAGTTATCTACAACCTAAGCTTTTTAACATGTAACTTAGTTGGCATGATTGTACCTAAGCTTTCTCTGAAGGTTGAATATAACTAAGTTACTAAGGTGTTCTTTTCTATGATGATGTTTTATTTGCTTTGTTTATACAGGTCATATGGCCACATAATGACCACTATCCCCAACTGAAGAAAACTTGTTTGAGTTTCTTGCTTTTATGGGGGGAAATGACATTGACATTTTTTATGTTGAGGTATAAGTAGTATAAATATTTTATAGTTTACCTTATTTATATTCAAGTATTCATCGTCTTTCATGTCTTATACTCTGCATTGTATCTTCTTTGATTTTCAGGAGAGGGACTCAATATTGATGGTAAGAAGCAAGAATTGAAGAAAGAGGAGAATAATAACACTGGAGCGACAAATGCAAAATGAGAGAGAGAAGAGAATCGATCTAGTGATACCCTTAAATCCAATATCTTCCATAAGACACACACATAGAGACTGATGGTCAAGTCTTCAGAGTTGGTGAATTCACCTGCAATGCTTTAGAAACACAGTGATAATGTTTTGAAATGATGAAACAATATTTCATGTGTAAATTGTAGTTCAACCAATATTAAGTTGGAAACTCATATTGTAATACTTGATAGTTTATATAATAAAATTTATATTTTTTAAATTATTTTTATCTGCACTTGATATTATTTAGTCTTGTAATTAACATATGTAACTTTGTGTTATCTTATTATATGAACATGCACATTGTATGACATTTTTTTTATTTAGTCGTAAAATCATACTAATTAATTTATGTTGATTAATAATGAACACATAAAATCAATCTAAAACTACTAAATTAGTAGTTTATATTGATTAATGATGAACACAAATAAAATGAATATATGACTAAATTAGTTGTTTATAATGATTATGAATGAAATTAAATGAAATGAATAGAAACTACTAAATCAATCGTTTATATAATGAATATGAAAATACCAAAAAATGATAAATGACTACTTCAAATGATAAATTTGTGATTAAAATGATGACTAAATTTTGCATATATATGACTATTAGTAGCAAATTTACAGTGTCTTTTAACTTGACTAAAATTTAGTCATATTTCTTTAGTCATTAATTGGTTTCAGATGATGACTAAAATTTGCATATATATGACTATTAGTAGCTAATTTACAGTATCTTATAACACGACCAACATTTTGGTCATATTTTTTTAGTTATTAATTTGTTTATTCGAGGATTCATATAGTAATATATTTTGTTGTATATTTGGTCATTAATTGTGGTAATTAGTGACTAAACTAATGACTAAATATACTACTAGATGATAAAATTGAGACAACCAATTAATGACTAAGCTAAAATGGCTAAAAGTTGGTCGTGTTATAAGATACTGTAAATTAGCTCTTATTGGTCACCGATTGAAAAATATTCGTTTATATGTAAATTTTAGTCATTGTTTTAGTAATTAATTAGCCATTTTGTATTAGTGGTTTGACTATCATAATACCTCTTTTTGAAGATCTCCATGAGGAGACTGAAACAAACTAGGATATTGCTCTTGCACTTTTATGGTCTCTCTGTTTTCCTTGAAAATGTCGTTTAGGCCCTCAAAACAGCCTCAGAAGTTCAAAACCCAAGAAAACTACCAAAAATAGAAGGTTTTGTTAAATTTAAGGAGGCGAACCTAAAAGGAAATAGTGTTGGCTCAGGTTGGACAGATAATATTGTTATCATGTGTCACTTGGTGGTTACAGTCAGTTTTGGACATGTGGCCCCAATTTTCCATAAGTGCATCTTGGAAATCGGGTCTCACATAGTAACTCTCATCTTCATGTTTACCCTAGTGAGCAAGTTAAATAGTGGGGTGAGGGTGTTACAGAGTGGTATCTGAGCTCCTAGGTTCAACACTTGGACTAGATGGGTGGAATGTGTTTGTCATGCATGCATGTTTGTTGTCTATGTGTTTGTTATGTATGCATGGTGGTGGGGTCATGGTTACAATTTTGTCGTAATGTAAAATTTTATGTTGTTGTTAGGATGATGGACATGTTGATTTAATTATACATATATATACATATGTTATGCTAATCTAGATTGATCTTGCAGATGAGATAGCCTCCCCCTGAAATTCACTGAGGTACGTTTGATTATGTTTAAATTTCATTATCTCACATAGTATGTTTATAAGAAGTAGAGGATCAAAGATGACAAGAAAAATGGTAGACTATAGTTCACGTGACTCTTGCTACAAATCAAATGAGTAGCATGGTGGTGAGTACTCCCCTCACATAGTAGATACATTGAGAGAGACAATATGGTTCTATCCTAGTTCTAGTTCAGAGAGACAATATGGTCATCATCGTCACCATCCATATAGGAGGAGTGAGAAGCACTATTTTCTATAAGATTTCAAGAAAGCAAAGGCACCTACATTTGATGGAGAAATGAAGAAGTCACGGGATGTAGAAGTTTGGTTGCTTGGGATGAATAATTTCTTTAGATTGCATGACTATTTAGGAAACATGAAATTTGGGATAGCTACTTTCAGTCTAAGGTAAATAAAACATTTGATGGGAATACATGAAGAATGTTAGAGGAATTCAAGAAGAGGAGTTGACTGTGAGTGAGCTTGAAATATTTTTAAGGAAAAAGTATCTATCTGAGAGATACTGTGATTTTTATAGGCCATTTTGTCACATTTGGTCAATAGACCTTCAAACATGATCATTCACATCCTTTGAAGACTTTGTCACCCTCCCTACACAAATCCCTAGGTATGCCTCTCTCATATCCCTGAGTTTTTGCCTGAAATTGCTTCATTTTAATCATTTTTAGGACCAACACACCCTAGCCCATCATTGGACAACGTTGAATACTAGGTTTCCCTACTCTACACCTACACTAATCACCAGCAAGTTTCTCAGTGTTGGGGGTGCGTCGATTCTAGAAATTCAGGAAAGCAAAAAAGAATATTGAAGCTTCCTCTTCCAGAAACTTCCACTTTCTGTTGTAACTATTTACCTTGGATAAAAGTCTTGAATCCTATCCTATCCTACCTCGGAGTTTTAATCTCTTATCCCTTTATCACATCCTCCCATCAAGAGTGGATCTCAAGCCCAAATTGGTAAAATGATAAAAAGTCATGAACTACCTCCTTCACCTATATATTTACTGCCATCCATAGGCAAGTGGTTGGATTTTCGAGAGTGATTCTACCCTTATGCTACTAATGTGAGAGATATCATTCAATGCATTAGGGTGGCTAGAGGTGCACTTTGTTGCAAGGAAAGGAAAAGTCAACTTGGAGGAGCTCTTCTACAAGATCAACACCTATTTTTGGTTGTAACTCACTCCATTTTTATTAATGCAAAGAGTTATTTTTTTCCTATAAATCATGTTATGGTTTCATGTATTTCAATACCATGTTGATCTATTGAATAAACTAATTAGGTGATGTTACATAGCTCTCGTAGATTGTTGGCTTGTGTTATCTGAATGTGCAGGTTCTAATTATAGCAATCAAAGCTAGGATTGGAGTGTACAAGCCAAGGAAGGATCAAAGCATACAATATATTCCAGGTACACTTCATCTCGTTATCTATTTACTTTAAGAAAAACATTAGTCCCTTTGTCTTTCTATGATTCTAGGTCAGTCACCTAGGCCTAGGGAAGATACTTTTGTCTGCAATTGTAGATCCATATAACACTCGATTTCCCCATATTCAATGTATCATTTTACTATTTAGAAAAAGGAATGAAGGATACCCTAATTCTTCAAAAGTTGTGCATTAATCTCATCGTGCATACCATTCAAAGCAATAGTAACCACTAAAAATAGATAAGCCATTAAGAATTATGTAAATAGTATAATAAGCCATAAGATAAATATTTTTATTATCATTTTGCATCTTTTCATACCCATCTTGTCTCACTAGCCTTAGAAAATCATTATTACAACACAAAACTGTACCTCACCATATCTTTGATACACATATCTCTATCTATATCTCTCCCTATGTGTGTCTATGTATATCCCTCTATATATCTCTTACCCCTCAACCTTGTTCTATTTATAGGTTTACATTTGGAGCGAAGCCGACCAAAAACCCCTTAGTACTAAAGTATTACCATGGGCTAGTACATATTACTATGTGTTAGTAAACAAAATTATCCCAATGGATTTCTTTATTCATTGCAATTCCACACGGTTCTTCTCTTTGTAAGTTTTGTGTGTTATTTCTTAGCTAGCCTTCTTGCACAATACCCTCCTGCATGGTATCCTTCTTGTGTGATTCTCTTTTGCATAGTTCCCAAAACTTGTTACTCCAAAAACACTGCTCCAACATGTATCATGATGGAATACCATGAAGAGTAAAAATCTTATTGATTGTTTATCTTATCAAACAACAAATCATGATCAAGATGAGAAAAATGTTGGCATTAAGTTCTTAAATTATTCTAGATAATTGTACAATGACAACTTAGGTATTGTCAGCTATAATGGATTTACTATCGCATTTGTCAGTGTTCCTAGCATTACATCTACTTAATTAACTAATAAATGGTCATCTTTGACTAAAAGTATAACCTCTTCTAATTCTCTTTCTAAATAAAAGTTCTTTTCCTCAACTCCTTGATTGTGTCGGTGATATACTAAAACAATTGAATCCATCAGACCTGATGTTGACAATATTTGCTTGGGTCAATGAACTTTCTATTAGAAGTAGCATGATAGTATTTTGTTGATGGGTTGTTTTTATGGGGCATGTGATCCTCACTCTGATGTTAATGCATAAGGACAACTTAAATGGGAACAAATTATGGAGTATGAACTTGATTCTCTTTTAAAGAATCACACTTGGGACTTAGTTCCTTAACCACAAGGGAAGAATGGCATGAAGTTTTGATGGATATATAAGACCAAATTCATTAAATAAGGTGCTATTAAGTGTCATAAAGTAAAAGAATGCATCAACTAGTGATCAAAACATTTTCCCTTATCACAAAGATTAAATCTATTCAACTAATATTGCCCCATGTTTGTTTTGGATGATAAATCCATTAGATGGATGTTAAGAGTTCCTTACTTCATGGTAAATTATCTAAAGAAATTTACGTTGATAAATTTTGTAGCTTTGTGATAAACTTGAATCTTTTCTATCGATTGAAAAAAATCATTATATGGTTTGAATCAAGCCCCTTAGGCTACATATGCTAAGATTGATTACTTCTTTATTAATCTTGTGTTCAAACACTATGAATCCAATCAAATTATTTATGTGCTATATAATAGTGGTTATACTTTGGTCATTATTGTATATATTAATAAATAGATTATAATTGGAAATAACATTGAACAAGTTCTTAGATTAAAGAGTCAATGCACTAACACCTACAGGTTAATGGACATTCTGTCAAGGTTACAGGTGCAACAAGAATGTACAAGGAGAAGAAATCTAATAGCATACATTACAGTGATCCCAAGCAATGGAAGTTTAAAAGGATAGTAGTTGAAGTTTGAAAGAAAAGGTTATCTAAAATCGCTGGGTCAAACCATGCAAGCAAAAGCATTGAGGATGTTTTCAACTTACTTGAGATGGAGAATGATGAAAGATATAAGTCTATTAACAAGAGTTTGGCATGACTGGGAAATGTAATTCTTGGAATTTCCAGCACTAAATTCATCACAAAAAATGATGATATATAGGAATGGAATGACGTGGTGGTAGTTATGGAGTCTAGGGTTTACTACAATGTGTCAATTTTCCTAATCATAGAAATGGTTGATATTTAAACTTTTAATTGGGACTCTTCGGAAGAAACAATGTTGATTTCAAATATATAGTAAGATCTGGACATGCTAAAGGTAATTTTTAATAAAAGCACGGAGTAGCCTACTACTCCAAATTTGGATTAAATGTAGTATACACCTGAACTAAATGAAAAATTGATTATGCCTCCAAAATTTGCATTTAATCTGATATAATTTCTTTCACTTACTCATAAACGAGATACTTAATTGAGTCTTCTTGTCAATTACTCAAGCTTGAACCTAGGTTTTTCAGGTGGAGTAATGTATAATTCCCAAATTTGGAGAGCTTCAGGACGACAAGAGTGGGAAAACTAACTATTTGAGCTTATCAAGCCTCTAAACTCAACAAAATAAAGATGTTTCAAATGGAAAAATCTTGCTACGAAAATGGTCTTCAAAGTGGCTTGATTGATATCACATGAGGGTGAATGTCATGTTTGAAGCCTATGGGGTATTTGTGGTTGGCCATCCATTTATACCATTAGTTGTAGGGATTATCTTCCTTGGTGGCCTATCTGTATGGTTAGTAAGAAAGTAGGATGAAACAAACTTAGAGAAACTATGGGTGGAGCATAATTCCATGTTCATGGAGGAGATACAACCTTAAAATTTCCAAATTCCTCAAAATGAAGAGACCTCATGCATGGATGTTGATGAGATAAATGGCAACAAAATGGTGGATGCAAGATTAGAGTAGGTGATGGAGAATAATAACAATGAAACTGATATATATGGAGTCGCTACTGGGTATGGCTTGATATCCCATCAAAAAAACTAATCAATCCATTGAACTGCAAAGTGATTTGATTCATTTTTTGAAATATGGAATGAAGGCGAATTAGGTGATTTCCATGGCTGCAATACCAAATCCCAATATTGTAACTTAGAAAGCTTCGAACTATTTGATATTGAGAACTAACATGGGTCTGTTATTCAAAGCAGTTGGTTCTCGAGGCATTAAACCACGCGTCTCAACTTTTGGAGGAGACCAAATAGAATTCCTTATGCCAAAATGTCAAACCAGAGAAAGGGTTCATATGATATTTTTGTCTTCATTGTTCTTTGCAATTAATGTTTCCTCATATTTGTGTTCTTCATGTTGTTGTTGAGGGCTAGTTTGGCGTATGCAGCCACTTTGGAATGCTTTTTCTTCTCATGGATCTCTCTATAATTATTTTTGGTCTGACTCGGGATACTATGTTTACTTTCCTCCTCCTGACTCCTCTATGTTGGTGCTTATATAACTAAAATTCATCTACCTGGGTAATTGTACTAAAAACGTTGAATGCCAAAAGTGGGAATCATAATGTTTTTAGTTCAATTTTGTGCTTGTATAACATTTTTACATGATTGTCCTACCTTATTTCACTATCTTATCATCTCCGAATTCTTGGTACATTCACCAACAAATTCCTTGATATCTTTGTTGTTAATTTTAGATAGAAATGGTATATTCTATGCTTAAGAAAAAATTACTTCAATTTTCTTATAATCCCAATATCAATTTCTAGATTAGAAATCACATTAACATGACAGTAAATTCACATAGAACATAAATAAAACATTAGAATACAAGCCAAGAAAAGAGGATACAAGATATGGTGCCAACCAGAGACAAACCCCAATGTGGGGAAACCCTTTGATCAATTCTTCTTATTATTATTCAAAATTTTAGCAGAGAGAAAGAGTACAATATGTAATATTCACTTACCCAATCAAAGTGAAATCTGTCTAGTCAAACAATAGCTAGAGGAAGCCCGAACTAGAAAGTCAATGTTGGTCAATAGGGAAGAATTTGACCTCCAAAACAGCTCAATCAAACCCAGTCAACTCGGCCTCCAATAGTCATCGGAATCAACCCAAAACAGTCACGAAAAACATAGTCAAACTTGGTCAACACAGGTAAATGCTGTAGTAAAACCCTTTTGCAGTCAACGTTGGTCAAACAATACATATTTCCTCGTTTTATGTGCCTAGAAATGCAGCTTGCCCAAACGGAAATTATCCCACCAAAATCACAGTCAAACAAGTCAACATTGGTAAAACTGATGAGCCCCAATTTTTGGTATAATTTGGGCTCATTTGGCCTACTTGCTTTGCTCAAACCATTCATCTTTTATTGCTTATGCATGCATTTCTTAGTTTATTCGTGTTGTTTGTAGGAAGAAGGGTAGACATTTTATCTACGTGACTAATGAATGATGCTTTCAGGTTTTTGGCATTAAAAGGGAGAAAAGACCACGAGAAAGGAGACAAGGAGACAGTGAGGTGGCACTGCTGGTTTTCAGGAGAGGATGTCCACAGTCTTGGGGACCTTCCTCGTGATTCCCACCATAGCTCCGAGCTCCAACCAATCTCCCCACCGAGCTTAGAGGCAGCCAACTGTTCTATAGGAACAACAGTTACAACTGTTCTACAGGATCACCAGTTTAACCTTCAGTTGGACAGCCGAGCTCCACAAATCAAGGAAACCTGTTGGATCATCATTTTGCATAAATACTGAGGCCGTAGCCTTGGATAGGAGCTTTTTGAACTTTTGCATTACTCTTGTAATTTTGAAGTACGAGCTACAGCTCGGTGTTAGTTCTTGTTGTAAGCCAGTTTTGGCATGACATCAGATTTTTGGTTATGAATAAAGAAGGCAGATTTTGATCTCATTCTGAATCTCTAAGGCAGCTATAGCTCTCAGGTTAGGGCCCAACCTGAGAGCAATAGATCTCCTCTGTGTTGTAATGTTATTTGCCTTTCGTTCCAGCACTTCGTTCTTTACTTTGACATGCAATTCGAATTTACAGTTTGCTGATTTAGTTTTATGGGATTGCATAGGATTAGTTTATGGTGAATTTGCTTTCAGATTGCTTAGGTTAGAAGAGGATAGTTATCAGTCATTGGAGCTCCAGAAAAAGGTTGTTAGAGATCACTGCCATCTCTGCTTAGGGATTGGGGTGAAATCTACATCAACCACCAAAAAGAAACGCAGTTCTTTCCACTTCCATGCAAGCTGCAACATAGTTATTTTCGTTGAAGATCCATCCATGCACTGGTGATATTGAACCATACTTCTCTATTCCGCTTCCATGCACGAGTTTCCTTCACGATTTACATTGTTGTTCACTGAGTTTATAGCACAAGTAGCTTAGGTTAATGAACTTTCGTTTTGGTGACATTCATAAGCAATTTGTTTCATTTACACTGCTCTACATCATTCCACTTCCTTCCTCTGCTTGTCAACCACACCTCAAGTCACCTTCTCGACCTCTGTCCAGCTCGTTTACCTTCCAGCTCTCCCATTACTCACGTAACTCATTTACTTGACCTTTCATTGAGCCCATCCTTTCGGCCATCAACCTACAACATGCACTCTTTCTCCATCTGACTTCTCTGCTCCTGAGCCATCACCAGGTCCATCTCCATCTCACCTATCCTCCCACACCACTCCATCACTTCACCATCTCCCAAAACTCCCACGGCCGGCCATCCTGTAGAATTTCACAGCCTTCCTGTAGAAACCCCTGAGTTTCCTGTAGGATCCCCTGCAGACTTCCTGTAGAAGCCTGCAAACTCGGTTGTTGAGCATCCGAACGTGGTAGACTTCTGGGGACTGATGCTAGAGACCCTCTGGGACCTCCCCTAGCCATCCTGACCTTGCCCATGCTTTCCTTCCATGTGAACCGCTCCTGCACAGTCAAACCCTAATCAAAAGCACCATCACAATAAATCCAACCACTTAATGACAAAATACAAAAACATGTCTTTTCCAATGCAAATAGCTTAGATTCATGTATTTCAACTCACTGCAAGTAATAGCATCATTGGTAGAAGATTCATTCACATTTTTGCACTGTAAGAGTCAAGCTAGTTAAATTAGGGTTATTAGGGTTTCTATGCTTTGTTGGCTTTCAATCTCCTTTTTGCAAAGTAGGTTAGCTTCCTTCAAGATAGCTTTCGTCCATCACTCATAAAGCTTCTTCTGAGAGCATATAGAAGTTGGCTTGAGCCCTAGCGGACTTGTGCCAGCTGACCAAGTGACAGCTGCGACAAGAGCTAGTACTTGTGCATACAGCACTGTCGCTTCCAAGTTTGTACGAACTACCGGGTTGATAAAATTAGAGATAGGAAGCTCCAGGAGTTGTAGCATTATTGCTACAATACTGTAGCCCACCATCTTTTTGGCGCCGTTGCCGGGGAAGCGTCAGAGTATTAGTAATTGTTGCTTTTCTTCCATTTTCTTACTCTTACCTTCTGCTCAGTAGTTTACTTCATTTCCATTCTGCAAAAGTAGCATAGATTAGCATTTCCTGCTTTCATAGATTAGCATTTCCTGCTTTCATAGATTAGCATTTCCTTTCTGCAAGTGTAGACTAGCATTTCCATTCTTGCAACTTCGTTTGAGCAAAGTAGATTAGTTCTTTCCTGCTTTCAGTTTAATTCTGCATCTTTCATAGGTAGTTGTAGATCAGTCTGTTTCAGTTTTGCAGGTACCAAAGAAAAAAGCAAAAGCAATCAAAAGAAAAAAAGGTCTTCTCCATTTCATGCCTCGTAGGAACCGAGATAGATCAGGCAAATTCCTACCAAACACCCCCACCACATCACTAAGTCACCCTTCTCTCCTCTTTGGTGACAGTGACCCAGAAGAACCTATAGGTGAACATCCTGAGATATCCAAAGATCCTATAGTAGAAGAAGAGTTAGAGAACACTCCATTTGAAGCTATGGCTGACAATAGAAGAGAAGATGAGAGAATAGAAGGTGCCTTCCCCATCCGAGAGACCAATGGAGAAATGAAAATGAAGAACATTAGCCCCTCCGCCTTACCTCACTTCCATGGGCTGACTACTGAAGATCCGGATACCTTCCTGTTTGAGTTTGTTGTCCTTTGTAGAACCTATGACTATACTGAAGATGAGCAAAAGCTGAAACTTTTCCCTTCCACTCTTAAGGATGCAGCATTACGCTGGTTTATGGGCTTACCTGGGAATAGTATCACCACTTGGGCTCAGATGCAGCAAGCTTTCAATACCAAGTACCAGGATTACTGTAGGTCCAAGGAAACAAAGGGGGAAATCTTTCGGATGACCATGGGAAATGATGAGTCCTTAGAGGATTATGAGGAGAGGTTCCAACTAAGCTATAAGCGGGCCAGGTGCACACTTGACCCTGAATCCCTCAAGTTGGTCCTACTCCGAGGAGTCCCTGAAGACCTCTTAGATACCCTTCACATGTTAGCTGGGGGGGACATTTACCAACTGCCTTATGAGGACATCAAGACTGTGTTTAGAAACCACTCCAGGGCAGCTCAGAAACGAGGTAGAGGAAACCTCCTCTCCACTACTGTCCCTTTCTCCAAACATGAGCTTGCCAATCAATTAGAAGATCTTAAGAGTGAGGTGAGACAGACCATTGCCATGCAGCTTGACACATTCAGGATTCAGCAAAAGAAAGAAGAAGCTGAGAGAGCCTTGGCTGTCTTCTGCCCTAGGTGCACAAGGAGACACCCTAAGAACAAATGTCCATTGCATTTTGTTGAAGTGTGTTTTGTTTGTGAGGAGGACCATCCCACAAATCAGTGTCCAACCTTACCTGGGTTTAAAGCCATGTACCAAGGGACAGAAGCTCCCACTGAACCTCTCTATTACCTCAACCAAAGGAGGCCACAAGGATCTAGACCTTATCAGTAGGGGATGCAAGGGGCATCTCAAGCTTATTACAACCCCAACCAGTCGACTCCTATGCCTTCCTGGGGTCCCCCTGCTCATCCTTCATGGTCCATGCCTCCTCCATGGTCTTACCCACCTCAGTACCCCACTCAACCTACTTCTCATTCATATCACTCACATGCCCAGCCATAGCCTCAATGGAATGCACCTCAGTCGGGGTGGAGGCCCCAATACAACACTCCTCCTGCCATCTTGCCTCCACCACCAGTTCAACCTCAGCCATTACCTCCTGCTCCTCCAAGGCAACCTCAAATGCCTGCTCAACCGAACCCAAACCCCAACAATAGACAGGCCCAGCAGGTATACACTGGGGAAACCTCATGCCCTACCTATGCTGTGGAGATCCAGGAGATCAATCTTCGATCTGGAAAGACTCTACCAGATCGCCAACCTCCTCCCCCAGAGGATGAGGAAGATAAACAAGAAAGTGAACCAAAGGCTATTCCACCCTTTCCTGAGAGACTAACAGCTACCACACAACCCAACCCAGAGGAAGAGGAGCTTCTGGGTGAGCTCAAGCAGTTGTGTGTAAAAATACCACTTCTCCAAGCCATCAAGGATGTGCCAATATACAACAAACTGGTTAAGGAGAAGTGTTTCAAACACCCAGGCAGATGGAAGAAAGATGCTTCAACTATCAATGTCATAGGACAACTGTCTGACCTTATGCTAGGACAAGTCATCTGCCCAAAGTACCTAGATCCTGGAAGTCCTATAGTAGATGTCCACATCAATGGCACCATTATACCTCACACCTTGATTGATTTGGGGGCTGCCATTAATGTGATGACCAGGGACACTATACTTAAACTCAATCTTCAGGGTTCCTTGAGGAAGACCTCGACAGTACTGCAATTAGCAGATCGCTCCACCGTGACTCCCGAAGGGATTGTGGAGGATGTCTTGGTCTCTATTGATTCTTGGGAATACCCTGCAGACTTCCTGGTTCTGCAACCAAAGGCAAAGCTTACTGGATATCCTCTCATTTTGGGAAGGCTTTGGTTAGCTACTGCAGATGCTTACATAAGTTGTCGTGCAGGGAACATGACCATCAAAAATGGTCCCATGTCCAAGCAACTAGTCCTATACCCTCCTGCCCAACCCTCCTTAGAGCATGACTTACCACTCTGGTTGGAAGAAGGAGAGGAAGACAAGGTGTACTCAGCACCTCTGTGCACCTTAGATACCACTAGAAGAGACCCTCCAACCGAGGATGACTTGATCGAGACCTTGATCCAGAATCCACCTTCCAGTGCACTACCCTTAGAGAAACTGGTGGAGGACGCCCAAGCTAGCACCTTAGTGGATCTTTGTACAACCAACCCTGTTACTCCCAGAATCAAGAATGTGGAGTTCGGCCCTGAGAAAATATTGAAGATCAGCTCCTCCCTATCTCCTTCCCAGGAAAAGGAGCTGTGTAGTCTGTTGGCCAACCACCTAGATGCTTTTGCTTAGAGCTATAAGGAAATGAAAGGAGTCCATCCTTCGGTCTGTACCCATCATATATACATCAAAGAGGATTGTAAACCGGTAAAGCAACCTCAGAGGAGAATGAATCCAGCCCTTAAGGACATTGTCAAGGAAGAATTGCAAAAACTGTTGGATGCCGGGTTCATCTACCCCATCTCAGATAGTGAATGGGTGTCCCGTCTAGTGTTGGTTCCCAAGAAAAATGGGAAATGGAGAATCTGTGTGGACTATCGAGAACTGAACAAAGCCACCAAGAAAGACCATTTCCCTCTACCTTTCATAGATCAAGTGTTGGATGGACTGGCAGGAAAGAAGTTCTTCTCTTTTCTGGATGGCTTTAGCGGGTACAACCAAATCCAAATCAGCCCGGAAGACCAAGATAAGACCACCTTCACTTGTCCTTGGGGTACCTTTGCCTACCGAGTCCTTCCCTTTGGGCTATGCAATGCTCCTGCTACCTTCCAGAGAGCTATCTTGAGCATCTTCTCGGAGCTGGTCCATGACGCAGTAGAAATCTATATGGATGACTTTACTCCTTATGGGGCCAACTTCCAGGAAGCATTGTCCAACCTGGGAAAAGTCCTAACCAAATGCACCGAGATGAACTTGTCCCTTAGTCCTGAAAAATGTGAATTCCTAATCACTGAAGGGACCGTGCTAGGCCATACCATTTCTTGCCAAGGGTTGCAGGTGGATCCTAACAAAATTGCTCTCATCAAGAGGGTTCCACCTCCTCAAAAGGTAAGGGATGTCCGGAGTTTCTTGGGATTAGCAGGATACTACCGGAGATTCATTAAAGATTTCAGCAAGCTAGCCTCGCCATTGTTTGGTCTGTTGGCAAAAGATGTGGAGTTTAAATGGACTGACGATTGTCAGAGGGCCTTAAATGAATCGAAGGACAAGTTGGTGTCAGCCCCAATCCTGAGAGGTCCAAACTGGGCCCTACCTTTCCACATCCACACTGATGCCTCGAACAAAGCCATAGGTGCAGCTCTAGGACAAGTTGAGCAAAAAATTCCATATGTCATTTACTTTGTTAGCAAAAACTTGTCCAAAGCTGAGCTGAATTACACTGTAACCGAGAAAGAATTCTTGGCTGTGGTCCATGCACTAAACAAGTTCTGACATTATATTACTAGTTACCAGACCTTTGTACATACTGACCATGCTGCAATTAGATATTTAATGAATAAACCAGATGTGAATGCTCGTATTATTAGATGGTTACTTTTATTGCAACAATTTGATTTGACCATTGTTGACAAGCCAGGTAGGGAAAATGTTGTTGCTGACTTTTTATCGAGATTGGATTTGTCTGCAGATGAGGATGGAATAGTGGATGACCAGATGCCCGATGAACATCTGTTTGCTATTTCAGTACTCTCTCCATGGTTTGCTGATATAGAAAACTACCTTGTTTCAGCACAGTTCCCTCCGCACCTATCTTCCAGAGAGAAGAGCAGAATCATCAGAAAAAGTGCCTCATTTACTTGGATCGGGGGCAATCTGTTCAAGCTTGGCCCCGATCAGATCTTAAGGCGTTGTGTAAGGGAGGAGGAAGTCTTTGATATCCTCCTCACTTGTCATGATGGGCCTTGTGGAGTACATTTTGCAGCAAAGAGAACTGCCTTCAAAATCCTGCAGGCAGGATACTATTGGCCCACACTCCATCAAGATGTCAGAAGATATGTCTGTCAGTGTGACCAATGCCAAAGAATGGGGAAACCGACCCAAAGGGATGAGATGCCTCTCCAACCTCAAGTGACTCTTGAGCCATTTGAGAAGTGGGGCATGGACTTTGTGGGCCCAATCAACCCCCCTTCGAGGCAAAGGTCTTACATCATTGTGTGTACTGACTATTTGACAAAGTGGGCAGAGACCAAAGCAATCAAAGCAGCAACAGAAGAGGAGGTGGCCGAGTTCCTCAGAGAAAACATCTTCTATAAGTTTGGCTATCCAAGAGAGCTGGTCACCGATCAAGGGAGCCAGTTCACCTCCAACCTGGTTGAAGATCTACTAGCTCATCACAAGATCAAGCATAGGACTTCCACCCCTTACCACCCTCAAGCAAATGGGCAGGTGGAAGTCACCAATAGAGCATTAGAAGGGATCTTGACTAAGGTGGTGAGCAGCAGCAGAAAGGACTGGGCAGATCGCCTGGTTGAAGCCACATGGGCTTACAACACCACTTGGAAGACCACCACTGGCTTCACACCATATGAGCTGGTCTATGGGAAGAAAGCTTTGCTGTCCATTGAGTTTGAATACAACACCTTGAGGATGGCAGCTCAGCTGGACCTAGATCTCAGCCATGCACAACAAGAAAGGCTATTGCAGCTGAATGGCCTGGATGAGCACCGAATGCAGGCCCTCCTTCACTCAGAAGTGGTGCAACTTCAGAGAAAGGTGTGGTATGACCAACATCTCCATGACAAGCAATTTCAGCCGGGAGATTGGGCTTTATTGTATGATTCCAGATACAAAGATTTCAAGGGGAAGCTGAGAACCAGATGGCTAGGACCATATGCAGTGGAAAGATGCCATGACAATGGATCTGTCCTTATTCGAACCATTGATGAGGAAGCCATTCCCATGCTTGTCAATGGGCATCGGTTGAAGATCTACAGGAGACCTCTCTCAAGACAAGAGTTCATCAAAACTATGGAGAAATCTGTATTGGTCATAGAGAAGGGTTCTGCCTCTGCTTTTGGCATACCCTGAAGGATATATAAAAAAAAAAAAAAGGAAAAAAAAAAAGAAAAAATAATAAAGATCCTTGGGTGAAAACCTCTCTGAGGCGCCCAAGGCAGGTAGTAGGGGTGAAAACCTCATTGAGGCGCCCCTATTGTCTTTCAAGAAAAAAAAAAAGAAGGAAAAGGTTTGAAAAAGATCCTTGAGTGAAAACCTCTCTCAGGCGCTCAGGGCAGATGGCATGGGTGAAAACCTCTTTGAGGCGCCCCTGTTATCTTTCAAAAAAGAAAAAGAAAAAAAAGAAAAACAACAATAAGCAAAATATGGTAAAATTGCATGCAGGCTTTCTACAGGAAGCTCTGTGTTCTACAAGAAACTTCCTGTAGAAGGGTTGAAGATGTTCTATGGAGGAGAGGAAACCCTCCAACTCAAAGCCAAGGGTCTGTATCATGCTGTCAAAGGACCTCACCAGCACCTCCTCCAAGGATATCCATGTTTTTTCAAGGTATGTGCAATTTTATCATGGTTTGAATCTTCTACAGGATGATGCAGTCTTTCTACAGGAAGACGCGGATTTTCTACAGGAAAGTGCAGACTTTCTATAGGAAGCTCTGTGTTCTACAGGAAACTTCCTGTAGAAGTTTGGTACGGCCCAGAATTCATTGTAAAAGGAGATCTAGCGGCTACGGATTGGTTTGGATGCATGCAAGCCTCTGTTGGCACCCATGCACAACATTGTTACCTTGCTCCACCATCCTCGTCGACATGCAACCAAGTCCCCTGCACCAACAAAGCAGATCAATGAGTTCTCGCGGGAAAAGCCATTTTCAAAGTTAAACAAATGATGAGACCTCATACCACAGGCATCAGAAGCTCTGGGAGCGTGATCGAAAGGCCAGATCCTCCGTCGTGCAGCATGCACCCAAGGAGGAAGAGCTGTTACGAGACACCCCGCGGGAATCCTGTAACAGTTCAACCTGCTGGAGTGGATACCGTTCACAGCACCGCCATCTCCAATGAAATGCGGGCGCACGCAACCACAGCATCTCCTCCACCGTTGGCAGCCTGTAACCATGAGCCTCCGGGTCTGTGTAAGTCCACATGCAGCAGGTAGATCCACTCACCATTGTCCAAAAACTGGGGAAAATCGTGTGCAGCCACGCAGGTAAGTGTCTCGACCCTTCCTTCCATCAAATCACATGAATTTTACTTTGATTTGTTTGCATAGCATAAAAGTGAATGGTTGAGCAGCCGTATGGCCGGTCGACTGGCCACGTCGGCTAGTTATGGTATAGTTGGATGTTTGGGTGGTGGCCACGACAAAGAGAACGAGCAGCACGCACGTGAGAACACTCTCGTCGAAAGCAATGAGTTTAACAGAAAAGGCAGCGGTAGATCTGTGGGAATGGATGCGGCAGCAAGTGAATACGTAAGCGAATGATTGATGACGTCACCCAACGGTCCGGCGGGGACAACTCATCCCCCGCGCCACGGATTGCGCCGATTCAAAATCTAATCGGCTAGATTTTGCGCATGCATTTATCAACAACCACTTCAAACTTGAGTGGCTATTCTGATCTCCTCTGCACTTTGATACGCCGAGCTTTTGGCTACCAGAACGCCGGTGAAGCACACCTTGAGCGCAGTCCAATTACAGTCCTCCCCAAAATTTGCGCACTGCTCCTACAGGAACACAGTTCTACAGGAACGCAGTCTCTACAGGAACGCAGTCTTCTACAGGGAAGCGGGTGCCTCATGAAAAAGGTGGCCAATTAAAGAGGTAACCCTGAACTCTTCATGCAACTAGTTAGTAAGAGTGGCAAGATCATCGTCCATAGTCTGGTCATAAAGATATCGGTGAAATTGTTGTTTGCTATGCCTATATTGTCGTTCTACAGGATGTCAGTATAATTAGACTGTGCTGAATTTTGTGGATTATGTGCATGCTCTGTCTCAATAGACCAAGTCTCTTTCGTGTTTGCCACCTTTAGTCAAAACAACCGTGTTCATCATGCCGGGTGGGTTTATAAGACGGGAACCCACTGATTCAACCAAATTAAGGGAAAACCAGGAGGTGGTAGAGCTCTTTACACGAGCACAGTGGATGTCTTTTTGTGATAAGCTGCAGGGTTACAATGATGAAGTGGCCGAAGAATTCTTGCAGGCTCTGAGGCCGAAATCCCAGACACTGGCCACAGTGAACTTCAGAGGCCTCAGCCTCAAGCTCACTCCGCAACATATCAGTCGGATCACAGAACTTCCTATGGGTTTTCCATGGGATAAGGACGAAAGAAAGCTGAGCCAGCAAGCAAAGAAAGAATTCTTTCCACCTGAGGAAGAATTCTCGGAGGAAAAAAACGGGGTGCGAAGAACGAGTCTATTGCCACCATGGAATGAAGTCAGTTTGCAAATCATGAAATATATCACTTGTGAAGGCCGTTTTAGCATCGTGTATGCATATCACTTTCGGATGCTCACTGAATTGAGGCACCGGATTGATCTTCCTGTAGAACAAAAACTGAGCATCCCTTATTTCCGATTGCAGTCTCTAATGGAGTGTGCCACAAAGCTAAGAGAGGGCATACCAGATCAGATAGCCTACCATGGGTTAATCAAGCTTCTTGTGGAGGATGCGCTGCATTCATATAAGGTTCCCCTCTCGTGGGAATCCTTCCGTAATTTGACCAAAGATGGAGACATTAAGATGTTGATCGAAGAAACGGGTTCCTCCAGCAGTGAGGAACAAGAAGCAGTGGCCGAGGGACAGAGAGGAAAAGGCCAGAAGACCCCTACCATGGTGCAGAAGAAGGAACAAAGGAAGAAGCATGAGGAAAAGGAGGACGAAGAAAAAGGTGGCACACCTATCCTGTCAGCAAGCGAAAAGAGGCTGAAGAGCAGAATGGACAAAGCTGAGGTGGTCCACGTCAGCCCAAGTACCTCAACAGTACCTGCAACCAAAGCAAAAAGCAAAACTCAGGCAGGTAAGCAAGCAAAGACAGAGACACCTGTGCCTACAGGAAAGCAGAAACAGGCTTCTACAGGAAGCCCGAGAGTGGCTAAAACCGGGTTTTCTACAGGAAGCCCGAAGTCTGGAAAGGAGGGGCCCTCTACAAGGAGCTCTGAGAGAGCAAAACACAAGAAAGAAAAGGCTGGTATTCTCGAAAGGGAGGCAGCAGTGGCGCTGGCCGCCCTCAGTACACCTCCAAAGCCAGCGGAGAAGAGAGAGAGGGAGACCCCTCTACCATCTGAAGCCAGGAGAAGCAAGAGGATAAACACGGGCAAGCCACAGCCTTCACCCAGCAGCCAAACCATTTTAGGGAATGTCCCTACTTCACCCAGTGCAATAACCCCCTCTAAAACATCAGCCACCCCCGAGAGGGGAAGCCCAAAAATAACCTCCTGGACACGAAAAATAAGCCAATCGCCTTCTGAAGCCCGGCTCAAGGAAATGAAAAAGGGGGAAGAAGCGCCACCCTCGTCACCACCAGGGGCAGAAAAGGCAGGGCCAGCAAAAGCAGGAAAGGAAGAGCATGCTCCCGGCTCTAGTTCTCGGCCAAAGACGAGGAGCCAGAGCAAAGTTGCTCAAGGATGAGCAAATAGTTTAGCTGGGGGGTGATGATGAGCCCCAATTTTTGGTATAATTTGGGCTCATTTGGCCTACTTGCTTTGCTCAAACCATTCATCTTTTATTGCTTATGCATGCATTTCTTAGTTTATTCGTGTTGTTTGTAGGAAGAAGGGTAGACATTTTATCTACGTGACTAATGCATGATGCTTTCAGGTTTTTGGCATTAAAAGGGAGAAAAGACCACGAGAAAGGAGACAAGGAGACAGTGAGGTGGCACTGCTGGTTTTTAGGAGAGGATGTCCACAGTCTTGGGGACCTTCCTCGTGATTCCCACCATAGCTCCGAGCTCCAACCAATCTCCCCACCAAGCTTAGAGGCAGCCAACTGTTCTACAGGAACAGCAGTTACAACTGTTCTACAGGATCACCAGTTTAACCTTCAGTTGGACAGCCGAGCTCCACAAATCAAGGAAACCTGTTGGATCATCATTTTGCATAAATACTGAGGCCGTAGCCTTGGATAGGAGCTTTTTGAACTTTTGCATTACTCTTGTAATTTTGAAGTACGAGCTACAGCTCGGTGTTAGTTCTTGTTGTAAGCCAGTTTTGGCATGACATCAGATTTTTGGTTATGAATAAAGAAGGCAGATTTTGATCTCATTCTGAATCTCTAAGGGAGCTATAGCTCTCAGGTTAGGGCCCAACCTGAGAGCAATAGATCTCCTCTATGTTGTAATGTTATTTGCCTTTCGTTCCAGCACTTTGTTCTTTACTTTGACATGCAATTCGAATTTACAGTTTGCTGATTTAGTTTTATGAGATTGCATAGGATTAGTTTATGGTGAATTTGCTTTCAGATTGCTTAGGTTAGAAGATGATAGTTATCAGTCATTGGAGCTCCAGAAAAAGGTTTTTAGAGATCGCTGCCATCTCTGCTTAGGGATTGGGGTGAAATCTACATCAACCACCAAAAAGAAACACAGTTCTTTCCACTTCCATGCAAGCTGCAACATAGTTATTTTCGTTGAAGATCCATCCATGCACTGTTGATATTGAACCATACTTCTCTATTCCGCTTCCATGCACGAGTTTCCTTCACGATTTACATTGCTGTTCACTGAGTTTATAACACAAGTAGCTTAGGTTAATGAACTTTCGTTTTGGTGACATTCATAAGCAATTTGTTTCATTTACACTGCTCTACATCATTCCACTTCCTTCCTCTGCTTGTCAACCACACCTCAAGTCACCTTCTCGACCTCTGTCCAGCTCGTTTACCTTCCAGCTTTCCCATTACTCACGTAACTCATTTACTTGACCTTTCATTGAGCCCATCCTTTCGGCCATCAACCTACAGCATGCACTCTTTCTCCATCTGACTTCTCTGCTCCTGAGCCATCACCAGGTCCATCTCCATCTCACCTATCCTCCCACACCACTCCATCACTTCACCATCTCCCAAAACTCCCACGGCCGGCCATCCTGTAGAATTTCACAGCCTTCCTGTAGAAACCCCTGAGTTTCCTGTAGGATCCCCTGCAGACTTCCTGTAGAAGCCTGCAAACTCGGTTGCTGAGCATCCGAACGTGGTAGACTTCTGGGGACTGATGCTAGAGACCCTCTAGGACCTCCCCTAGCCATCCTGACCTTGCCCATGCTTTCCTTCCATGTGAACCGCTCCTGCACAGTCAAACACTAATCAAAAGCACCATCACAATAAATCCAACCACTTAATGACAAAATACAAAAACATGTCTTTTCCAATGCAAATAGCTTAGATTCATATATTTCAACTCACTGCAAGTAATAGCATCATTGGTAGAAGATTCATTCACATTTTTGCACTGTAAGAGTCAAGCTAGTTAAATTAGGGTTATTAGGGTTTCTATGCTTTGTTGGCTTTCAATCTCCTTTTTGCAAAGTAGGTTAGATTCCTTCAAGATAGCTTTCGTCCATCACTCATAAAGCTTCTTCTGAGAGCATATAGAAGTTGGCTTGAGCCCTAGCGGACTTTTGCCAGCTGACCAAGTGACAGCTGCGACAAGAGCTAGTACTTGTGCATACAGCACCGTCGCTTCCAAGTTTGTACGAACTACCGGGTTGATAAAATTAGAGATAGGAAGCTCCAGGAGTTGTAGCATTATTGCTACAATACTGGAGCCCACCAAAAACCCTTCCTGAAACTTAGTCAATGCTGGTGAACATCCAAAATAGAAAATTGTTGTCCTTTCCTTTGCACATGTGGAGAGAGAAGCTACCCAGAAATTCATACCCAGTCAGATGAGGAGAGAGAGATGTGTGAGTATATGAGTGATGTCCAAATCAAGCAAAGGCACCTTCTATTTATATGAAAACAACGAGGATGAATAGATGTGACTGTTGGGCTTCTAAGCCTACATTAGATTGTTGGTCGGCCTTAACAATTTGTCGATAAGAAAAATAAGTTCATAATTCCATTTGTACATGTCAGAATGAGATGATCATTAGATCAATCCTACACCTCTCGGAGAGAGGAATCCAATAAAAATATCAGTTGCATCATATGAGTTGTCGAAGTTGGATTTTGTCCCTACTTTCCAAATTTAAAACTCTCTCTCAACTAGGAAGAACTCCACCTGCCAAACCATTTTACAATCAATACCATCCTTATCATCCTTGCTCTGCTCTACTAAACCATGAAGAAATAATGAAGAAGAAATGATCGCAAATGTATCATACCATTCTCCACTAACCCGAAGTTAGTTTCCAATAATTGAGAGTGTATCCTACTACTCTCCACTGACCCTAAGTTAGTCTCCATTTATCCCAGATCAATATAAAACATCCTAGCATAGGGCATAAGGTAGTACATGATGTGTCCATTGGTATTACTATGGTCCCTATCCTCATTTCCCTACTCATTGGCAAGATGAGAGGTACTTTCCATGAGTCCTAGACTGCATGGGTGGGATGAACCGAAAAGATAAGGTGAACCATTCATCCTACTCATGTGTCATAGGAGAAGGTGAACCACTTATCCTATGCATATCTCAACATGGTGTATCATAGGCGAAGGTGAACCAATCACCCTGTACATTATGCACCACTAGGGGAAGGTGAATCACTCACCACATGGTTGCTCAGCACTCCAAGAAGTACCCCAAGCCCCTAGAGCTCCCAGAGCTCAACATTCATCTCATAAGGGACCCTCATAAGAGGATTTCTCCAAGACTCCAAGTTGTTCACGAAAAGTTAAGAATTTGACCTTCCCTAGGGGCTTCATAACAATATCTGCAACCTGATCATCAGTCCCAATATGATGAAGCGTTATTGCTCCTCGTTGTACCATATCCTGGATAAAGTGGTACTTGATATAAATATGCTTGGAGTGGTCATGAAACACAAGATTCCCCAAAAGATGAATCCCACTTTGGTTGTCACAATAAATCACGGTGGTATCCAACACATGTCCAAAGAGCTCACTAAAGAGCTTCCTCAACCAAACAAATTCATAGGAGGCCATACTAGCATCAATGTATTCATCCTCAGTGGTGTTCAAAGAAACCAACTTCTACTTCCTACTCATCCAGGATTTCGAAGTAGAACCTAGAGAGAAGAAATATCCAAATGTGCTTTTATGATCCACCACACTTCTAGCCCAGTTAGCATCACAATAACCATGGCGCCTCACTTTCCCGACAATCTATCTTACTCCATAGGTGATTGTGCCCTGAAGATATCTCAAGGGATTCTTGGCAGAAATACAGTGTATGTGATGATGCTCGACCATAAACTGACTCAATGTGTTCACTACAAAGCATATATCCAGACGGGATTTCACCAAGAACATCAGGGCCCCCACGAGTTGACGATACTCCGAAGGATTTCCCAAATCGAGACTAGTAGCACTTCCGCATAACTTCTTGAAGTTAATTTCCATCAAAGTAGTCATGGAATTGCAGTCTACCATCTCAAATATTTCAAGTAGCTTCACAGTGTATTTTCCTTGAGAAAGGAAAATCTCACCTGGGTTTTTCCAGACCTCCAACCCTAGGAAGTAATGCATCAATCCTAGGTCCTTCATATTAAATTCAGAAGCCAACTCCCTCTTGCATTGATGAATAAGAGGTTCTACCCCTATCACAAAGAGGTCGTCCACATAAAGTACCAAGATGAGAGTTCTATCATTCTCAACCTTAAAATAAAGGTTCAGATCAACTTCACTTCTTGTAAATCCCAGCTTCATCAAATAATTGTCGATCCTCTCATACCAAGCTCAAGGAGCTTTCTTCAACCCATAAAGGGCTTTCTTCAACCTGCATACATGTGTCTGACGATCTTAAACTTCGAACCCCTCGGGTTGTTCTACATAGACTTCATCCTTAATTGAACCATGTAAGAAGGCGGTCTTGACATCCATATGATGCAAATTCCATCCTTGCGAGATAGTAAGGGCTATCATCGAACAGATGGTGGTATATCGGGCAACGAGTGCAAATATCTCATCGTAGTAGAAGCCTCAAGCAACAAATCTAGCCTTGAACATTCCAACACTTCCATCAACTCCATGCTTGACCTTGTAGAGCCATTTCGAGGTGACAACAGATTTGTCCTTAGGTCTAGGGACCGCATCCTAGACATCATTATTCATAATCGAGTCATACTCTTTGTTCATAGCATCCTTCCAAACTTGGTGCTTTACAACTTCTTCGAATGTGCAAGGTTGAGATTGAACAATGGTGCTCATTACAGTTAAGTACCCTTTGGTACCTATTCAGCTTCCTACTTTCACGAAATGTCCCCCTAAGTGCAACATGTCTCTTGGCATCTTTGAGAGTTTCGCTAAGCTATGAGGGTCTCCTTTTTGAGGAGGGGGGTTCATGAGGGGGTGATCAATGGGATCCATTGGTCCTTTAGCATCGGGCATTGGCTCATCCTGCAGTTCTCCCTGCCTTCTTGAATAATGTTCTTTATCCTTCTTTGGAATAGGAAGGTTACTAGTTTTCCCAAGGGTAACATTCTCATTGATGGTGACATCCTGACTTATATCAAATTATCTTTGACCAGGCACATAGATTCTATATGCCTTAGAAGTTTTAATGTAGTCCACAAATGTTCCTTTCTTCCCAGAAGCATCCAATTTGCTTCTCTTTTCTTTTGGCACATGAAAATATACGAGACTACCAAAACTTATAAAGTTACCGGTGAAAACTTCTTCATGTATTTTGGAGTCTAACACCTAATGAGGGAATCTATTTTGAACATACATGACATTGTTTGCAGCTTCAGCCCATAGAAACTTCAGAATGCTTTGATCATGAAGCATGGCATGAGTGGTTTCTATAATAGAACGGTTCTTCCTTTCAGCAACACCATTTTTCTCGGGAGTATATGCGGTAATAGTCTCCTTATTAACATCAACTTCTCTACAATAGTCATTCAACTCATTTGATTCATATTCGGTTCCATTATCGGTCCTCAATGTTTTGATCTTCTTCCCAGTTTGATTTTCAACCAACGGAACCATGAGAATATTTTTTCCTTCTTCTTTAAGAAGTAAATCCATGTCTTGTGAGAGAAATCAACCACAAAGATGGCATAATATAAATATCCTCCAAAAGAGTTCATGGGAATCATACTAGATAGATCATAATGAACCAATTGCAATATGTTAGTAGTCTTGCTATCACTTGAGGGGAATGGTCCCCTTGTATGCTTTCCTTCGGCACACCGCTGACAAACACCTTCATGTTCTACTTTAAATTTGAGCATACCTATCACCATGTTCCTCACGTTGGGTATAGTCTTGTAATGTAGATGGGAAAACCTCTGTTTCCATAATTTGGATTGAAGAGATGTGTCTTAATACATATCTCCCAATGCAATTCCTCTAACTTGATATAGGCTATCAACCTTGAATCCAAGTGTAAATGCATCTTTGAAATTTTTATTCCACACATGTACCTTTCCATCGATGAACGCCACCTTGAATCCTTTGTCCTCCATTATTGAGATAGATACTAGGTTCTTCTTTAGATCGGGTACATATAGTACTTCTTGTAGATGAATGGTGTTACCTTGATTCAATTGAAGAGTAACAGTCCCAACTCCCTTCATGGGATAGGTGGCATTATCTCCAAGGATAATTTCCAAATTTGTATCCTTTTCAATCAGATTTGAAAGAGCTTCCTTATACCCAGTGAAGTGCCTTGAGGCACCACTATAGATCAACCAATTTCCCAAGGTGTCTGGAGGAGAGGCAGTAGAGAGGGCAGATATAAGATAAGAATCTTTTTTCTTGTTATCAACAACATTATATTCATCATACCTAGAGTTTATTGATCTTTTGGGAGGGCGACCATTTCCATGTTGAGTATCAGGAGCATTCATTTCTACTCAGTTATTGAATCTATCATTCCTTTTATTATTGTTGCCCCTAAAATTTTTGTTGTTGTGGTTTTCATCTTCGTGAGGTGTATCCCTTCTATTAGGACACTCCCTAGCATAGTGGCCAAACTTGTTACAAATGAAGCATCTTCCCTTCCTTCCATTCTTGAAACTCGGTCTTCCTTGACATTTCTTCTTTGAACCTACTTTGTTCTTCTTTTTAGCATGAGCGGAGAATGCAGTAGGTTCATCCCTATTTGAAGGCATATCTAGTTCCATCTTCCTTGTTTCTTCTTGATAACATCTAGTCAAAAATTATTCAAAACCTGGAATCCTGTTGTTGTTAAGAATAGTAGTGTTGAACATGTGCCATTCATGAGGGAGTCCTCCAAGGGCAACGAGAGTGAGCTCCCTATCAGCAATAACTTCTCCAATCAAAAGAAGATCATTTTTTATCTCAGTAATCCTTATGAAGTAGGATTGAATGTCTTCACCTCTTCCCTTCTTTATATCCTTCAGTTTTCTTTTTAGAAAGAGAACTTGGTTTGCATTTCTAGCTTTGAACATGCCAAACAACCTTTCATATATCTTCTTTGATGTGTTCAAATCGGAGACATAAGCAACTAAATTCTTATGAATAGAATCCATGATGATCTTATTTTCTTTGACGTCACCCTTCTTTTAATTTGTCTTAGCAACAACTGATTCATTAGAAGGAGGTTCAGAAATCTTTTCCTACACATATTACATAATATATTTCTCTTTTAAAGTCAAATCAAGAGACATCCTCCATGCATGATAATCAGACTTATCATGAAGCTTGTCATCAGATTTGAAGTAGGATGTGGAGGCCATTGACTCTTTTCCTTGTCCAACAAATCTCAGCGATTGCTCTTCTTAGTGATTTCTCTTTTCACTCTTGCTTGGGCTTTGTCTTTACCTTGTGACATAGGCAAGTTTCCTCTGTGGACAGAGGTAGCCCCTCTAGCCCTAGAGTGGGTCTAGTCACCGCAAAGACAATACCAAAGAAAATTTCCTTAGGAAGTTGGTGTTATGAAGACCTACCTTCAGTTCATCGTTTGATGAAGTCCTCATTGTGTTGCTCCAGCTCTTGTTCTTCTAGTCACCTTTACCTTAAAACAACATGTAGAGAAACACCACAAAGATAATAGAAAATGACCAAACCTACTTGAAGATTCAAGGAACCTCAAGCTATCGACATAGAATTTCAACATACGATATAGGAAACAAGCTATTGATTTGTATTAATATAAATCAAAGTAAAACTTACAACCAAGCCTTGACATCGTAAGTCTCCTCGAAGGGTCCTGTCGGCATGTCTCCATAAGAATTTAGTTGTGAACCATCTCCCAAGGGAACAAATGTCTCTCTCTTTTATTCAAAAGTTTGATGCTAGAAAGTTCTCAAACCAACTCTACTCAAACATCTCTCAAGAAAAATTACATGTGATGCTACTTCCACACTCCAATAACACTTTCTACCTCTACTCCTCTCTTAGAAACCTAAAGATATCAAATTACATCTAGCTATCATCAAGTTACATCCAAGCTAGTTGATCTCATTCATGGAGGAGACATTTATAGGAGGGAGAGGTTCCATAAGAGATGGGAGGAAGAGCTTATCTCTTAAGAAGGTTACAAAAAAGGTGGAACAAGTATCCCAAGGAAAGAGGCAAGCTCATATGACCCAACAACCAGCCCTAGGACCACCCATGAAGCAATTTCATCTCGAAGCTTTGTCGAGTTGTTAAAAAACATGCCAAAAGTAGATCTTCATGGGTGAAAAACAGGGCAAGAGCGACGACTTCGCTAGGGATAGTTCAAACTTGACCATCTTCGTGAGTAAGACAACTGATTACCTATGATGACCCAGAAACTTAGGTAAAAAGGGGTTTGCTTCAGGGATAATTAACTGAGACATTCTTCCTAAGATTACAAGGAAGGTATTAACACGTAATTGGCAACATGACACAGAATAGATGTCAGTAATATGGACCGGTAGTATCTGGGATCAGGGAATGCAGGGTCAATGACAAATTACTGTGTAACAGATGCCCCCTAAAGCATGAAGGCCAAGAGAGTGGGAGGGGTGAAATGCTTTACGAATCCATAACCGAAACAAAACATCCTCGTGGAGAACCTGCAAATGCAAGTACAACTTATATCTCTGATACATGAGTACATAGTGAAAGGAAATACATGTTTATAAGGCATGGGCACAACCATCTAGAAGATAAACATAAATGGTCTATGGTATGGACATAGCCATCCAATCAGAAAGACCACAAAAAAGACTTAGGTATGGTTGCAGCCATCCAATCAGAAGAGTCATGTATGAATCAATCCATGCAACCTAGACTTGTGTAATCTGAGCCCAAGGTCTTGAATCCCAACTTTATCATCGTAAAAATTCTAATATTAGAATAGATGTGTTGAAGTCGAGCATACTAGAAAATCACTTGATAACCAACCAATGATGTAAATCATTAGCAAGCACGAGAGAGACCACTAGTAATGTCAATGGTTCTCAAGGTACTGCTAGTACAATCCAAAAAGTGTGAAGAAGGATCTGAAGTTGAACACTTTTGAAATCACTCGATCGAAGACCAATGATGCAAGCCTATCACCGAATGCGAAGAACTTGCCATTGAGGCATGCAAGCTATAAGGTACTAGAAAGGAGTCTCTAAATCAACTTCCTGGATAATGAGCTGAAGTCAACAGGAAGCGATCAGTCGAAGGAGGGCCATAATGTTTCCCACATCATCGACACGAGACAAAGGAACAAGATGAATGTGGATGAGACATAGAATCTGAGGAAGGTGTGTAAGGCTACAAACTACAAAATGATTAAACTCTTGAACATATCGGTGACACGACTCTGGAATTTGGCAACATTTTGGTACCAAGGGATCAAAGGTCATGATGATGTAGTAAGGATTAGATGGAATGAGGGAAAATGAATAACCCAAAACCCGGAAGGCCAAAACGATAGAATGAGCATATCCCAACCTGACATGAAGCAGAAAGTGTGTCAATGTTCAATAGTGACAAGCTTCTGTAATTACTAACACAACCAACATAATGTTTCCAAATTTTCCCCCACCATTTCTGGCGAGTACCCTAATTCTTTTTGAAACACAAGCTTGAAGGGGATAGCATATGCTTGTAATGTAAGTTCATTCTTTGAACGAATCCGACCTAGTGATTTTTAACGAGCCCTAGGAAGGAGAATCCCGGTCTCATCATGGTGACAAGTCCAATGTCGTCATGGTTTAACGAGTTTGACATCGGTAAAACTCAGGTTTTTTTTCATGTTTAGAGAGTTTGGAAAAGAAAACTCCAAAGGTCCCTTTTCGTAAATTTGTCCCTCGAATCTAGAAAGGTAGAAAACAATATCCAAGGGAACCTATTGACCATGATAGATCAACGTATACCTTTTTCATAAGTAATCTATCCGAGCCCATAAAAGGGGTAAACTTATACTGGGTAGATGACACTTCACAACCTTTAACGAGTTCAAAGTGACAAGAGCTCAGCGATCTTTTCATGTTTCGAGAGTTAGAAAAGAGCTTAAAGGTGACTCCAAAAGGGACTTTTTCATGTTTTTACGAAGTCCAAAAAAGTATAAAACATAACTCGCAAATTCATCACTAGAGTTCATGGAAACTTGTCACTCCACAAAAAGAAGTGTAAGATCTATTTTCAATATAAAAATAAAAGAAATATTAAAAAATAGATTAAAAAAAACCCTAGTTTTTACAAAAGGCATATAAAAAGAGTCATTAGGTAAAAATCAATTTAATTGTCATTGTTTTACCTTGGAGTGAAAATTTTACCCTTACGCATTTGGAATTTCAACGATCGACTGGAGAAAGATCAGCACCTTGTCAGCTAATTCATCTGGTCCAGGTAGGCATTACACAATTTCCTGCATATTTAGATAGATTGTGATTCATTTTCGGGTGGTATTAGCTGCCATTTAGGAGGATTTAGGAGAAACATATCCGCGATGGTCTTCGTGGGTCGCCAGCTCAGGACCGTGATGACCCAAAATCTTCAATTGGGATAAAATGGGGTCTTCACGACTGTACACTGAAAAGTCACGAAGATCCCAGATTTTCTAAATGGTGGATTTTGGCTTAGTGCCCCTGTTAGAAAAACAGGTGTGACGAGTGCCGATAGTTAAAATTTCCCAAAACCTAAGCAGTTTCATTGGATTTTAAGCACAAATGGAGCACTTATAATCACCTATGTGTGTATGTAGGATAAAACCATGGTGATTGAGTGGAAGGAACAGGAGCACAGCGGTGATGATGAATTAGCCATGGGGGGTCAAAACTGCCTGGATGTGCTCCGGAATTGTGGGCTTCTGAAATTCTTCATGGTGGCCTGTCTGAGGGCGCAATCGAACCTACTCCAATATCTGGTTGGAACATGCGATCTGAATGAGGGAAAATTCAACATTAAAGGGTGGGAACTGGAAATTGAGGCAACATAAATTTATTTCCTGACAGGGTTTTCATGGAGGGGGGAAAGGCCCCGCATGACCAGGACCCGTATCACCGGAGAAACCATGGATATGCTTATGGGAAGATTGTGTCCGGAGGTGGATAAGTCAGATAAGGGTGGAAAACTCAAGATCGCAACAGTTAGAGACTTGTCTCTTTGAGTTCTCCTCTCTACCATCACTAGAGCAGTTGGCTCATAGGCCCCACACGAGGCCACCAAAACCCAGCTCCAGCTAGCAGCCGACTGTTTGGATCCCACCGTTTTTAACCGGGCCGAGGCCGTGGCAGATAACTTAAAATGTAAATTAACAAAGTGTCAGCAAGGGGACGTCAAACAGTTTGGGTATGGGTCTTTTCTCATATCATTCATCCTTGAGCGTCTTCCTATCTTCCAGAGATAGGAAGCAATCGTGGCATGGTCGACTCTGCGGGAGCCACAGCTGACCCTGTGGGCAATGTGGATGCCCCAAGGAGGCAAGGGTCAACATATGTCATGGAGACCCGAGTTTTTCCAATGGTTGGATCGCCAACTAGTTGTTGTCGAGGACTGGCCATATGCTAGGATAGACTTCAGGGGTGATCTAGATTTAGTACTTCCCCCTGGGGAACATTGGGATAACAGAGGTAACAAATTCATTTGTTGATTTTTAAAAGATTTTGCAATTTTTATCATTTTTCACATATATGTTCTGATCATTATGTTTCAATTTTGTAGATGCTTGGCTGGAAAGGCTTGTTGGTTTGTCTCTAATTGCTTGGGCAGCTAAGCAGGAGTTCGAGATTCCTCTCCCTAGTAGGGATGTAGAGGACGAGATTTCTCGTGGCCTAGAGGGGTTAACGGAGGGGATCCCTGACTACGCAAGATTCAAGGATGTCCCTCGATGGTACCAACGACAAATAGCAGGGGTGGTCGGCAGGATTCACCGACTACTCAGATGTGTCATCCGAGTAGTCGTGTGCTATAGAGAGCACCACGTAGATTAGACTCATAGGTTTAATTTCTACAATTTTGAGAGATGTGTTGTCTTCCGATGTAACCCGAACATATATTTTTTGAGCACTGTGATGTGCAACACTTGATATACATATATATACCTATTTTTTGCTATATCAACTTATTATGTCTTTAATGTTTATTTTTACAAATGTCACAAATGTCTATCTAACACGTGATTTTCCAATGCATCAGTTAATGTATTTAGTCTTCTAGGAATATGTCGATATGTAATATAATAAAAATTACTTTCCAGTAAACGAACACGTAAATACAACCTTAAAATTTGAGGGTTTCTAACGAAATAACACCCGTTGAGTTGAAGAACAACAAGCTGTGAATCTAGATTCACAATCAATTCGTGAATATTGAGGGCAACAACATCAGTCAGTAATTCAATGACTACACTATATTCAACGACATTGTTTGCAGTACATCATAGACAAACACCTTGAAGATCTACCAACTCACCATGAGGATCGTAGATAACCCATGCCGCAGAGGAAATATTCTGAGTACTACGACAGGCACCATCAGCAAAACTGACATAAGGTGTGACAGACATCTGCATAAGAAGCAAAAAGGACACAATAAGCGGCAAACAATTACATACCAAGCCAAACATGTACAAAATGAAAAACAAACTTATGTACACAGCAATGCACAAAATACTCATGCATTGTATTTCTTAAGATAAAGCCCATTCCGGGGCTTATCTAAAGGGTTGCCTTCGTAATCAATTAGCTCATAGGCCCATTTTTGCAAAACATGTTTGAAAATATAGGGCCCATGCCACATGGGTTCAAATTTTCCTACCCCCAGCTTGTCATTAGCTTGATCATACAGCAAGACTAAATCCCCCTCTGTGAAAGAACGTGGGTTGACTATCTGATCGAAGTGAGTTTTCACTCTCTTCTTTTGTGCTTCAATGACTAAAGAAGCAAGTCGACGAGTCTTGTCAAGCCATTCTAGATAAAGAAGGCGTTCTTCCACTGGAGTAGTATTTGGTAGCAATTTGATAGCTAATTTGAGAGAAGGTATTTTGCATTCAATCGGAAGGGTAGCTTCCAGACCATAAACAAGTTGAAATGGTGTGAATTCGGTCGCATCCTTAATCGAGATACGGTAGGCTCATAGAGCGGAAAGTAACATCAAATTCTAGTTGGACTTGTGCATTCCAATGGTATGTTGAAGCATAGTAACCAACACTTTGTTTACTACCTCGACTTGGCCATTGGCCTGAGGGTAATATGGCGTTGAACTATCGTGACGCAAGCCTAACTCGGTTGTCAACTCAGTCATCATATAACCATGGAAATGGGACCAATGATCAATGACTATAGCCTGAGGGACTCTGAACCAGGTAATTACATGATTCAACAGAAATTGCGTAGTTGTATTATTGTCGTTAGACAATGTAGGCATTTCTTCAGCCCATTTCATAAAATAATTGATGGCAACGATGATATACTCATGCCCCCCGGCCGAGTGAGGGTTACAGGTCATAAATTCAATGCCCCATTTAGCAAAAGGGCCAACAGTAATGATAGGATGCAAAAGGGAAGGTGGCACATGCATCTTCTACTGGTAAATTTGACACGCGTGATAGGAGCAGACAGCCTGAATGCAATCCTTGAATATGGATGACCAAAAGTAACCAGCACGAAGAATCTTTTGGGCAGTAGCATAACCAGACATATGACCGCCACAGACACCAAAGTGGTAGTCACTTAAGACTTTTTCAGCTTCCTCGAAAGTCAAACAGTGATAGAGAAATGAATTAACGCCGAGACAGTATAAAGTGTCTCCAACAATACGATAGGGCTGAGAATGGTGGCAAATGCATCACCGAGCATCCTTAGACAAATCATGGCAGAATGAAGAAATCTGGAGGTAAACAATAATGTCACTGTACCAGGGATTGAGCGTACTGATCAAGAAAAGTGTGTCATCCAGAATGCGTTCCTCTATCTGAGAGGGAGCAGAATCAAATGGTAATGAGCAAATCAACTCAGCGAAGACCAGTGACTTCTTAGACTTGGCAGTGGTAAACTCCAAATCAAACTCTTGAAGGATTGTTACACAGTAATTTGTCATTGTCCTCATCTCAGTCCCTCTACTGTGTCATGTGTCAAATAAACATGTTCATATCTTCCAACCAATGCAAGAAGATTAAGCAAATGCTTTCTAATGCTGCAAATTGATCCTCATTCCATAAGTTTCTACTTCATCGTGAGTAAAACTTAATATACACGATGGTCCTCTGTCATAAACGCTCTCATCATGACCCCGTCGCAGGTGTACACATGTTTCCCGCGACGGTCAAATTTAAAGTCCTGGTGCAAGGCTATTAACTATTTATCGCAAAGATTGGTCTGCATGCATTGCCTCCTAGCGATGCCATCGCTGAGACTTAGTTCACGGCTAGTGACGATCCAGATTGGGAAAATTTGTTCCAACAGTCGGCCTTCTGGATGTCTCTAGACATGGTTGTTGGGTCAATTTGGGTCACCCTTCCCCCCCTAGGATGGTAGTTCTGTCTTTTGTGCTACCTTTTCTTGAGGATAAGCTCCCTCTCCCTCATTTCATGGAGGCTCCTCCTCCTATAAAATCACTCACCATTGCTATGATCTGCTAGCTTTTTTAACTAGCTGGAGTTCTTTTAGTTCCTTAGTTCTTTTCGGGTTGTATAGTGCTGCTAGTGCATTTGAGTTTGGTAAATAGCTTTGGTGTGGGTGTGACGAGTGTGGGATTGTTAAATAGTTTGCAAGAGGTTTTAGAGTTCCATTAACCTTGTATTAAAGCTTGTGAGTGAGAGAGAGAGATCTTGTTTATTTGGGAGACCCATCTTTGAGAGTGAATGCTTGAAGAAGCATACTAGTTGGATCCTTTGAGAAGGCTTGTGACATCAAGACTTGGTTGTAAGCTTTGGTCTTGATTTATTCTTAATAAAATCATGATGATTTCCTATGTCTTGTATGTAATTTACTTGATAGCTCATGACTTCTTGACTTTATGAGTAAATAGATCATTTTTGTTCTCGATTACATGCTCTATTGTTTTCTTGTGGTGTTTCAGATTGATTGCTCATTAAGGAGAAGGAAACGGAAGCTGGAGAAATGCAACGGAACTTCATCAACCACCGGTTTGAGGTAGGCCTCCAACGATGACTATTAAGGGAATCAGTGGTTGTTTTGCCTTTGTTGTGACTAGACCCACTCTAGGGCTAGAGGGGTTGCTTCTATCTGCAGAAGGAACACTTTCCTACTTCACAAGTTGGCAACTCCACTAGGGAGTCCTTTGTATGTTTTTTCTCTTGTTTTCTTTTGTTTGGTTTTTATTTAGTGTCTCTTGAGTTTTAGGGTTAAACCATCAGTTTTTTGGGTTACCGGGGTCAATCTGGGAATTCCCCTTATTGCTTGGAAAGATTATCTAATGTCACTTAGGTGTTTTTACTTTGTCTTTTAATTAAGTAAGATTGTCGCTGAAGATAGCCTAACAGTCATGACGACGTCGCTGATGTTATAGCTTTGTACCTGCGACTATTTGGCATTCATCATGGGTTTCTAGTTTAATTCCCACGATGACACCTGAAATTAGACCGTCTCTAAAAACAGGTGTACTTTAGCGACTAGTCTCTAGTTGTCAGTGTAACACTAGTGATTAGTCTCTAGTTGTTAGTGTAACACCAGCAACTAGTCTCTAGTTGTCAGTGTAACACCGCGACGATTCCTGTAAAGTTGTTTTTATAACTTTACCTCTTGAATCCATCAATCTTGTTTATCCCCTGCTGTTTCTTGTCTCTCATTAGCTTGTTTTGATTGCTTTTGGTTAAGGTACTGTCTCTTTGGTTTCATTGAGTGAGTCTTGTGTTTTTAGACCGTGTGACCTAGCTCTATAAAGGTTTCATTGAGGAGTCATTTTCTTGGGTTACTTGTCTATCCAAGGTTCATCTGCAACTGTCTTATTGATTTGTTTGAGGTTTTTTCATTGCTTGTTTTGCTGATCGATGTTTAGTGTCAATTTTTGGACCAATTTTTGATATTGATTCAATTTTTTCGCTACCAGACATAGCTTACAATTGTTTGGGTCAATCGGCTCACGTTCGCTTGTTTATCTCTTTGAAATTCAAAATAATCAAATCAAAACACTGCATTCATTTAGTATACGAAAGTGAAAGTATATTTGCATTTCAAGTTTTCATGATTGAGGAATTTGAAAGCAAATTTAAAATCTATCATTAGTAGTATCGATGCACTGTAGGATTGATGTGTTTATGCATTGCGTCTCTTAGATGATCTTGGTTTCATCTTGGTTTGGGAATGATCTCTCTACCCTCCTGTAAGTAGGTGTTCATTGAAATAAGAGATGCTTTACTCATTCTAGTTGCATCCTAGGTTTTTGATATACATATGGTAATGCCTGGAAATTGAAACATAATTCAAGATCAACTCTAAAATGAACTGAATGAACTTAACAATGCATTGGAACATAACACACATTATTTAGAGGTCTAGGCTAGAGATGTGCTCTGGCATCATTAAACCTAGTCACTATTGCTTTCACTTAAGGTTGGGTGATTCTTCCTTCTGTGACTCAATAGCTGCCTAGTACGGACTTGTGCTCCCAATACCGTCGAGTATATGTTGGGAGACCCCACTAGGTTTTCATCCTAGATCCATAGGAAGCTGTGTCTACCGCCTTGCAAATCGTAACACACCGAACACAGCATTCAGGAAGATTGATTGTCGTACGGAAAGTCCTTGGTTTTCATATGATCGCCAAGGTGCATATGCAGTTTTACGGGTTGTTTGGTAAACCTTTTGCCTAGTTCTCTAGAGTAGTCACTTTAGTTCCTTTTCAGACTACTTAAAAGAAAATGATCATCTAAGCACTTTTCCTTTTAGGCTCATTAAACCTCGAAAGAAATAGAGTCACCTTTTTCTCCTTTTCTCAACTCTTGAAACATGAAAAGGTCAAGTTTTTTTCCTATGTCATAAAATTTTCTGCCCACGAAATATTCCCGGTTACTATTAAGTTTCTTCATTTTCCAGCTCGTTCCTGATGGCAACATCCCCTGAGTCTACCAGCCAAGGCCTTCCCCCCGATGGAAATCCTTGTACGTTTCCGCCTTTTTGAAATGCCAGTGCTCTGTATATGGCAACATTGTCTTTGCATGGGTTAACCATCGGTTTGCCCGTATGGTTGTTTTCAACCTCAGTGGTCCTAAGCATCATGACCCTTGTTCCGCCATCTCCTTCATTTCAATCATGACACGATGATTCCAAGGTTGAGCCTGTGCCTTCTTCCCCTGTTTCTTCACCTTCATCTCCTCCTTCGCCTGGTGAATGTTTCACGTCTAGTAACCAGGAGACTAAGAAGAAGAAGAAGAAGGTGGAGAAGAAGAAGATGTCTAATAAATGCAAGGTCAGCTGTGCCACTATTGCTTCGAGTACATCTTAGGTCGGAACACCTTCTACTCCTCCACGGAAGGTTAAGTTTCCTTGTAAATTGTGCAAGGGTGACCATCTTCTTCGTGATTGTCCTGGCATTCCTAGGATCTTAGAAGTATGGTCTCATGATCTGGCTCATCCCTCATTGTCCTTTGAATCTCATGACGATGCTACCCTATCAACTAGCAGCAGTAAGAAGAAAGGGAAGATTCGATTCCCCTGTAGACTGTGTGAAGGCAACCATCCCCTTCACCTTTGTTTGCTCATGGATAAATCTTCTGCCATTTTGGAAATTCTTACATCTTCTTCACCCTGACTTCCTGTTGGTTATTAGAGGCTCTCTCCAGACCATCTCCCCATTTACAAAAAGATTGACTTAGATTCTTCTCTTGTCCATCCTCCTCTTTCCAAGCCTGGCTATGCTAAGCCTGTTCCCAACCAACCATTAGTTGGAGAGAGTGTCGACTTGGGTTCACCACCTGTTGATCACTCTATTTTAGAAGAGCGTCATGCTTAGATTCTTCTCGTCTCGTCAGATTCTCCTGAGTCTGAAAACAACCCTCCTATCTCCGCTAATCAAGAGAGTCCTTCTTCAGTTCCTGTTGAGCATGGGGGTAATCATATGATAGCCACACCAAATAGTTCAATCGTTGCCTTCGACTGGAGTCATTTGACTGATTTCTGCCTTCCATCCTATTTGCCTTTCCAAATTACCGTACACGCCTATGATAAGGCAGTACCTGGCACTGTCTTAGATGAGGGTGCATCTGTCAGTCTTATGCCTTCCACTCCTTGGCAAGCTTTGGGCTCCCCACAGCTTGTGCCAGTCACACAGAATTTGTTGGCATTTGACGGAGGAACCTGTCAACCTTTAGGGATCCTTCTGAAGTTCCCTGTTACTTTGGGAGGCAAAAACGTCTATATAGATGTAATGGTTGTCTAAGGTGCTTTTGATTTCAATCTTCTCCTTGGCCGTGTTATGCCATGGGGGCCCTCGTCTCTTCACTTTTCCATGTGGTTTATTTTCTACACGATGGAAGAATGGTGACCATAGATCAATTATCGTTATTTAGCCCCCCAGTGCTTCCTATGCAACTGTCATCCTCTTTCGGTTCTTGCTCGCAAGTAGTGCCTTCCTTGCCACAGGTCAATTATGTGGCCACCCGTTCCATCTCTGCCTCTGCTAACGATCATGCAGATGGTCTCATACATCATGTGCTAGGGGCATTGGAACACAATCTATCATTAGTGCCTCATGACATGTGTTCCTCCCAGAGCGTGATTCTTCCATCTAGTGAAGATCTCTTGGGATTCATGTTCTCATATGGCCCATGAATCAGGAGTCATGAGGAGAGTTTTTTCTTGTGTCAACCTCATTAAAAAATGAAACAAGGAGTTACGAGGATAGTTCTTTCTTTTGTCAACCTCGTTAAAAAATGAAACAAGGATGATGGAGCACAGTTCCTTGCCTTGTGTCAAGCTCGTTAAAAAATGAAACAAGGAGTCTTGAAGAAAGTTCTTGATATTATGTCAACCTCATTAAAAAATGGAACAAGGGTTATGAGGATAGTTCTTTTACTGTGTCAACCTCATTAAAAAATGAAACAACTCCCTTTCCAAATCAAGTCTTTGCTTAAGATCTCATAAAATCCAAGTCGAGTCTTTCCAAGATCTCAAAAGTGAACCTTCATTCCATCCACCTCGTTGAATTCAATGAAGCTTGGGGGGCATGTACCTTGATTTGCATCATTCTGCTTATAACAAGAATAGTTTTTCGTTTCAAGCTTGTGTAAACATGAAACCAAATCCAAGCAGAGTTCTCCATGGTTCAAGCTTGTGTAAAAATGAGTCCATACCCGGTTTACACCCCGTGATTGTTGTTTTTATCTGCTAAATTCTGCTAGATGAGCCTTGGTTGTTTCATTCCATCACCACCATCTCTTTGGCCAATAATATGCTTTCACTTGGTTGTTTTTCCCTTCCTGAGGAACCGCAGCAATGAGTGGTTTTATTAGCCAGCCTCTTGACCATTATATGTTTTGAGCAGTTCCACCATTGCCAGAACCAATTGCTATCCTGTATACCACTCATTCCTCCAGGACAAGTCTCCTTTAAGCTCTTTATGACTTGTAAAATATGAAAAGATTTCCGACTTTTCCCTTTTGACTCATTAAAAGGAATAAAAGGTGGTCCATTTTCAGCTCTTTTCTGACCATATAAACATAAAAATATTGCCGAAATTTTCTCATTTCAGGTTCAACACTGGTCACAAAACGACATGTCTTTGATCGCTTTTTTACTTTTTTGGATCATGGCCACTAATTACGAAAATTACTCCTTGATTGTAATGGTTAAGTAGTTCTCTCGAGTATTATTTTTTCGGGCTCGAGGGACACAAATGTACGAAAAATAACCCCCCTAGAGTTTTCTTTTTCGTGTCTTTTTCAAACTCTCTAAACATGAAAAAGACTCCAAGTTTTACCATGTTGAACTCATTAAACCCTGACAACATTGGACTCGTCGCTATGATGAGACTCGAGCTTCTCCTCCCTAGGATTCATTAAACTATCACTAGGTTGGATTCGTCCCAAGGACGAACTTATATTACAAGCATATGCTATCCCCTTCAAGCTTGTTTCCAAAAATAATTGGGGTACTCACCAGCAATGGTGGGGGAAATTTGGGAATCATCATTAGTTACCTACATCTACTAGTCACTCTTGAACATTAACACTTTTTCTTCTTGTCGAATGGGGATATCCATACATCATCATTTGGCCTTCCGGGGTTTTGGGTTGCCATTTTGCCTCATTCCATCTGATCCATATTGTCTCTATCAAACCTCTGATCCCTTGGTACCAAAATGCTACTACATTTCGGAGTCATGTCGCCGATATGTTCAAGAGTATAATCCTTGTAGTTCACACCCTTACCTCCTCCTCCGATGCTCTGTTTCACCATCTACCACTTGTTCCTTATCTCGCCTCGTTGATGGGGGAAACATTATGGCCCTCCTACAATAGATCATCTCTTGTCAACACCAACTCATTATCTAGGAGATTGATCTATAGATCCCTTTCAACACCTTGGAGCTTGCATCCCTCAATGGCAAGTTCTTCGTGCCTGACGATAGACTCTCATCATTGGTATTCGATTGGGTGATTGCATGAGTGTTTGACTTCAGCTCATTCTTTTGGCACTAAGTGGATTGTATTGGACAGTACCTTGAGAGCCATTGGAATTATTGGTGGTTTCTCTCGCGCTTGTTAATGGTTTTCATCATTGACCGGTAATCAAGCGACTTTTTATCATGCTCGACCTCATCACATCTATTCACATGCTAGAATTTGTACTATGATTGGTTGGGTTTCAAGACCTCAAACTAAGATTACATATGTTTGGCCTGCGTGGATTGGTTCATGATTATATACATGACTCTTTGATGGATGGCTGCAACCATGCCTGAGTCTTCACAGATGGCTATGACCATACCTTTATCATTATCATGGTCTTATCGACTGGGTGGCTGCGTCCATACCACAGACCAAGTTTCATATGTCTTTTGGATGGCTACGCCCATGCCTAGACTAGTTGTATTTCACTATCAGAGATATTAGTTGTACTTGCGCTTGCAGGTTCTTCGAAGTGGTGTTCCAGTTTAGACAGTATCGTAAAGCATTTCACCCCTCTCACTCTCTCGGGCTTCATGGTTTAGGGGGCATCTGTTACACAGTAATTTTTCACTGTCCTCATCTCAGTCCCTCTACTGTGTCATGTGTTAAATAAACATGTTCATATCTTCCCACCAATGCAAGAAGATTAAGAAAATGCTCTCTGATGTTGCAAATTGACCCTCATTCCCTAAGTTTCTGCTTCGTCGCGAGTAAAACCTTAATATACACAATGGTCCTATGTCATAAATGGTCTCATCGTGACCCTGTCGCAAGTGTACACCTGTTTCCCGCGACAGTCGAATTTAAAGTCCCGGCGCGAGGCTATTAACTATTTATCGTGACGATCGGTCTACATGCATTACCTCCTAGCGATGTTGTCGCTGAGACTTAGTTCACATCTAGTGACGATGTAGATTGGAAAATTTGTTCCAACAGTCGGCCTTCTAGATGTCTCTAGACCTGGTTGTTGGGTCAGTTTGGGTCACCCTTTCCCCCCGGGATGGTAGTTCTGTCTTTTGTGCTACCTTCCTTGAGGATAAGCTCCCTCTCCCTCATTTCATGGAGGCTCCTCCTCCTATAAAATCACTCACCATTGCTATGATCTGCTAGCTTTTTTAACTAGCTGGAGTTCTTTTAGTTCCTTAGTTCTTTTGGGGTTGTATAGTGCTACTATTACATTTGAGTTTGGTAGATAGATTTGGTGTGGGTGTGACAAGTGTGGGATTTCTAAATAGTTTGCAAGAGGTTGTAGAGTGCCCTTAACCTTGTATTAAAGCTTGTGAGTGAGAGAGAGAGAGATATTGTTTATTTGGGAGACCCATCCATGAGAGTGAATGCTTGAAGAAACATACTAGCTAGACCCTCCAAGAAGGCTTGCGATGTCAAGACTTGGTTGTAAGCTTTTCTCTTGATTTATTCTTAATACAATCAACGATGATTTCCTATGTCTTGTATGTAATTTACTTGATAACTCGTGAATTCTTGACTTTATGAGTAAATAGATCATTTTTGTTCTCGATTATGTGCTCTATTGTTTTCTTGTGGTGTTTTAGATTGATTTCTCATTAAGGAGAAGGAAACAAAAGCTAGAGCAGCGCAACAGAACTTCATCAACCACCAGTTTGAGGTAGGCCTACAACAATGACTATTTAAGGGAATCAATTGTTGTTTTGTCTTTGCTGTGACTAGACCCACTCTAGGGCTAGAGGGGTTGCTTTTGTCTGCAGAAGGAACACTTTCCTACTTCACAAGGATAACAATCCATTTTGAGTATTTTCCCCCCAGCAATTGACGTGAAAGAATGTATGTCATCGGGTTGTAATATGAAATCATGGTCATAGTGAGCAATAAAATGTAATGACAAAAATGTTGGACAACTTGAACAGCTGCCAAGGCTAACTTCTTGACGTAAGCATAGCGAGTCTCAGTTTCAAGAAGGTTGCGGCTAAGATAATATATGACATGCGCGGAACCATCTTCATCATCTTAGACCATAACCATACCAACGCTACTATTAGCGGCAGCTAGATAAAGCGAATAATCACGATGATAGTTGGGTGGATGCAACAGGGGATCAGAAACAAGAAGTGCCTTGAGCCGCTCGAATGATCTTTGGGCGATGTCATCCCAAATAAATGAAGTGTCACGCTTAAGGAGACGTGTGTAACCTTTAGCAACATAGTTAGGGATAAAACAACATAGGAAATTAGAATTCTCTTGCAAACTCTACAATTGATGCAAAGAAGCAAGAGGCGGGAGATTCAAAATAGATTTAGCCTTGAGTGGATCGAGATGAATACCCTCCTTAGAAACTAAAAACCCAAGGAGTCTACATATTCGATGCAGAAGACACACTTATGTGGATTGAGATGAATATGGTAATGTCTATAGCGAAGAAAAATCTGGCAGAGATGGTTCAGATGGTCTATGCGTTTAGCTAAATGAGCCGGAAGATCATCCAGATAAGGCTGAACAATGTGGATGATGTCATGAAAAGCATAGGACATTGCTCCTTGGAAAGTTGCACCGATATTCTTCAGACCAAAAGGGATCATTTTGTAAGCAAAAGTACCCCACAGACAGATAAAGGTAGTTTTGTGCTGATCAACAAGAAAATTATTGATCTGGTTGTAGCCAGAAAAGTCGTCCATAAAAGAGAATATCTCACTCCCAGCAGAGTCGTCGATAATCTGGTCAATAAAGGGAGTAGGATAGTTATCTTTCAGACATGCACAATTGTTGTCACGATAATCAACACAAACCCTAATATTGCCTTGATTTTTGGTCACAGGGACAATGTTAGATACCTAGTCTATCAGTGGAATAGGGTAAATGAACCCAGCCTTGAGAAGTTTTTCAACTTCTCCCTTAATGGCAGCTACCTTTCTCAGGTGCATAAGATGTAAACATTGACGAACTGGTTTCGCATCAGGATACGTAGGTATCTCATGTACCACAATACTTGGATCAATACCGAGCATTTCTTCATACGACCAGGCGAACACGTCACAAAACTCTCGGAAGAGATTGGTGTAAAGCTAGATCTCCTCAGGAGAACAAGTCACTCCAATGTGAATATTTTCAACAACCCCTGGTTTAACAGAGATTTCGATGGGCATGGTTTGTATAATATTTCCCATATTCCCTTCAAAAAAGACCTCATGAGTGAGGATGGGCATTTGAAGCGGCTGAGAAGGAACATGGGAAGCAAACTTATCCAGACAGGCAGTCATGGCCCCATGGCCTGGGAGAAACGAGGAACGATGATGATTATCGACCCAAGGAGGATCCTCAAAAGACAAAGCCTCAAGAATCGCATCATCAGAAGGAAATGTCTCTCGTAACGGATCTGGAGAAGCAATATCTCCAAGCCAGGGGGATTGCACATAAGTGTCGAGAGATCTACTCGAAGGAGTAGAGTCAGAAGATGAAACTGAAGCCGAAATGATTTCAACATAGTTGAGATTTGCAGGGCTCAATGGTATAACATCACACCATGAATCCACATGATCAAGGGGGGAATCACCTAGGGATCAGGATTGATAGAGATCATATTAATGGAGGTGACATTAGGAGGTGGGAGAAAAAAAATGCTCATAAGGGCAGATCTTTAAAGATTCCAGCACCCACACTGTCATAGGGAATACTGGTATGCTGCACAAATGGAACATTTCCATCTGAGGAAGAGGAAGAAAAGAAGGACAACTGATTGACTGCAATAATTTTCCCTTGATGAGGAAAACAGAGTACATGAAAAAATGGCAAAGACATGGAACGCATAGCATACATCCAGCTTCGACCCAGGAGAAGGTTATAAGTCAGGTAAGCATCAACAACTTTGACTTCGGCGTCGACCGTCTTCCCTTCCAAGGTGATAGGAAAGCATGGGAGAATACCAAATGCATGAGAATCTCTTCCATCAAATGCTTCCAAGGTATTGGGAGATTGACTCAAAGAGGGAGAACCGATGACCTTCCAACAAGCAACAGACATGATGCAAGTTGAGGCTCCTTCATCAATAATAGTGCGATGAATATTCTTTGAGTTAATAATGACTTGGATGAGAAAAGCGATTTGATGAGGCAAACACGGCACATTTTTTCAATATCAAATGTAATTAACTCATAATCAGCCAGATCAATGCCACCAATGGTGGATAGTAGGGACTTCCACTGGGGAGGACAACTCTAGAGAACCTCCAAAGTGGACATAGCCGAAGGAGCTTGGGCTAGGTCTTCGATAATACTATAGTGTTGTGTGGCACGAGCATTGGGGTGATAGGAAGATTTCCAGAGAACTCCCTTCGAATGATAGACTCGGTGCTAGTACGTTCAATATGAAGAGGGTCAGAATTGGACGAAGGAATGTTAGAAGGTACTTCAGGTTCCTTCCCAGCAAATGGAGCATAATATTTTGATCGAGTACTCACATGAATAGGGGTATTCCCAACCATAAAAACCTGGGAGCCAAAAGTGGAAGAGGATTGAGGTTGGTCTACCACCATTTGAGTTTCCTTATAGGGAAAAGGCTCTTTAAGTACAGCAGGAGTCCCCGAACTCCCCTTGAGCAAACAACTAACCAGACTATCTAGGATAGTCTTTAGTGTAGTGATCCTCATCACAAATAATACAAGGATACTTAGGTTTTCGTTTAGAACCATCATTGGCAAGAGTCTTAGGAGGTTCTTTCTTTGGTGCATTATCCTTATTTTTACCTTTCCCTTTCTTCTTACCTTTCGAAATTTTCTCTGCCGCGGTAGACTGAATGGCATTAACTTCTAAGATTTTCCCAGTATTAGATGAAGAATGTGAAGCATTTTCAATAAGAGCAATATATTTTTGCTTTGCAGGAGTCATGGAAGACTTTTGAGAAGATTGAGCAATGAAACCAATAACACCATCGACAGAAGGCGTGGATGGGGCTTTAGAAGTTCCAGGTCATAGAGCATCAGGGAAGACATCATAAAGTGGGCCAGATTGGGAATATACCAAATCAAGATACTGAGCATGCGCGATGGCTTGCTCTTCAGTAACACATGCCCCCATAGAAATATCTTCGGCCATCGGACCAACAAAAGAGGTAGTAAACCAGTCAGTCAGTAGCTAATCAGGGATCCAAAATTTAATCAAACAAAACCGTCTTCTCCATTCATGAATATGATCAGAGATGTGGGTAGTTGTGTCCTATTTCAGAGAAGTGAGGAGATGTGTTCCCATTTCATAGTGTAGCCATGTCTTGGAAATTTCCATGAGCTAGTTCAATATACCATTTCACAGTGGAACCAGTAAGAGTCCTTTGAAAAAGACAAAGACGAATAGAATCGTCAAGCCAGGAATTAGATGAACACCAAAGGTGATAAGTCATGACATGTGCCTAGGGATCTTCTCCATATTTTTTATTGAATTTAGGACAATCACTGGCAATCTTGATTGAAATTGATGGCCAATATGGATTATGAAGTATAGGGTCATTTGTCAACTTCGACACATCGGCCAGTTCCAAAGTCTTAAGAAAAGGTAATTGAGGGTTGAAAGACATCATGGGCCTTTAATAAGCGCCAGTGTTAGGGTTCCAACTAGAGCCTTGTTGCCCCCATGGATTTTGTCCATAAGGGTTATAGTTGGGCAGATTAACACCATAACCTAGTTGTTGACCTAGATTTTGACCACCAACAAACCATTAGTTACCATCTTGACCAACAGGGGTAGCATATGGCTGCTGAAAATTCTGATAAGGATTAACTTGAGGTTGTTGATAGTTCTGATATGGAGTACCCTAAGGTTGCCCTTGGGGTTGCTCAAGTACTTGGAGACTGTATTGCGGCTGAGTTCCAAACTGTGCCTAGGCCCCAGGATGCATCTGATAAACAAGTTGAGCTTGGAATCCAACCTGGGTCTGGGGACCGGGTTGAGTTTGGGGTCCAACCTGAGTCTGGAGATCAGGTTGAGCTTAGGAACTAGCTTGCATTTGAGTGCCAGGTTGACTAAGAGCTGGATTGACTTGACCAGACTAATGTCCTTGTTGGAATTGGGGCTGACCCAACTGAAGGAAAGGTTGGCGTTGCTAGAGTTGAGGTTGACCTATCTAACCAAAAGGTTGGCCTTGCTGAAACTAAGGCTATCCTACCTGACCAGAGGGTTGTCCTTACAAGGTAACAGGTTGGCCTTGTTGGAATTGAGGCTGACCTAGTTGACTAGAAGGTTGCCCTGAATAAACAAAGGAGGAACCTGTGGAAGCCAAAGGTTGTCCTTGAAAGGGTTGTCCTTGAAAGGGTTGTCCTTGTAAGATTGAAGGTTGTCCTTGAAAAGGTTTCCCTTGCAAGCCCGAAGGTTGTCCTTGTAGGCTGTGGTAAGTAGTATGGTTCGAGGAAATTGAAAGAGAAACGTAATTCTCAACTGGGACCCCCGAAGGAAGAGACCCAGTGTAATAAATATGAGATCCATGGTGATCATAGTAGTGCAGAGAGTTATGCGGAACGGACATCGATTGAGAACCTAGAGGGTTATGAGTCGAATTTTGAAGAGAAAATAGATACTTCTCATATGACAATCCTGCTGGAATGGAATTTAAAGAGATCGGTACATTACCCTTAGGTTGACCGACTCTAGAAACCAGAGGCAAAGGACCATTGCCAATAGGTCTAGAAGATATCCTAGTAACAGTAGTAACTACCAAAGATGCGGTAACCACACTAACAAAAGGGGTTGTAGATGCCACACACAAGGTGGGTATTGATGGAACAGACGTAACTGATGTAACTTGGGTCTAAGGAATAGAACTCAAAGCTGACTGAGTAGACATGAAAGGTCCTGATGTCAAATTGTAGTACGAGACCACACAAAGCTCTAATGTAGAGATGTAGAACCAAGTATGTCAGCCAGAGCGTGATAGCGAAGTGGCAATGACACATTTGGAGCAGTGTGGAAAGGGAAGCCTTCCGGAGGAAACTAATGCTTCCCGGTTGACACAAGGCTCTCTTGACTGCTAATGGGACTTGACTCATCCATGTCGGAAGTGGCCATCAGAATCGAAGCACCAGGAGGAGTAGACGAGAGGTCCTCATCTAAGAATTCCCAAATGCTATGAGGAGTCCAATTGATATCAAAAGATTCCTCACCCGGAGCTCGAGAGGCAAGAGGCTGAACACTCAGAACAATAGGAAGCGTACCAGTAACAGACAATACCTCAGAAGAGACAGGAGAAAGGGGCTCTCCGTCACCTGGTAAGGATGACAGATTCGGTGAGTCCGCCAAGATGGCCTAAACTCAAAGGTCCGAGAGAAAAGATATAATCAATAGGGTTGGTAAAACCTTTCAAGATATTATCATGATGTGGCCAAGATTAACAGGTAAGATGTTATCGTGGACAAATAAATTTTATGACATCGGAATGAAACTTTGCCTTTTCATGTTTAAAGAGTCAAGAAAAAGGAAAAAAGATGACTCTAGCCTCCTTCGAAGTTTAATGAGATTGAAAGGACAGGTGCTTAGATGATCCTTTTATTTTTAAAGAGTAAAAAAAAATGAAAGTGACTTCTCTAGAATTCTAGGCAAAAGGTTTACCAAACAAATCGTAAAACTACATATACACCTTGGTAATAAAATGAAAGAGAAATGACAAAGGACTTGCCATACGGCAATCAATCTTCCTGAATGTTGTGTTTGGTGCATTACGATTCATAGGGCGGTAGACTTGGCTTCCTATGGATAATAGGATGATAACCTAGTGGGGCCTCCCAACATATACGTGATGGTACAGGGAGCACAAATCCTTACTAGTATCTATTGAATCACAAAAGGAGGAATCGCCCAACCTTAGTGAAAACAATAGCAACTAGCTTTAACGACGCCGGAACACATCTCTAGCCTAGACCTCTAGATATGTGAGCATTAGATTCCAATGCGTTTTTTAGTTTATTCAATAAATTTTAACAATTAATCTTGAATTAAGTCTCGGTTTTAAGGCCCTATCAAATGTATCTTCAAAACCCCTAGAATGCAACTAAATGAGCCAAAATACCATTCTCGTTGGATGAACAACTAGCTAAGGAAGAGTAAGAGGTTTGATGCACAATAGCTGAATGGCAAGAAAGAAAACCAATCAAGGAAAAAGGAATACTTCTACCATTTACTCAAACTTGCAAGAAATCTAAACAAGAAAATGGAAAACACACTTTTGCTTTTCAATGTCTTAATCTCAAGAATTTACTAATGCAAAAATCATCTTTCAAATCTTAATACGAGATGAATGCAGTTTTTTATTTTTTCAAATAAATCATAAGAAACTAAATGTAAAATGAATCAAAGACTCAAAACTAAGTAGATATTTCTTTTTGTACAACTGGAAAGTTGTCTCACTGACTGGGAAGAAATGTGATCTATGCCAAGTGAAGGAAGGAAACTGCACGAACAAGACATGAAAATTCGGTAATCGAACGTCACATACCAATCAAGAACATGAAAAACAACGAATAGGAAGAAGCCTCAAACAAAGTCAGAGATTATGCCAAGTAGAGTCTAAAGATCCCAATGAATGAGCGACCCAAGCAAACCAATCATTCAAGAAACCCTAAGGTATTTAGGTCACACGGTTCAAGAGGAACGATTTCAAAAGACTTGAAACCCAAAATCGAAAATCCTAACAACCAACACTTCTGATACAATAAAGAGGCAAAAAACAAGCTCATAGGATAGAACACACTAGCCAATCAACCAACAAACTTAAAAATTTGGAACTTATAAGAATCGTCGGAAGTAAAAAACTAGCAACATGCACCGACAACAAATCGCCGCACCCCTCTCACTAATAACTTTGTGATGTCGTCGTGAAAGTACATCAGTTAGCTGCACTGAGCCAATTTCAGAAATTGTCACAACTATTAGGCAATTTAATCATGTCGGACAGTAAAAGGCATAACCCAGAGGAAATCACAGATGCAACTACTTCACGACTGTCAGAAAATAAACAGCGGCAACCTCATATCAAAGGAAAAAAGCAAAATTTTGGCTGACGAAAGGCCAGATCTATCACTTATGAGAGTGGGAAGACTACAGGGGTATTCCAACAACTTCCAGAATAGAGCATGCTACCCAAACAATAAGGAAGACAATAAACAAACAAAACTAATCAATACAAAAGACAAAATACAAGATCCCTAGTATGGTCGCCAACTTGTGACACAGGAAAGTTCCCTCCGCAGACAGAGGCAACCCCTTTAGCCCTAGAGTGGGTCTAGTCACTACAAAGGCAATACCAAAGCAAATTCCCTTATGAAGTTGGTGCTATGAAGGCATACCTTCAGTTCTTCATTCGATGAAGTCCTCATTGTGTTGATCCAGCTCTTGTTCTTCTAGTCACTTATACCTGAAAACAACATGTAGAGAAACACCACAAACATAATAGAAAACAACCAAACAATCTACTTGAAGATTCAAGGAACCTCAAGCTATCAACATATGATATAGGAAACAAGCTATTGATTTTTATTAATATAAATCAAAGTAAAACTTACAACTAAGCCTTGACATCGTAAGTATCCTCAAAGGGTCCCATCAGCGTGTCTCCATAAGCATTTACTTGTGAACCATCTCCCAAGGGAAAAAATGACTCTCCCTTTCGTTCAAAATATTGATGCTAGAAGTTCTTAAGCCAACTCTACTCAAACATCTCTCAAGCCAAATTAAATGTGAGGCTACTTCCACACTCCAATAACACTCTCTACCTCTACTCCTCTCTTAGAAACCTAAAGATATCAAATTACATCTAGCTATCATCAAGTTACATCCAAGCTAGTTGATCTCATTCATGGAGGAGACATTTATTGGAGGGAGAGGTTCCATAAGAAATTGGAGGAAGAGCTTATCTCTCAGGGAGGTTGCAAAAAAGGTGGAACAATTATCCCCAAGGAGAGAGGTGAGCTCATCTGACCCAATAACTAGCCCTAGGACTACCCATGAAGCAGTTTTATCTCGAAGCTTCATCAAGTTGTTAAAAAACTTGCCAAAAGTAGATCTTCGTGGGTGAAACATAGGGACAGAGTGACGACATTGCTAGGGCTAGTGCAAAATTGACCATGTTCACAGGTAAGACAATTGATTACCATGATGACCCAGAAACTTAGGTAAAAATGTGTTTTCTTCAGGGATAATGAACTGAGACATTCTTCCTGAGATTACAAGGAAGGTATTGAGACATTGTTGGCAACATGACACTGGATAGATGTCAGTAATATGGACCGGCAATATCCAGGATCAAGGAATGTGGGGTCGGTGACAAATTACTGTGTAACACACCTCACCTCTAATACCATGTTAATTTTAGATAACAATGGTATGTTATATGCTTAAGAGAAATGTACTTATAAGCCCAATGTCAATTTCCATATTAGCAATCACATTAACATGACAGTAAATGCAGATAGAACATAAATAAAATAGTAGAAGACAAGCCAAAACAAGAGGACACATGATATGGCACCAACAAGGACAAACCCCAATGTGGGGAACCCTTTGATCAAGTCTTCTTATTATTCTCCAAAATTTCAACAAAGAGAAAGAGTACAATATGTAATATTCACTTTACCAATCAAAGTGAAATATGTCCAGTCAAACAATAGCAAGAGGAAGCCCTAACTATAAAGTCAACATTGGTCAATAGGGTAGAATTTGACCTCCAAAATAGCTCGGTCAAACCCAATAAACTTGGCCTCCAACAATCATCTGAATCAACCCAAAATAGTCATGAAAAACTCAGTCAAACTTGGTTAAGGCTACAGTCAAACCATTTTGCAGTCAACGTTGGTAAAACAGTAAGGATTGCCTCGATTTTTGTGCCCATAAATGCATCTTTCCCAAACAGAAATTATCCCATCAAAATCGCAATCAAACAAGTGAACACTAGTCAAACACTTCCTGAAATTCGATCAATGTTGGTCAACGTCCAAAGCAGAAAATTGTTGTCTTTTCAAAAACACGTGTGCAGAGAGAAGCTACCCAGAAATCCATATTTTGGTGTTGGTCCTGTCTATTTGGAGTTATAGCTGACAGCCTTAAGCCTAAGAGCTCGCCCCTAGAGCAAGGGAAGAATTCCTTAGAAGAGAGAGATGTGTGAGAATATGAGTGATGTCCAAATGAGGCAAAGACACCTTCTATTTATATGCAAACGTTGAGGATGAATAAACGTGACTTTTGGGCTTTTGAGCCTACATTAGATTGCTGGCCAACCTTAGCAATTTGTCCATAAGAAAAATAAATTCATAATTCCATTTGTACATGTCAGAATGAGATGATATTTAGATTAATCCTAAACCTCTCAGAGAGAGTAATCTAATAAAAATAGCAGTTACATCATATGAGTTGTCCAAGGTGGAGTTTGGCCCTAATTCCCAAATTTAACATTTGTCCAGGATGACCCCTCTGAAACCTTTCTTGATAGTAAAGGTGCATAGATTGGATTTAATTGCCTCATAATTACACAAAAAATGGATATTTCTAACCTGTCATAATATAACATAGGCTATGTTTTAGCTATCAGAAATATCTTATTAAAGGGGATTCCTTTTGTGACAAAACATTTATAGTATTCACCATTATTTTTGGGGTTGCATTCCTTTCTATCTTTGCTTTTGTTCTTGAGATGAAAGGCCTAATTATGAAGATGTTTCTCTCTCCATTACCTTGCAATGATGTTATTTATTTTTTAAATTATACTTCAATTTCACTGATAATAACCTGGATTTATATATTTCTTCTAACACCAAATTGACATAATGGTAAACATATGAATATCCCATTAAGTATGACCTAAAGATGGTTCAAAGAATCTCAACTTTAACCCATGCACATGGCAAAGTAATTTTTGAGGTGTGATGTTTTATTAGAGGCACTATTTGTTTGTTTGTTTTGGTTAGAAAAAGGTTTTCTCTTGGTTTTATGTGACTTCCAATTTATCATTTGTAGCATGTAGAGAAATGGAAAATAATAATGTGTGAAATTTATCTTGTAGAAACTAATGTTGAATGAAAGGATATAGAATTTAGCCAAGCTTACAATTTGCTTTGTTAAAAGAAGAAGAAACATCTTAAAAGTTTCCTACAAATACACCATATACATAGTTTGAACACAATTAAAATATGGATTTTTCTTTTGCAGATATGTTATTTTTTCTAACCAATATATCACAACAAGAAAAATATTGATACCTTCTCATGATAGGAAGGATTTAAATATGAATTAATATGTTCTTGAAGAAAATCAAATTCAAATTTTATATATATAAAAGATTAAAAATATATATATCAATGCCTCCATTTGATTGATACTTGACTCTGGTGTGGCCAGGTTACAGGAAATGGGATTGGAAAAAGGATGGGGAGACAATGCAGAACATGTCTTGGATATGACTCATTTGTTGTTGGAGATCCTTCAAGCGCCTGAGCCATCGACTTTGGAAATGTTTCTAGTAGGGATTCTTGTGGTTTTTAATGTTTTGATTCTTTCACCACATGGTTATTTTAGGTAAGCAAATGTTTTAGGAATGCTAGACAAGACACGAGTGGATAGGTAAACAAATTTCTTATAATTGCAATGTTCATTCCATGATATCCTCTCTTTATTGTTTGATTGTATTTTGAATGTTTATTTTTATTTTGTTGTTTTTTAACTATGAAATTGAAAATGTTTGGTATCATGTCCATTCAAAAAACATCAAAAGCTTGAAGATGAGTTTAGTATTAAAAGATATTAAATAAATCATTTTGGTTGTTTTTTGTTAAAATATTTTCATGACTACTAAAAAAGTTTACTTTCATGTTGTTATTTGAGCATACGTTGTCTATATACTCGTCAAACCTCACGCGCTAGAGAATGAAACGTTGTTGCCAATAAAATGACAAGGGCTAAACATCACACCTCAAATTAATTTTTTTAACAAGTTATCTACAGCATGAGCTTTTGAACATGTAACATAGTTGGCATGATTGTGCCTAAACTTTCCCTAAAGGTTGAATATAAATAAGTTACTAATGTGCTCTTTTCTATGATGATGTTTTATTTTCTTTGTTTATATAGGTCATATGGCCACATAATGACCACTATCCTCAACTGAAGAAAACTAGTTTGAATTTTTTGCTTTTATGGGGGGAAATGACATTAACATTGTTGATGTTGAGGTATATGTCGTATAAATATTTTATAGTCTACCTTATTTTATATTCAAGTAGTCATCGTCTTTCATGTCTTATACTTTGCATTGTATCTTCTTTCATTTTCAGGAGAGGCACTCAATATTGATGGTAAGAAGCAGGAATTGAAGAAAGAGGAGAACAATAACACCAAAGTGACAAGTGCACAATGAGAAAGAGGGGAATCGGTCTAGTGATACCCAATATCTTCCATAAGACACACACATAGAGATTGATGGTCAAGTATTCAGAGTTGGTGAATTCACTTGCAATGTTTTGGCAACACAGTTATAATGTTTTGAAATGATAAACAATATTTCATGTGTAAATTGTAGTCCAACCAAAATTAAGTTGGAAACTCATATTGTAATACTTGATATTTTATATAATACGATTTATATTTTTGAAATTATTTTTATTTGCACTTGATATTATTTAGTCTTGTAATTAACATATGTAACTTTGCGTTATCATATTAGATGAACATGCACATTGTATGACAATTTTTTTTAATTTATTCACAAAATCATACTAATTAATTTATGTTGATTAATAATGAATACATAAAATCAATCTAAAACTACTAAATTAGTAGTTTATATTGATTAATGATGAACACAAATAAAATGAATATATGACTAAATTAGTTGTTTATAATGATTATGAATGAAATTAAATTAAATGAATAGAAACTACTAAATTAGTTGTTTATATAATGAATATGAAAATACCAAGAAAAGGTAAATGACTACTGCAAATAATAAATTTGTGATTAAAATGATGACTATATTTTGCATATATACGTCTATTAGTAGCGAATTTACATTATCTTATAACACGACTAAAATTTAGTCATAGTTCTTTGGTCATTGATTGGTTTCAAATGATGACTAAAATTTGCATATATATGACTATTAGTAGCTAATTTACAGTATCTTATAACATGACCAACATTTTGATGATATTTTTCTGGTTATTAATTGGTTTTCACGGGGATTCATATAGTAATATATTTTGTTGTATATTTGGTCGTTAATTGCAGTAATTAATGACTAAACCAATGACTAAATATACTACTAGATGATAAAATTGAGCAACCAATTAATGACTAAGATAAAAATGACTAAAAGTTGGTTGCGTTATAAGATATTGTAAATTAGCTACTATTGGTCGAAGATTGAAAAATAGTCGTTTATATGCAAATTTTAGTCATTTTTTTAGTAATTAATTAGCCATTTTGTATTATTGGTTTGACTATCATCATACCTCTTTTCGAAGATCTCTAGGAGGAGGTTGAAACAAAATAGGAGATTGCTATCACACTTTTATGGTCTCTCCATTTTCCCTAAAAATATCATTTAGGCCCTCAAAACAACCTCGAAAGTTCAAAACCAGAGAAAAATACCAAAAATAGAAGGTTTTGTTAAATTTAAGGAGATGAACCTAAAAGGAAATAGTGTTGGGTAAGGTTGGATTGATAATTGTGTTATCATGTGTCACTTGGTGGTTACAGCCAGTTTTGGACATACGGTTGTTGGTAATGGGATCCCCCAAGGATAGTTTTGGGGCTAAAAGCCCATGTGTTGGGTCCAATTTTGTAATGAAATTGTAAAGCCTCCACATTTTGTGGTCATGGAGTGCGAAGGTGTCATGGGTCATAAAGGTTTGTCCGCCCTTATATTTTAAAGTAAAGTCAGTTGTAAAAGATCTACCCATGGTCCATGGACCATGGGATTGTATAAAAAGAGCTAAGTAAGCTCTAAGCAGTTGGGATGGGTCATAGTTGTAGATGAAATCTTGAGTTTAAGGAGAGAAGTCTATGTTTCAGGTCATAGTGTAGGTAGAGGCTCTATAGCTAAGTGCGGAAAGGCCTAGGGTAGAAGTCTGCAGCTGAGTGCATGGACCCATGCAGCTGTGTGTGCAGGGCGGATAGAGTCTGTAATCATCTGAAGATATCAATAAAGAGAAGCATTTTGCAAATTATGTCTTTGTTTCCTGTTAATACATCTTGTCATATTGTGTATGAATTTCATTTATAATGCTTATGTGATGTGTGAATGTATGTAATTACATTGGATAATTGAACACAAATAAGGATATCTATTTACGCGGTGCTAACTCTGATTGTTTAATAAGATAAGTAAGACACTTAAGCTAGTTTGGGAATCTGCACGATACGTTGCCATAGCAATGCGAAAGTACATGAACTGCAGGTTAAGGATACGTGAAGGGCAATCGTACCCCTTCATGGAGGGAATAAAGGGTGGAATAAAGCGCTAGACTGACAGAGCCCTAGAACTTAACGACTTGCACGAGAGCAAGAATAGAAGGAATAAACCGACATCACAACCATCTCAGGGTGTGGAAACTTGGTTCCAGCATCCCCCCATACTGCTTCGAGTGAGACTTTGATCCACGCTCCGTGGGTTGATGCCGAAAGGGCCAGTGGTGTAATGATTTGTTTGGCTAACTAACGTTGAACCTAGGTCAAGCTCCACCAATCCAACAAATAGTTCCGTTGCGGGGACTAGAATCTACATAAGAGATGTGTGATGTCGTATCACTGGAATCCAGCTAAGAAAGAGATTGGAGATTGGTTGGATAGAAATATCCACGAATCCGAGGCACGGGAGAACAGAAACCCACAACTGACAAAGGAACAGTGGCTAGACAGGTACTTATATATAGAAATCCATGAGATCTTTTTCTATTCCTTTCTAGTTGAGATATACGAGTGGATTGCAAAGCTAGCAGATAGCTAAGGAAGGTGGAGACGTGACGGTCCTATTGTTTGGACCCTAGAGTTAGTACAGAGATTGGAAGCCTCTAAGGATAAGATCAGTCGCACTGTCGATCATTGGCTCAATCGCATCATATGAGGATTTGTGACTGAATTTGCGGTCGATACTTAAATCAACTACAGCGAGGCAGAGCGGTGCTTTTTCAAGGGTCTACGAGGTAAGTACTTGAAGCCTTAGAATACCTGGATTAAAATGTTATTGTGTGAAAATGGGTTATGTAGCTACCTTGATGTTTGGAGCTACACAAAGCGGAAAGACTTATAGGAACGAAGGAAGAAAGGGTCTTGAATATAGTCCATTGATTTCACCTCCATTGGGTGATGAAGAAGAAGTAGTGTAGGCTTCTCCGTGAAGTGCTATATAGTTAATAAGACAAGAATTCCGTTACTACCACCTCCACCCACACCACCTCCAACTTCACCACCATCACCTGTGACTTCACTCGTAGCACCTCCACCTCCACCACAGTTCAACATGGCGAATTCAGTGAAGCTTCCTTTGTTCAAAGGCTTGGGAAATGAGGACCCTGACCAGTTTTGGTTTGTTGTGAAAGTTGTGTAGGAAGCTCAGGGCGTTACAGATGATCACATGAAGAAGGCAACACTGGTTGGTGCTCTGCAGGATCGCATGCTAAACTAGTACATCAAGTACTCTAATGATAACCCAAACACTAGAGTGGCAGACATCCAAACCGCGTTGAATAAATAATTCAGTAGGTATAAATCCGAGGCACAACCGATTGTGGGGTTCAAAGAAATCATGATGAAACCAGGCGAGACACCTTGGGAATTAGATCAGAGGTTGAAGTGTAAAATCCGCGAAGCTAATATGAACTTAATAGATGGACGACATCACAAGTGGTTCATGGCTTCGCTCCTACCACACCTAAGGGTTGTGCTATCACAACAGAAGATAACAACTCAAGCAGAGGCCTTGGAGATTGCAATGAGACTGCATGAAACACTGATGTAGGATCTGAACCTGGGGGCTTAGCAAATCCATGTGCAGTTGCAAAATCTTTGCATTGAAATGCAAAGCTTGAAGAAGGACAAGACGGTTCGACCAGAGGTGCACGAAGAGGTATGGTGCTTGAAATGTAAGGGTCAGGGGCATGAAAAAGACCATTGCCCGGCCTTTGTGAACTATATTGCAAGAGGAGGACCAATTCCTTTGCAGCTGGAAGCTCAAGCACGACCGAGCACAGGGCCTACATTCTGGTGCGCTATATGTCAGATAGTAGGAAAACATATGACGGATAACTATCATCTTCTGCAGAAATTTGTACAAACACCACAACAACTGTTTTCCAACTTCTGTAGGTCGATAGGGCATGATGAGCACAACTAAAGAAGCTATGAATTGATGATGGATAGAACACTCGCTTATAGGGTTTATGCAGAAATGCAGCCCCCTAACCAGAGCGTAGGGATGGCGCGAATAGGTTTTCAGGGGCGTTGACAAGGCGAAGGTGGAGGAGGACCTGGGAGAGGTTGGGGACAGCTAATCGTCTACAGTTGCGAGGGACCAGGACACTATGCCTACGATTTCACTAACTCAACATGTCCACCGTGCAAATATTTCACCCTATTTGACCACGAAAGGGAGGACTGTCCTACGCTAATAGCGAGGATACGCAACAAAGGGGCACTACCACCTCAACCGACTCCGAACCTGCAGATGATGAGGTCTGAGCCTTGTGAAGAGGATCCAAATGTGAATATAGTGCTCCTAAGTGAAATTGCAACAAGGGATGATAAGGGGAACCATCTTGAAGATAGCACATGGGTTCGCAAAGCTCCAACGAAGGAGGCTGAATTTGATTTGGAGCACGCATGCAAACATTCATGGAAGTAAAGAAGAGCTTTGTTGAGGCCTCCACCTCAAGGAGCAAGGATAAGCCTGATCAGGAAATGGACTCTTCTATGTTACAACCTTCCTGGAAACTTGCATGAAGTTGCTACACGATAGCAAGGTTGTAAAAGGATTACAGGAGCATATAAATAGATGTGTCGGAAACAATCTGGGTGAATCGTGCGTGGTACGAAAGATTGGTAAGCATAAAATAAGAACTGGATGAGAGATGAGGCTGACCATGCAAATAGGAGAGTATGAGATGGATCAGGTTATTTTGGACCTGAGGTCAGATGCAAATGTCCTACTGAAGTAGACTTGGGAATGGATGGGAAGACCCGTGCTACAGCGGTCTTTGATTCAGTTGAGGATGGAAAATCAACAGAAGATCATCCCCATGGGGCGGCTGCAAGGGGTGACTATAGATATTGAAGACACAAGCATGTTGGCTGACTTTGAAGTAATAGAAATTGTGGATGACAACAATCCCTACCCTACGCTCCTTAGAATTGAATGGGCTACTGATATGAATGGGGTAATCAACCTCAAGAAGAAAAATATGGTATTTGAAAAGAAATTGCTCCACGTAATAGTACCTCTAGATCCTTCTGAAGGACTGTGCTATACTGAACCATTCCGCGATTATGAGAGCAATGACAATCTGGACTGTATCTATAAGATAATAGCACAAGATCAAGATTGGGTGAATCCAACAGCAGATGGACAAATTACATGGGATTGAGAGAGTTCCTACACATTGGACTCTAATGAAGAATTAGAGCGTTGGCAGAATCGGTTACATGAAGTAACCACACTGAGCTGTAACATGATGACCCACTCATTATGCTGTGTATCATCAAAGGTAAGAAATCTTCCCACTTATTATGTCTTGAATGATGTAGATATATTTTTGGATGCATTTCAAAGGGAGGTATCAGAGAAGCAACGCTTCCAAACTTTGGACTGGGCATTGCGCGCTACACCTACAAGATGGTGGGGTATGCATAAGGGTAGCTTTGATGATTGGCGTAAGTGTAGAAGGATGATGAGAAAACGCTTTAGGAAGCCGAAGGTACGAATCACGGACAAATATGATGGGCAAGATGATTCGCATGCGCACTTGGACAAATGGGCTCAGGCTTATGGAGAGAAGCCCCAACCTAAATGGGTGCACTTGTTTTGTCACACCCTAGATGTCATCCCAATGAATGGGTACTTAGAAACAGAGTTTCACCATGGTATAGGTGAATGGGATATTCTATGCGAAGGATTCATAATTACATTCAACTTTGAAGATGGGTTTGACTGTATCAACGAGGCGCTACAAGAAGTAAAAGCAACAATATTTAGGATACTGCAGGATCCTTTGGACCCCATTCAACCCGATTGGACTACTCAGCTGAGTCACGTGCTGGAATGCTATAACATAACTATTGAAGAAGAATATGAGGATCCGTGAAAAGTTAACATCCTTGAAACATAAGGTCACTACGAGGTTGAAGGACTACAGATTGAGAATCTTGATATAACTGCACCACTGAAAATGAAATAGGTAAACATTGGTATGGAGGCAGAGCCCAAATTCGTGAATATTGGAGATTATTTGGATGACGCGATGGTGGATAAGGCTGCTGAATTTCTCTGTGAATACCAGGATTTGTTCCCTACCAAGTTTACAAATCTAAAAGGGATAATCAGGGACCTGGGTGTTATGAAGATCACGTTGAAGCCCGACGCGAATCCGATTAAGAAAAGACCTTACTGGCTCAATCCAAAGTATAAGGAGAAGGTCTGCTTAGAGCTAGAAGAGATGCTCGTGGCTGGCATCGTTGAGCCCATAGAAGAATCTGATTGGGTAAGCCCAATGGTGGTATAGGAGAAGAAGTAGAACGAATGAAATAAGGATATGCGTAGATCTCAAGAAGTTGAATGATGCTTGTGTACATGATCCTTTCCCGACTCTATTCACTGATGAAGTGTGGGACAATGTAGGTGGCCACGAAGCTTATTCCTTCACTAATGGGTTCTCTGGGTACCATCAGATCAAAATCAGGCTGGAGGATAGGAGCAAGACAACCTTCGTGACTGAGTGGGGGTGTTTTCAGTACATTGTAATGCCTTTCAGATTGAAGAATGTGGTTGCAATTTTTTCGTGCGTAGTCATTGCGACATTCAAGGAATTTATTCATAAGTTCCAGGAAGTGTACTTCGATGACTAGACTATGTTTGGGCTGGTTAAACGCCATGTCGTCAATGTATGCCTGATGCTAGATACTTTTTGAAGATACCAGATCGCGCTCAATCTGAATAAGTGCTTTTTTTGTGTTCCTTTTGGGACCCTGCTGGGTCATGTGGTTTGTAGACAGGGACTGATGGTAGATTGTTATAGACATGTTTGGGCACATCAACCCCAAATTTATATGTCAAGGTATTAGGGCTCATCAACCCCTAAAAGAGTTGTTTCATACCTTAAAGGAACATAGTCATCGAAATACATCATTCCCCAAAAGTTCCATTTGAGAAACCATCCACAAATTACCTAAATGGAACCATACTAACTACTCCACTGGAAAAGTGTGATGCATACTAAGTGGTACACTGCTAGGATGTGATGCATACTATTTAGGCCTTCTATAGGGTGTGATGGGTGAGGATGGACAAATGTCCGGGACAGTTTGCTAGGTGGATGATCATGGAATATTCTAGAAACTTCTCCTGCACCACTTGCCTCTCTGAATTCGCCCAATGATGAATAAGGGACATAAGAAAATCTCCAATCCCTTCTCTTGTGGAACCAATTGTAACAAGTGGAATGACACTAATCAAACCCCATGGATGACTCAAAACCTTGCACACATCTATAAATGGATCCCTCATCCAAGAGATCTAAAGGCTGAAATATTGTGAATTGCAAGGAAGTGTTGATAGTTTGTAATTGAGGAAAGAACATTGTATTCTTGTTGGTATGATCTTGTTATTTCATGAGGTGAAGAAGGATTGAAGCTGGGAGGATGATGCTAGATCAGAAAACTGGGTTGTAATCCTCTTTTCTACTAATAAAGCCCTTCAAGTTTTCTTCCATATGATTGTGCAATTGTGAATGTTATCATTTGTGAATGTTATCATTTTTTCATTATATACCTGATTCTGTAATTTTTATGTTGTAATAGATCACGATGCTTTGATGGTTCTTTGTTGTTGTACTTGTGCAGGTACTCTCCAAGCGTGTTAAGTACAGGGAGGAGTTGTAGGATCTGTCAAAGGAGAGAGAGATCAAGCAAGGGATTAAGCGGAAGTTCCATGTTGGTTCCATAATATTTCTCTTATCTGTTACGGATAGGAGAAATCATTGAATTGCTTTAAACTATTGTTTCTAGGGTAGCTGCCAAACCTAGAGGGCTAGCATTCTTTAGGAATACTAGTTTCCCAAAAACAAATTGGTGAATCCACTGGGGACTGAATAGATGTTTGTTTTTTGTTATTGTTTGTTTTTTGTTATTGTTTGTTTTATGTTCAATATGATAAACTATAGACAAAGTCTAAAGTTAGCCATGTAGCTTTCAAACTGCTCTTACTTTGCAATTGCATAGTAGATGAATGTTGCTTCGGTCAATCTCTGGTTTAGTTTATGAATTAAAAATTTGAATTACAAGCACATCTAGATGCCCTTTTGGTAGCTCAGTAACCTCTCAAGACATTCCATCATACTTTTCTCATCATTGTTCATCAAAACCTAGCTTAATTCATTGAAAACAGCTCCACATTTGAGACAAAACCCATTTCAGTTGCGCTCCCTGGACCATCGCACTGTCTTCCACTATGACTCAGTATGCATTTCACCTCCTGAGTGTAATAAGTGTGATGCATCTCAATTTTTGTGAAGCCTAGATGTGATGATTGACTAAACTCTTTTTCCATCTAGAAATTGAGGGTTTTTTACCTTGTTTTTAGTTTTGTTTGGTTGTTTTGTTGCATATGAACAGTGCCTCTTTACTTAAGCTTAATTGCATCACATAGATCAGCCTCAATTACTTTAGGATTAGTGAATTTTTTGTGTATTTGTTCATCATTTACATTCCTTTGTACAAAAAGTGTTGTAATTGTCCTTTTTTTTCGAAAAGAGAAGTGTCATAAATTCTTCCTTCCCTTGATAATTGATTGAACTTTTCTTGATGCATTTGACTTGATTTGTTTACATTCAAAGTTTCGAAAGCATTTAAAACTTGAAAGTGTCATTTTGAGTCTTCCTTTCTCTTTTGAAGAAGAAATTGTCGAAAATGTCATTTTGAGTGAAATATTTCAGATCTTTGCTACATTTAGTTTTCCTTTTTTGCATCTTTCACATTAAGGAGAGCGAAAACAAATACATGCATTTGCATTTAGCATTTTTTGGTTTGTGTGCAAAAAGATGATTTAGGGAAATTCACTAGTGTTTTCTCTTTCCTCTTTGCTTAAAAGCACAGTTATCTTCTTTCCCTAGTGGCTAGGATTTTCATTTCTCAAATAAACTAAGATTGTTTATCATTGTAGATTGCATCTTAGGAATTTCAGATCATCATCACGCAGTGAACCATTGAAAGGAATACTCTAAACAAGATCAACTTTAAAATTAATTTCAATGAAGCTAACAATGCTTTGGAACTTAATGCGACATATCTAGAGGTCTAGGCTAGTGACATGTCTCGGCGTTGTTAAAACTAGTGGCTATCATTTTCATTGAACGTTGGGTGATCCCTCCTCCTTGATACGACAAGTGCTAGCATAGACTTGTGCTCCCTGTACTTTCGTGTACATATTGGGAGACCACAATAGGCTTAAATCCTTTATCCATAGGAAACTAAGTCTGCCGCCTTATTGATCGCAATGCACTAAACACAGCATTCGAGAAGAATGACTGCCATACATAAGTCCTTGGTAATTTCTTTTTAATTTATCACCAAGGTGTATATTACAATTTTTCGATTGGTTTGGTAATCCCTTTGTCTAGATTTTCTAGAGTAGTCACTTTCTTTCCTTTTCGACTCTCTAAAAGAAAATTTCCATCTGAGCACTTGTCCTTTCAGGCTCATTAAAAATCGAAGGAGACTAGAGTCATCTTTAGCTTTTTCTCGACTCTTTAATATTGAAAAAGCAAAGTTGCGTCTAAAGTGTTGTTAAAATTAATTGATCGCGAATAACATCCCTATTCCTTAGTTGATCTTAGTTTGAGACATATGGCAACAAATCCGGAGTCCACTGATCAAGGAATCCCTTTTGATGGGAATCCTAGTCCTTTTCCTTCTTTCGGAAATATTGGTTCTCCTTATATGGCTACATTGTCCCTTCTGGGATTTACCATTGGCCTACCAGTATGGTTGTTTTCAACCTCCTTGGTTCAAAATGTCGAGATTTCTCAGAAATCAAGTACACCTCCAACTGGACAAAATCAACCTCTAGTTGATCCTGAAATTGACCCTTTGCCTTCTTCCTCGTTTTTGTCTCCCTCCCCCTCTTCCTCTTTGCTTGGTGAAAGTATTGATACTAGTAACCAGGTGGCTAAGAAGAAGAAGAAAGGAAAGAAGAAGAAGAAGAAGCCAATTCAGCAAGGGGACAACCAAGTAACCATTTCTCTGAATGCAACATTTGATAAAAATCCATTCATTAAGCCTCACAAAGTCAAATATCCATGCATAATTTGTGTGGGAGACCATTTTCATCAAAATTGTCCTTACTTTCCTCGAATCTTGAAAGAAAGGTCTTCTCGTTCACATCGTCCCGTGTCATCAACCTCTGGAGATCATGTTGGTAACACACCATCAACCAGTGATAGTAAAGTTCATGGACAGAAGGGAAAAGTCAAGCTTCCATGTAGGTTATGTGTAGGTAATCACCCCTTTCACCTTTGTCCCTATTTGGATGAAGCCCAAAGAGTGTTAGATAACTGTCCTACTTCACCGCAACAACTTCCATCTGGTTACAAGAAACTCTCCCTAAATCCTTCACTAGTTGATGAACTGACTGACCAAAATCAATCGTCGATCGAAACCACTCTCTCTGAAAGTGAATCTTATGAGTCGATACCCAACCAAAATCAACAGGTCGAGGTAACAGTTGACCCGAGTTCACCTTTAGCTAATCGTACCTTTCCTGAAGAGAGGGAAAATGATACTGCTCAAGTTCTTTTTGTTTCCTCAGATTCAAATGAGCTTGATGGCAGTCCACCTGTTCCATTAAGACAGGAGGAAAATCCTCTAGTTCTTGTAACTCAAGGGGTTAATTCTTTCGTTTCTTCGGTACCCCCTCCAAGTAGTCTAGTTACTTCCTTTGATTGGAATCGACTGGCAGGATCCCACCTTCCTTCTTATGTGCCTTTCCATATCATAGTACAAGTTTGTAAAATGATTGTGTCTTGCACTATTATGGACGAAGGTGCATCAGTGAGTATTCTTTCCTCAACTACTTGGCAAGCACTTGGTTCGCCACTACTTGTTCCTGTTACACAGAATCTATTGGGCTTTAACAAAGGAACCAGTTGACTATTAAGGATCCTTCCTTAGTTACCTATCACTTTGGGAGGAAAAATCGTTTATCTGAACATGATGGTAGTCCTAGGACCTTTAGATTTCAATTTACTTCGTGGGCATGACTATGTTTATAACATGGGAGCTATTGTTTCAACACTCTTTCGAGTGATTTGTTTCCCACATGAAGGCAGGATTGTCACCGTTGACCACCTTTCATTTCCCAGTCCAAATATAGCTCCTAGTCAACCATCATCCCTAAATGGTCCATTTATACCAATGGTATCATCCCCGCCACGGGTTAATTATGTGGCAACCTGTTCCATACCTACACCGACTAACGATCAATTCTGTGGTGCTATACATTATGTACTGGGGGCATCGGAACCAGATCTTTCCTTCATGACCACTTATGAGTTGTAATCGAAAGAGGCCAAGGATAGTTCGTTGTCTTGTGTCAGCCTCGTTAAAAAATGAAACCAAGGGTCTTTGAGGATAGTTCCTTGTCTTGTGTCAACCTCGTTAAAAAATGAAACTAAGGAGTATGAGGATAGTTCTTTTACTGTATCAACCTCATTAAAAAATGAAACAGCTCTTACGAGCATAATTCCTTGTCTTGTGTCAAGCTCTTTTAAAAATGAAACAAGGTCCCAAGTTCCAAGTCGAGTCTTTCACTTGATCTCGTAAAAGAACCTTCATTCCATCCACCTGATAGCCATGAGTAGTCTACTTAGGTGAATGTAATGAAGCTTGGGGGCATGCACCTAATGGTAAAGATAAGTTTCCTTGTAGGTTATGTGATTGGTCTATCACACCATTCACTTTTGTCTATCTAAATAAAGCCAACCGTCCTACTTCACCGCAGTGACTTCCATCTGGTTACAGGAGACTCTCCCTTTCATCATGCTGGGGGCATGTAAACCAATTCAAGCATATTTTTTCATTTTAAGCTTGTTTAAAAAAGAAATTGAAGCCAAGCATAGTTTGTTCGTTTCAAGCTTGTGTAAACATGAAATCGAATCCAAGCATACTTCCCCATGGTTCAAGCTTGTCTAAAAATGAACCCATTTTCAATTTTTAACCCTTGTGATTGCCATTTTGTTAGCTTCTTGAGCCTTGGTTGTTTTCATCTCATCACCACCATCTCTTTGGCCGATCATACGCTTTCACTTGGTTGTTTTACCCATTTTGAGGAACAGTTGCAATGAGTGGTCTTATTAGCCAGCCTCTTCACATAAATCAACATGTTTTGAGAAGTTCCAACATCACTGGATCTAGTTGTTACCCTAGACACCACTTGTTCCTCAAAATAGAGTCCTCCTTTAACCCTTTTTAGACTCGTTAAACATGAAAAGATCATCGAGCACTTGTCCTTTCTTCACATGGATTGACTTGTACATCGAGCGAAGATTGAACGAGTTTGAAGAGCCCGGATCTAGTTTCATCCATCCGGGCTGTGATATATTCAGAGATATAAAAACATCAAATGTACAAAGGCTCTACACAAATGGTCATCCAAATCATGGATGATGACTCTATATCTAAAGAATCACCAGTCTGTATCTATAGACAACTATCTGATCTATGTACATGAAATGAAATTTATAAATATGAACATGGAAATGCCTCCCTCAACTAGATCATGAAAATCATATTATGATAATGTATTGTATTGTAATTGATGCAGGTCAACTTCCAGTTCGAAACTTTGGATCCTCATGATAAAGCATTTCACCCGACATGAATATTTATGACCTCATGCTTTAGGGGGCAACTGTTATAGACATATTTGGGCACATCAACCCCAAACTTATATGTCAATGTATTAGGGCTCATCAACCCCTTAAAGAGTTGTTTCATACCCTAAAGGAACATAGTCATCGAAATACATCATTCCCCAAAAGTTCCATCTGAGAAACCATCCAGAAATTACCTAAATTGAACCATACTGACTGCTCCACTGGCAAAGTGCGATGCATACTAAGTGGTACACTGCCAGGATGTGATGCATATTGTTTAGGCCTTCTATAGGGTGTGATGGGCGAGGATGGACAAATGTCTAGGATAGTTTGCTAGGTGGATGCTCATGGAATCTTCTAGAAACTTCTCTTGTGCCACTTGCCTCTATAAATTCACCTAAGGATGAATAAGGGATCTAAGAAAATATCCAATCCCTTCTCTTGTGGAACCAATTGCAACAAGTGGAATGACACTAATCAAACCCCATGGATGACTCACACCCTTTCACACATCTATAAATGGATCCCTCATCTAAGAGATCTAAAGGCTAAAATATTGTCAATTGCAAGGAAGTGCTAATAGTTTGTAATTGAGGAAAGAGCATTGTATTCTTGTTGGTATGATCTTGCTATTTCATGAGGTGAAGAAGGATTAAATTTGGAAGGATGATGCTGGATCAGACAACTGGGTTGTAATCATCCTTTCTATTAATAAATCTCTTCAAGTTTTCTTCCATATGATTGTGCAATTGTGAATGTTATCATTTGTGAATGCTATCATTTGTTCATTATACATCTGATTCTCTAAATGTTTATGTTGTAATAGATCACAATGCTTTGACGGTTCTTTGTTGTTGTACTTGTGCAGGTACTCTCCAAGCATGTTGAGTATGGGGAGGAGTTGCAGGATCTATAAAAGGAGAGAGAGATAAAGCAAGGGATTAAGTGGAAGTTCCAAGTTGGTTCCATCATCTTTCTCTTATCTGTTACACACGGGAGAAATCATTGAATTGCTTTAAACTGTTGTTTCTAGGGTAGCTGCCAAACCTAGAGGGCTAGCATTCTTTAGGAATACTAGTTTTCCTAGAAACATAGATCCCACGAAGATCGCGGTGATACTAAACTTGGAAGCATCGAGCAGTGTGAAAGAGTTGTGCGCTACCCCAATAGATACTGGATATTACAGAAAGTTTATCAAAGGCTATGCCCAGATCACCGTGCCTATGGAAAAGTTATTGAAAAAGGATGCCACATTCTACTGGAATGAGGACTGCAAGAGAAGCTTCGATGTATTGAAGGAAAAGATGGTCACCATGCTGATTTTATTCTTCCCGGATTGGAAGAAGGAGTTTTATGTACATGTCGATGCGTCATGTATAGCACTGGGAGTAGTACTGACACAGGCTAACGAAGGAGACCTAGACCATCCTATAACATTTGCGAGTAGAAGGTTATCCATGGCAAAGAAGAAATATTCCACCAATGAGCACGAAGGGTCAGCCATGGTATACTCGCTCCAGAAGTTCAGACACTATTTTTTGGGTGGCCATTTTAAGATGTATATGGATCGCTCTGCGTTGAAATACCTGGTCAATAAGCCTGTGTTGGAGGGGGAAAAATCTGTAGGTGGTTGTTATTGTTCTAGGAGTATGATTTTGAAGTTATTGTAAAGCCTATATGACTAAACATGGGACCAGACCATCTGTCGTGCATCGAAATAGGGGAAGAGCCCATTAATTTGGAGGAAGGATTGTCTGACGCGCAGATATTTGCAATGCGCGTCATGGGTGGTCATTTTGAAGATATCATACACTTCCTAACATCATGAACTACCCTAGAAGGATATAATTTCCAACAAAATAAGGAGTTAGTGGTGTGTGCGGCAGATTTTTTTGTCATTGCTGGGCATCTGTACAAAATGGGGTTTGATGAAATATTGCGACGATATGTACCAGAGTTTGAAAGGAGCAGTATGCTCACAGATGCCCATGGGGGCACTGCAGGAAGAAATTATGCAAGAAGAGTGACCACATAGAAGATTCTACGCGCCGGGTTGTGGTGGCCAACCCTCCATTAGGATTCAAAAGTGTACTACAAAGTGTGTGATGTGTGTCAAAGGACTAGCAGGCTATCGTGGAGGGATGAGATGCCTCTAAATCCACAGATGACGCTACAACCCTTTGAGAAATGGGCGATAGATTTTTTGGGACCCATTCAGCCCCAAGGAAAGACAAGAGCGAGGTACATTATCACCGCGATGAAGTATTTGACTCGATGGGTGGAGGCATAGCTTGTGAAGGATTGCATAGGTGCGATTGCTGCAAAGTTCCTCTTTGAGTATATACTGATGTGATTTGGGTGTCCAAAGATTTTGATGACTGATCGTGGTACACACTTTCTAAATGAAACGATCAGCGTGCTGATGGAGGAATTTCAGGTATATCACCAGAGGAGCATGCCTTATCACCCGCAGGCTAACAGGATGGTGGAAGCATTCAATAAAGTTTTGGAGAATGCGCTACCAAGGTTTGCAATGCTCAGTGAAATGATTGGGACCTGCGCATACCCGCAATACTATGGGCCTATCGGATGACATGCAAGAAGTTGACTGGACAAACACCCTTTAGGCTTGTATATGGTGTTGAAGCAATGATGCCCATGGAATACATTGTGCCTAGTCTACGCATAGTGGCGCTCACGGGTATGACAAATTGTGGAGCCCTAGAAGAGAGGCTCACGTAGCTCGCTGAGCTTGAGGAAGATATACTTCTAGCTGGATTTCACCAATAGGTCCAAAAGCAGCGTGAAAAAGCATGGCATGATCGACACATTATGTTGCACACCTTTAAGGTAAATGACCTGGTTTTGTTATATGACAGCAAGTTTGATAAATTTCCAGGGAAATTTAGAATGCACTAGTTAGGGCCCTATGTCATTAAGGAGATTACCAGCAAAGGAGCAACACTGTTGGTCAAATTAATGGATATATCTTCCCAGGAAAGGTGAATGGCAGTCCCTTGAAGCCATACACCGGTGGTCCAACCATGTGACTATATGAAGGTAGCACAGTCTTAGCACTCCAGGCAGCTGAATGGAGGCACAGGACTATAAACTACGCTCCCCGGGTTGGGGAGCTGCGTGATTGGAGGATTATGTAAAGCAAGGAAGTGTCACAGGGTTCACAGAAGAGCGAAGGGAGCTACGCTACCCAAGAAGAAATCGTGCAGGTTGGCTGGAAAGTGACCATTAAAGTCATTGTTCATGATTTGATGGTAGAATTGCGACCAAATGGAGTGGGCATCTGGAATTTAAGACAAAATTTATGAATCAGATCCTTGAAAATTTGCCGCCAATCCGGCATTAATGAACCGAATTTGGGGGAATGGTCAGATTTGAATTCAAAATGCCTTATAAATTACAGGTGGCTATCCAGCGAAAATCACTTGGCATTTCAAGAATTGAGTTGTTGAGTTCTCAGGTGCACATGAACCACGAGCACTTTGAAGTTCTGATAGCCAGTTCAATATTTGAGACATTGCTGAAGGAGACAAAGGAGTTCTTACAGAACATCATGTCGACACCCACAAAAGCTATAGATACCGAAGCAGAGGAGTCGGTGCAGCAAATTGATATGGAGGCCGAAGAAGTAGCTTCCCCAGAGGTTGCTAAAGTATTAGCGGAAGTCCCCAAATCACCAAGGACGCTGAGACCAAAGCTGACTCCAACCAAGGAGAGTGTGAAGGATAATAAGGGCAAGTAGCCTGCAATATCAGTGTGTGCATCACCGAGAAGAAACCCACCAAAGCCCACCGCATAGGAGAAGGACAAAGCCATCAATCTAGAGCCTGAGGAGGAAGAAATCGAAGACATCCTGATGGATGATGAGGATGTGGGAGTAGATGTGGAGGAGGTTGAAGCCTAGGGCACTGACCCTACCACTCGGTTGCCTGAGTACGTCTCTCCATGCAAGGGCAAGACCAAGGTGCCAAAAGATATTGATGAGAGAAAGGTCCCCTTGCAAACCCCTCTACTGCTGGATGAATATGTTTTTGAAGGACCACGCTTAGGGAGGGTTCCTCTGCTAAAACTTGAAGACTGGAACTTGGCCAACCACGAGAAGTCCCCACACCTGGTGATCAAGCATCTGATGCATTGCATCATCGATACAACCACTGGAATGACCACATTGGAGCCATGGAAGTGGCTCAGAGGAGTAGACAAGGCAGGGTTGCTCAACCTGCTATTGATGCCACACTACAACTGCACCCTAGTTACAGTATTGGTCATCAAACAACTGCTATGCTTGGTGCATGATGGGTGTTTTTGGTTGGAGGAGCCAATACCCATCACTGATAGGTTGATTGTAGCCATGATATTTGGTGGAAAAGGTGGTGAGCAAGCCCTTACAGAGGCCATGAAAGAGAAGTTTAAGTTGGTAAAGAATACGCATGGATATGCTATATCTAGCATCTATGACCCTATTGTAAAGGTGGCTATGCAAATTATAGCACGGGATGTGATGAGGAAGTGTCGCGCTAATGAGGTGTTAGTGCCTGTCATCGTGCTAGTAGCCTAGTGTGCTAAAGGAGTTCAGTTTAATTGGGCAGACTATCTCCGCGATGAGTTCCTTGCAAACTGCCGCAAAGCAGAAGACCTCAGCAAGACGTTCCACTACACGTGGCTCTTGCTATCGATTGTGCTGGTAGCATGGGAGCTTCCAGAGAATATCTAATTCCCTTTAGTTGCACTAGACCCACTAGAAGCAGCAAATTATGCTTCGATGTGGACGACCAAGGATGCGCAACGAATGAAGGACAACAAGTTATTTTGGATCTTGATGGAGATGAACATCCGCATGGCCATCAGTCACAAACTACAGTTGTCACCTACAGTGTTTTCCAACCTATAGGGCTACGCAGAGTTCAAAGTAGATTTTCACCATGTGGCCATCCGGGCGTAGAAGGACCCTGCACATAAATGGTATGACTTGCCTTACCTGGCAACGGATGATGCCATTGATGCAGTACTTGATCGATGACCGGAAAAGTGGTGCACTATAGCAGACTTAATGGTAGGAGGGAGCAAGTCTACCACATAGAGAAAGAAGGAGGAGGCCAAGCTAAAGATGGTGCAGCTGGGCAAAAAGAGAAAGAAGGAGGCCATTGACAAGGCCCAAGCGGAGCACGATACCACTCACCAGACAGAGAATAAAACGGGTGGAACAGAGCGAGGCTCTGACAAAGGCATAAGGTCGCCTTCACTTGAGATAGAGGAGGAGATGGACAAGAAGACAGAAAAGCATGGTGCGGACCCATAGGTGACGTTCACCTACATCAAGCATCCAAGGGAGCAAGAGAAAGTAGGATCCAAGAAGAAATCCAAGGCTACTAATACATCACTGAACCCAATAACCCTCATGGAGGGAGATTTGCATGACATCGGTGACACATAAGGGATATCACCGCGGAGGCCTTACAACAGTTTGAGCAATAGCAACAAATAATCTTTGGGGCTATCCAGACAAGTTTTCAGGAGCTGCAGACCCATGCGTCATAGGCTGAGATGGTGTCTACCAGCCTTGCTATCAGCACTTTAGAAGATGTCGATATGTTGTGCGTGAAGGACTCCAGCGTGATAGTGTTTCCTGATGGAGCATTGACCATGGAGAATGAAGCCAACAGGCCCACTGTCAGCGCCCTCAAAGGAGTAGGGTTGAATCTGGTAGTGATTGTGGAGCTGAGGTCCTCTGAGCACTGCGCCCTCCAGGTGATTAGTGAGTAGTGGATTAACAATGAGAAGATGGCACTACAGCAAGACTCTACCATCATCATTGTGACTGAGACGACCAACCAAAACAAGTGTATAATGCAAGTCGTTGAGTAGGCATGCCGAATGGTCCCAGAGTTGGCCATTCTTGAGGAAGAAGTAGTCAAGGTGTGTGTCTGCACGCTAGCGATGGGGGCGTGTGACGCTCGTGCAGAAATGGCGAGGGTTCAATTGGACTTGAACCTGCAAATCACATATTTATAGTTTAAGGCCCAACTTTCATCTCCACCAGAAGTAAAGGAGCAACCAGTGACCACTGTCATAGAAGCAGTAGCAACAGTTGACAGTGCAGTAGCAGACTGCACGCAACTTTTTGAGCAAACGTTTGAGGTCCTGACGAGCTTACAAGAGGACCCTACGATACAACGACTGGAGATAGAAGCGTGCCAGTTGCAGCAGTGCTATGATGAAGTCAAGGGCACAATGTGAATCGACACTCTCACACAAAGAATGGCAAAGCTACATAAGGCCAAGAAGCTGAAAAAGCATGTGGATGAAGCGTTGCACAAGGAAGTAGTGCTGAAGGCACGACTAAAGCCCTCGATGGATGAGGCTTACATGGTGACAACCTCTATTGAAGGAAAGCTTGTGACTCTGCAAGCAACTCAGCAAAAGCTTTAGTCCGACAGTTCAAGAGTAGTGACTGAGCAAATGGTAGAAGACGTGAAGTAGGCAACCGCACAATGCACTGCTGAGTTTGTGGTCATAAGAGTCGAGCTGGGAGTTCTTTGCGCTAAGATCTCCGTGTTTGCTGAGTCACTTAAGGGAGAGTCACGATATTTTTGTTGGGGGCCTGTTGGGAACGAGATCCCCCAAGGACAGTTTTTGGGCTAAAATTCCATGTGTTGGGTCCAATTTTGTAATAAAGTTGTAAAGCCTCTGCATTTTGTGGTCGAGAAGCAAAGGTGTCATGAGTCATAAAGGGTTGTCCGCCCTTATTTTGTAAAGTAAAGTCAACTGTAAAAGATCTACCCACAGTCTGCGGACCATGGGATTGTATAAAAAGAGCTAACTAAGTAAGCTCTAAGTAGTTGGGATGGACACAATTATAGATGAAATCTTGAGGATAAGGAGAGAAATCTAAGTTTTGGGTCATAGCATAGGTAGAGGCTCTGCAGCTGAGTGCGCAAAGGCCTAGGGTACAAGTCCGCAACTGAGTGTGCAGACCATTGCAACTCTGTGCGCAGGGCGGATAGAGTCTGTAATCATCTGAAGCTATCAATAAAGGGAAGAATTTTGCAAATTTTGTGTCTTTGTTTCCCGTTAATACATCTTGTCATATTGTGTATAAATTTCATTTATAATTCTTATGTGATGCACGAATGTATGTAATTACGTTGGATAATTGAACGCAAATAAGAATATATGTTTACGTGGAACTAACTATGATTTTTTAATAAGATAAGTAAGACACTTAAGCTAGGTTGGTAATCTGCACGATACGTTGCCCTAGCAGTGCGAAAGTACCTGAACCGTAGGTTAGGGTTGCGCGAAGGCCAATCATACCCCTGCGCAGAGGTACTGAAGGGTAGAATAAAGGGCTAGACTGATAGATCCCTAGAACTTAACAACCTGCGTGAGAGAAGTAATAGAAGGAATAAACTGACATCACAACCATCTCAGGGTACGGAAACTTGGTTCCAGCATCCCCCTATACTGCTTTGGGTGAGACTTTTCTCTACGCTCTGCGGGATGATGTTGAAAGGGCCAGTAGTGTAGGGATTTTTTTGGCTAACTAACACTAAACCTAGGTTAGGGCCCACCGAGCCAACAATGGCCCCAATTTTCCATAAGTGCATCTTGGAAATTGAGTCTCACATAGTAACTCTTATCTTCATGTTTACCCTAGTGAACAGGTTAAATAGGGTAAATATGGGGTGAGGGCATTACAGAGTGGTATCAGAGCTTCCAGGTTCAACACTTGGACTGGATGGGTGAAATGTGTTTGTCATGCAAGCATGTTTGTTGTCTATGTGTTTCTTATGTATGAATGGTGGTGGTCATGGTTATAGTTGTGTCGTCATGTAAAATTTTATGTTGTTATTAGGATGATGGACATGTTGATTTAATTATACATATGTATATATACATGTATATATATATTATGTTTATATTTGGTTATCTCACATAGTATTTTTGTAGGAAGTAGAGGATAAAATATGATAAGAAAAATGGTGGACTATAGTTCACGTGACTCTCCTTACAAATCAGATGAGCAGTGTGGTGATGAGTACTCCCCTCACATAGTAGATACATTGAGAGAGACAATATGGCTATATCCTAGTTTTGGTTCAGAAATATAATATGATCATCACCATCACCATCCATATAGGAGGAGTTAGAATCACTATTTGCGAGAATATTTCGAGAAAGCAAAGCCACCTACATTTGATGGAGAAATGAAGAAGTCACGGGATGCAGAATCTTGGTTGCTTGGGATGAATAATTTCTTTATTGCATGACTATTTAGGAAACATGAAAGCTAGGATAGCTACTTTCAGTCTTAAAGGTAAGAAAACATTTGATGTGAAGACATGAGGAATGTCAGAGGCATTCAGGAAGAGGAGTTGACTATGAGAGAGTTTGAAATATTTTTAAGGAAGAAGTATCTATATGAGAGATATTGGTATTTTTATAGGCCATTTTGTCACATATGGTCAATAGACCTTTCAACATGATCATTCACATCCTTTGAACACTTTTTCACCCTCCCTAAAGCCCTAAGTATGTCTCTCTCATATCCCTGATTTGTTTCCTGAAACTGCTTCATTTTAGTCATTTTTAGGACCAACACACCCTGGCCCATCATTGGCCAACGTCGACTAGCAAGTTTCCCTACTCTGCACTGTTACACAACATTTTGTCGCTATCCCTGTAATCCTCGTTCCTTGATCCCGGAGGACCTCTACAGTGAACTCTACATGCTTTCCCTTCATGAAGAAATCCCCATTATGTCCCTCTTCATGAACAGATCAATTCCCTTTTGCACCGTTTCCCCTGAAACCTCTCTTTTGCCCAGTTTACAAGATCAGCACTAATTGCCCTTGTCTTCCTCGTGTCAATGTGTAGAGATTAGCACTGTCCCTAGTGCTGACGGGAGCGACTGAGTTGTGTTCCAATTGCGCTAGTCCCTCGAATGGGGTCGAGGATGCTAGTTTGGGCTCCTTTCCCCTATAATGATGGAACTACCTCAAGGGATAAGACCTTCTCCCATGGGAAGAGGATCCATCTCCCATTCATTCATTCTATATAAACCTCCCTTTTTCCTAAGCACAAGTTAGTGTTAGTGTTGGAGTGTTAATGTTGGTGTGCTAATGTTATTTTGGTTTGGAGTAAATAGCAAGCTATTCATAGTTGTAGCTATCTAGTTGTGTGAGGGAGAAGTGTGATTTTGTTTGGAGTGAAGCCTAAAATGGAAGAGCCTTAAAACTATTGTTGATTGAGGCCATCATGGAATGCTAGCACAAGTGTGTGGGAACCTAGTCTTGTCAAAGGAGAATGACAACATCAAGACGATGGTTGTAATCTCTCTTTGATTTCATACATGATTTTTTATCTTACATATTTATGGCTTAATGTTTCTAGACTTGTTAAGTAGGTTGAATTAGAATTTGTCTATTATCATGGTTGTTTTTTGTTGTTGTTTACTTGTTTCAGGTTCTTGAAGTAGGAAGCAAGAGATAGCTAGAGCGAGTACGCAAGGACATCATTAAACGGGATAAGCGTACTAAGAGGTAGGCCCTCTTAATTGGTTCTAACCTAAGGAAATATTCCATAGAATGTATCAGTTCTGGCTAGACACATTATCGAGCTAGAGGAATTTTTTTGTGTCCACACTTATAATTTTACTTCACCACAAATTGGTGACATACTGGGGAACCAATCCTTTTGTTTGTCTTGGATTTCATGATTTCGTATGAACTTTCCTAGTTCCACTTTTTCCCTTTGGTTCTATCTCTTTTCTCCTACTTACTGGATTGAGTCTGAAATTCATAGTAGAATATTTTGTCCCTGTTTCAAAAAAAAAAAAAAAAAATCATGGCTCCCTCGATCAGCATGCTTAATCTGCTGACAGTCGGGCCAATCAGCGTGAGTTGCTAAGAAACAGCCGCGCCGACCACCCTCTAGCACTTATTGTCAGTTAGGCAATTGCACTGATACCTGTAAGTGAAGATTAGGGTTTGTCCCCAATCTTGGCCAGTGTGTTTTGATCTTATGATTTTTGATCTCGTAAGCCTTTTAGATTGTTTTCTCCCAGACTAGAAAGTTGCTTTTCATTTGGTTTTGTTTTCTTGTTGTCTTATCATCTTTCTGCTTGATTTCTTGAGCCACTGGGTGGTTAGTGACACTAGGGCATCTAGATTTTTGTCCATTCAACTGTTTGTGAACTCAAAAAGTCGAGTTGTAGGTGTGTTTACTCCTTGCATTTTGTTTGCAGTCCTTTTACGACTTTGACCTCTATTGCGCAAGTTTGAAAAGTTTTTGTTTGCTTGTCTAAATGTTACTTTTCCGGCATGGATTACATTGCTTGTCTTGTTGTTGGTAAAGTCGATACTTCATTAATCTGAATGAGCCTCTCTTTTTCATGTTTTCATTTTCTTGAAGAGCTCATTGTCTCAAAAAAAAATTTCATTAAAGTGTTGTACGCGAAAAGTTTATTTATTTGTTTCATGAAAAGGTATGAAATTCTAGTTTGTTGCATTATTGTGCTACAATAGCTTGCATCATTAAAAGACTAGAATAGCATTGGCATCTGAAAAAGGAAAAGAACTATTTTTCTTTTGAAAGGACTGTTAGAGATGTGCTTGTTAGGAAATTAGGAATTGGAAAGCATTTTTCATTAGTTTATTTTTCCAAAAATTAAGGTAGTGAAAGATCATTTTGCTTTTAGTTGCTTGGTTGTTTGCATTTGATTGTGTAGTTTCTACCCTCTCTAGTGTAGGAATTTCAACGAATTGAAAGGGTCTTGTCCCATTTAGTTGCATTTTAGGTTTTTCGAGTTTCATTGCTAAGACCTGAAACTGAAACATAACTCAAGATCAACTTTAAAATCAATTCAATTAACCTAAGGTGCATCTGACACTTAATGATCATATCTAGAAGGTCTAGGCTAGAGACATGTTCCAGTATATTTAAACCTAATAGCTGTCATTAGCTTCAGCAGTAGACAGCACTAGTACGGATTTGTGCTCCCCATACCATTGAGTATATAACAGGAGACCCCTCTAGGCTACAACCCTTTATCCTTAGGAAGTCGAGTCAGCTGCCTTGCGAACGTGATACATCAAACATAGCATTCAGGGAGATTTTCTACTCGTACTTCTCAGTTCACTGGGAGGTATTCTGCAGTTCACGGTTGCCTAGTAATCATGTTTACCTAGATCATCTAGAGAAGTCATTTGATCTTTTTGACTCATTAAATTTAAAATATCATTCAAACACTTGTCCTTTCAAGCTCATTTCAAATCAAAAGCGATAGAGTCATCGTTGTTTCTTTCTCAACTCTTAAAAAATGAAAGAGCACTAGTATTTTATGTGTCTTAATAACTGATTTCCCACGATCTGATAACATCCTTTTAGTCTTTTATGAGACCAGATCGTGAGCTTCCCTTAAAGAACATTTTAAAGCCTCGAAGTTAATTTTTTTTTCGACTAAGACAAGTTCATCGTGGTTGAACTATCTGGTTCACCCAGTTCCTCTTCCTCTCCTCCGTCTGAAAGATTGTCTGAGGAGCCATTTCCTAAGTTACCAGAGTCACTTGAGGACCAAGGTGTTGAACTCAGAATTGTTCTGAGCATTCAATCTTTGTCATCTCGTCCTCCACCTACTTTTGAAACTGGGTCATCTGCTGATCTTGGCCCTAAATATCCAGACAATCCCATTCAAACTCTTGAGGACTCGCCGACCACTAACATTCAGCTTGGACTGGTTATCTACCCTCTGAATCCTTTGTTTGACCCTATTTTGATATCATCAGAACTTCTTTACAGTTCGTACGACCAACTAGGTGTTCCTTTGGAACTATCCCCTCGTACTTCTTTGGTCATTCATCGTCATTTGTTCCCAGATATGGAACCCGAAGGCGATGCTCCAGTCACCTCTCTAGAAGAATCCGAAGTGTCCACTCCACACACTGTCGAGGAGGAAGAGCTTCCTTTTCCTCCTGAGGGTTTCCCCTGTACGAGGGGAATTCCCGCCAATTTTCCACCCAACTATGTGTCTTTGTCACAGTTGGTTTCAGATACCCCTAGTGCCTCATCACTTTACCATGACCCTGTTTGGGTGTGAGGTGGCATGCCTACTTCAAGTCTATTCATTGCGAACATGACTTCCCAATGGGCTGTTACCTCAGTCCTGGTGCAACCCACTGTTCCAAATACCCTTGTATCATCAATCCCAATTACACATCAGGCACAACCAGTAGTTTCAAAGAATGTCTCTGTCAATTCCTCCATCCCTCTAGTCAGTGGCCAAGCTGTTTTGTCACCCAGGGGGAAAAAACTGAATGTTTTTATGGTGTTAGTTGCCACAAACGTGAGTGGCTCACAAACTCACATGTTTGGTATGAACCAGCCTTCTTCCGATGTCATTCATAACCTTGTTGATTCGAATGGATCGAGCACTGTCTAGTACCAACAGGTTCAGAATCTCATTGGTCCATCTGGATCGAGTAATGTTCAGTATTAGTAGCCCTATGGGACTCAGGTCCAATACCAAACTCCTTACGTTCCATATGGTTCTCAAGGAATGGTTAATCAACCTTACACCCTTCAATCTGGGCAGTACATTTAGCTTGGCTCATCCACCTTCCAGGGTGGCTATGGCCAGATTTAGTTCGGTAATTTCCCAAGCACTGTTCAAGTACCCTTACAATAGAAAGGACAGTCGCTACAACAAGGGCAACCTTTGTTACCACAAGGGAAACCTTTGTTACAGCAAGGGCTATCCGCACAACCGCAAGGGCAAATGATCCCGCAGAAAGTTCAACTGCAGCAACCGCAAGGTCAACCCTTGCAATAGTTGCAGCAAATGCAATATGCTCCGCACACCTCCTAGCCCATGTCCTTGCAAGGCCAACCTTTGCAACACCAGGGACAAATTTTGCAACCGCAAGGTCAACCCTTGAAATAGCAAAACCAACCAAGGCAGCAGCAACCCTTGTATACATATTAGCAGGGCCAACCTTTGCAAGGGTAGGTCCAAGGTCAAGTCCTACAACAACAGGCCCAAAATCCTAATGTCCTAGGTCAACAGGTCTAGAATCCTCCTGGCCAGGGGCATCAGGTACAAAACCCTAATGCTCTAGGTCAACAGGTTCAAAATCCTTTTGGTCAAGGGAAGCAGGTACAAAATCCCTATGTCCAAGGGTAACAAGTGTATTGACCTTATGCCAAAGGACATCAGGTCCAAAATCCTCTTATTCGGGGACAACAGGTTCATCACCCGTATGTTCAGGGACAATAGGTCCAATATCCATATGTCCAAGGTCAATAGGCTCAACAGCCTTTTAACTCATATGTTTCTTATCAGCAACCTATGACTGGACAATTCCAAGGTATTCAAGGTCAAAATCCTCCCTATGGTCAAGGTAATCCACAATGGGGGTAGCCTCAGATGCCATATTGCCAAAATCCCCCATTGTGGAGCCAAAATCCTTACCAACAGGGATGGGCTCCTCTGTTCAGACCTGTTTATCGACATCCTATGCCTTTTAACACCTAATTTCCATTCTTGGCCACACTCGATTTTCCAGATGTATCTCGCCTTATGAATGATCCAATCCTTCATTCGTCGTACTGGCCTCCGGTGTCGTCCAACATACCAACTGATTGTCCCAAGTTCGATGGGAAAGCTAAAGAAGATCCTCAGGCTTATGTGATGACATATCACCTTTGGTGCTCGTCGAACTCGTAATATGACAATTCCATTCATCTCCATCTTTTCCAATGAAGCCTCACGGGCATTGCAGCCAAGTGGACATTGAGCTGCCTCGAAGTACTTACCACAACTTTAACTCTTTAGCCATGGCTTTCCTCATGCATTTTCAATTACTAGTTCTCTATGAAATTGGCACCTATTTGCTCACATCGCTTAAGAAAGACACTATGATGCACATCTCTGATAATATCCATAAATGGAGACGTAGACGTCTCCTGATAAAATTTGAGATTGTTGATCAGTTGCTCACTAAATGGTTCACCAAATCATTCATGGCCCCAATTGCTCATGATATAGCTATGGGTGGATGCGTCATTGAAGAGCAAGCCATCTCTCGTGCCCAATACTTGGAATTAGTTTACTCTCATTCTGGCACTTTGTATGAGTTATTACTCAATGCACTGCGGCCATCATCAAATCCCACAGCGTCAAAGTCACAATCGATACCTCCTGTCGATAGATTTATTGGTTCAATATCCGAGACCCCTGCTAAATCTTCTTCTAAATATAATTCGGTCTCAAATGTTGTTCCTAATAGTTCTTCCCAGAATCCACCTGGCCCTGGTAAAACCTCAGAGGTCCATGCTATCCTATCTACCATAGCGGACAAATCCTTGAAAGATAAGAAGAAAGGAAAAGGCAAGGGTAAAGTCGATTCCCCAAAATAGGGTCCTCCCAAATCGTCTACTGGCGAATCTTCGCAATGGAAACCTAAGTATCCCTACCTAATTTTCAAGAAAAATCACTTAGCACACTTAGGATTGTCCCCAATGGTCCAAAGTCAGTCGCTTTCTCAAAGGGACCCCCACTGTCCTAAAAGAGCCATTTCCGTCTCAGCAGACCCAAATGGTAGACCAACCCCAATCATCTGCTTCCTCAGGATCTCAAGTGTTCATGATGAGTACGCCTATTAATGTGGCTACTAGATCAAAATATTATCAAACTCCTACTTTCGCAGCTAGGAAAGAGAAAGAAGTTGCACCTTCCTTTTCTACCCCGAGTTCTGGACCTCTTCATATTGAGCACCCTAACCCTGATTCCACTATACGACCACCCTCTCGTGGTGTGTTCCGGAAATCCTCATACAATCCTAACGCCTGAGCTGCTCAGCACTATAATATTGTTGAGGATTTGGCTCAGGCACCGTCAGCTCAGCTCTCGAGGTGCTCCAAAGATGCCCATCGCAACGGAAATCTTTGTTGTTAGCTATCGGGAGCATCGATCCCACCGATTCCAATTTGATATGTTTTGATCTAGAGAACCATGTTTCGTGCCTCCCTCATCATATTCCCTTTCTCATTCGTGTAATCATCAATGAGAAGACCATCCACCAGACTATCATATATGAAGGTGCTTCCACTTGCATCATGTCAACCGCATGTTGGAAGGCTATTTTTTCTCCTGCTTTGAACCAATCTCCGAACACTTTGGAAGCTTTTGATGGGCACGATTCATGACCCTTCGGTGTCTTACCTAACTTTACCATCACTCTGGAAGGTAAGAAAATGCAAGTCGAAGTAGAGATTATTGACACCAATCTCAATTACAATCTTCTACTCAGCCAAAGTTGGACCCATGCTATGCATGCCATAGCCTCCTCTTTATTTTGTGTGATATGTTTTCCCCATCAAGGGAAGATTGTAATTGTCAACTAGCTGTCTTTCTTTTCCTCTTCCTCCTTAGATGGCAATGTTTAGTACATTAAGCACACTGGTGCTCCCTATGGGAGTGTGGGGTAAGTCTTTTTAAAGATTCTACCTTAATGGGAATTTTTACTCTCCCACCTCCTCATGTTTCCTCCATTAACATGGTCTCGGTTAAATCTGATCCTTTGGTCATACCTTCACCAAATCTTGTTAATACCTGGGGCGAGGTTATGTAGCTTAGTCCCGCTGAAGTCAATTACGTGTAAATTGCCTCAGCTTCAAGTTATGCATCCTCTCATTCTTCTATTTTGAAGACCTCTCTCGATACGTACTCTCAATCCCCGTGGCTTGGTGCTTTGGAATCGTTTGATCCCTTAGCCAAGACCTTCCTTGCTGATGAAGATATCATGGAAGTTATGTCTCTTGAGGAACCACCTTGGACCAATACTCATCATCGCTCCTCATTCCTACCTCATCCAGCGGTTTTGTCTACCATTTTCGAAGAGTTCTCTTCTTTGTTGTCTATTAATGTGTCAATTTATCCTAACAAGGTCAAAATCTTTCAACTAAAGGCACCTTTATCCCTTAATGGATTCAGGATTCTTCTCCCTCCCCGAGCTTTTACCGATTGCCCATTATTTCATTGGGGTTTCCATCTGACTCACAACCCTCCCTCGCCCAGGGGGCATGGGGGCAAAGCATTATATGCGTTCTACTTTATTATTTGGCCGAGTCGATGCTTACTCTTCATGTCAATGGTAAAACTCCGCCATTCATCTATGTTGATTGATTACCAGAGTCTGGCGACAGATTCTCTAAAGAAGTACTATGCTTAGGTCATCTTGCATGGTTACTTGTGTACATTAGTGTGTTATTCGTTTTTGTGCAGTGTGGTTTTGTGTGTTAGTTTTCAAACAACTTTCTTGTTTACTATGCTTTTCTTGCTTTGCAGATGTCTGTGACTCCTCACATCGGTTTTGCTGATGGTGCTTTTCGTAGTACCCAAAACCTATCATCTGCAGCATGGGCTATTTATGACCCTAATAGTGAGTTGATTGACCTTCAAGGTATCTGTCTAGGTCACACAACTAACAACATTGTTGAATACAGTGCGGTCATCGAACTGTTGTCAGAAGCCATTTTTCTTGACATTAGAGAGTTTGTTGTCAACTTGGATTCACAGCTTATCGTCCTTCAACCCAATGGGCAATATTCCGTCAGAAACCCTCAAATATTGAGAATGTATTTCCATATCCATCTACTGGAAAGACATTTTGATTACATTACATATCATCATATTCCTAAATGCATGAATACATTGATAGATACATTAGCTAATTATGTGTTGGATAGACATCTATGAAACATGTGAAAATATAAAACAAACCATTTGTATCATAGTAGACAAGAAAATACAGCATATATATATATATATATATATATATATATATATGGTGATAATTTTTGATAAACCAGAACCCCAAAAAATAATATGTGTGTCTGAAATAACATCGACAGCTCACAGGGCTCATATATTTGTGGCACACAAGCCTAAAAAAATATAGTTGTTGGACCTAGGAACTAATTAGCATGGTGATCGTGGTAGCATGATATGGTTCGTGCAACACGAGTCAACAATCGATGGATCCAGTCTGAGACTCCCACAGTGTGTCTCTGGTACTGACATGGAATGTCTCCTACCCCAGCATACTCCAGGATACCACAAGTCAACCCCTCAAGTTTCCTCACAATCTCCTCCTCGTTGTCACTCCCCTCCTAATAAGGAGCGATAACATCAATCAAATGGGGGACGCGCCTGGCTATTGAGGACATCCCAGCAGGACACTCTGGTCCAATGCCTCCATAAACAAGAGAAATGTTATAAGCACATATATACTATAAACAATTAAAAAATCTCAATATTAAAAAGTTGATTTTTTTACCTTCATTGTCAAAATCCTCCCCATCTGGTAAGGGCATATCTGGATCTCCACAGAAGTTGGTGCCACTGTATGGCCAGTCCTCCACGACGATCTTTTGTCATCTTAACCATGAAAAGAATGTAGGTCGATATGGCATGTGCTAACCCCCAGTGATCCTGGGCATCAAACAACTCCAGTGGGCCATCCGCAGATTTCGTGGCATAGGAGGATCCACCTAAGTGAGCTGATACAAAAAATGTGGCACCTGTTCCAAGAAAAAGGTCACGAGGACAGATCTGAAGCAAAATTACTTCAGATTCCCCACCTTAGCTTTGGACAGCTGGCGTTTTATGCTGGTCTTCATGGCCTCAGCCCAGTTGAAGATCGTAGGAGTTGTACAGTCGATAGCATATAGGAACTTCTACTTGTTGGTCTCATGCTCCGCCTGGGACCCTGCCACTCTGTTGATAGTCAACAGAAGCACTCTCAGTGTCAAATCCTAAACACAGTAAATCTCTATCTTCCCACTCTTGGATTTCAGGGCCTTAGGGTAGTCTTCAACAAGCAATGAAGATATGCTTGCCCCAATCGGTTGTGACCCATACAAGTTCACTGTTTCCCCTCTTCGGGACATTCCAATGATGAAGTATATATCTGAAGTTTCCAACTCCAGCTCTTGGTCACCAATGACAATTATTTCCCGATTAATGTCCCAAAGACTAATCAGGTATCAAAGCAACTTGGGTTGGGCCCGCATCCCTAGCGTAAGAAAGAATTTGAGGAGCCTGCAAGCCCTCAAAGCTTCGAGGCAATTTCAGTCATTCATTGCTTGGGTGTCAACATCCTCATGTTCCCATTCTTTCTAGTCCACCATTTTCAGTGATTCTTTCTTGCAAAAGCCATTAATTTGAGTAAACAATCATGCTTGCCCCATAAATTTTTACTTTTAACGGTCATTTTTTGAGGAAATAGGGGTTTTCCCCATTCACAGCATCGGCGCTCCTGTTTTAAAAACAGTTGCACCGACAGCGCGATTGTCTTTGTTAATCATCCTCAGCCAGCGCAATTCTATGCCCAGAAGTTGCCCCAACCAAGGGCGAATTTTTTTTTTCAAAACCCCCTCAAAAAACCAAAAAAATGGGTTAAAAACAGGGAAAAGGACATGAAAATGGAGCTCAAGGCTTTGGCTCTTACCTGTAACTGACGGTTTGGCGAATGACCTCCTGGATCTCCTGTAATTTGCTCCGAAACAATTAGGGAAAAAGTGAGTAAAAAGTTTTCACAGTAAGGTAAAATGGTAAATGGTAAAAATATATTTACTTTTCTCCTTTTTATTCATTTTTTCATGAAAATATCAGGGTCTTGTAAATATTTTAACCTATTTTTCCTCAAGAACTGGATAATACACTTTACCTTTTTGTGCAGCGACAGGTGATGGATGTTCGACGATGATGACAAGTCATGTTTCAACTCTTTTCTCGACTCGTTAAGCTCATATGAAAATATTGCTGAGTATTTTTCCCTTTTGACTTGTAAAAGAGCATAAAATGGGGGGTTCGCTTTCAAGCTCTTTTCCAACCCTTTAAACACGAAAAGGTTGTCGAGCTCTTGTCCTTTTGAATTCGTTAAAGGTTGTGAAACATTGTTTACCCAGTATACATTTACCCCTTTTTTGAGCTGGGATAAACTATTTACGAAAAATGTACTCCTTGACTGAAATGGTCAAGTTGTTCTCTCAAGTATCATTTTCTACCTTTTCAGGCTCGAGAGACACCCATGTACGAAAAGGGACCATGTGGATTTTTCTTTTTTGTGTCTTTTTCAAACTCTCTAAACATGAAAAATATACCGAGTTGCACCCTTGTCGGACTCGTTAAATTATTAAACAACATTGGATTCGTCACCATGACGAACATGAGCTTCTCCTTCCTAGGGCTTGTTAAAATTACTAGGTCGGATTCATCTGAAGGATTAACTTACAGTGCAAGGATATGTTATCCCCTTCAATCTTGCAATTAAAAATAATTGGGGTACCTGCCAGAAATGGTGGGGGAAAATTTGGAAATCTATCAGTTGTGTCAGCAGCTCACTCTTCAACATGACACTTTCTGCTTCATGTCGGGTTGGGATATCCTCCTTTGTATCATTGACCTTCCTAGGTTGGGTCGTTCATTTTTTCTTTCCATCTGATCTCTGCAACGTCATTGTGACCACTGATTGTATGGATCCAAAAGCTGCCAAACTTCTAGTTGTGTCGCCAATATGTTCAAGAGTTATCCTTCTGCAGTTACACTTACCTCTAATTCTCTGTATCACCCAAAATCATTTTGCATCCTTTCATCTCACGTCGATGATGTGGGAAACATTATGGCCCTCCTTCGACACATTCATTTCCCATCGACTTTAGCTCATTATCCAGGAAGTTGACCGAGAGACTCCCTTCCAATACCTTAGAGCTTTCATGCCCTAATGGCAAGTTCTTCGCACTCGATGACAAGTTCACATCATTGGATTTCGATTAAGTGGTTTCACGAGTGTTCGACTTCAGTTCCTCTATTCACATTCTGTGGATTGTGCTAATAGTACCTTGAGGACCATTGTCATTATTGGTGGTTTCTCTCGCACTTGTTAACAGTTTACATCATTAATTGGTAATCAAGTGACTTTCTAGCATGCTCGACGTCAACACATCTATTCGCATGTTAGAATTTTTACTTTGATCAGGTTGTGTTGGAGTGCAAGACCCTAGTCTGAGATCACAAAAGTCCAGGTTGTGAAGTGATGTGACATGGTTATGTTGATATGCATGTCTCTTTCAGATGGATGGCTGCAACCATACCATGAGTTATCATCTATGATCCTTCTCATTATTGGATGGTTGTAACCATACCTTGGTTTCATTATGATCCTCTTTAATGGATGGTTGCACCACTGCATCAATGCCATGATTCATGTATCATTTGACAGAGTTATCAGTTATGTATATGTATCTGTACTTGCTTGCAGGTTTTTCAACGGTAGACTACGGTTCCCCGCACTTATTCATAAACCATTTCATCCCTCACTTTAGTTCTGCCTTCACGCTTAGGGGGCATCTGTTACATAGCATTTTGTCACTATCCCCGTTCCTTGATCCCAGACGACCTCTACAGTGAAATCTACATGCTTTCCCTTCATGAAGAAACCCCCATTATGTCCGTCTTCATGAGAAGATCAATTCCCTTTTGCACCATTTCCCCTGAAACTTCTGTTTTGCCCAGTTTATAGGACCAGCACTAATGGCCCTTGTCTTCCTCATGTCAATGTGCAGAGATTAGCACTATCCCTAGCGCTGACTGGAGCGACTGAGTTGTGTTCCAGTTGCGTTGGTCCTATTATAGAAAGTTTTTTAAATTAAGAATTGAAGCTTCCAGCGCTAGAAGCTTCGTAACGGAAATCTGGTAAATGGTTTGGCCAAATGGGGTCGAGGATGTCATTTTGGGCTCCTTTCCCCTATAATAATGGAACTACCTCAAGGGATAATACCTTCTCCCATGACAAGAGGATCCATCTCCCATCCATTCATCCTATATAAACCTCCCTTTTCCCAAGCACAAGCTAGTGTTAGTGTTTGAGTGTTAATGTTAGTGTGCTAGTGCTATTTTGGTTTGTAGTAAACAACAAGCTATTCATAGTTGTATCTATCTAGTTGTGTGAGGGAGAAGTGTGATTTGGTTTGGAGTGAAGCCTAAAAGGGAAGAGCCTTAAAACTATTGTTGATTGAGGCCATCATGGAATGCTAGCAAAAGTGTGTGGGAACATAGTCTTGTCAAAGGAGAACGGAAACATCAAGACAATGGTTGTAATCTCTCTTTGATTCAATATATATGCAACTATCAATTGATTTCCTACATGATTTTTCATCTTACATATTCATGGCTTAATGTTTCTTGACTTGTTAAGTAGGTTGAATTACAATTTGTCTATTATCACGGTTGTTGTTTGCTATCGTTTACTTGTTTCAGGTGCTTGAAGAAGGAAGCGAGAGATAGTTGGAGCAAGCAGGCAAGGATATCATCAAATGGGATAAGTGTACTAAGAGGTAGGCCCTCTTAATTGGTTCTAATCTAAGGAAATCTTCCATAGAATGTATCAGTTGTGGCTAGACCTGTTATTGGGCTAGAGGAATTTGTTTGTGTCTGCACTTATAATTTTACTTCAATGGACCTTCAAACATGATCATTCACATCCTTTGAACACTTTGTCACCCTCCTTACACAAAGCCCTAAGTATGCCTCTCTCATATCCCTGAGTTTTTTCCTAAAACTACTTCATTTTAGTCAATTTTAGGACCAACACACCTTGGACCATCATTGGCCAACGTTGGCTACCGAGTTTCCCTACTCTACAACTACACTAATCACCAGAAAGTTTCTCAGTGTTGGGGGTGCGTTGATTTTAGAAATTCAGGGAAGCAAAAACGAATCTTGAAGATTCCTCTTCCAGAAACTTCTAGTTTCTATTGTAACTATTTACCTTGGATAAAAGTCTTGAATCCTATTCTATCCTACCTCAGAGTTTTCATCCCTTATCCCTTGAGCACATCCTCCCATCAAGAGTGGATCTCAAGCCCAAATTGGTAAAACAATAAGAATTCATGAACTACCTCCCTCACCTATATATTTACTGCCATCCATAGGCAAGTGGTTGTGTTTTGGAGAGTGATTCTACCCTTATGCCACTAATGTGAGAGATATCATTCCATGCATTAGAGTGGCTAGAGGTGTAATTTGTCGCAAGGAAAGGACAATTCAACTTGGAGGATCTCTTCTACAAGATCAACACCTATTTTTGGTTGTAACTCACTCCATTTCTATTAATGCAAAGAGTTATTTGTTTTCCTATATATGATGTTATAGTTTCATGTATTGAAATACCATGTTGATCTATTGAATAAAGTGATTAGATGATGTTGCATAGATCTCATAGATTGTTGGCTTGTGTTGTCTGATTGTGCGGGTTCTAATTATAGCGATCGGAGCTAGGATTGGAGTGTACAAACCAAGGAAGGAGCGAAGCATGCGGTAGATTCCAGGTAGGCTTCATCTTGTTATCTATTTACTTTAAGGAAAACTTTAGTCCCTTTGTCTTTCTATGATTCTAGGTCAGTCACATAGGCCTAGGAAGATACTTTTGTCTGCAGTTGTAGATTCCATATAACACTCGATTTCCCATATTCAATGTATCATTTTACTATTTAGAAAAAGGAATGAAGGATACCCTAATTCTTTAAAAACTGTGCATTAATCTCATCATGCATACCATTGAAAGTAATAGTAACCACTAAAAATAGACAAGCCATTAAACATTATGTAAATAGTATAATAAGCCATAAAATAAATATTTTTATTATCATTTTGCATCTTTTCATTATATCCATACCCATCTCGTCTCACTAGCCTTACCAATCATTCATTACAACACAAAACTATACCTCACCATATCTTTGATACACATATCTCTTTCTATATCTCTCCCTATGTGTTTCTATGTATATCCCTCTATATATATCCTACCCCTCAGCCTTGATCTATTTATAGGTTTACATTTGGAGCGAAGCCGACCAAAAACCCCTTAGTAGTAAAGTATTACCATGGGCTGGTACATATTACTATGCGCTAGTAAACAAAATTATCCCAATGACTTTCTTTATTCATTGCAATTCCACGTGGTTTCTTCTCTTTGTAAGTTTTGCGTGTTATTTCTTAGTTGGCCTTCCTGCACAATACCCTCCTGCATGGTATCCTTCTTGTCTAATGCTCTTTTGCATAGTTCCCAAAACTTGTTACTACAAAAAAACTACTCCAACATGTATCATGATGGAATACCATGAAGAGTCAAAATCTTATTGATTTTTTGATCTTATCAAGCAACAAATGATGATCAAGATGAGAAAAATGTTGGAGTTAAGTTCTTAAATTATTCTAGGTAATTGTACAATGATAATTTTGGTATTGTCAATTATAATGGATTTACTATTGCATTTGTCAGTGTTCATATCATTCCATCTACTTAATTAACTAATAAATGGTCCTATTTGACTAAAATTATAACCTCTTCTAATTCTCTTTCTGAATAAAAGTTCAGTTCCTTAACTCCTTGATTGTGTCGGTGAGATACTAAAACAATTGAATCTATCAGACCTGATGTTGACAATATTTCCTTGGGTCAATGAACTTTCGATCAAAAGCAACATGATAGTATTTTGTTGATGGCTTGTGTTTATGGGACTTGTGATCCTCACTCTGATGTTAATGCATAAGGACAACTTAAATGGGAACAAATTATGGAGGATGAACTTGATTCTCTTTTAAAGAATCACCCTTGGGACTTAGTTCCTCAACCATAAGGGAAGAATGGCATGAAGTTTCGATGGATATATAAGACCAAATTCATTAAATAAGGTGCTATTAAGTGTCATAAAGTGTAGGAAGGCATCAACTAGTGATCAAAACACTTTCCCTTATCACAAATATTAAATCTATTCAACTAATATTGCCCCATGTTTGTTTTGGATGGTAAATCCATTAGCTGGATGTTAAGAGTTCCTTACTTCATGGTGACTTATCTGAAGAAATTTACGTTGATAAATTTTATAGCTTTGTGACAAATTTGAATCTTTTCTATCGATTGAAAAAAATCGTTATATGGTTTGAATCGGGCCCCTTGGGCTAAATATGCTAAGATTGATTACTTCTTTCTTAATCTTGTGTTCAAACACTATGAATCCAGTCAAATTATTTATGTGTTACATCATAGTGGTTATACTTTGGTTGTTCTTGTATATGTTAATAACTAGATTATAATTGGAAATAACATTGAACAAGTTCTTAGATTAAAGAGTCAATGCACTAACACCTTTGAGATGACTAACCTTGGTCTTCTACATTTCTTTCTTGATCGTGAAGTTTTACCATTATCTAATGGTATTTTATTCTCTGAATCAAAAATTGTATTGGACTTCTTGAAATATTTTAATATGGATGATTGTAAGCCATGTGCTACCCCATTCTAGTCAGGTTTCAAATTAACTAAATAATTTCAATCATTTAAATTTGATGACAATGTTTATCAATAGTTGGTTAGTATCCTAATTTACATAACTCACAATCGACATGATACCTATTTTTCTCTTAGTGTGGTTTCCCAGTTTGTGCAAGATCCTTGAGAAACCCATTAAGAAGCTACAAAATAATTGTTTCCAACATTACAGGTACCTCTCACTTTGGTATCAAATATTGTTCAAGTTCACATGAATTAATCATCTTTACCAACTTCAATCTAGCAGGAAACAATGATGATAGAAAATCCACTTCTAGGTATGTGTTTCACTTCACTACTAGAACCATAATTTGGTCATGCAAAAAATAATGTGTGGTCTTTTATCAATTTTGAAATTTGAATATCATGGAGTTTTTAATGCAAGAACAAGGGAAGTTTTGATTCATTAACCCTTGGATATTTTTGGCTTCCTATTAAGACATTTACTATATATCTTGTGATAATTAGAGTGTAATATAAGTCGCTAACAATTGGTCTAAGAGAAAATTTTCACCCTTTTATATTACAAGAAAAATGATCATATTGTTGATATTGTTATGAGGTCATTGACCAAAGCCAAGTTTGTTAAGCTATGCAAAATTCTTGGGCTTCAAGAAGCTATAATTATTTTGGGGGGGGAGGATATCGAGTAGATGTAATTTCACCTATTGAACCTACAAAATGTTCTACTAATGTGGGTGTTATAACCTAAGGTCTTACTGGTTCATCACACCTTCATAGCTTCTAGAGACAATGATTTGAAGTATTGACCTATAGAGGATTGATTATAAAGAGACAATGAATTGAAGGATCGTCAATAGTTGAGTGGTTGAAAAACAAAGCAATCAACCATATGATCAATTGAATGTTTGGGATCTGATTAAATGATCAAATTGACTTGGGCAGCCAACTAGAACAGTGAACTAACCAACCAAACAACATGGATTTCAATTTCTAATCCTTATACGTTTATGTTAGTTGATTTTTTAATGTTTTATTTATTATAGTATTATATTATTAAAAATACATTTAAATTGCTTTATTTTTTTTTATCAGAACTGGGAAATTTATATTACAAAAGAGTTGCAACAAGGCTCACAAGGAAATATACCATAAAAAAATTTACGATCTTCTAAATACAACCCAAAATGCAAAAACTATCCTAGAAGATACCTAGTAAATTAAGGAAAAAAAAATTAATAGGCTTTGTTCTAAGGTACTGGCTTCTTTTGCTAACAAATATTATAAAAGGTTGTTGAATTGAGGCTTCTATGATCCATATCAAATTTATGAGAGATTTTTCGGCGTAAATCACATGAGATTTCATTTGTCAACGCGTTTCGAACCAACCAGTGTGATTCATCATCAGGACAAGTTGAAGAATCAGATCTAGCTTTGTATATTAAATAGATATAGCAGAACATCCAACGGCTATATTTCTTGACCAAGCAATGGTTATATTGACTAACGACTAAATTTGACCAGTAGACGGTTAGTTGAACAAGATTAAGGGCATGACCTTTATTTTAATAATTAAGTTAATTCAAATAAATATCAAAATAAATTAATTATAAATTAAAATCATTTTTAAATTAGTATTTATTGATAGATATTATAGAAAATTTTAGGGGATTAGAACTTTTTTTAAATTAAAAGTTTAATTAAGGGTTAAACTAGCATATTATCATAAATCGATTTCAAGGTATAGAATTAGTATTAGAGTTTTGAAAGGATTAATTGTATTTTTATTATCTTTTTTTCCTGAATTGGACTAATTCTATTAAGCAAAAATATGGTACAAGATGATACAATCAAGAGAGACAGAAAACCGGCAACCGGAAATGATAGGACTATCAACCTCGGTTCCGGAGAAGGAAAGAAACCAGCAAGAAGCTACAACATATGACTGGAAGCAACAAGACTGACTTCTACCCAGAATGGGTAGAAGCCTCAACACGAAGCTTTTTCCCTTTCCGATTCTTAACTTCGACCCAACAATTCTAGGGTGAATGAATAATAACAACTTGAAGATTGGGGTTCTCCACAGGGGGGCCCTCCTTTTCTAAATTAGAGGAGGAGGTCATATGGATGTGTTTCTGGGTGGTGGCTTTATCGGAGAACTGTGCCGGACCATTGGTGGAAGGGACCACGGAATGAGGGGCAGGATCCAATTCTGCATCGCTACCTTCATCTTCAGAGCTAGAGGAATCAGAATCCACGACTAGAGGTGGAGAGCAAGGAGCCCATCGTTTGGACTTGGGTTTGGAGAGGTTATCCTTATTCTTTTTTGCCGGGAGAGATGGGCAGGTGTTCTACAAATGCCCTGATTGGTGGCAATGGCGGCAAGAAAATGCAGTGTTTTCGTAATCCAGTGTCTGGGTCCAGACAAAGTTGTTTATCTTGAGATTGATTTGTTTTGGAAGTCTTTTGCTCAAATCTAACTCCACACATATTCTGGCATATGTGTAGAGACCTTTATTTTCCCGCCAATAATCTCCCATAATGAAACTGCCCAAGGTGTTGCCTATAGCTCTATAGACTGCACCATGCCATAAGTGGGCCGGTAAGTTTGGAAGCCTGATCCATACAGGTGTCCTGGTAACGACTGCAGTTGCTATATCAAAATCTGGGAACCAACGAATCAAGAAGAGCCCTGTAGTTCCCATGAACTAAGGGCCTTCTTCTAAAGCTTTTTCATAATGCTTACTATCCTCAAAAATAACAATGAAGTATCCTTTTGAACAGAAACTGACCTTACAATGATGAGTCCAGTTTGCATGGATCCATGCATAGAGATCCTAAGATCGCGGCCACAGTCCGTTAAATCTACAAATGATGGCTCTTTCTGCAAAATCTTGAAGTTGGATTGCAAGACCATCATGGGTGATTTCAACAGAGGGAACTTCCTCTATCTTGTCAACCAGAAAAGGCTTAGGTTTAAGGGCTTTCGGGGGTTTGGGGTTCTCAGAGTGTACTGCATCTTTGTAAGAGAAAGGAGGAGCTGAGGATGACTGTCCTGCTGCACCTCCTCTCAAACGAAATGTTAACACCAAAGATTTGTTTTTGGTAATGTTGTAAGAAGAGAGGGGAAGAAGGTCTTCGAGTTGTTTACCTTGAAAGAGAAGTCTCTAAAGGCCTGAAGGGATCCCAATCCGCCGTTCTAAATCCAGTTTGAGATCCAGCACCAGATCTGAAGAACTGACCCATTGCAGGATGGTTCTGCCTGTAGGTTGAGAAATTTGGATTTGAAAGGAGTCAAAGAAGTGCCTAGACATAGTACCAGGGCCTCTTGTGCATCCGAGGGGCCGAGGAAACGTCCAAGAGTTTTTCCCCACTTCGAATGATTCTTCGACTGGATCTGGTAAAGTTGCTGCCGCGGAGACCGTAGGAACTATACCCTTCGGTTTTGCATTCAGACTGTTCTCATGCCATGTAGCCCCCTCAGAGATCTGGGGACGCGGGTCTGTAGTGAATGCCAGGGCAGACCTCATCACAGCTACTAGTCGATGCTTGTTGTTATATGCGTGATAGACCGGATTGTTGAAGCTTAGCGCGTCCCTGTTCCAGCAGCATTTCCCACTCCAATGATCCAGGGCTTTTGGATCTTGGCGCATCTTTTGATTGTTGGCCAGATCGGTTAGATCAAGGCCTACTCTGAAATGTTTGAGCCTGTCCACAATGGGAGAGAGCAGATCCGCACCATGCCGCCCCCCTTCGTTGACTTCAGCGACAGATCCAATGAGAAGACCTACAGATCCAATACCTACCACGCCTAGGATCCCCTTCCTTTTTTCCCCCATGTCGTTGCTCAGCGCAACAGACTTTCCTACGCATTTCTAGGGATGGCTCATCCTGGCCCCTTTTGTAGTGGGCATGAACGTTGTGTTAACTTTGATTTTCCCCTGGTTCAGTACCCCCCTTCCACCATGGCCGAGATAAACTGTAGGTATGGGCGCATGAGGGTTTGAGGTGCTGGCTAGTGCACGGAGGTTCGATTCCTTCTTGCCTAGGATGCCTTTCTCAGCTTCTTGCAGGTTGTGGCGAAGGGTTGCAGGGGCGGCCATGGGAGCAGCGTCAAATAGCCAGTCGCCTTGAGATTTGATTTAAATCAATCAATTGTATTGTTATTATCATAATAATATTTAATAAATTTATTAATAAAGATGTATAGTTATAACCTAAATTTCCTTATAATAAATAACATAACTCTGAAGAGCAACTGAGAGTTGAGGGCCAAGACCCATAACTAATACAAAATCGCATCAAAGACTAAAGGCCCATGAGAGAAGGATACGGGATAATAAGCTAGAAAAGGAGGGAGGGGAGGAAGGGAAGAAAACGACTAGGAAGAGAGGGCTAGGATCCAACAACTACTGATCTTCCATCCGTCTTCTCTATTGAGATTGTTCGGTCTTTTCTTAATTACTTAAAGAATATGCTCGTATGAAATCACAATATTGATGTGTAAAGTCTCCTCCTTTTGCTCAGATGCTAAATATGCATAATAATGTGTTTCAAAATAAAACCTAAGATTGGAAAATAAAAAGTTGAGATGTCTTATTCTTTCTCGAAAAAATCATGTCTTACACTTTATAAATGTGAAATAACAATGTTTCTATTTGAATTGTGAAATTGTTGAGGTAAATAACTGAACTATATAAGTATAGATTTCCCTACATCTACGGCCTCTTATTAGTAACTAAAAAAATTAAATATTTAAAATATGAAAATAATTCTCAGCATGTGTAAACAAACAAATACTACATATCCATCCATGAAACTACATCACGGAAACGAGTTTGCAAGAGCAAGAGTATGGAGGAAAAATAGTGATTTTAATTTTAAAAATAAGTTATAAGTAATAAATGTTAGAATTTTTACCATTTAAATATGAGAAAATATTATAAATTTATATTATTATAAATTTGACTTACTAGTTTTCAGTTTATGATTTCCAAGATTATTTTATATTAATATTATTTTTAAATTTAAAAAATTAATGGTATTTTATTAAAAATTATTTTTATTATTATATTTTTATAGATTTTAGAATTGAAATTACTACACTGAAGTGATTTTCTTGTCTTATACATAAAAGTCTCGTATATTAATTTGGTGTTCGGTTTAGTGATAATCTTAAAATTATATATATATCATGTTTTAATCATATATTTTTTTGTTTATTTTATAGTCCCATAATCACTGAAGGCTTCTTATTTTAAATTAAGGTGGATGAGGATCTGTTGAATTTTTTTTTATGTTTTTTTATTTATGGCCTAGATTGATTTTCAAGGGAATATGCTCAGTATATGCTTAGTCTTAATGTTTATCAACAGCTATAGTGTGTTACAGAGTTTGTTAGGTTGCATTGACTTTTAATAAATTTAAAAAATTATATTTGCGCCACCAATTTCTTAGAGATTTGAGATTATTCCAATTCTAATAAGTTCATATCCTAATTAGACGGAGAGATTAATATATAAGCAAATTTTGTTTAGCAAAATGATCTATTTTACAACAACTTTTTCTATTATATTTATAAAGCTTTTAGCAAAATCAACCACATTAATATTTTTAATGTGATTGTACTAGTTATAAAAATTAAACAATAAATAATTTCTAAAATGAGTTAAAAATTCTAAAAATTCTGAAGAAGCATGAGTAAAAAATAAAAATAGAAAATTCTCCCTTCTTTAATAATAAATCTATTAATAAAAAGGGACCACTCCAGTGCAAAATTTGCATGTCATAAAAACTGAGTTTGTTAACGGTTCCATGTGTCTATTTATAAATAAATAAATTGTGTATACATAGAGTTGTTTTTAGTGCGGTTTTTTGGAGTTTTTGGTGTTTGACTATGTTGAGGTTTTCTGTTTTGCATAAGATAGGCAAAATCTCAGTAGATGACAACAATAGGAATCAGTTCCTAGATTAGCTCCAGGTTGTTGGGAGATGATTAATGCCTCCTATATTTGATGAAAGTGAGTTAATGAAGTTGTTAGATTTCCTTTGCTATAAAACAGGCAACCATTCGGATTGTTTGTAATGAGGGGTGAGAGATTGTGAGGATTGAATTATGTAATCTCCTGTTTGATTAAAAAGATTGCCGATGCCTGTGTTGTGTGGATGTAGCCCAGATTGGTTGGGTGAACCACGTTAATTCCTGTGTCTTTATGTGCTTGATTTATCTGCTGTGTATTTTGTTTAATTAGCTGTGCATCTGATCTCCAACAAGTGGTATCAGAGCGATGTTGGAGTGCTGGTGCGTTGAATGGAGCAGCGGACGGAGGTTGTTTTGTGCGTAGAACTGGAGTGGTGCTGGTGCGAGTAAAGGCGGGCAGCTGATGACAGCGCTGGTGCGTGGAGGTCTGTATGACACCTGAAGATTGTTGTATGCTGCCTGCGTGGTGTATTGGAGCGTGTGCTGGAGGTGGAGCGTATCTCCACTGTTCTGTGCGTGGAGCTGGCTGAGCCTGCGTGGAGCTGGTTACCTGCATGGTGTATGCTGTCCAACCTGCGTGGTGACCATTAACTATTATATACCTGGTGCGTGCGTGGTGACCATTGACTGAAGCGGGTGCGTGTAATGGCTGAAGCACCAACATATTAAAGTCTACGTGGAGTCAGTTGTTTGGGCTGAGGAAGCATACTCAAGATTTTTTAAATGTTCACACATAATGGCTGAAGCGCCAACGTAATGGCTGAAGCGCCAACATATTAAATTCTGCGTGGAGGTATTACAGAATTTAAGATTCTTTTTTGCGTGGAGGTATTACCTGTGCTGAAACATATTTGTTTTTTGTGCACGTGTTTACGATTTTTTGGTGTTGATTATTCTGCATAGTCAGTTGTTTGGGCTGAGGAAGCATACTCTCAGGATTTTTTAAATGTTCACACGTAAACTGCCGAAAGGGCGCATCGCTAGTTTTTTGAATGATTAATCAATCTGCCAAATTGTTACTTCTGCTGGGTGGTCGTTCCTGCAATTTTCTTGTGTGTAAAAATTAGCTGAAGTATATTTAGAGAACGGCATGTGATTTGTTTTTTGCAAACTAAATGGTGTAAGGCCTCATCCAGTATTTGAGTACGGTACAATGGCAGAAACTATTTTTTTAAATAAAAAAAGGCAAAGGCAGTGGCATACAAGGCATAGGCAGTTTTCTTTTACTGTAATTTTGCACAGCAAAACAAAAAAAAAAAAAATTGTTTTTTGTTCAAAACAAAGGCTACAAGGCATAGGTAGTTTTTTGTTAATTGCTGGTATTTAAACATTGGTTTTGGAGATTATTGTGTTTTTTTTTTGGTTGATACAAAATGGCGAAAACTCAGAGTGCCCGGTTTGAAATTGAGAAATTTAATGGCAAAAATAATTTTGAGATCTGGAAGGTGAAAATGTACGATTTGCTTGTCCAACATGGTGTGGCAAAGGCGTTGTTGGGCAAATCCAAACAGCCTTACAACATCACAGATAATGAGTGGGCCGAGATGGATGAAAGAGCGATAAGTGCTATTCGACTGTGTCTAGCTGATGATGTCCTGTTTAATATCGTGTCGGAGACAACAGCTGCTGGTTTGTGGATGAAACTGGAGAAACTGTACATGACCAAATCCTTAACCAATAGGATTCTCCTGAAGCGACAGTTGTACAGTTTGCGAATGAAGGAAGGTACATCGATTGTTGATCATTTAAATGCTTTTAATACTCTTCTTGTGCAATTACAAAGTATAGAGGTAACTATTCAATCCAAGGATAAAGCTATTACTTTATTGTGCTCGTTGCCCGAATCATGGGATCATTTTGTTACTTCTATAAGTCTTAGTTCATCAGAAACTATTGAGTTTGATGATGTAGTTGCATCCTTATTATCGGAAGAAACAAGGAGAAGGTCGCATTCCGAAACCTCTACATCAGAAGCTATGATGGTTAGAGGTCGTTCGAAAGAAAGACACTCCAGGAGGCCGAGCGACTCACGTTCAAAGTCGAAAGGGAAGAAGAGTAAGCTAAAGTGTTGGTTTTGTGGCAAATCAGGGCATTTAAAGAAGGACTGCTGGAAGCGACAGCAGCAAACTTCAAAAGCAGATTCTTCGACAGAGAAGAAGGAGGCAAATGCGACAGATACAGGTTCGACATCTGGTTCAGGTATGAGTGATGAAGTATTATCAGTTAATGTGTCAAATCATGGTCAACATTGGTTGTTAGATTCCGGTGCATCAAACCACATGTGTATCCATAAAGAATGGTTTAAAACATATAAATCAATTGATGATGGTGTTGTGTACATGGGTAATGATGTAACATGTAATATTGTGGGAATTGGGAGCATACAACTGCAAATGTTTGATGGGACAACAAAAATATTAACTGATGTAAGGCATGTACCAGATTTAAGGAAAAATTTGATTTCATTAGGAGCACTTGATTCAAATGGATATAAAACTGTAATTCAAGGTGGAGTAATGAAAATTTACAAAGGCATTTTACTAGTTATGAAAGCTAAGAAGGTAGGAAATCTATTTCAGTTAGAAGGAAGTACAGGGTCAGATTATGTGTCTACGGTGTCTGAGCATGACAGTAGTTCCATTCACTTATGGCATCAAAGATTGGGGCATATGAGTGAAAGAGGGTTGAAAATTTTGGCTAATCGCAAGTTACTTCCAAATCTGAAGTCTGGAAAGTTAGATTTCTGTAAGCATTGTCTGTTTGGAAAACAAAGTAAACAAAAGTTTAAAACAGGCAAACATACTAGTAAAGGCATACTTGATTATATCCATTCAGATGTTTGGGGACCAGCCCCTACAACCTCATATGGTGGTTCGTCTTATTTTGTATCATTCATTGATGACTTTTCTAGGAAAGTGTGGGTCTACATGTTGAAAAGGAAGTCTGATGTTTTTTCAGTTTTCAAGCAGTTTAGAGCATTGGTAGAAAACCGCACTGGTAGAACAATAAAATGTTTAAGAACTGACAATGGTGGTGAGTTTACTTCCAAGGAGTTTGACAGCTATTGCAAGGATGCAGGGATCGAGAGACATAAGACCACGGTTTATACTCCCCAGCAGAATGGAGTTGTTGAACGCATGAACAGGACTCTTCTAGAGAGAGCAAGGAGTATGCTGAGTAATGCCGGGTTGCAAAAGGAGTTGTGGATGGAAGCAGTGGCAACAACTTGTTATGTGATAAACCGATCTCCATCAACGGCGATAGGCTGCAAGATTCCGCAAGAGGTATGGAAAGGACACCCTTGTGACTATTCTAAACTCAGAGTGTTTGGTTGTGATGCATATGCTCTAGTACCTAAACATCAGCAAACTAAATTAGATCTAAAGTCTAAAAGGTATATCTTTGTTGGGTATGGTGTTGGAACAAAGGGATATAGATTGTGGGATCCTACTACCTGCAAAATCATCATCAACAGAGATGTAAAGTTTAATGAATCCTCTCTTGTACAGTTAGATGTAGATAGTAGATTGAAACAGGATGATGTATCTGATTTTCAGCATATTCAGTTTGATAGCATTTCTAATGATAGTCATGATGACCATAGTTCAGATACTAGTCATGAACAGTGTAGGAATTTACAGGGTAAGTTCCTCAGAAAGAACACCAAAAGGACACCACTCACAACCAGATCACAGATCAATACACCAGTATTTTTGACGTGGTTAAAACCCTCAAAGAGGGAAACAGTCCACGGCCTGTGCCAACGTGGCTACTACAGGCAATTTATTAATCAAAGAATGAAAATTTACATGAGCTTCTCTCATGCACGGATTACCCGAACAATGACCCTCCATGCGCTTTAAATAGAACTCATGGACCAATCGGGTGTCAAGCCACGGATCAAGTGTCGGTAATACCGAGGAGAGAGTGAACCGTCGGATCACTACATATCGTGACCGTCGGATTGTAAGTTACAAAATGTACAACGGTAAAGAAACACACTTTACCTAACTCTATACTAGACCAAGTTGAACTTAACTATTTCCTATGTGTCGGAATATCCTAACATCCCCCCTTAAGAACAACTTGGGATAGGATTGAAGGATTTACAAATATGACACAATAGGAGAAGGAAGGAGGCACTAGAGCCTATCCCCCCTTAGTGACAACTTCCTGAACTCCAAGCATATATCGAAGTTTAGTGAACTTCGCCTCTGTGAGAGCCTTTGTGAAGATGTCTGCAACCTGATCATCTGTTGAACAATATTGCACTTCAAGAACATGGTCATGAATGAGCTTTCTGATGAAGTGCATGTGTAGTTCAATGTGTTTGCTGCGCTAATGCTGGACTGGATCTTTGCATAGCTGAATGGCACTTTGATTATCACACCAAAGTGTGGTTGGATGCTGCTACTCAAAGGCAAACTCTGATAGGATCTGACGAAGCCACAAGGCTTACTTACTAGCTTCCACGGCACCACGATACTCTGCTTCTGCTGACGAAAGAGAAATGGCAGCCTATTTCTTACAAGCCCATGTAATAGGTCCTGAACCAAGAGTGAAGACATAACCGGCAGTAGACTTCCGATCATCAGGGTCACCAGCCCAATAAGAATCAGTGAAACCAACTAATAGAGGAGCTGCTTTGGCACTGTAATGAATCCCAAACTGTACTGTACCTCGAACATAACGAAGTATTCTTTTGGCTGCTTTTCAATGACTTTCACGGGGGTTTTGCATAAAACGAGCAACAAGGCCAACAGCAAAGGAAAGACCAGGACGAGTATGGGTTAAATACAAGAGTTTTCCTACAAGTTGACGGTATAAGGTAGCATCAACTTCAGGAGAAGTACAAGAGACTGAAAGTTTGACTCCAGACTGAAAGGGAGAAGGGGCTGGCTTACAGTCTTCCATGTGAAAATGACGAAGAATATCACAAGCATACTTGGACTGGGAAAGGGAAATACCCTCCTTGGATTGCAAGACTTGAAGACCGAGAAAATAGTGTAAGTGTCCTAAGTCTGTCATTTCGAATTTCTTTTTAAGGCTGGACTTCACATGGTTTATAAGGTTGGGATCACTGCCAGTGAGAATAAGATCATCAACATAAAGAACGAGGATGATAAGAGAGTTGCCCACTTTCTTGGTGTAGACAGTATTGTCAGAATAACACCTAGAAAAGCCAGATTCTAAAAGAAAGCTATCCATTTTGGCATACCAAGCCCGAGGAGCTTGCTTGAGACCATAAAGAGATTTCTTAAGTCGACATACAAGGCTGGAGTCTGTTTGGATGAAGCCAATGGGTTGTTCCATATAGATTTCTTCATGCAAGTCCCCATGCAAGAAGGCAGATTTAACATCCATTTGATGGACTTCCCATTTTAAAGAGGCAGCAAGGGAAAGAACAAGGCGGATAGAGTTCATTTTGGCAACAGGGGAGAAGGTTTCAGTGTAGTCAATGCCTTCAACCTATGAAAAGCCCTTAGCAACAAGACGAGCTTTATGTTTATCAACTTTGCCATCTGGTCCATACTTGGTTCTGTAAACCCATTTACATCTAACAAGTTTGCGTCCCTTTGGTAGAGGAACAAGATCCCATGTATCATTTGCCAATAATGAATGATATTCTTCATTCATAGCTGCTTCCCAATGTGGATGGCCTGAAGCTTCTACAAAAATGTCAGGATCATGATTTACTGGAGCTTGAGCCAGTAAAGAAGAGGCTCTTTCAAACTGAGAATGTGTACGTCGCTGATCTGTAGGATCACCGGCAAGATCACCTGCTGCATCCCGAGTAGCACGGACCCATCTTGGAAGTTGAGGATCCTGAGAAGGTGGGGGAGGATTGTCATCCTCACTTTCATCATCTGAAGAAGAAATGTTTTCAAAAGTAGAAGAGATAGGAAGAGGTGGCACATCCGCCGGACTAGGCTCGCAGGCCAATTTATTTTCATCAAATTTTACATCTCTTCTAATGATAACATTTTTGGACTTAAATGGAATAAGTCTATAACCTTTTACATCTTCAGAATATCCAACAAAAGTACATTTCTCACTCTTAGGTTCTAAAGCTTTATGCTTTTCATCTGGAATATGGGCCCATGCTTCACTTCCAAAAACACGAAAGTGACTTACATCTGGTTTAATGGAACTCCAAGCTTCTTCTGGAGTGATATTCTTTAGAACCTTAGTAGGAGTGCGATTGATTATATAATTTGCACAATTAATTGCTTCGGCCCAAAAACTAAGACTGAGTCCTTTAGATTGCAGCATACAATTAGCCATTTCCTTTAAGGTGCGATTTTTCCTTTCAGCTACACCATTTTGTTGTGGAGTGTATGGAACAGTATGTTGCATTTGAATTCCATTTTTGGTGCAAAAGTTGATGAATGTGTTTTTAACATATTCTCCACCATTATCAGTTCTTAGCTTAAGAATTTGATGTCCAGATTATTTTTCAACAAAGGCTTTGAAGGCCAAAAATGTGTTAAATACTTCGCTCTTGAGTTTTAAGAAGTATACCCAAGTGCGTCTGGAGAAATCATCAATGAAAGTTAAGAAATACTTGCAGCCAGAGAATGAAGCAACAGGAAGTGGACCACATAAATCACTGTGCACAAGCTGTAAAGGGGCTGAGGCGTGCCAAGAGGCACGTTTTTCAAAACTGTCCCGATGATGTTTTCCGAGTACACATCCGAAACAAACACCATCTCTGCAAGATACCATAGGAAGACCTGTCACCATATTTTCTTTACATAGATGCTGAAGGGAGCGATAGTTTAAGTGACCAAATCGCTCATGCCAAAGTTTGCTCACTTCATCATTATGAGCAACAAATACTGAGGGAAGATTTGATGACCCAAAGTTGTGAAACTTATACAACCTTGTGGAATCATCAGCAATACCAGTAGCTAGAATCTGTTTAGGATCTCTTAGATCCTTGATTACAACATCATGAGGTGAAAATTCAACAATTTTACCTTCACCTGAATGAGTTATCTGATATACAGATAGAAGGTTGCAGGATAAGGTTGGAACACATAATACATCATTAAACTTACCATTGTCTAGATGAACAGTTCCAGTCCCTACAACATTAAGAGATCTATCATCACCAACATATATATTTTTGGTGTTACAATCATTTAAAGAAGAAAACATGGCTTTGTTTTTGGCCATGTGATAAGAGGCTCCAAAATCAATGAGCCACTCATGAGAATGAGAAGAAGAAGATACATTTAATGCATAACTAGACTGAGATGATTGACAACGACATGCAGAAAGTGCCATTCCTGAAGATGAAGTTGAAGTTGAAGTTGAAGAATGCTCCACATGGATGTTATGTTTCTTCATTGCGGCTTCCAAGGCTTCCATTTTCTTAAAGCATTTAGATTCTAAGTGGCCATCTCGATTACAAAAGTTACAATGTCTATCAGTCTTCTTCCATTTGTTTTTATTGGTCTTATCATTTTGCCGAAATGATCTTTCATTTTGAGGCTGAGTTTGCTTAGGACCCTTGTTTGGTTTAGGACCATTCTTTTTAGGATATGACTTCTTAGGATTCTTTGAATTTGGTTGCTGCTGGATGGCTAACGCTTTCTTGGAAGAGTTTCCAAGATTGAGAAGACCAAGGTGTAAGAGTTTTTCTTGTTCTCTTATTAAAGAATCACAAAAAGAGTCAAAGGAAGGGGCCTTGTAGTCTTTTCCTTGACAAATGAAAGCTTCCCTTGTAGAATGGAAGGTGGAAACAAATACAGAGTAGGCTGGTCCCAACTTAGTAAGGATGGAATAAATAAGGTTACTATCTTCTTTCTTAACCTTAACACCTTCCAAGAGATATCTAAGGGTCTTGAATTTGGACAAGAAATCTTCAATGCAAGAAAAATTATTAGGATCCAATGTAAGCAACTCATTTTCAAGTTGATGGGCTCTAATTTCATTTTTAATCCCAAAAACTTTAGTGATTTGTTCCAATGCTTCATGAGGAGTTTCAAGTTCTGCAATATGGAATCTAAGATCAGGAGAAATAGACATCCCTATCAAACCACGTGCTTGATCTTGTCTATTTTCCCATTTTGCAGCCTTGTCTTCATCTTTTGGTTTCTTCTCTTGGCCTGTGGCTATTCTGTAGAGACCTTTACTTCTAAGTAAATCTTCCATGTAGGATATCCATTGGAAGTAGTTAGTGCTGTCAAGAATGACTTGGCATGGACTTTCCATTTAAAAAAAAAAAACTGAAGCTAAAGATGCTGAAAGTAAGTGTTCCAATGGATAGATCTCGAAAAATTAGGCTGTTTTAAGAAAAAACGGCTCTGAAAAAGGCTTCCGGATAAAGAAGTTATGGCTTTTTGAAAAAAAATTGTTGAAGTTCCTGGCAAAGTGCGCGAATGTGTGGGAATGAAAAAATCCGCCCCCACAAAATGGAGACTTGAACCCAAGACCTCTACTCTCTTAAAATAGCTTTGAACCAATTGATCTATACAAAAAATTTGAGAGAGAGAGAGAGAGAGGGGGGGGGGGGGGGCCTTGGTTTGCGTGTTTGCCTTGAGAAAGCTCTTTTTCCCTACAAAACACAAAACACAAAACCCAACACGGACATGCAAAGAAAACGAACCTTATGGCTCGAAGTTAGCTTTAGCCAAAAAACTAGATATTTTCAAAAATGAACCTTGCGGCTCAAAGTTAGCTTTGGCCGGAAACTAAATATTTTTCTCAATGTTTCTGATTTTCCGAGATCACCCTAAGGCGCAGGGAAAAGAGCATACGCATGAGAAAAATCCTTCCTTTCTGTTTCTGATTTGCCCAGATCGCACAGAGTCGCAGGGCAAAGAGCATACGCAGAAATGAAAGGTATAGATCCGGTTAGAAAAAAAAAGCTAAATAAACCGAAAACGAAATAAGCAGAGAGAAAATAATAGTAAACTGCAAATAAAGACTGTATACCTCCAGATCTTAAAAATGACGCAGCTAGGGCTACCAGAAACCTTTTCGCGTGAAACGAAAGGGGTTCCTCACTGGAACAGATGCTCCGAACACAACAGAGTAGTCCTCTCGGCCCGAAAGCAGTCAGAAACAGCAGATCTAGGAAACGGCAGTCGGATGCAGTTCTACCGGCTTCAGATTTGGATCACCGACGGACGCGGCCCTCAAATAGCTCCGATACCATGTAGGAATTTACAGGATAAGTTCCTCAAAAAGAACACCAAAAGGACACCACTCACAACCAGATCACAGATCAATACACCAGTATTTTTGACGTGGTTAAAACCCTCAAAGAGGGAAACAGTCCACGGCCTGTGCCAACGTGGCTACTACAAGCAATTTATTAATCAAAGAATGAAAATTTACATGAGCTTCTCTCATGCACGGATTACCCGAACAATGACCCTCCATGCGCTTTAAATAGAACTCATGGACCAATCGGGTGTCAAGCCACGGATCAAGTGTCGGTAATACCGAGGAGAGAGTGAACCGTCGGATCACTACATATCGTGACCGTCGGATTGTAAGTTACAAAATGTACAACGGTAAAGAAACACACTTTACCTAACTCTATACCTAACTCTATACTAGACCAAGTTGAACTTAACTATTTCCTATGTGTCGGAATATCCTAACAAACAGGTTTCAGAACCTTAGGGCACTTCTATTGTGCAGGAGTTACCCATCAAACTTGTGATTTCAATGAATTCCTAACGGATTTTAGAAAAATTAGACCGAAATATATATGGATTCAACATCCTTGAAATCCTTAGGGCACTTCTATTGTGCAGGAGTTACCCATCAAACTTGTGATTTCAATGAATTCCTAACGGATTTTAGAAAAATTAAGCCAGAAAAATCCACGAGGTTAAAGGGACTATAAACAAATATATCATAAAATAAATTAATTAATTTAAATTAATAGCTAATTAAAATGTTATTAAATAGAGTAATGAATATCCATAGTGAGTTATATATATATATTAAAGATAAAGGGACTTATTTTATATATTAAAATAAATTAATTATAAAATAAAATCATTTTTAACTTAGTAGTTATTGATAGATATTATAGAAAATTTTAGGGGTTAGAATTATTTTTTTTAATTAAGGGTTAAACTAGCATATTATCATAAATTGATTTCAAGGTATAGAATTATTATTAGAGTTTTGAAAGGATTAATTGTATTGTTATTATCAATATAATAGTGTTATCATAATAATATTTAATAAATTTATTAATAAAGGCGTATACTTATAACCTAAATTTCCTTATAATAAATAACATAACTCTGAAAAGCCACTGAGAGGCGAGGGTCGGGACCCATCAAACTTGTGATTCCAATGAATTCCCAACATATTTTAGAAAAATTAGACCGGAAAAATCCACGAGGTTAAAGGGACTATAAACGAATATATCATAAAATAAATTAATTAATTTAAATTAATAGCTAGTTAAAATGTTATTAAATAGAGTAATGAATATCCATAGTGAGTTATATATATATATATATATATATATATATATATATATTAAAGATAAAGAGACTTATTTTATATATTAAAATAAATAAATTATAAAATAAAATCATTTTTAAATTAGTAGTTATTGATAGATATTATAGAAAATTTTAGGGGTTAGAATTTTTTTTTTTAATTAAAGGTTTAATTAAGGGTTAAACTAACATATTATCATAAATTCATTTCAAGGTATAGAATTATTATTAGAGTTTTGAAAGGATTGATTGTATTGTTGTTATCAATATAATAGTGTTATCATAACAATATTTAATAAATTTATTAATAAGGCGTATACTTATAACCTAAATTTCCTTATAATAAATAACATAACTCTAAAGAGCGACTGAGAGGCGAGGGTCGGGATCTAAAAAAGGAGAGAGGGGAGGAAGGGCGGAAATGACTAGGAAGAGAGGGCTGAGATCCAACAACCACTGACTGAGAGGCGAGGGTCCGGATCTAAAAAAGGAGAGAGGGGAGGAAGGGCGGAAATGACTAGGAAGAGAGGGTTGAGATCCAACAACTACTGATCTTCCATTCGTCTTCTCTATTGTGATTGTTCGGTCTTTTTCAATTGCTTAAGGAATATGCTCATATGAAATCACAATATTGATGTGTAAAGTCTCCTCCTTGTGCTCAGATGCTAAATATGCATAATAATGTGTTTCAAAATAAAACCTAATATTGGAAAATGAAAAATTGAGATGTCCTATTCTTGCTGGAAAAAAATCATGTCTTACACTTTATAAATGTGAAGATAACAATGTTTCTATTTGAATTGTGAAATTGTTGAGGTAAATAACTGAACTCTATAAGTATAGATTTCCCTACATCTACGGCACTCTTCTCTCTAAGGTGGCAAAACCTATCAAACTCAGGTGTGAAACCAACAGTGATAAAAAGATTAAATATTTAAAATATGAAAATAATTCTCAACATGTGTAAAAAAACAAATACTACATATCCGTCCACGAAACTACATCACGGAAACGAGTTTGCAAGAGCAAGAGTATGAGGAAAAATAGTGATTTTAATTTTAAAAATAAGTTAAAAGTGATAAATGTTAAAATTTTTTACCATTTAAATATGAGAAAATATTATAAATTTATATTATTATAAATTTGACTTACTAATTTCCACTTTATGAATTTCAAGATTATTTTATATTAATATTATTTGACTTACTCATTTCCACTTTATGAATTTCAAGATTATTTTATATTAATATTATTTTTTAATTAAAAAAATTAATGACATTTTATTAAAAATTATTTTTATTATTATGTTTTTATAGATTTTAGAATTGAAATTACTAGACTGAAGTGATTTTCCACTTTATGAATTTCAAGATTATTTTATATTAATATTATTTTTTAATTAAAAAATTAATGACATTTTATTAAAAATTATTTTTATTATTATGTTTTTATAGATTTTAGAATTGAAATTACTAGACTGAAGTGATTTTCTTGTCTTATAGATAAAAAGCTTTGTATATTAATTTGGTGTTGGGTTTAGTGAATTTTAAAATTATAATTATAATTATAATTGTAATTTTATATATATATATATATAATTTTTTTGTCATATATATATTTTTTTGTTTATTTTTATAGTCTCATAATTACTAAAGGTTTCTTATTTTAATTTAAGGTGGATGAGGAACTGTTGAATTTTTTTTATGTTTTTTATTTATGGCTTAGATTGATTTTCTAGGGAATATGCTTAGTAAATGCTTAGTCTTAATGTTTATCAACAGCTATAGTGTGTTACAGAGTTTGTTAGGTTGCATTGACTTTTAATAAATTTAAAAAATTATATTTGCGTCACTAATTTCTTAGAGATTTGAGATTATTCCAATTCTAATAAGTTCATATCCTAATTAGACGGAGAGATTAATATATAAGCAAATTTTATTTAGCAAAATGGTCCATTTTACAATAAATTTTTTTATTATATTTATAAAGCTTTTAGGAAAATCAACCACATTAATATTTTTAATGTGATTGTACTGGTTATAAAAAATTAAACAATAAATGATTTCTAAAATAAGTTAAAAATTCTAAAAATTTTGAAGAAGCATGAGTAAAAAATAAAAATAGAAAATTCTCCTTTGTTTAATAATAAATCTATTAAAAAAAGGGACCAATCCAGCACGAAATTTGCTTGCCATAAACATTGAGTTCGTTAACAGTTCCATGTGTCTATTTAATAATTGTGTATACATAGAGTTGTCTTTAGTGTGATTTTTTGGAGTTTTTGGTGTTTGACTATATATATGGATTCAGCACCCTGGAAAGCCTTAGGGCACTTCTATTGTGCAGGGGTTACCCATCAAACTTGTGATTTCAATGAATTCCTAACGGATTTTATTGTGCACGGGTTACCCATCAAACTTGTGATTTCAATGAATTCCTAATGGATTTTAAAAAAATTAGACCGGAAAAATCCACTCGAAAAACTTCCAAAAACTAGTACTAAAAACAACTAAAATTTTAATTATACCAAAAAAAACATTTTAGACTAACATAATAAATATTCTAATGGTACCAAAAAAAACCTTTTAATCTAAGATAATCAGACTTTTTAACCTAATATAATAAATATGTTGTAATATTTTATTTAACCTTTACTGAAAATAAAATTATATATATATAATTCTGGAGTAATGAAATCTCCAAGAAATTTGATAACTGCGAAATCATGTAATCAACCAACCCATGACAGCTACACCTGTTCTCTTCGACTCTGGAATCATACGCAATAATTAAAGTGACGAAATGAGTTTGTGAAACACATGACAATCATCTTGTGAATTCCTAACTAACCCATGACAGCTCAACCTAGTCTCCCGTATTTGGATTAGTAATTAAAGTGCCTAAATGAACTCGTGAAACACATGACCGTCATTTTTCTGAATCCTTAATCATCGTGCAAATTAAAAAACACAGGTAGCTGAACAGTAGCAGTATAAATGCAGTTCGTCCATGTATTCTTACAACTCATGCATACCACTCCACTAATTTAAAAGTAAACTCATCTAATATCAATTTGGTACTACCTACCTTCTATCTACTATTTTTATATTAACTACCTTCGCTAAAAATATCTATCTCCTATTTTGAGGAATCAAGTAGATAATTGCTTTACATAAAAAAAAAAAAACTCCTCGCCGATTAGTTATTCTTCAGTTCCTGTTCTGCTGATCGGGATTAACACGGACATCACAAGACCGAGAGGCGTCTATGAGGCGCAATTCTTTGAGCTTGCAGGTACCGCCTTTGTTATTCACTATACCTGTATTTATACCGTCCTTATTCTTGCTGTTAATACTCCTAAGCCTGCCCTTGCCCAGATGGTGTTCGCAGAGAGAGTACCCTACAAGAGTCCGCTGCGAACACCTCCACCCTCGCCCGTTCCTCCGCCTGCATTGAGACCCTTCTGCTTCGTTATAATTACCATTATTATAACGTCTGTCATCCATTTTAATCACATCTTCCTGCCTCGGCTTTTTATTGTTCTTTGTTTCATCCTGCCATCCGTTAACACACCCAATTTCAATTTTGCTTCTTTTCCGCTTGACGCTGTGCGCACTCACATTCTTTCGCTGCCTCCGCGGGGACCCCATATCGAGACGACCTGATTTTGGCAACTTCCATTCCTCATCGCGGCCTCCCATTATGTCCTTCTCGGCGCTGCTTGACGTGTCGTTCTTCACGAGAATGGCTCCTTCTGTTCCTGAAGTTCAATTCAGGACAAATAATGTACAGTGGACTGATAACCAGTAACAGGCAGAAAGATTCCATTCAAGGTGTTATTAACTTCTATTTGTACCTTTCTTTGTGAAGACTCCGATGTCGATCTTATCCCATTCATTTCTGCTGCAAAGAGATTCACAATAAATAATAAAACATTTTGGTACATAAAAAAGTATAAGTATAGTTAGGGTGAAGAAATTGACAGTGTAAAAGTCATGGAATCATCGGTTATACTACCTCCATGGAAATGGTGAGAACCAGATTTAGAAATGGATGCGTACCTTGTACTCCCCTTCCATTTATGGTCTGCTCTTTTTCCATCCCCGCCGTCCTGACCAAAGTGAAACGAACCCAAAAGGAATTTTAGTGAAATGGGAGAACGATGTTAGACGGTAAACTCTATGTTTTAATTTAAACATTTATATTAGCATAGGTTTATTTTAAATATGGATGAGTTTAGAGGGATGGAAGAAAAGCTCAGAAGTATCTAATTTATCCATAAGTCAATATTATTTAAATATTTGTAAACTTGATATGGATCATAGAAGCCTAAACTCTATAAATAAATTTTTTTATTTTTTTAGATTTTTTAAAAGATTTATTTTAGGCGACATAAGAAAAATTGATGACTGAAGAACAGCTTTACACATTATACTGGGCTGTAGAATGAGTCTCAGCATTACACATGATACTGGACTGTAGAATCATACTGGGCTGTAGAATGAGGTGTAAAATCACGGTGAGCTTAAGTTGATTGCAGATTCCCAGAATATTCCCTGGATCCGACATAGGCGCAGTCAAAAAATTGACTGCACCCATGTCTGTTGGATATTCCCGCACCCACCCATGTCTGTTGGATATTCCCGCACCCATGTATGTTGGATATTCCGGAAATCTGCAATAGACTTAAAGATAGCCGTAAAATCATTCTGAGCTGTAAAATAAGCCTCAGCTTAGGCTGTGGAATAAGCCTCTCCTTCTATGAGCCTCTCAACTCAATAAATTGCAACATATTTTTCTAATTAAAACCCACATAATTTAAAAATAAATCTAATCACTCAAACTAAAAAATAAATCTAATCGCTCAAACTAAAAAGATCTTATGACAAAAATGTTTCAATTTAATACCCACAATCTTTTAATTTACCTATTTTTAAAAGGAATTACATTTTGCCTTCCAAATCAAACATTCTCACCGTACTAATTTACAATCCAATAACTTCATAGATTCAGAAGAATGAAACCAAATCGTTGCACCCAAAGAACCTGTGTTCCTAGAGTCTGCGGTAAGGGAGATCTTAACCCAGAATCGTTTGTGTTATCACATAATTTTGTGCATGGTTTTTGTTATCCTTCTCATTGCCTAATCTATTTGAGATTGTTAGGTATTGGATAATGCGAAAGTGTTAGGTAGGGGATAATTTAATGTTCTCTCAGTCTTCCGTTACATGTGTTTAACTGGTTTTACAGAATCTGTAACTGTTTAACTGTATGTAGAGGATTTGTTAATTTTGACAACGAGTCCCATTTACTAACACTTGAAATCGTCATTCCAACTGATAATATGAAAGCTAAAAGTTTTGAGTTCGAAACATCCCAATTTTGCTAAGAGATTATTGCACAGAGAAAATTGTTGCATCCCAATTTTGCTAAGAAGATATTATTGGACAGAGAAAATTGTTGGATATTAGATAATCCAGCACTCAGTGTGTTTTCAGCGAGCTAAGTGCTATTTTATCTGTTAACTCCAATCATAAATTTTTTGGTGTAACTGCAATCATATTTCCACCAGGTTATATGGATCTGTGCATAGCCCAGTGATAACTCCAATCATAAGTGTTTTGATGTAACTGCAATCATGTTTCCACCAGATTATATGGATCTGTGCATAGCTCAGTCATATCTGCACAGTGATATCCTCAAATATTAGAGCTATTTTTATATGCTTCTTGAGGCTGCACTATCTGGACTTTTGCTGTAACTTATGTAGATTCTGAACATAGAAGATATACTAGAAAGAATGATGCCCTCAGAATTACATTGCGTATTCTGAGGAAATGAGTATGCAGATAAATGGTGGTTATTCTGAGGAAACGAGTATGCAGATAAACGGTGAAATAGGACCAGAACCCTCGACATTTGTACATGTATATTCTCCTATTCTCTACCCCACAGTGCACACGTCTCTCCCACACAACGTTTAAGAAGCTAGAAATGAATACTGATATACACACATTACATGTATGTCCACCAACATATATGTGTCGTCTTGCGTAGCAGGTGAAAACCGAACTCGAGGGTTTGGGGCAGCGCTAACAGAAACCCAGTTTGCACCCAATTGCGCCATGCCCTTCATTTCAGTGCATGTGGCCAACACTACCTCTTGCCCGTCCCTTCTCACTGTACATATATTCACTTCCTTGGCCAAATCGATAGAGAAGTAGATTCAGTAACATTAACTGCTATCAATTCAGGACTGTGATCTCGCGGGTCTGTAACGAGATTTAGGGCCGTCCATGGCACGCATGCATCTTGGCCAAAATCAGCCCTATGAGCTTAGCGGCCGACACACCAGTAATAAAATCTCTTATTTTCCATACCGCATGCGTGCAGCAACAGCGCATAGAGACATTTAATAAAACCCATGATTCTGATGCACCACACTTCTTTTCTTCTCTATCAATGAAACGAGATCACCTCCTCAAATGTAAACACCAGTTAATGGGCACACCACATACCTGATATTGATTTCTTCCAGAAATCTTGGACCTCATTTATTGCTGCCAAATCTTTAAAAAACAATAATATGCTAGACTCTAATATAACAATACATGTAGAGATTCAGAATGACTTCACCCACTAAAGAAGATTCATTCTAACTGCCTACATTTCATTCATCATATTTATCTAAAATACAGAAAACAAATTGAAAGAGATCATAGGCTTACCTCAATAGCCTGGTTTTTATAGTTTTCTTCGCCGCTATGTTGGATTTGCAAAGCGTTCCTCCAGTTGTGGGCAGGACGCGGATGAACCTCACGGACAGTCGTGTGATTCCCATGATGATCGCCTTCACTCTCAAATTTGTTCCGGTCCTCAGCTCGCTGGACGTTCATGGCGGCTGCTACCAGAGGAAGAAGAAACTCCTCCTCCCCTCCATTTTCATGGCCAGTGCTAATACTGGTAGAAGAAGTAGAACGTTTCCGGATCCTCATCTCTGTATGTTAAGGCCTCCCCAAACCGTGTCACGGAGAGAAAAGCTGATTCCCCGCCCCACGAAAGCTTCACAAACCCACAAGAAAAATCCTCACTGCGCTCTTTTATTTCTCCGATGCAAATCAAACAGCACCCCACACACAGAGGTGGCTTGAATGACAGCACCCAACAAACGAGAAGCATAAGAAAATCCCTCCCCCTCTCCGCACATATGCTCGGGAGTCGGAAATCGTACATGTGGACCGGCAACGGCCTATCGCCTGTCGCCTGCCGGGAGGTTGTACCCGAGCCTGCCGTCGGAACACCGTTTGCTGCCTGTCAGTTTTTACCTTTCCTAAATCCTATCTGAAAAGGCCTATTGCCGTATTCAATAGATTTGCTCACCACACATCATGATTTTTAGACCTTTAATTTTTGTGATTAACTTTTTAATTCAGAAACAGCGGAACCCCACAGCAGAAAAGGTCAAAGTCAAGGGAAATTTTTGGCAAAATAAACAATAATATTTTCTAAAGAAACCGAGATAGTGGGAGAAAAATATGTTATGCATGTATCTACGACTCGGCTCGGAATATTTGCTCGTTTTGATGAGTGGAGTGGCATCCTATCCCTGATTGGTTATGGAGCGGGAAGGGCCACGAGTCATGACCCTTCTACATACGCCATTTTCCAAAGATAAGGGAGGTAAATAAGGAGAAAAGACGAGGGGATGTTGCTCGATCATCAAGCCTAAATATAGGCGTTGTTGTCTAACGAGTCCACAATTTGGATGACAGGAGGTCGAGCAATTTTAGTGTGGTAATGTTTAAAGTTTAAATATAGGCGTTGTCCTCTAACGAGTTTATAATTTTGATGATAAAAGTCTAAATGTTTTGAGCAATCTTAGTGTGTTAATGTTTAAATTGTTTTTGAATGGTGGAAATAGATTCAATAATATCAAGAGTTTTTTGGACACACAATCTTGAATCCTAGATTTTCTCAAAATCATACTCAATTTTGTATTATTTTCGAGACAAAATTGTAACCTATTTAAACTAGGCCATGGAAGTGAGCAGTTGAGAGAACAACATGTGATGCAAAGTAGATACCCACAGAATTACAAATAATAGGTAAAAAAAATATAAATGTGTAAAATATTTGTATAAATGAATGAAAAAAAAAACAGGGTGTGGAGAGCATAAATAAAACATGAAAGCAAAAGTAACCCAAGGATGTTTAATATGGAGATATGAATTTAAAGAAATAGTAAGAATGTCAAATATGATTTATTTTTTGGGGTAAAAAAATGTTAACTATGATTGATATTTATTACACAAATAAAAGTTTTGGTTGATTTTATTAGTTATTAATATGTGATTAGGAAAATTTTTGTTATATTTTTATGAAAATATTTAAATTTTTAATCATTTTATATAAACTTAATAAAATTTTACTGATTTTTAAAATAAAATTATTTTATTTTATAAAATTTAGATGTTTTTTTTTTAGAAAAAATGGAAATTGATAAATGTTGTTTTTGGAAAAGGTATGGAAAATTAACTTTAATATTAGTTTCTCTAACTTTTCCTAAATTACAAACTTTGTAACAATGAAAGTAAAAAATATAATTATAAAACTAAAAATTAACAAAATCTACATCAAGAAATTAAAAACAATTATAATGATGCTAAGTTACATAGATTGCAATTGTGAAAGCCAAAATAAAATTATGAAAATAAAAAATTCCTAAACTCTACCATTAAAACACTTAAAATAATTACAACAATGGAACACAACAATTAACAAAACAATAAATGTTTAATGAACAATACATAATATTCAATGTAAAGGTTAGCTTTTAAGACATGGTGGTAGCAATTTCTGTGGAAGAAGAAATGTTTTTAACACCTATGTGGCTAAACTAAGAACAATACAAGTTAAGAGTGAAAGATTTACTTTATTCTTCTACACTATGAAATTAAATAAAAAGTTAAAGGGTTGAAGAATTAAATAAGTGGAGGCATAAAGACAAGAGTTAAAGGAAATGGTGATTAACATGAGCCCTCTTACAAGAGGTTCATTGATAAGGGAATTGTCAACAAAGGATTCATTGGCAAGGATGGGGTCTTCACTCAGTGAATCAATGACATAACACAACCATTTATGGAATATTAAAAAAAAAATTAAACAAGGATGCAACAAATTACAGATATAACCATAAAAAAAGAGATGCAGCAAAAATAACACTTCCTTTTAATAATATCAAATAATGAAATATTCTTACAAACAGAATGGAAATGAGACTAGCTCAACCGATGGTAGCTTATCTTTTAGAAGAGAGGTGGCAGCTACATGCCTCTGAACTCAGTTACAATGAGGCTCAAGGGCCTTTTTATTATTGAACAATAAGAGAAAGCCCTAACCCTAGGAGATGTAACACCAAGAGTTTATTGGCCCCGTTGGGCTTAGTTGGGCAGCCAACTTCCCCAGGTCGTAACTTGGTCATATTATCTTCAATTGACGTGCATGATACCTCTTTGGAAAGATCTCTCTGAGGACTACAACTAAAAATATGACTTCAATGAAATCGGCTAGAAGAATATTGCAAAAAAAACATCGTTGAGGGTCTCAAAACGGCTCTGGAAGTTTAGGACCCGAAAAAATGCCAAAAATAGTAAATTGTGCTACAATTAAGGAAACTGAAAAACTAAAAGAAACAATGGTGGGGTCCAAGTGGAATAAGTGGGTGGCCACCAATACCCACCTGGATCATTCCTCCCCCCTTAGGAAGCAATGGTCTCCATTGTGTTGAGTTCCTCCATGAGATGAGGAAACTTTTGTTGAACTTGGTCCCTAGTGAGCCATTTTCCTTGGTGTAGGAGTTGGTCAGCTTTAACAACTCAATACAATTGGATCTTCTGCTCACGAGTGTTCTTGATTTGTGTGTCCATGATCCGATCAGTTGCAGCTTGTTCCATGCGTTCTGGATTTAACTTTGTTGGTGTAAGCTGTTCTGCAATGTCGAATATGTCTAGTAATGGTGGAAAGTATGGCCGAAGGTGATCCACATTGAACACTAGGTACAGGCCAAGGAATGGGGGAATGCTGAGCTCAAAAGCATTATCTTCAACAACCTTGGTGATGGTGTACGACCCATATCGAAGCGAGCGAATCTTGCAGTGGGGCCAAACGAGGTGCTCCTTCTGCAAATGTAGCCAAACTTTGTCACCCACCTGGAACTTGTGTGGCACCCAATGTTGATCATGTCGTTGCTTGTACTTAGCATTAACTTTGTCTAATATGTCATGGACCTGTTGGCGGATGTGTTGAATGTGCTCAATGAAGTTATTTGCCTTGTCGGCTTCGGATTGGACATGAGTCGAATCTGCCTAAGTCGTTGCAAATGGTATGGCCACATCAATGGGACATAGTGGTTGGAATCCCAAGCCCACCTAAAAAGGGTTGTGGCTAGTCGAGCTGTGGAGAGCTCGGTTATAGCTGTGCTAGACATAGGGAGGATCTCATCCCATGTGTGTGGATGCTTTGAGTTGTACATGTGATCCAGGTGGATATTGGTGGCCACCTGCCAAGTCCACCTGGACCCCCACCATTGTCTTTCTCAGCATTTTCAGTTTCCTTAATTGTAGCACAACTTACTATTTTTAGCAGTTTTTTGGGTCCTGAACTTCCGGAGCCGTTTTGAGGCCCTAAACGACGTTTTTTGGGGAATCCGGGGGCAACACGAGTCCATGGAATGGACTGGTGTTGCCCGTTCCAACAATGATATTACTCGGATAGATCTTTCTAATGAGCTATTGTACGCGTCAAACGGAGATCATATGCCAAAGTTACGACCCCGGGAAGTTGATGTACCAACTTACCCCCAAACGGGGCCCACAGTTTGGCGTTTCATCTCCTAGGGTTAGGTTTTGGAATGTTAAGGGTTTTTCCATTGTTTCTCAACAATAAATAGGCCTTCGAGCCTCATTGTAACACAGTTCAGAGGCATGTAGCCATCACATCTCTTCTCAGAGATAAGCTACCATCGCCCTAGCTAGTTCATTTCCATTTCTGTTTGTAAGCATATTTCAGTATTTTCCATTAATGAAACGAAGTATTATTTCCGCTGCATCTTTGTGTATATGGTTATCTCTGTAATTTGTTGCGTTCCTGTTTAAATCCGGATCAGTGGTATTAGAGCGGTCTGCTTTTTCTCTGTTTTTCTTTGCATGTCCCCAACAAGGTCGGGATATAAGGAGTTAGGGCTTGAACTGGTTGAACCTTTGCAAGACCAGCCTCGCAAATCCCGACGGCCTCCCATGGCGGACGAGAAGAAAGACGAGGGGGCAGGAGATCCCATCAAAATCTTGCTCGAAGAAGCGCTCGAGCGACAACGGAACGCGATGATGGACAGCTTTGCGCAGATCCTTCAGCGGCTACCCAGAAGCGGCGCATCGACTTCCAACAGCTCCTCTGGAAACGCCACACCCTTTAAGGTACAAGTTAATTTTGAAATCCCCATATTCGAGGGTCAGATAGACGCCGATGCCGTAGATAAATGGTTAAATCTGCTAGAGGGTTATTTTTCTGTTCATGAATTTTCGAGTCGGGAAAAGATTGTTTTTGCTCTTCTCAAAGCAGCCCCCCACGTCAAGGACTAGTGGGAAACCTACTGCGAGCAGAAGGATGAAAGTACTGGCTCACTATTTTCAGCCGCACCCACCTGGGATTCGTTCCGGGATGCCATCAAGGAGCAGTACTACCTTGTCGGAAGCTATGAGGATGAATACATAAAGTGGACCACGCTGCAGTAGGGAAGGGACCAAGACGTGCTGGAGTTCACCAATCTTTTCCATACCCTTCGCACAAAGTTGGGTATCAAGGATTCGAAGCAACATTTGATACTCAAATACCGTGGCTGCCTGCACAAGTACATCCAGGAAGAAATACAGTTCCTAAACATCCCCTCGCTCGGCGCAGCATACCGGTATGTCGTCAAGGTCGAGCAGAAGTTTAAACAAAAGAAGCGAGACTTTGGATCTGCGAATCCAAAGCAGGGGAAAGGTGCCCCTAAACCACAGAACAAAGGACAAAGCCAAGGCGGGACAGTCCAAGACAACCAGCCGAAGCTGCAAGCAAAGAGCAACGCCGCGAAGCCGAGAAAGGACACTGGAAAATGGTGCGAGTTCCATAAGAGCTCCACTCACAACACAAGTGAGTGTCGGGCCAAGCAGTCACTGGTGGCTAAGCTAAAGGTTTCAGAATCAGATGCATGTTCCGACTTTGAGTCAGAACCCGATAAGGGGTATGAAAAAGGGAAGCAGATCATTGATGCGAATCCCAGCGCCACTGTTGCTACCGCAAAGATCCAGAAAAATGAACCTGAAGATCCAGAGGAGGAGGAGCGTCTCTTCCACTCCCAGATGTGGGTAAAGGGCTCCCCGATACAGTTCATTGTTGATAGCGGGAATCAAAAGAACCTCATTTCGGCAGAGGTCGTGAAGCGGTTGGGCTTACCGACCACAGCACATCCACAACCATACACCATTGGGTGGCTTCACCAAGGGCGAGATCTCCGCGTGAGCCAGCAGTGTCGCCTTCCATACAACATCAAGCCCTTCACGGATGAGGTATTGTGTGACATTGCTCCCCTTGAAGTTTGTGATGTATTACTAGGACAACCATACTTGTGGAAGCGACATGCTGTGTATGAATCAAGGCCCCGTACTGTTATTATTACATTGGGAAATAAGTTGTTTAGGATACCAGAGGTAGCACCACCTGCCGCCATCTCTTTGATTACTGCAAAACAATGCAGTAAGATCATTTCCAAAACCAGGAAATTTGTTTTCCTGATGATACGCCCTCAAGGGAAGAAGAAGACAGTGGCTGTGGCCTCCAAACGGGGTCCCTCTGCACGGCAGCTACAAATGGACAAGATTGTGGAGGAGTACTAAGACATCTTCACCTCCCCGGCAGGGGTTCCTCTGCACTGTCAAGTCAAGCACTCCATCGATCTGACCCTAGGTGCGCCGCTACCCAATGGACCAATTTATCGGCGCTCCGTTCTGGAGAACAATGAAATCAAGAGGCAGATTCAGGAGCTCCTGCAGAAAGGTCACATCCGTCTGAGTTCTTTGCCCTGTGGGAGCCCGATAGTGTTGGTACAGAAGAAGGATGGGACGTGGAGACTCTGTATTGACTATCGGGCGCTGAACAAGATCACTGTCCGTAATAGGTACCCGATCCCGCGGATTGATGACCTCCTAGACCAACTAAAGGGGGTGAAATATTTCAGCAAGATCGATCTGAAGTCAGGATATCACCAAGTACCAATTGAACCCTCAGATGTGTGGAAAACTGCCTTCAAATCCAAGGAGGGCCTCTTCGAATGGTTGGTCATGCCTTTCGGATTGACGAATGCTCTTGCAACCTTTATGAGGCTAATGGATGACATCTTGCGGCCATTCACCAACTCCTTTGTAGTAGTATACTTGGATGACATTCTGATCTTTAGCCAGAGTTGGGAAGAGCACCTCCACCACATCCGACAGGTTCTCCAAACACTGCGGCAACACAAGCTATGTGCCAATTTGGAGAAATGCACTTTTGGCATGACCGAGGTTCAGTATCTGGGATACATCATTGATGAACAGGGGGTGCATGTCGATCCAGCCAAGGTCCAAGTCATTCAGGATTGGCCCTCTCCAACCACTCTAACAGAGCTCCGCAGCTTTCTAGGTCTTGCCAACTTCTACCGCAGGTTTGTGTTGGGATTTTCTCATATTTCTTGGCCCTTGAGTCAAGTCACCAAGGGCGGGGCGAAAGCAAAATTCTTTTGGTCTAAATCTCAATAGAAGGCATTCAGGGAGTTGAAGGATCGCCTCTGCACGACACCAGTGCTCGCGTTACCAGATT